>JAHLJT010009419.1:73451500-74109000 GCA_031308135.1 Acheta domesticus | reverse complement strand
AGATCACGTATCATGACTTGTAGTTCCTTATTTGTTGCTTTTCTGTTTTTTAACACAAGCATTTTTACCATAAAGTCTTGTTTTTTAGATTTCCTGGGTCATTTGCAGTTTTGACGATTTGTGGAATTTCCACTCAACCCTAAATTAAGTCTCCTCTTTATTATTCCTACACTTTGAAGCAAACTTTTGTCCATTTTTCAATTTCAGTGTTTTTCAGTTCAATACACTTCAGAGTAACCTCAATCTCCCTCGTCTTTTGTGGAGAAATGTCACTTTTCTTACATATGACTCCTAATCTCATTTACCTTTAAAACCACCGATCTATTGCCCTCTAAAATGACGAATCTGAGCTACAACAGCCCATTTCACTATCACAAACACAAATAAAAAGATATATACGAAACTTGCCACTTGTCAGATCGACTGACTTTTTAACAACTGAAACGTAGAAATGCACTGGAAGCGGGCAATTGTGCAGTGTCTGAGAACAATCAGTCGATTTGGTAACTAAAAGGACAACAGATTGCAAAAAAAATATTTTTCAGCATTGGAAGAATGCTATCCTAACCTATTATGAAAGTTTCAAGCATTCGTATATCCATTAAGAGATTCAGAACAGGACACTTGTAAAATTGAAAGAAAATTCCTAATTTAATGGCCACCCTCTGTATATCAAACTAGATTGCAAAAATGCCTATCAGAAACCCCAACTAGTGAAGACATCAACGAAGAATGGAGCAATATCAGCATGGAAATCCATAAAGCTGCTGAAGAAGCAGTAGAAATGAAAAATAAATTTAGAAGAAGAAATGGATTGAAGATATGGAATGATTAAATAGCAAATGCAGTGACAGAAAAACAAGAACATATTTAAAAATGCTACAGAATAGAACAGAAATTAACGTTAACGATTACAAACTGAAAAGGAATAAGGTTAAACCATGAAGTAAAAATCTTAAAGAAGAATCTTGGAAGAGACTGATAAGTAATATAGATGGCATTTATGGACGGCAAGAAATGGCTTACAAATTAATGAAATTTTTAAACAAGGAAGAAAGAGAAACTGCCAATATAAATGTTATCCAAGAAGACAAATGGAAAGAACATTATACAACACTGTGGTACAATCAAGATGTAAATGTTGTCAACACAGCAGGAAATGTCATATTACAGGAAAATGCTAGAGGAGTAGATTTAATCGATGTAGACGAACTACAGGGGGCACTGCAATCATTTAAGAATAGAAAAGCTCCAGGACTAGATATCATAAATCTAGAACTAATTAAATATGGTGGCTTATTCTTGAAATTCAGATACCTTCATCTCATAAACTTGTGCTGGCAGAAAAAAGATATACCAGATGATTGGAGAAAATCAAAAATAATATCCCTCTTCAAAAAAGGAGCAAGAAACAATTTTAATAATTATAGGGGATAGGATACAAAAATATACTAAAATTCTCAACAACAGATTAAAAACTTTAGCAGATGCCCTTCTATCAGAGGATCAGTGTGGATTCCGGAAAGGCAGATCATGCACTGATAATGTATTTATTTTAAAACAAATTTTAGAGAAAAGAAAATAATTTAATTACAGGACATGTACAGCTTTTGTTGACTACGAAAAAGCATTTGACAGAATAAATAGGAACCAACTATGGACAATATTAGAAAATGAAGGATACCCCAACCATTTAATAGAAATACTTAATAGTCTGTATAGGAACACCACAATTACCATAGACCTAGAACACAAGGTCTCTGAAGAGATTATAGTGAACCAAGGAGTACGCCAAGGCTGCAGCTTATCGCCAACCCTGTTTAATATATCCATAGATAACATGATTAAAAACTGAAAAATAAAAATAAAACCTGGAATAAGATTTGACTGTGATAAATATATTAATAATCTGCTGTTTTCTGACGACCAAATAATCTTACAAGAAAACGAAGATGACATTCAGAAATCATTGCACCTCTTAAATGAAATAAGTAAAGAATATAATTTTAAAATATCGTCAAAAAAACTAAAGTTATGTCCTGGCATGGAAAATATTCTCTCAGAATTAAAATAGCTCTTGAACGAAACCCCGTGGAACAAGTTTCAAACTTTTTATACCTTGGTTGTGAAATATCTTTTAGCGATGACGACGATGTGAAACGAACGCTTCATAGATTTCAGTTTATGTGCGGAACAATAAGACGAACACTAAAGAATAGGGTAAAATAAGAAACTATAATTACATTTTACAAAACAATGGCGGTACCAGTAATCATGTATGGGAGGGACATGAGTAACGAAGAATAGCTACATAAACGCAGTACAAAGTTCCGAAATGAGTTTCTTAAGAGCTGTTAATCAAACCACTTTACTAGATAAAATCAGGAACCAAGACATCAGAAATCAACTTAAGATATTTTCACTTAATGAAAAAATAATAGAAAGCAAAATAAAGTGAAAAGAGCATGTGCTGAGGATGGAAGATAACCGCTATCCATAGCAGGCTTTGCTCTACACAGTGAGGGGAAGAAGAGATTCAGCAAGGCCAAGAAAGCGATGGTGTGAACATTGAGGTCGGAACAGGCAATTTGCCTAATCTATGAAGGGGAAGTAAGTAAGTTTTAAAGTTCGGTAGATAGATACAAAATTACTATAGAAATGCATGAGTATTTTTAAAATTAATTTAAGTGTCGGCCTAAAGTGAAAATTTGTATTCTACAAATAAAAATATATTCTAAATACTTAAATGACATGTTTACAAAAATTATATTCATATCATATAAAAGTAAATCTTTTTAGGCTTAATTTAAGTGCAGTTATATTGTTAAGAAGAAAAAGGTACGTAAAAATGTTTAAATGTTAGCGAGCGTAGGCTTCTTCCAACAAAATAATTGATAATATTTCTGAACGGAATGGGATTAGAGAAAAATATAAAAAGAATGTGTGTCACCGACTTGCAACTCTGGAACACCCCAAAAAAGTTTCAAGTCTAAAAAATAATTTTTTATGACTATGCGATTTGCCGTGGAATTACTGAATTTTTCGAGAGAATAAAGTTCTATTGAATCTCAAGATGTGTTTGTATTTGTCAGTATATGGTCGGATCAATTCGACTTTTGCTAGCTAGCGGTGTTTCCAGGCCTGGGCCCTGTTCATATTTATTATCTACGCCTGGGGTAAGGGAGCCATGTAGCGAGCACGACGTTTCCCTTCACCGCGTCTGGAGTACTTGGCCTGACTGTGATTTTCTTTCGTCACACAGGTAATGTAGGAACTGAGACGATGGCAGACCTGTTTTTGCGCCGATCGGGGATCGAAGTGGATAGCCCATGATCGAAGCGGAAGCTACCCATAAGCCATCCGAGGGGGAATCTCAAGATAAATGCAATATTTTTTATTGTGAGTCATGTCTTCATTATTTGAATAGCTTCATAATATTCATCAGCCAAATGGAAATAAACACTTGAGTTTCCTTTGTTCAATTTACTTTAATAATAAAATTCTTCAGAGTTGTATTTTGCCTCACAGTTGCATTTGAGAGTTAAAAATATGGAACTAAAATGAAGTTTAAAGCTCTCCTTTCCCGAGCGACGGTATATTGTAATTGGGTTTGCGGTTGTTTCGACAATACTAAAGCGTTCTCAATCAGAACTGGGATAACTGAAAGTTTCAAATTCATTTCGGCAACGGAAGCCTATAGCTTTATGACAAAGTTCTTTCTATTATGCCCGTCTTGATTTGCGCGAAGATTTCGATTACGAATAACGCATGTCCTACATCCAAATTCAAGGCAAAAAGATGGAGCATGAGAAAAGTAGAATGGGGGGCGAAATTGTTGTTAGATCATGACACGCAGAGGCATCGTTTGGCAAAAGAAATGGGCGCTGCCCGAACTATCTTGAGAGGAATGTCACCAGCTGGTACCTTTCACTCAAGACAAAGAGAGTATCGTCATAAATATAAATATACCACTCTCATTATTTTTTGTACTGAAAAATAAGAAAGTGCACAGCTTCCAATAATAATTCAATGTTATTCTACGTTTCTTGAACTCGTAATAATTATAAGAAACTGCATTTAGAAGGCAATTTCAAACGGTTAGAACCACAATCGCCCCACTATTACACAGGGCTGCGAAAAAAAAATTATCGGCGCTTTTGGTTCTGATGGGTTGTTTGAATCCATTTATGCTAATAATTAATATAATATATATGAAATCCATTTTTCTCTAACACGTAAGAATTTTTTGTAATTTCAAAGAAAAGACTGGTAAACAAAAACTCTTTATTTATGAAAGTTTCAGGAAACAAACAGTTAATAAACGATTTACAACTAAATGTACACAATTCTACTAAATGAAAAATAAGTATAAATATGTATACAAACGGTATACATCTTATGCACATTGACAACAAACCAATATTAACAATAATATTATATTTGTACTAACAATGTCAGAGACTGTGCTAACACTTTTGCTGAAATTTTGCCTCCTCGGTCGTCTTCTGTGCAATTCTACACTTCTTTCTCTCTTTAAGGATCAACAGTTGTCTGCCATCATCACTTCGAAATATCTACCCCGGAACGTTTTTCCATCTTTTTCACATCTTGATAAAACTTCTCTCCATGGTTAGAACAACATAATTGAAATCCCCCAGATTACTCGTATATGGGAAGAAATCAAGGTGGTTGTAGAGAAATCAAGTGTGTTTGATGCTCATGTTAAATCTTAAATTTTTAATAGAAATGAGCATTTCACCCATCGTAGATTTGAAATCTGGATGTTTTATATTCCCTTAAAAATTGACGGAGACACTTTTGAAGTCTGACCAGACCAGTCTTTCTTCATCACTCATTCAAGTTTCAAAGTGTTCATCTTTCATCAGATTTCTAATTTGAGGTCCAACAATGATACTTTCTTTTAGCTTGACCTTTGAAAGAAAAGGATATTTTTAACAAGTATATTTAAATCACTTTATTCTTATGCAGATCTTTGACAAACTTTCATTATTTCAAGCTTGATATGGAGTGGTGGCAAAATAATATTTTCACGATTAAGAAAACCTATTTCATTTTTATCTCCTGGATTCTAAGTATTTATGATTGACCAATTCCTTTTGACCTAGTGCAATTCACGATCCCTGCTATTCCATTCACATAGAAAGCAGAGGAACTTTGTAAATCCTACTTGAAGTCCCAACAATATACCAATAACTTTCAAGTCACCGCAAACAACACACTGTTGTTCTTCATAATTTTTTTAAGAGTTCTTCTATGTTGTCATATGTTTCCTTTAAATGAACAGAATGAGCTACTAGCACTGAGGCATATTGATTTCCATTATGAAGCAGAACAGCTTTGAGGCTGTGTTTTGAAGAATCTATAAACAACCTCCATTGATCACTGACGTATCTTACTCCAAATTTTGAAAGTAAATCATATATGTTGTTGCAGTGCACAGACTTACCTGTTTTCGTGAAATAATCAAAAATCTATTCTTCTCCCTTTCGATACCACTGAAATGTTGTGTCTGGAGCGAGCAAATTTGTTCATTTCAACCGTCAGCTTTAAATCTGCGCTGATTCCTCAGAGAGGCCAAGATCTCGCACAAAATTATTTTTTCTTGATTAAACAACTGGGGTCTTCCCTCTTCTTTGGGGAAATCAGTAACTTCCATTTCACTATCACAGCAGTATGAATAGACTGATAGATTATTCTGAAGGTTATGTAGATGGTAGGCCATGTGGTGGGTTTGGTAGGAATGTCAGGACCGTGTGGCACAGGTCTAATAGCTGATGGGATATTCGAGTTAACTTTTTCTTTCATACTTTTCCTATTATGTCCGTACACTTTCACCACGCAAAAGTAACGGTAGTTCACATTATTCTTCTGTTCTCCCTTCACCATTGGAATATCAGAAGACAAAGATTTCTGCTTCTCTTGATGCCATTTTTTTAAGCCTCCAACACATGTGTGAGAAACACTGTGTGGGGCCCAAGATTATCTTGACCCCCTAACTTAATGCTGAAGTAAGCGTGATACGCTTCCCTTAAGAACGAGGTGATATTTTCCCCTCGGAGTTTTAGTGTAAATGAGCCACATATATAACAAAAAACAGTTCGGATCACTTTCACATCTTTTAGATGAACTCGTCATTTCTTGAAACACTTTTCCCACCAAATAAATGCACGTTTAAAGCCTTTGTAACAAACAGTTCTTGCTTAATGCCAGAGAACAACTAATTTACTAAAACTGGGGGTAGACTTTTTTCAAAACTTTTAATCAAAAGCAGTGAATTGTCGCAGCCCTGCGATTCAGTATGACATAGCTTGTGCTAATTTGAAATAAGAAAATTTTGCAAAAACTGTACGTGATAGAAAAAAACTGAAAAGATACATGTAGTCCAGATGATAAACTGATTCATAATCATCCACTTTCATCAAAAGCGGCAAATCGTCGCAGCCCTGTGTTATTTATGAGGCAATACCAATATTTTCTCCCGAAAATCAGTGTTCTAAATGTAGTCCAAGAGTACCAATCGGAAGGCAGCGCCACCAGGGCCGGGCCATGTGATGTTCCAGTTCATCGGCTGTGCGATGTAATCTCAGGTTAAGCTTAAGATGGAAATGACCCATTCTGGTTCATTTCAAATGACAAGTCCCAAGGAAAGCTCTCGTTTTCTGGGGGAAACTATTTGTTTCCGGAAACATGCAAAAGTGACAAAGAGGTTGTTGGTGACAATGCTCAAGCGGGGGAGGGGGCAACGCACCATGTGGTAGACGTCTGCGAGCACCGCGGTGCAGCGGAGGCGCAGACGGTTGTCGGGGCCGGCGACTGCGGGCGCGCGCAGCCTCACGCCGGGGCGCAGCAACCCGTCCACGCGCTCGTCAGGCTGCAGGTGGCGCAGCAGCGACGACGAGTTCACCTGCGCAGCGCAGCGCAGCGCAGCGCGCGCGCAGCACGTGATGCGGCGCCCGGAGGCATCTCTGGCTGAAGAAGAACTAGATGCTCTCGCAATAGAACGTATTTGCGAGATGAAAATACGAGGAGACGAAAAGTTGTGCTTTGATGGCCTGCGATTGTATGTGAAATGTGGTTTAGGAAGCAAGCAGACCATCGTTTTCAAAATATTCTTTCATTTTTTATTCACTAGGAATTATTTTTAACTTAGTATTTCGTGTACCGCGAAGGAATAAAATTAACTCGTTTCCTCGAAGTTTATGTGATTGACGTGAGTTTCATTGTATTTAGGGAGAAAACTTCGTTTCTAAATTATTAACATAAAGATATACACCTGAGTGAAGTTCCGTGAAGTGAGTTGTAATATGTATGTGTATGTATTTGGCATTTCAGGGTCAGATTAATCCTACTTTTGCCAGCCAGCGATGTTCAAAAGCCTGGGCCCTGTTTTTATTTATTATCCGCGCCTGGCGGTAAGGGAAACATGTAGCGAGCATGACGTTTCCCTTCACCGTATCTAGAGTACTTGCCCTGCCTATGTTTTTCTTTCGTCAACAGCTATAGAAACAGACGATTGTAATGTAAAGCTACGGCTGAGTTTGCCCCGAATCGAACCCAGAGACGCCTCATAAGAAGATACCACGTTATCGATAAGCCGTCCAAAGGAAAGAGTTGTAATGTAATTATTTTAATTGTAAGAATACGTTACAAATAGTACGAGGTAGTATTTGCTACGTTATTACGCCAAAACGCCGTTAATGTGTCGATCTTGTTATTTACTTCTGCTTTACACGGTATACCGTACGTTCTGTTAGGGAAGCCTCGTAGTCACTCACGTAGCGTCCGTTGAGTTGCAACGTGAGTTGGGCGGGCGGTCGCGACCACGGCCCCCTGCACACAGCGGTCACCTCCTCGTTGAGGCGGTAGCGCGGAAGCACGCCTTCCAGCTTGGGAGGGCCGGCGTTGACATCTGTAACCAGGACGCGTACATGGCACTATCGTTTTCTATACATCTGATTCAAAACGATTAGAACAAAAAAAATCCGCAGATTCATTGTTGAATTTTATGACGAATGACAGATTTCGTTTTGTTGAGAAAATGTTCGTTTTGGAAAAAAAATTGATTTTATTTTTCTTCCGCGAGATCAATGTAAAATGGACACCGTGTCACTCATGCTGAAATTTCGAGATAATTTAAATACATTAAATGAAGAGTTTACTGTGTTAATGTACTTTATTTTTCATAAATTGAAGTATATATTTTTATGAAAATTAATTATATAAAGAGAGTGCCTCTCTGCAATGAGTGTTACGCGTTCTGTTACTCGCAGATGTATATTAACTGACAGTTGAACGAGGCTCGCAGAAAACGTCAGCGCCGTTCCCCAGGGCATCGTTGTACGTATGGAGTGACGCGGTTCCCTACTCAAATTCCACGCCCGGAAGTAACATAAACACAATTTTCTTGAAAACGAGACTTTTCACGGCGAAAAAATGTGTCATTCGTCATAAAATTAAACAAATTACCTGTGGTATTTATTGTGCGAATCAGTCTGGATCATCTTCCATATAATACGCTACGAAATATGATTATTCTTCACTATTTCTTAGTTGGTATCAACTCAAAACCCTGTAAATAATTTGCTATCTAGGAATTGATCCGCTACGGGCGCATCAAACAGATTGTAGAAGAAAAATGTGGAATTCTGTGGATGATAAAATACATAAATTAGTAGGCGCAAATGCAATATGCAACACACGTTACTAGGAACATCCTTTTCCATCTTCCATAATTTAAAAAAAATCTGTGCATTCTACGCCCTTACAAAGCGATTTTCTTACACCTAGACGGCACCTGAGTTTTAATTCTCAAATTATAATCAATAAAATAAAACACTTATTCCCTGTAACTTAAATATTTACTCGTAGGGTAACGAAACAACAACTCTAAACTCTATTTTCCCCTCAGAGGGTAGCTTCAACGAAGCTGTATCTCTCGCCCCGTCTGGCATTCCATCCTCGCCTTATATCCGTAACTAGGGCCTTGGGAGGGAGCGTCCCCCTCACCCTCACCATTTCCTCTCTCTCTAGTTCGCCATGCAGAAGGTATTGGTCGAGCTAGGCCCTACCTATCGATAACCTGCTGGGGTAGTCACGGTCCTTCTCCGCTAGTTCCTCGGCTATGGTCTAGACACCGCTGTAAACCGTGGGTCCTTAGCGGAATGATGGTTAATTGTAGGTTAGGGTAAGAAATATATAGAATGAGCATATTAGTGTAATACATATTGGAAGGGCTAACGAGAGAACCCTGAGAAAACTTCCAGCGAACCAACTTTGTCCACTACATTTTCTACTTGGAACCGCCTGCAATCGAGCTGAGGCACCAGCTGTAGAAGGTGTACAGTTTGACCACTATGCTACCAGGTATGAAATGCATATCCCTCCCAAATATTTAGAGTAAATGTGCAGTAAAAAGATCAACAAATTGTACCTCAATGAATTTTACAAACACACCGAGAACGAGAATAAATTCCATGGCGTTTCGAGTTTTTCCCCCCGAGTAAACCCCAAGAGTTTTAATTCGTCACAATGAAATTAATTTCCCTGAAAATATTTGAAGGCTATTATTGTAATGTGACAACAACAATTTTGATTAAAATTTTCCAAAGAAAAACCCTACGATGTGGGAGTTTTTATATGAAATCAAAAGTTTGTGCCTTAAAAAAATTAACATACAGAACTTACGCCTACCCCAGAAATGAGAAAAAAATATAACAATAATAAAAATAAGTTTTCAATGGTTTTAATAAAATCGGAATTGGCTCATATGGGAGACCAAAATTGTACTGAATTACCTAAAATGGTTTATCTGAGGAATTTGTGTGTAAGGGAATAGACTACAAGGCGATATTATCACTCGTCGTTCGATACTAACATTAAGAAGAAGCGTGAGGGATGGAATGCTTACAATGAAAACCGAGAAATTATTCAATGAATTAGGTGCTGTTTAAAGGTAATCGTCTCATGGAACGTTCAGGGCCAGTCTTAGATCGTAAATCGCAAAAGCTCTGATAGAGGTCGAATAACAAATATGACCGTAAAGTCTTTTGAGACAAGTTCGTCGCATTCAGAAGAGCATGCACGAGGAGACAACGGTTATCTTAAAACGCAACCTCTTTCTACTAAAGTACTACACCAAGAGAGCTTTTAAGAGGGCGTCTCGCGTGTTGTCCTCGGTTAACATCGCAATAAATTGAGCTGTGAGCGTCGGAATCTGATGGAGTCATGCGACTTCATGTGGCCATTAAGCGACAAAAGGGCAAAGTAGAGGAGAGGATGGTTGTAGAAACGTAACGGCGGAAGCGTGAGTACAGTGTAGGAAGTCGGCGAACTGCTAAAAGAAAGAAGGTCGGGAGGATTTGGGCAAGTCGTTAGTGAGCCAGGGAGCCACGGCATCAGAATCTAGGAAATTAAAGCAACAGGAGACAAGATGCAAGAAGATAAAAGGTGTTGTGGGAAATGCAATTTTGAGTCTATGGGGCGAAGGGTTTTGTGGTGTGTTTTGAGTCTATGGGGCGAAGGTTGACTGGTAGACAATGGAAAAAAGGGAGAGAGAGAATAAAAGCAGGAGGCGCTAGGAGAAGGAATTAGTAGGATGAGATTGGAATTGGCAATGTGAGAACAATAATATGAACTACAAATCCATAACCTGCTTTGGTGTTCCAATGCTCATCTCAGTGGAAGGTGTCGCCCAACAAACATGCGAACACAATCCGTCATTTTATTACAATTCAGTATAGTAAGTTATTTGTTCCGCAGAAGCGCTAGTGGCATAGTAGTTAGCGCAATTCCGACTTCTACAAAATAAAACCATAAGAGTTTAAATTTCCAATAATATAACAATATTGTTATTTTTCATTGATATTCACTGAAAAAACGAATATTTCCATCCAATTCCAACTTAGTAAATATTCGAAATATTCCCCCAATGTTTACAGAAATGTAAAACGATTTTTAAACGTAGTTTCCCAGAAAGTGGTGTGGAATGGTCTCTCCTGCCACCACTTGGTGAAGGTCTTGCAAAGCTGTGCAACAGCCAAGAGAGCACGTGTGGCATGACCCCAAACTTTGTTATACGTGCATATTATTATACAAAAAAAAGCAAAATGTTCGTGTAAATTAGTACAAGATGATTGCTCTAAGGTGGCCGCGTGCCCTTGTTGGTGTGCTGATTTAAACATTTAGCAAAGTTATTAAATTAACCATAAGATATTTGTGCAGTCTCAAAGGTTAATGCTTAACCTACTAGCACCCGACATCCTTGTATGTTTTAGCATACGTGGAAAATTAACTAATATTATCAGTTTGAACCTAGACAAGACCGGGATTCCTCTCTCAAAAAAATAATGCTTATACTTAATGCCTTAATGTTTATTACTCGATTTTAATGAGATGTATTGATTAGTGTGGGGAGAGGGAAATAGAACGGGAGAGGTTGTAAAGGTAGATGGTGCAAGTTTTTAGGGAGGACGAATGAGGTCCTTCGGGAACAGCTATCAGAAACATAGTGATACCCCAATGGAAGGTAATAGTACTAGGAGATGAAGGCAGGAGACAGTAGAACTTTTCGAAACCGTTGGACATAAATTCGGAGAGAGAGAGAGAGAGAGAGAGAGAGAGAGAGAGAGAGAGAGAGAGAGAAGGGATTTCAAGCTCCTGGTGGTTTGTGAGTTTAATATCAACCATGGGGTTTTTAGTGAAAGTTGTAATTATCGATTTTGTATAGTCTGAAGCATTTGTAAGTTAGTAGGGGCTGTATCGCGTCAAACATAACATAGGCCTGGTAGCCCTTTCCCCGATTTTAATATTTATTAATCGAGCTAGGTTTATTCGTAAAGAGGCATTTCTGTTAATGAGAGGGAAGATACTTGGATATTTTTGTTTCGATTTATGTGACTAAGGATCAAGTAAGCAAGTACGCTGCCAAGTGAGTCGTTCAAACGCAAATTGAACTGTGTCTAATCCGCTCGCGTGGGAGTGAGGCGGAGGGGGCGGGGCGGGGCGGGGCGGGGGCCAGCGTCGGCGTCAGAGGCGGCGCGCTGCGCTGCGGTCGTAAAGAGGCGTCCGGCCGACCGGCCACTCACCGATCTCCACCACGTGCACTTCCGCGAGGTCGATGAGCGCGAGGAACGAGGGCGCGTCCTCCGTCACTTCGCAGCTGTACTTGCCCGCCGACGCGTGCGTCACGGAGCGCAGGCGGACGTGCGTGGCGTTGGACGCGGCCTCCTGCAACACGCGCGTTGAGAATAGCGGGCGGTCGTCGGACAGTTCAGTACACTAAGCTGCTTGTTCATGTATACTTAAACTGTAACATATACACGAACAAGGACGTACAGTTAGTAACAGTCTTGTTTGTACAGTCCATAATTTGCTCGAAAATCATTAATTTTAAGTGGAAAATTGAGACTAATGCTAATTATATTACAAGATAATTGAATAATTCCAGTTAAATATAACGTAACTTTGTACACCTAGATGAAATGGCCTTGAATTTGAAATTCACCAGCACATTTAGTCGCTCGGAAACTAGCCTGTAGGAAGGTTCCCGAGCAACTAAATATGCTGGTGAATTTCAAATTCAAGGCCATTTCGTGTCGGTGTAAAAAGTTCCTTTTTATTCAACTGGAATTATTCAATTATCTTGTAATATATTTTGCATTAGTCTCAATTTTCCACTTAAAACTAATGATTTTCGAGCAAATTATGGACTGTACAAACAAGACTGTCACCAACTGTATACGTAAACTACGTGTACGACTATAAACTGTTATTTCAAGAAAATGAAGAATGAGCTTGAGAGTAACCGTACAGACAAGCAGGAAAATGAGAAGAAAAATAAGTAAAAAGAAGTAGGGTAGTAAGTTGCAAAAGATGAGAACAAATGAATGGATGGGCAGAAGGGACGAAGTCAAATATTTGGAGGTTATGGGGCTAGGAATGTCGATGATGAAAAGTTTACGTAATTGTCTCAAGTGCTCGAATAATCCACAACAATCTTTACTTAATACACTAGTTACAGGATGGATTATTAGACCATTTCTAGCTTTACAAAATAGTTTACATCCACATCCACATGAAGCGTTGTAGTATGAGGGAAATCTTCATTGCTAAAATGATGAATTGCTGCAATATCATCGCTGGACGCAGTGACAGACTTTTTGCAAATACCATGACCATGAACAACAGCAGGTAGGAAAGTAAAAAAGTTCATACAAAGAAGAACAAATACAATACATTCGACCAGTGGTGTAACATAGGTATCATCCGGCCGGGGCAGAGGAAAATTTCGCCGCCCTCTTTATTTAGATATTTCAATTTAAAATACTAAAATGTACAGTAATTCTAAAGAACTTTTCGTCTAGAACAATCATTGTGTATTGTACAGGTGACAAATAAAACAAGTCATGTTTATATGTTTAACAAAATAATAATCACATTTATTACAAAATTCTTACACTATGCCTTTTCACTGATATAACAGGAAGTGTCAAGTCTTGGATACAACAACTTTTGGCTTCTGTAGAGTATAATGCTACAAGACACCAAAATCAAATATTCACGCGTGTTTTCCGCTATATTTAAACAAAACTGGAGAATGGTGGCGAAATTTTGGCTTCGGATTTGGATTCAGACATACATAGAGAAACATGTGTCAAGTTTTTGGCAATGTTTTTACTGTGTGTGCCTGTGTTATTTATTATTCCTATGACTAATATATCACGAAGTATGATTGGGTCATAGGGAAAATAGGTTGGTTCTGTTTGTTACAATATATTTTAATATGTAGGTACCAGCTGCTTTAGCGATTCTGCACACCCAGTGGACAAGTTTAGCATTCAAATTTCCAAAAAGTATGTAAGATGTGTAACCGTACGCAGGACCCCAGTCCAATAAACTGTTAAAAATAAATATTTTTGTTTAGGAAAATAATGTTTTAGTAAATAAGTCGGCAGAAGAAGAAACAAGTGACAACGTGAACGCGGAACCGAATTTTATATTATCTTTAAATAACGGGAACTTTCGAACTAGCAAACAAGTGTTAGGAAAATAAACAATTTCAAGAATCATTTCGAAAAGGGAGCACAAAAATTTAGAAGGAAAATTTAAAAAACAGAAAGATACTTACGTGGAAAGACAATTAAATATAGGCAACTGAAGTAAGTAGCTTTCGAAATAAATTGGAATTTCGGCGAAGCAGGTGAACCTGAGGTCAATGAACTTTGGGGAACGCGGCGAATCAAAAGGGAAAATTTTCAGAACCTCTGAAATGTGTCAAATAAGAATAGAAGTAACGAAAATATAATATGTTCCAAAAGATCTCGATGTCAGAGGAAAGCGAGCATTTTTGTTTCCTTGAAATAACAATCGAAAGACTAGATTGACTGGAGATGACCCGGAGGGATGATAGATAGATGGCGAGCCGAAAAATATTGTGTGGCATATGTTGGCAAGTTTTCATGTCTTTTGAGGAGAGTGAATTTTATCAGAGAAAGGGTGTATGGGGAGCATGTGCTGAATGTAGTGAAGAATGGGGAGCCAGAAGTATGGGATTTTAGTAGGTTGTGTGAAACGCATTTGATGTGTGAAAAGTTTGGAACGATAAGCCCAGCAGAGGGAAGGAATGGATTGGCAAGCCGACGGCCACACTATCGTCTAAAGGGAAGTGAAATTTCGGCAGATATTACCCGCGCGTACGGCACATATTTTATAAGAAGGCCAAGTATTGTATTGGGTTTTGTAAAACACGAAACGACGTAAATGACCATTACAACTATGACGTGCACGGTGTGAATGTGAATAGGGTAAATAGCCTGTCAGAAAGTGTGAATGTTGAATTAGATATTTGTTATTGTAAATTTTTTTGTTTGTTTGTTTGTGTGTGTGTGTGTGTGTGTATGTGTGTGTGTGTGTGTGCGTGCGTGTATTGATTTTATCGATAGTGTCACGGAAAAAAAGTGGCGACGGCGCTGGTTGATGCCGCTGAATAAATAAGTGGTACCGCTAAATACGGTGCTGAATGTAAATTGAACATTGTTTATTTCTTCTTTGGGTTGTAAACAAAGATAATTTCCCCGCCCATTACCAATAGATAATGAGAAATATCATTTTTCCTATCCTTTACAGGGGGAAACGTCAATCCCACGACCCATTATAAATATTCCAGTAGTAACGCTGCTCGGGCCGGAAGTATTATTAGTTTAAAATTTTTAATAAACAGAGAGCTTGAATATTTACATAATACGTAAATCAGGTAAAGAAATAATTGTAATAAAGACAAAGGCGCGACGAGACGGCCACAGGAAGTCAGCTCGAAACTGAAGGGTTTAGATCAGATTGGCAAAGAATGTAAATAATAATTCAGAAAAAATATTTCATAAATCAATATTCAATACTGTGGTATACTAAAAGACCCCACGACATTTTTGTCATAAAAATTACGAGAGGAAACAGACGTATTTGGACATTCAGAACCAAAGAGTCAAGGCGACGCTTCAACAAACGTAAGGATTCTTTGCTCTGTATCATTTATATTAAACATGTCTCGCCAAGACCAAATCGCAATGAGACGGAATGAACGGGAAGGAGACTGGAAATTCGTGCTTGGTGGGATCAAGCTTGCAAGCTTGTCTTAACCAGCGAGCAGATCACATCAAACGACGACGGTACGCGGAAATTTTAGTTTTTATCGGGATTTAAGTTATTGGGAAAAAGGACTTTGAGATGCCGTTTTGGAGGTTCATGCTTTTAAAGCAACATTGTGTTATTTAAGTTCAAAAACATTATTATTGAAAACCTTCACGGAAATTTTGTGTTTTGGGGTAAGTTTATTTCAGGGGTTTGATTTAAATAGAATTCGTGTTACCGAAGGGTTTAGATAGAGTGGCTTCGTAGCTGGGTAAAAGAATATTAATAACATCAGTGGATTATAATAGTAGTCGCGCATACGGTTCCACACGGAACCGAAATTAGGGCCAGTGGCGTCGCGATGCAATATATCGAAGGGTTTAAGAAATTATTCCAACAATTAGAGATATCACGGGCCTCCAAAATTTAGACGGACCATCGGAGGCATCACTTGAACTGCACAGGGAACCATCCGAGAAGATTTTCAGCCGAGAAGACATCCATTCAAGAAACATCGTAAGCTTACGAACTTTCTATATCAAGAAAACCGTACGGTAAAATCTATAATCAAAGAAAATTTCAATTATCAAGTCATGAGACCCCGCATATTGTAAATTTAGCGATAATGTTAACTGTCATTGTTTTCTAAAAGAGAAAAGGCCGAGAATTCATTACAGTTGCCATCAATTCGACAGTAAGTTTTATCTTCCAGAGAAATTCCAGAGATCATGATTCTGTACAGAATCACTCGTACACATGCAACAGGTGAGGAAAGTTGTATGTCAGAACACACGAAAATAAATGAAAGTGATCCAATAATGTTTTTAAAAAAAGTGAATAGTATAATTAGTTGATATTAGAAATACGCAGCAATTAATATTAGAAAAGAAAAGGAGCGTTGCAATACGGAAGTATATCATAAGTAAGCAAGTGCAAGCAAATGTTCTGAAAAAAGTCAAACGAAAATCAACGGAAAAAATAATAACTAAATTCTCTATGAAACATAAATGCAGGAAAAAACATGATTATTATCCCTGACCGTATAAATTCCTATTCTTTTTTTGCTTAAGCTTTGCTGTTTCAATTTTTACTTTACCAATTTTATCGGCCAACTAGGATAATGTCCTACACGGCGACCGACATTGAGAGTTCTAGTTATTTAAACAAAGTTTGTGTAACAAAGATACATATACCTAAGTAAGGAAGAAATACATAGACATAGACCTACATAGATATACATAGACCTAAATAAGGAAGAAAATAATTTACTGCTATGTGATATCAGGAGGCATTCATTTTATAGTAAATCAGGTAGGTTTTTGTAGTTTCTTTTCGAGTTATGTCCAAAGAAATTAAATTTAGAAGAGAACCGATAGCAATAATTAACTCGTTGATAAAAAGATGTCTTTCTGATTCTTGTTACGCTTATTATTTTTTACTTCCTATTCCTAATTAACTTTATATTTGAAAATTGATCAAAATCAGGAAGACTGAAGTACCATCAATAACTGTTTATTTGAGCTTTGGATTTTGAAAATTCAAAAAATCCAAATCATATAATTAAGTTTAAATCGCCAGTAGAGAAATACCAAGTTCACAAGCTGTTCACAATATCAGCAGTAGATGTCGAAGTTCGGAACCTAACCACCAAAAGTTCCACAAGAATAAAGAAAGTACTCAACGTAGTCGGCGTAGTCGGCGTAGCAGAACCAGTAACAACACGATAGCGCACTCCATCATAATCCACATCTAAGCTGTCTGTCGGGCGCCGTGGCGCCCGTTATAAAGATTACCGCTGCTAGCCTGGACTCGCGCCGATGGCTTGATGTTTGGTGCAGCGAATATTGCTGTGCCAACTTCCCGACTTCAATACAGAGCGCGCGCCGCCTTGCGCCCGCGCGCGAACTTGGAAGTCCTCCACACATACAGCAATATTTACTATAGGAATGCTTTATGATGCACGTTGCCAAGGGAGGAGTTACAGAAAAAATGCCCTTTTCAAAAATCAAAATATACGCGCACAATGTATAAGCAGCTCATACTAATATTTTTTAACATTGCTAATGTTAAGTTCAAAGGGTCCCCCCGGATAAGATGGTAAAAAGTTCCCCTCAACCAAATTACACATGAGTGGTTACACTATAATTCTATCATGAAAATAATATTTTTGAAAGGTTTCTTAACCCCCGTCCCACCACCCACACCCCTATACAGCCAAAAACGTGTTTTTTAAATTTCAATTTTTTTCGACAACTTAACACTATTTTATCAGTCTGAAAAAATATGATAAATAAGAACACAATTTGAACTATCAGAAAAGTATTTTTCAATATTTTCTCAGGCCCAAATTCAAACACAAAAAAATATTTTCGAAAAAAAATATCAAGAAATATTTTTTACTGTGTCTTAGAAGCCTGGAACAGGCTCGAAAAAAATATCAAAGGTTCCTCTTAAGACACAAATTGTTGTGCATTTTTTTCAGATTTTTTCGATTACTGGGCTGCAGTTAAAAAAATAAAAAACATTTTCCCGCCTTTAAAACACCTGGACTTTCAATTTACTTTGAAAATGAGTGCAACGGTTCTGTGCATTTATTTTAGTGTTTATTATACATATGTATCCATTGTTGTAGCACCCAATAAAGTTTTGATTTTGGAATATACTTACAAAGTATCATTTTTTAAAGCTTTCTTATCCTTTTTATGAGAATATTATACGCTAAGGAAAGATAATTGTATTTGGCAGTTTATTAAATAATAATTCGGTCATATTTGAGATATAATTGGGGGACATGTGGAAAAATGAAGGGGAAGAGGTTAGACCCAGATTTACAAGAACTGTTTTACTTGTCTTAGAACACAGACACTGGCACAAAAATAATCTTAAAACTTCATCTCAGAATGCTTGTGAATTTTTTCATATTTTTTAATAGCTGGGTCATAGTTTTTAAAAAAACTTAAGACATTTGTTGTTAACCACTTGGCTGTTCGGTAGTTGCCGCGTCCTAGGCACGTGCGACCTTGCTTGAGGAGGAAGGCCACAGAATAGCAGCTGAAACGTTGACAACTGAGCCTAGAACGCGGCGTCTCCCAGACAGATAAATAGTAATGCATTGGTTGCGGAAGCCTGTGGTCTCACGTCTGTAGATGTTTCAGACTAGAGAAAACGTGGTCTTTTCCTTTCCCTAAGTATTTGTTCTTGAATACGTATAAATATGGAGACACTCGTACAATCTGTACGTATGCGAAAACTCTGCACTTTGTAAATAATAATTGTACGAAAATTGAAAATTGATTTAATGTAGCACCCAACTGCAAACTCCCATTCCCCGAAAAGTAGTTTACGGCACTACAGACCCGGTACTGTGCGAGAGAATTCATTCCAATATTGCTGAGCGTTGAGATAAAAATTCGCAGAAAATAAAATAGTCCCCTTAATTTTATCGTGAAAGATAATTTCAGTATTTTCCTTCAATTTAATTTTATATTGATATCGGCTTCTCTTTTCTGTCCATCTGTGCTACGGAAAGAGAGTACCCAAAATAACTAATATGCAAAATAGTAAAATAGGATGATCATAAAAGTGGTATTTTGAAAAATACATCTCAACAACATAATCGGGGCCTAATCTGTTTCCCTTCACTTCCCCACTGTCTCCCATCTATCCTTCACCTGCACCCGCAATGTCCCTTATCATTTCCCCATTTGTCATCTACCCGTCCCCCAAAACATGTCGTCTGTTAGAATTTACATGTTCTAAAAAAAAAAAAAAAGTCGTGGCCCCCTGAGACAAGCAAACCTGGTTTAAATGGCCTAGGAAGCATCGCCTCCGAGTTATTTGCCATTATAATGTGTGTTGCAATAATCTTTTTTTGTATGTCATAATCTGCAAACTTCTATTTTTTCTTCTAAAATGTCTTTGATGTAGGACGGGGTGTAATTCTTTATTCACCAGTATCACACTCACAAGGTCTTATGTCGATTGTTTCTTATAAATTGCCAAAACTATCGTCTTCCGTAGCGTACGATTACTTAAGCAAACGATTAGAAAGCTTTAAAAAATGATATTTTGTAAGTATATTCCAAAATCAAAACTTTATTGGGCGCTACAACAATGGATATAAAAATGCATAATAAACACTAAAATAAATGCACAGAACTGTTGCAGTCATTTTCGAAGTATATTGAAAGTCCAAGTGTTTTAAAGGCGGGAAAATGGTTTTTATTTTTTTAACTGCAGCCCAGTAATTGAAAAAATCTGAAAAAAATGCACAACAATTTGCGTTTTAAGAGAAACCTTTGATATTTTTTTCGAGCCTGTTCCAGGCTTCTAAGACACAGTAAAAAATATTTCTTGATATTTTTTATATTATATATTTCTTGATATTTTTTTTTAATTTTTTTTCGAAAATATTTTTTTGTGTTTGAATTTGGGCCTGAGAAAATATTGAAAAATACATTTCTGATAGTTCAAATTGTGTTCTTATTTATCATATTTTTTCAGACTGATAAAATAGTGTTAAGTTGTCGAAAAAAATTGAAATTCAAAAAACACGTTTTTGGCTGTATAGGGGTGTGGGTGGTGGGACGGGGGCTAAGAAACCTTTCAAAAATATTATTTTTATGATAGAATTATAGTGTAACCACTCATGTGTAATTTGGTTGAGGGGAACTTTTTACCGTCTTATCCGGGGGGACCCTTTGGCACAAATGGTATAATAGAATCACGTGAAGGTCTTTCGAATGTGATTGAAAGAAAAATATAACGAAAGTTTGTTACATAATTTCCTGAAACATAATGTGTGGAAACCAATCAAAGTGTAGGAAGCAATAGCTAAGCAGCAACACCGTTGGCACTGCAGCATCATTGATCAGGAATTTCTAGGTTTCGAGTTCCGTCAGTGAAGGATTTTTGACACCAGCGTCGGTGAAGGATTTTCCGTCGATGAAGGATTTTCGAATTTAACCCCCTATCTGGACGATAAATCTAGTGGCCGGCCACGCTGATCGGTAGTTTTCTGTGATTTCTGCAATGAATAGCAGACAATTGCCGGGGTATTACCTTATCAAAAGGGCCACTGACCGCGCACGATCGATTGTTCACTCCTCTTTCCTTAACAATCGCATACAGACACACACTCTTACATGCACTGGACTACCATACCATATGTCGGGAGCTTAGAGCTTGTCCCGGCTGGGGCAGTGCGCCTGTCGGAGAAACCTGTTGGGAAAAATCCGCAAACCGACGCGACATCGGCGCCGGATCCCACGTTCAAGTGGGAGAGCATCTCCCGGGATATAAAAGGCACGTCACTTACAGGACGAAAAACATTAGATGCGCCTCTCGTTGTCTGGAGGAGAAATACAGCGGCCGGCTGCTCTAATCGGAAATTTTCTGTGGTTCCTTCGTTACACTACCACATATACAGGGAGACCGGTCGGGAGATTAGAACTTGCTCCGGCAGTGGCAGTGCCCCACTGGTAAGAGATACCTGGCGAAAACACCGCTACCCGACGGTAGGGCGGCGCTGGATCTCGCCATCCAGCGTGGCAACCGCCATCTACCGAGCAACTACGCACTCCACCTACCACAAACATGACCTTATACTGCGATTTTTCTAACTGCGACCCTCAAGGCCACTCAAATCCCATCTTCGCGATGGAATATGTCACGGCATTTCGCGTCTTTCTCAGTCGTTCCGCTAGATTTCGCACGATCGCGACCGTATGAAGCAGTACTTGCGATCATGGGACTTCTACCGGCAAGACCGAGAAAAGACGCGAAATGCCGTGACATATTCCATCGCGAAGATGAGATCTGAGTGGCCTTGAGGGTCGCTGTTAGAAAAATCGCAGTATAGCAGTTGACGCGCCCGGAATCACTAGTAATCAATCAACCAATCACGAAGAAGCAATAAATCCACTCATTCGAACAACGGCCGCCGCGAGTGCATGCACGGTGCGCATCGGGTGGCGCGCGCCTCTTTAAAGGCCGCTGCCTGCGAGGGCGAATTCTTCCGCGACCTCCGCCTTTGTCGCCGCCACCAGCCGCCTGCCCCGCCCCGCCCCGCCCCGCCCCGCCCCGCCCCGCCCCGCCCCGCCCCGCCCCGCCCCGCCCCGCCCCGCCCCGCCCCGCCCCGCCCCGCCCCGCCCCGCCACGTCGCGCCGCGCCGCGCCGCGGTGCGTGTGGGATCGCGCGCCGCGCGGAATGGAGTTGCCTCGGCCAAAAGGCCGTCGCCGGAGATTCCTCTCTTCAGCAACGGGCGCGCCTCGTTTTACTACGATTTACTACCACGTATGCGTTTTTATCGTACTGGTGAGGAAACGGCGGACTACCAGGAAGTGCGATGGGAATGTGGGAGACCATGTACACCTTACCGAGAAAGGGTTACTAATTAGTCATTTTTGTGTTTTCTTAATTGAACTGATTTCAATCCTTTCTATTTTTATTTTCTCGCCCTTACGAATGTACATTTTAATAATTGAAAGTTATGTAATCGTTCTCCGGAAAACGGTGAATATTTGACAGAAAAACTCTCATTGCTGGGCCCTGGCAACGAAAAATGGATAAATTCAATATTATATATATATATATATATATATATATATATATATATACACATAAAAATTCATTTAACACATTGTGTTCCCAGAATATATGATATATACCAAAAAATGATTCAAAGGCGAACTGTCTGTCCGTCTATGGTCAACGCTACTGCCTAAACCATTCATCTGATTTTCTCCAAAATTAATATTCTCCGACTGATCTGAACAAACTCGAGGCCGTGGGAGTTTTAAAGGGATATTTTTATTTTTGAAGGTTCTTTACATGAAGCCTCAAAAACATTTTAAATTTTTTCAAATATGCCATCAATTTTTTTATTAAACGTTTTCCTCGGACAACGTAAAGGGAAGCTCACGAGAATGGTTCAGGCCTCATGTTCGTTGGAATCCCAGATAAAATAACGTCATCTTCAATTTTTTCGAAAATGTGGAGTTTTCGTGTAATGTTGCGCGAAATATAGGCAATTTTTAATCCATTTTTTCTCACAAACTGCTCCCAATTGATTCTTTAAATTTTCTCCTCATATGTAGGAAGGGATACTTAATAGAAAGACACTAGTCTAATTCTCGTAGAACTCTCTAAATTTTCGAAAATTGCAAATTTAGAAATAATGCGAGAAAAAATGTATTGTTGTAGCACCATTGGGTTATATTTTCCCTGGTGTAATGTTGGGTACAGAGTTTTCTAAAAAGATGCCGCTGCTAATATTAGTCTCGCAAGTGATGATGAAATTACGAAGTATTAATGGAACATTATAACTAAGAAACCTAAAAATGGACATTATATCATCCAATAATGAACCGCGAAAACAGCTCGTTTCGATTTTTAACTGATTAGTGTAGGCTAGGTGAATCGACAATGACAGAAGACTAAGTCTCTAAATCCTATTGATTTAATAATGAACGAACATAACGACAAGCTGTGGTCAAATGCAAATAGAAACGTTTCAAGCATTCTTACAAGATTCATGCAAGTTTAAACCCAATTCTTAATATGAATTTCATTATAAATACCTATTGGAATGCAGGAAAAGGATTATTGACGTCCATCATGTAAAGTTGCCAAAATGAAACATTAAATATTCTAACGCGTCAATTTTATGTCGCAGGTTTTCGGTACTGTTTACAATACTCACAGCGTCAAAATATCAATAAACAAGCATAAGTTATAGCAGATTTAAAGTATAATTTGGTATTTCTTTCTGAATGAGTATTTACATTTCCAAAATATTGATAATTGGTTTACATTTCTGTAGCGAATGCCAAGTGCCTTCTACATGTCTCTAAGGGGAAAAAATGTCGAAAGAAGGTTAAGAAGATTGAAGTCAGTTAAGACACCTTGCTTAGAATTTTAATAAACACATTCATGTAAGGACAAAACTACAAGGCAACTATAATGAAAACAAAGTAAAACAAAATGTTTTTCTGGACTTCCGTCGTGTCAAATATTTTTTTCCTTAAAAAATACGTTTCTAGACTACCTCACTATGAGATTTTCCATGAGCCACGAGCTCGCGGCAGCTTCATAACACGTTACTCTGCGTCTCTTTATCGTCGCTTTGACCTCTTTCTCTACCGCTGGGAGGCTGCCGCACGAAGTGATTTTCGTAGAAAGCTTCGTGACCTAAGTGAGTTCTGCCTTGTTCCGGGACATTGGTGCAGATTCAAAACAGCTGCGCTGCTCGCTTCACGCGTAATTCGACTTCTCGCGAGTTTCGTTCAGCACCCTATTACGATGCGGACTCCTTTCTAGCGCCACTCGGTCCAGAAAGTCCTTCATTATGTCGAATATCGGAGAGACATCGTTAAAAAAAATACCAGAGCCATGCAAAGCAATATCGGCGCCAGACTGACGTTTTCGGGTGGTGCACAGAGCGATCACATGAACGCGTTTCTTCCACTCTCTATGGAGCACATTCGTTTCATCTAAATAAAATAAATAAATAAAATAAATAAAATAAATAAAATAAATAAAATAAATAAAATAAATAAAATAAATAAAATAAATAAAATAAATAAAATAAATAAAATAAATAAAATAAATAAATAGAATAAATAAATAGAATAAATAAAATAAATAAATAGAATAAATAAATAGAATAAATAAAATAAATAAGTAATAGGACACACTGCAACCGCCGCATTGGGCCGTCCTTTGTGAGGGTTCATTTAGCTGCGCCGGCCCAGCGCGGGGCGTTCTCAGCGCGCAGGGCCTCGCGACGCGACGCGACGCCACGCGACGCGGCGGCCGGCGGTTTATTTGCTTTTCCGCCGCATTTCTCTTTCTGTCATACTTCCGCGCGCGCTCAACAGTGCAGCATTCCTTCGAAATTAATCCTCAGACGCGCTGCTATTGCGAATCAAGACGTCTTCGCTGAGGGCTCGCCTCCGCCACCGTCGCCTCTCCATTGCCCGATATACCATGGCATTCCCGTTCGGCACGCGATTCTCGTGACCCCACTTTTCCAGATGCCATAGCTTATTCTTCCACCCCGTTTTTATCTCGCGCTTCCTTGCCGACTTTTTCCATTTCCGGCTACCGCTGGACCCGCCCTGGTTTTCATCCCCCGAATCCTTCCACCTCCGCGTCCGTGTTTGCCCTCGTTTTCCTTTCTCTTCCGCCCCCCGTTCTCTGACGTAATTTCCCCTTTCGGGAGTTCCCTCTTTCGCTCCGCGCTTCCCGAATGCGACAACTGGAAGTGGCGAGTGGGTTGGCAGGAGGCGACAGAGGAGAAATTCCTGTCGCTCTGCCTTGACGGCCAAGTCTTAATTCCATTCCGAGCGTCGCCAGTTGTTTCGGTCGCGGCGTTGTGTACGAGTGTGGGCGGGGGAGGGGGGAGGGTCCCCTGTGACACGACCTCCAGCGCAGTTGGATCGCATCTAGCCTCCCGCACGTCAAATGCTGTTGTATTCGATGGAAACGCTCTTGTCCAAATAAAACAATAGGTTACGAGTTGAGGGTGACATACAGCCTTTCTACAATTATCATTTTCTTACATATACACATACTTATGTTAAATATGTATCAATTAAGAGCATAAAAACGAGAAACAGTTTTTCTAGTTGATATTTGCCCATCTAATATTTTCTAGGACAATGCTACCGCTCTTCCTTTCTTCTCTATTAATCTTATTCGAAACTAAGATGTCGGCTTCATTTTTCTTAAATTCATCTCCCTACTTTCAAGGAAGACAATCAGATGCAAGGAACTCCTGGGATTACATCTAGTCTTGTTGAAAAACTCCAATATTTAATACAATACAAAATCTGGACGTCAAAAAGCACCTGTGGGTGAACGACACATTGAAATAACTGCTTCTGTCATCTCAAATTTATTTTAATAGTGAAATTGATTTTGAATGCCATTGACTAAGTATATAAAATTGATTATTTCGTGTCCCCGGACTCGTCAACTGCTATGGTCCTCGGGTTCCTAAGAACAGTGCAGTTTTTATCACGGGAGGTGGCGGTGTTCTTCCTCCTCTGGGTAGGGAGATCCGCCGTCGATCTACACGTCGACTTGCTGGGTTTTCCCCACCTATGTATTTCCCAGCTGAACAGGTATCTCTCACCACCATCCAATCCGGGACAAGCTATAAGCTCCCCACTGGTTTCCCGATATGTGGTAATGTAGTACGTGTAAGTGGAGTGGCCACAATAGAATATGGAAAGATCGCGCGCAGTCCGTGGCTCGTTAGGGTATTGCTTCGGTGTCCGCCTGGTGTTGATTGAAGAAACCACGGAAAAGTGTCAATTAGAGCATCTGGCCGTTAGCATTCTCCTCCAGACAGCGGCTGAACTCAACTTAGTGTCGAAAATCCTGTTACTATGGGGACACGAACCCTACGACATCCCGGTCAGAGGCACTGCAGTGACATCAGTTGATGCTCTAGCTACTTCAGCAGGTGCCATTGACAAGTTTGGTCTCTAATAGTAATAAAAATATAAATATAAACAAAATACCGCAATTTAAATTTTAATCAATTTACTAGCATGTAAAATAGATCAAATATCATGCATTGACATTTTAAAAATGTCTTCAGAATATCACTACTCTTAAAACAATTTTCAATGGTAGAGCTATATATGCTAAAGATCGTAATGAATAATCATTTAGATTCTGAATCAGGTACCTGATGAAGATCCAAAATACAGAAAATAAAGAAAATATCCTTAATATAAAACAATCAAACATCCTTAACATAAAAGAAATCGGTTTTTATTTTTTAAATTTAAATACTGGTAATTAATCTTATGCTTTGGAAAATTTACAGGCAAGCCTTTAGTAATAGGCTTGCCTATTACTAAAGTCGGAAAAGTATTGTGAGAGTAATTTTATTAGTCTATATATTTTGTTTTTATGTGTTGATAATTGTAAAATTGAAAATGACGACCTTCTTACTAGCACCTATTCTTGTGACCGAAACATCACGATTCCTGTAGTTCTCAATAGATAGGGCTTTGTTAATTTCTTATAAGATTCTCATTTCTTATTTTCGTTTTTCACTCAGTATATATAAAAACGGGACTATGTTTAACGGCTAATTGTCTCCTGACCGTTTTATTTTTTTTTTTACAAAAAGATATATCATGACCCAAGTTAAGACCTTGTCATACCATTTTGGTCCTCAAAAAGTTGTTTACGTTGTAGGAAAAGGGATAAAGCGTGAATCAATTTTGAAAACCATTTTCGTGTACTACGTGTCTTACGTTTTGAAATAGGAGGCATTGTAATATAGAAAGGTCATATTTTCAAATGAATTTCCTAACAGTCCCAAGAACGGACTTAATGCTGCACTGTACCTGGCTTCAGTATTCACTGCTTTATGAGACGTGCTGAAATATGCGTACATTATATGGACAGTTTTATACCACTTAAAAGCGATCGTGACGAAACACTTGCCTGTCAAACTTGGGACTTCAAATTTCGTCTATAATCTCAAATGCTGCGTTTCACGAAATGAAATTGCTTTATTGTTTCAGGGAAAAGAGGTAAACAAAGAATACAGCTCAAGTCATGATTTTGCAACACTCAATTACTGAAAATGAAACAGCGAACATTTTTTTATGTTTTCTCTTTAGAAACTAGTGTCAAAGACAGCGACATTGACAGTTACATTTATTTAAAACCAACCAGGAAAGCGAGAGACAATTTGACACTTTTCAATCATTGTTTTAATTGTAACTAGTGGTGCTATAGGATGCCATGGACTTTCTCGAACTAGTTAGTTTTCTAATATCTTTGGCCTGGGCTAGCTTTACGGTCTTGACCCAACTTCTTGCCAGCTCCCGTCTATTGCCACCCAAACAATGTTTTTTGCAATTTTCTCAATTTTTCGGTTTCCTAATTGTAAATTTGAAATATTTTTAAGAATATTAAAGAACAGTAAAACTCGCCCTCCAAGGAAATTTTCGTTGAAAAATTTGGAGTCTTTTAAGAAAATGACGTTTAAGCTTCACTAAAAATGCGAAAATTTCAGCTTTTTCTCAGAGAAAACTTTTGAGTTTTCAAAAACCTTCTTTGAGAGTAATTTAAAGCACTTTCACTCAAATACAATGTTAGTGTAGACATTTATGGAAATGTGCATATTAAGGGCGTGAGTGATTATTTAAAAAAAGTGTGTAATTTTTGAAAAAAATAAAGAATACATTAAAATAAATTTTATGTTGTATTAAAAAGTGCAATTAGCACTATTTGTTGGAAACGTTCGGGAGGAAAATTGGAAATATTTTTAAGAAAATTGCTCTCCAGTGTTTCTGAAAACGAGTAATTTTGAGTTCATTTTCACAGAAAACTTTTGAGTTTCCCAGAAACTTAATGAAACATCATTTGAAGCTCATGAGCTCAAACATGCAATAATGTGAACAAATCGCCGTTAATGTAAATATTAACGACGTGAAAGATAAGTCAAACAAATTACATTTTTGTAAATTTTGAAAAAAGAAAATAATGAAATTTCTTTTATGTCACCTGAGAGTGTGCATTTAGCTCTACCCCTACCAAAAGTTTAAAGAAAAAATTTGACACCGTTTTTGAGAAAATATTTTCGTTATTTTTTAATATTGCACGTAATATGGCGCGACAACGACTAAAACTTTGAAAAAATAGGACATGACTTTAATGAATGAACTAATTTTGGAAAATAAATTTTACTTGAAGGAAAAATCTCTATCTTCAATTTTGTACTTGTAGGAAGACGCCGAAAAAATTTCAATCTTTCGCAATTTTCCAAATTTCAAAGTTAACAGTGAAAATAGGAAATAAACCACCTTCATAAGTGTACATTCTTACTCTCGTCTCTATTCTTACAAGAAATTTAAAGAAAAAATTTGAAGTCGGTTGGAAAAAAACAACACTTTTTTGATACCAGGGTATCGCAAAATGTGTTTTTCCGTTGAAATCTCAAAATAGATTTTCCGAAGTAGTAGTACATTTCTTTGTCTACGATAACGTACTACGTATACGATGAAGTAAAAATTGCTTCATCAACTGTGAAAGTTTCTGAGAATCCATACTATGAAGTAAAGAAACCCGTGAAAACGTAATATGACGTCCAATATTTTGTAGATTATTGCATAATAAATTTAGCTCGTATTCTTTCGCAAAAAAAAACATATATAGCACTTCATCTCTCTAAAAATCTCGTTTTACGTTTTGATTGGAGATCCTTTCCTTATTTGTTAACAAAGGCATGAGGCGCCTCGAGAAATAATTTAATCCTTCTAGCTCCCTCATAAGTTGACTAATCACTTTGCTTGCATATTGACAGTATTCCCTGCCTGATGACGAAAGAGCTTTAATGAGTCATGTAGGTCCCCTATGTGTGCACAACGGGACGTCGGGATGTATACATAGCGTAGTATATTATGTTTCGCGTAAGATTACACACTATTCTCGACATTGATTCCATCCTGAAAGCATACTGGTATTCTTTTACGAGTACTCATGTCATGCAGTTTCTAATGACTGATCAATATTAGTTACTTGTCAGGGAATTCCAAAAGCATTAGGAAAATATACATGTTTTTATAGATCTTATAGTAGTTATTAGTTCTTCCGTGGCGTTGTTAATCCATGTATTAAGGGTACTCAAAGCCTGGTTTGACTCTTCATTTAGTTGAAAACACCAGATTTTTTTAATGAACTTGTGTTATTCCATGCAAAAAAGTAGGTTTTATGACATGACTCCTTCAAACTTGAAAATATTTTGGGATATTGCTGTCCATGATGTCTACATCGTCGAGGTACAATATTAAAAATTTCTGATTGTTCGGCAACATTGCACTCTTAAAACTTGACTTCTTGTGAACACCCTTATAATCTTCATTTTTGTTTGCCCTCATATAAACGTTTCTACAAATTCTAAACTTTTACGAGTATATATAAAATATGTAGTTAAATTATTCAAAAAATACCACATTTATATCGTGCTATTCTTGGCATACAATAAAAAACTTTTTAAAACGCAATAACTCAAAAATCAGTCTTTTTAAAATTATGAAAATCTGAAATAAATATTGCGTTAAAGATGTTCTAAAAGCTATTACATTTTCTTGATATCTTTAAAGGAACAAAAATTATCATAAGTAATATCACGAGAAGTGCTGTGCTAGCCGGTAAATTCACGACTCGCGCAGCGAGTCGTGAATTTACCGGCTAGCACAGCACTTCGAGTGATATTTAGTGTGACTATTTCACGAATAAACACATTACATGATTTGAAAGGATAATTTAAATCACAGGAATAACGAAAAAGAGAAATGTTACTCAAAATTACTACCGAAAAATGAAAAACTTTCATTCAGTCCCGACTTATCACTGCCTCCTGGAATAACTTATAACCAAGTAACATTTGAATAACAGTTTAATGCAGAAAATGATTTCAAATATGTTTCACTTTAATGGTAATAAAACTTTCTAAAAACAATAATAACAAAGCTACTTAAAAGAACATTTATTAAAAGCACAATCATTAAAGTTGTAGGAAGTTGTTTTCCAAGTCTTCGCCTTCCGTGAAAATATTTGAAATGGAAGATGTACTACAAGATGAATTAGCAGCGGAATTCGTCAATTTCGAATGGATTGAACACACGTGTGTACTCATTAAAATATTTTCCTGAATAATTTTGGTTGTAACGTTCCACATAGTTTTGATAGCATATTCTTTGTACTCTTCACAATCTAATCTTCGTATATTAATTGCCTAAAACATGTGTAATTTCTTCATTTGTAGTTTCTGCTGTCCATTTGTATTTTCTGTCTTTACAAAATTCTTGAAATTTCTTCCACACACTTTTTCTGTTCCTTTCGCTGTTTTTCGGCACCGAATCTTTAATAATAGGTTATATTTCAGAGTTTGAAACATTACCAAAACGACACATTTTAATGTTATATTGATGCACAAGAGCTATTTTGGAGGTGAAACAATTGCTATCGTTATCTTAAAAAGGTAAACAAAGGTTTTACAGCGATAAAAAAAGGTAAACAAGCTGATGGCGATAAACATCTGGGATTGGTTCAATTTGAATATATCCTCGCTTACCATTGGCTACTTACGACGCGGACAGACATGAGTGAAATAGTCATTAAAAAAACTCATTTGAGCCAAAAGGGTCAGTACGCAACCCGCCACAAAAATTCATTGTTGCAGCGCCTCTGCTATCGTGGCAGGTGATAAACTACTCAGTCAAAGGTGCCTTTTGGAGAAAAACTTCCTTAGACACTTCAGCTGAATTTGATACAGATTTTACTGACAGCTACTTCTCACTGACTGGAATGACAGATTTTTTGAAAATTGAAAAAGCACAGTTTTTTCATGGCGTCTTCCTACAACTATAACATCGAAGTTAGAGATTTTTTCCTTAATGAAATCTCTTCCTTAAATACGGATCTTTAAATAAGTTAATGTTCAACTTTTCGAAAATATTAGTAGTTTCCGTATAATTTTGCGCGAAAACAGGCATTTTTTTCTCAAAAACCATTCCAATTTTTCCTTTAAATTTTCTCCTCATATGTAATAAGTGACAGTAAAAAATATAGTGATTTCTTTGCTTTAAACAAAGTTTGTTGTAAAATGTCCATTTGGAAAGACTTCGTTTAAAGCAAAATCGCTATCTATAATTTTCTAGTTTTCAAATGTTCACTTTTTGATGCCCTCCCGGACATTTTCAAAATGTTCACAAGGACCGCTCCAAATTGTTTCTTTAAATTTCTTGTAAGAAAAACACACTTATTAAGGTGGCATAAGTCCTAACTTCATAGTTAAAAGTTTGAATTTTCTACGGTCTCTTCCAACAACTACAAAATTAAAGATAGAGATTTTTACTTTAAATAAAATTTATTCTCCTAAGTGAGTTCTTTCATTAAGGTTATCTACATTTTTTGAACATTTTAGTAATTTTCGCGCAATATTGCTGCAATATGTGCAATTAAAAAAATAGAAAAACAAGATTTTCTCAAAAACGACTCCAAAGTTTTTCTTTAAACTTTTGGTAGGGATAGTACTCTGTGAGATCACATAAATGCCATATTGCTCGATTCTTTTGTTGTTTTTAAATTACAGAAATGTAATTTTTCTTACTTGTCTCTCACGTAGTTAATATTTATATTAGCAGCGATTTGTTCACATTATTGTATTTACGAGTACATGTGCGTATATAATGTCGGAAAAAGTTTCTCGAGAACTCAACCGTTTTCTGTGAAAACTAGCTCAAAATTCCGACTTTTCAGAAACGCCATTTTCTCAAAAATGGCTCCAAGCTATTTCTTCAAACTTTTCGAACCCATAGTGCTAATTACACTCTTTAACATGACGTAAATTTCAATTTGGGGTATTTTTTTGTTTTTTCAAGAATTACAGAAATGTAATTTTCTTACGATCCTTTACCTTTAATATGCACATGCATATATACACCTTTAATATGCACATTACTAGCAATTTGTAAACACTATTGTGTTTGTGAGTGTAGTGTTTCAAATGAATTTAAATGAAGCGTTTCGAAAACTCAAAAATTTTCTGTGAAAAAGTGCTTCAAATTTCGCATTTTCAGTAGCGCTTAAACGCCATTTTCTTTAAAACGGTTCCAACCTTTTTTAAAAGAAAATTGCCGTTTAGGACGAGGTTTTAGTGTTCTTTAATATTATAAAATTAATATTTCCGTTCTACCATTAGAAAACCGAAAAATTAGGAAAATTAAAAAAAAAACTTTGGGTGACGATAGATCGCAGTTGGCACGAGTATGTGGCAATTGCGAATAGCTAGTCCAGATACAAGGAAATAGAAAACGAATACGAGGATGTCTGTGCCATCCTATAGCTCTACATTTTTTATCATTTGCTACATACAAGGAAAACTAGTGGTGTTAAAATAGTACGCACTTTCTCGACACTATTTTCACACAAATTACGCGAAAAGTACTCAAATTTGCTACAAATGATACATGACTTTATTAAAATATCTGTATTTAAGGAACAAATTTCTTTAAGAGAAAAATCTTTATCTTTAATATTTTAGTTGTAGGAAGACACAGAAAAAATTTTGATTTTTTTCAGTTTTCGAAAAATCATGGCTTTTAACCAACATGAGACCCACACCATTTTCTTAAACTGTCATTAAACTATCCCACAACAAAATTTCATCAAACTTATTGGTGTCATTTTTTTTTAAATTTTGAAAATGTCCCAGGGGCTTCATGTAAAGTACCTCCCAAAATTAAAATATCGGTTTTAAATTCAAGGGTCCACGATGCTAGATGTATTGCGAAGTATCAATATCGGAGAAAATCGGCTTAATGGTTTTGCCACTAGCGTTGTTCAAAGACGGGCGGACGGACAGACGTTTTGCCGTCATTCGATTTTTTGGTACTCACAAGAACCCACAAAACATGGATTCTGACTACACCATGTGTTAGAAGCATTTTTTTAAAATCTAGCAAATGGAGTTATCCACTTTTTCGTTTCGTGTAAGCGATAGCGAGAAAGTAAATTTTAGGGAACATATTGATACCGCTTTTGAAAAAGACAGTTATTTAAAAATTGCTTGTATTTCAGAGGCAAAATACAGAAAATCTACTTATACTTTTAGAAAAGTATGCACGATCTTATTTCGAGATCTATCTTGAATAACAGATTTTACCAAGAAAAAAACTTTATCTTCAGTATTGCAGTTGTAGGAAGACGCCGAAAAACGTTTAAAGTTTTGCAATTTTGAAAATCTAGAGATTTGAAAGAAAATTAGTCCCATGCAATTTTTTAAGTATTCTTCGCACCATCCGAGGAAAAGTTTTAATTAAAAAAACTGGAGGCATTTTTGAGAAAAAAAATGCTGAGTGACGTAAGTATTGTAGTAACTCGCGGAAGTAAAAAAGGAATGGGGTCTAAAATAAAATCTGGACAAAATAATCTAGTAAACGGGGAATGTTATATCAGATATGATATAACATGATTAATTCAGCTGATGTTTGTGACAGCACAACTCCCATGGAATTACGTGTTTTTCTCACTTTCCCCATTGCTTGCATGAAATCAATCCAGAATATTAAAAAGCTTCATGATCATGGTATATGAAATGTACGTACTGTAATATCGATTTCTCTTTTTCTTGTCTCATTCATCTTTTCGTTGATTAATTGGTTTTAATTCAGTTCATTAATTTATTTACTTGCCAATTAGTAATTCTAAGTACCATATGTGCGTAGGGAATTACCGAAAGGGTATTGTGGATTTACTGATAATTCCACAAGTACACGTGGTAACTCCGGGGATTCCCTGCCATTATCCCGGATAATGAAAGTTCTATTTTCAAATATTCCGTATACTTGTATTAAAACTTTGTTGATACGGAAAGTCTGCTGCGAAAAAAAACCGGAAAATTTGGGGCAGAAAAACTCATTATAGGGCCCTGGTAACGAAAAAGTGGATAAACTCAATTGCTACAGTTAGAGAGAAAAAAATCCTGTAACGCGTGGTGTAATCAGAATCCATGTTTTGTGGATTCTTGATACCGAAGACTAAGTACATAGGCTTATCATTTTATCGATAATTGTTAGAAATCAATCGATGTAAGCAGGTGGATGATCTTGGCTGTCCGGGTGACGCCGCGTCGAAGGCTGTGTTGCCGACGTTTCGACCATCTTGTCGTGGTCTTCCTCAGGGCTGGAATGCGAGCGTCACCCGGACAGCCAAGATCATCCACATGACTCCGGCCGCGGAAGCCTACGACTTCGATGTAAGCAGGTATTCGTCACATCGCATCGGTCTGTTGTCGTCGCTCCCGCTCCGGAGGGGCGCAAAGTTGGCGTGTCGGGTGAGCGCGAGGCGTGCGCATTTCGCGCGTGAAGCCGCTCCGGAAGCAGTCGGCGAGCTGCCTCTTCCTGCGGCGGAAGGGCGTGGCGCGGCGCGGCGGGAGGGGCGGAGCGGGGAGGAACGGGGAGACGCAGTGCCAAAGGGGGGAGGGAGCGGCGAGGGGGAAGCTGAAGCTGCGTGTTCCCTCCCCCTTCCGCCGCCGGACGCGCTTTTACAATTACTCCGTGCCCCGCCTGGCGCGCGCGGCGCCGAAGAGCTGCACTCCATAACACGCATCACGCAAGGGCAGGACTGCGGCTGGAAGGGCCCCCAACCATCGGCGAACGGTACTTGCGGCGTCTCAGATAGAGCTTCCTTGATAGCTTACTTGTGTGCGTTAGAATTAATATGTAATAATTTACATGTTTATTATATTCACCATTATGAGCAAAATCATCAAACCTTGGATCAAAAGCTTTTTCTTTTTCATCTTTCGGAAAATAACAATAGGCACCTAATTTATATGTCAATGACAAGAATCAAATATAAGAGAGGTATATTTGTAAACTGCTTTTCAATAATAAATTATATTTTATATTACTTTTAGCCGGAACTTGTGATCATCTCATATTCTAGTACTATAAATTCCAGAATTATTTACCATTATCTTGAAACAATTACCGGATCTGTAACATACGTAGACCCCCACGTACGACGTAAACGGCATGCGTGTTAATAATTGAGTTAAAATGTTTCTGTTGCTACTACATTTGAAAAACCTGTGTAATATTTCTTTATTTTTATGATATCAATAACTTGGCTATAATCTGGATGACCTAGATTATTTAATGGATAGGTTATAGAGACGACATGGTTGATGATTGATCAATGGTGGGAAGAGGGAAAGCGAAAATGAGACAATTCATGGAAACTCCACTTTTTCGTTAGCAGGACCCTATAATAAGAAATTTTCTGCCAACAATTCTCCGTTTTTTCGCCCAGCATTACATATCTTTCAAAATTTAACAAAGTAAAAATTGGAATGAACTACCTGTAGTACTACTAGAGACTACTTCGGTGTGCAGGTAAATTCAAAAATAAACTCAAAGCATAGAATAATGCACATTTTTACCATGTTTAAATTATAACATAATAGAATTGTACTAACTTATTATTAAGTGATAAAAGTACGAAATATGGTAATTTATGTAGTACTTACAAAAGTACAGCTTCCAACAGGATTTTTTCCAAACCAGTAAATGTATTATTATTCCTCTAATTCACAACTAAAGATGTTATGAGTCGGTTGATTATAAAGTCTACTCTGGTTTGCAGCCAGCTTTCAAAGGAGTAGATTATGGACTATTGAATTACCTGGGAGTTTAGCCAAGTTCTTACACAAATTTTGCGGAACAAATCCCAGAGCTCCGATAACTATCAGGACGACCCATGCTTTTACGCCCCACATTCGGCTGATATCGATTTCCAAACTCTTGTATTTAAGACGTTTCTCTGCCTCCTTTGTTACGACACATTATTATTATTATTATTATTATTATTATTATTATTATTATAAGTCTCTTCCTAAAAAAATATTATTTTCTTTTCATTTGCCAAGTGAAAACATTCGTTTTTTTCTTAAAATTCGCCTTCGGGAAATTTTAGTGATGAAGCAAAGAAGGTTTACTCGTCGAATCTAAACGAATATGGCATGTGCTGCTGCTGCGACGATTACTGCAATCCTAATCAGACTGTTGTCTGAAGGATAATCTTATCGTGGGCAGTCGACAGGTATCGTATTTACGAGTCATCGCCCAGAGAATTTAAGATATAGTAGCAAATACTTTACTAAAATCTTTGTGTTCAAATTTTTCTTTAAATGGTAGTTCTCATCGTACAAGAATAACATTACTGACTGTGTCGTACACACAATTTAAAAAAAGATTTTGTACGCAATTATGCACATTTTGTGCTAATAGCTTTGCCTTTGACAGGAACTGCAGAACATTAAATTCTAGCAAAATACCCGGCAATACCTGGGCTTTCTTCATATCAAATCCTTGTGAAAGATATTATATAGATCAATATTATACAAGATTATTTTTTTAATGCGCTAGACAGCGACACCAGCTAATTGTGTCATCAAAAACCGGCATCCTCCCCGGGTTAAATCGAAGGGCCAAATAGTAAATGCAGTAAACCCAATAATTCAACGAAGAGCCAAGAGCATGGTGCAATAACTGGCAAGATACGAAACACTGGATTGAGCGCCAGTTGGACTCCCTTTGGTTTCATTTCATATTCATCGATGTTGCTGCAGTATCTAGAATATTGAATGACATTAAAAATGTATGTCCCTAAGATATTATGAGATCTTTTCCGATTATCTGGGGTTGTGCAACCATGCAACCTGAGCACGAGCCGCCACTGGTATCTCTTCATACACTCGATGTCGGCTACACGACGTTGAATTCACTTTTATTAGTATAGATTTTATAAGTAATGGTAAACAATAGCTGTTATAAACAATAACACCACCATTGAAAACAATGATTAGCATAACATGATTTATATTCCTGAAGCATTCCACTATCTCATATTCCTTATCATAAAACAACTTTACCTAGCTGATAAAATCAATAACATTTCTAACCACTAATCATCAATATGTCAATGCGTGACTGACTATCCTCGAGAAGCTACATATCCTATTATCTCAGAAAAAATTATATTTTGGAATGAAAGCATCAAACATTGAGCACTCTTGCAGATAATTTTATTTTGGTTCTCTTATAATCCAACGTTTGCTATGCATTTGCTACGCAACGCAACACACTGCAACACTTTTGATCTGGGCTTTGGATGCACAAGCAATGGAGAGCTTGTGGAACGCAACATACATAACGGGATTTTCCTCTGCGTAAGCTCTCAGCACAACAAATGGTTCACCAAGCGATGACTGAATCCGCGTTGCTTGCGTGTCAGCGCCTACGCCTTTTTGCAGCGAGGGGACATTCAATTCACACGCGCAATCTCTTCATTAAATTGTAAGAACAAAAATTCTATCCTTACAGCTGAAAAACGTACAAACAATGTTTTACGTACAGTACTAAGAACATCGTAATGTAATATGAAGGACCATTTTTTACAGCAAGCATTGGAAAAAATCCGATAAATCTTAATAACATTTATTTTACAAAAATAATGGAAGAGAGATTGAAGAATTGTGTGTATTTGGCGTTCTGGGTCAATAGTTAGCCTGGTGCCGAAACCCGGGAACGAACCAGGTATCTTTAGATACAATGTTGAGGCTTCGAATGTAGCTTAAGTGGTGGGAAAGCTTTGAAGAATGGGCCGAAGATCTGCTATACGTCTTTCTTAGTTTTTGTCATAAAGGACGATTCTGAAAACGACAAGTATGTTAACACATCTCGGCGTTAGGTTCTGCTTTTAACATTAACTATTGAAGAAAACATCAGTGTTACCTGTGTGTGGATAAATAATATCGGTTTCCTTTCTGTTTCTATCTCGTTATTCTTGTGTGTATGAACTTCATGCTCCAAGGTCGTCGTTTCATGGAGAAAACAGCGACACGTAACTTCGAAATCGCATCACCGACCTCGCATAAAAGGTTCAAAACTCGGAGCAGTCGACACGCGCGTATTTATGCGTTTTTCCAAGAGCGAGTCGATCCGCCATCAGACGTTTCGGCTGCTGATTTTCGAACAATGTGAGTTCACCGCGTCTTATACTGCGATTTTCGTAACAGCATCCCATGACAGAAATCAGCTGTTTCTCTGCCATCCAATCGGCAGCTTATATTTCACGACAGTGACGTCACTATGGTGACGTTCAAGCTCCATATTGGATGAAACCGTGAACAGCTGATTTCTGTCAGGGACGCTGTTACGAAAGTCGCAGTATAAGGCGGCTCCACACATTCGCTATTCGGCGAACAGCGAGCAACCGCTCGCCGAATCCCGAGTAGTGTTGATGGGTCGCTAGCTATTTGCCGACGATGAACGCCGAATGATGAGCATTCGTCGCTCGCTCTACCCGCCGCGTGTCGGTCTTTTCGACACATCAAAGGTAGCGAACATTCGCCGAACACATCAGCTGGTCGGGATCGGGCGAGCAGTAGCTCGCTGCTCGGCGAATGCCGAATGTGTGGAGCCACCTTTAGCGGAAAGAAGCTGGTTTCTCCGAATGTCGGCAATGAGACGTTGCCAGCGCGGTGCCGACTGGGGAGGTGGCGCACTCGCATGGTCATCTTTCAAAGAAGTTCAAGGAGCTTTCTTAGGACAAATTATTTCTTCTCTCTGAAATACAGTCGGCGGTTTTAAAGGAAAAAGAACCTTTCTCATTCACGTGACATTTAAAATGTACGCCCTTTGCTGTAAATTCGTCCCAAAGAATGATAATTATATTTGAAGTTAGGTACCAAATTTGAATTAATTGGGCTGCCTATGTGAAAACACCACCTTTGACGGTTAAATAACGGTATCCCCATGCCTGAGCCTATGAGTAGTTTAATTCCCGTGTTTGGGACGAAAGAGAGACATTTGGCAAACATGACGTATTCCGTTCACCGTAACTAGAAAACTGCGCATGAGCTTCTCTTCGTCACACAGCTACACAAACTGAGACGATTTTAAAGAAAAGCTACAACTCCATTTTTGTTTCGACCGGGAAACGAAAGCAGAACACTCCACGGTAAGCTAGCACGCTGCCCATGAGCCATCCTAGAGGCTAAGTTGAAGAGTTCAGAAGTCAAAAAAGTAAATTTACTAAGTCCACTACGTGACGCTACATATTCACTACATATCCACTACGTATTCACGTCAAATGCAACCTGCAACACAATCGGCAGCATTTTGAATATATATCGTTAAATAACTCCTAAACGAGGCGTTCTAGGGTCTTAAAAACTGAATTGTTGAGGCCAAAGGTCTCAAAGAAACGTTTCTTACACCGTAATCTACAGAATGAACATTCTATTACATTTCTGCTGGTCCGGCGCTTCCCGATACTATTTCACCTGCGTGAAATCTGCAAGTAAATGTGAATGAGAGGGACAGAGAGTGATAGAGACAGAGACACACAGAGATAGACAGCGATAAGATGAGGGAGGAAGGGAGGGAGAGATAGTGAGAAACGGTGATGTAAGGGGAAAGAGGGAGATGAAGGGCAGAACGTCTGCCGGGTTATCTTAGTTACGTGCAAAAAAAGAAGGATTGAGTTATTGATATTTCCTTTTAATACAACACTCTCAGACTACGCCCTAAAAAATAACTGAAACAAAATTACAGTTCGGTTGCAAATGTTCTGGAAGTAGCATTCCTGATTCTCCGTAACATTCTAATGTACCTATCCTAATCTAAAACACAAGGATTTTTTTAACATAAAGGAAAGTCGTTTCTGTGACAGTGGCACTCGAGTGGAGCTCCGCAGTCGAGTGAGTTGCTCGTGAAGTGGTCAAAGCCCACGCCAGCCACACAAGTCAGGTTGATGCGGAGACAGAGAGAGACCGAATTTAATTACGCACTTTGTGCTTTTCGGAATCAAAGAAATCTGCATGCGTGACTGTTTCACTGCCACTCAACATTCTGAGTTATTCCTTTTGTAACGGGCACCAATTTCGTTTCACATAAAATATGTAAAAGTGCTTGTTTCACGAAGCGTAAGACACATCTATTTGAGTTCAGTGGCCGCGATTTGCAATTCCGAGTTGAAAATGCAGCCCCGCGTGTTAGAAATTTTAGACAGCGTTTAACTGAGTAGTTGAGGAATATATGGTCAAAAATAGTGGTACAAATGTACGTCCTAGTAAGGCATAAGGGAGAGATGTATCCAGTAATTCATTACTGAAGTCTATATCTCCCAGTAAAAACTTTCACGAGAGTAGACGGAGGAGTTGCCTTGTGATGTACGTGATGACTATTCATCTTCGAGTATTTGATCGAAAATGTAATGAAAGTGTTTTCTTCGGTTGGCGTTGAACCGCTCGTAATAATGGCGAAAAAGATATTTAAATACACAGGTAGAACCAAATAAATTTACCAAATTATGTGATGGATTATTGAGCATCTTTACTCAAAATTAAGACATTTCTCTTTTACTGTTTTTTTAAAACTTCTTTCTCTCTTACTTGATTTTTCAATATCCCCTCTCTCTATCTATTTCCCTTCATACCGTTATATGATATCACACTGAGATATTCTAAAGTTTTTAACAAGATGCCTTCCGTTGTGACTTCTATGCATTAATATTACGTAATTCTTCTGTTTGTATCTGGCCATTGTTTAAAATATTATAATTCCTTGTTTTGACGCCTGAAGATAGAAATAAGTAATTTCCGGAACGTTGCGTTTACTTTCTCACATTTAATATTGTTCTAAAACAATTAACTAAAGAATTTTCCTATCTTTAAATAAATGGCCAATATATTATGATAACATTAAAAGTAATCTATAGACAAAAAATAAATATTGATTACTTAATGTAAAGTACCCACCAAAATTGAAATATCGATTTCAACTTTACGGGGTCACGACATCAGCCAGATCAATTGAGAAATATCAATTTTTGTGAAAATGCTGTTTACGATTTAGTTTTCAGCGTTCTTCACAGACATACTTTTTGCCGCCAATCGACTTTTTGGTATCAAGGAACCACAAAGCATGGATTCTGACTACACGACGTGTTACAGGAAGTAGTGAACTATGTACAGGGACAAGATTTATCCACTTTTTCGTTACCAGGGCCCGGTAATTAAGAGTTTTTCTATAAAAAATTTGACATTTTTTCCCGCAGTATTTCATAACTTTCTCTATACTGCGTAAGCAGTAGTGACAATGTAAAAATTAAATCTTTAAATAAGGTCGTGTACATTTTTTTGAAAAATCTAGTTGTTTTCGTGTATTTTCAGCTTTAATTTAATGCTAATTACATTTTTTGTTAATAAAGGCTCCACTTTTTTCTTTAAATGTTTTCTTCGGATAGAGTAAAGAAGTTAGAAATAATGCGAGAAAATAACTGCTATTATAGCGTCGCAAGTTTCAATTTGCCCTCGTGAGTAGCCGAGGTCGAAGTTCGGAGACTCGCGGAGTTGCAATTAGTAGAGTTCGTCAAATGCTGGTCATTTAAAGCTAAATCTGTGATGCGCGGTCACTTATTTGCGGAAATAGAATTTGTTTTAATCTCTCATATCGAAAGTCGTAGCCTTGTGCCTTCTCACTAGTTAAATATATTTCAGTGCACTCTTCTTCTAGTACATTCCTAATGAGGTATTGGGACCAACAAGATGGATCTTGGTTCCCATAAGCCAACTTGAGAACCATTTAAAACTATTAAAAAATGAAAGTTGTTTTAGAAGAAAATGCAAATTATGTTGTGGTTTCTGTTTCCGTAACACGCTACTATTACAAAGAAAAAAACAATCATTCCCCTTGAGGAGTATTCAAACCTAGGATCAGAGTAGAGTGAATGAGACTGCAGTCATTTGCCCCATTTAGGTCAATTATGGTTCATTAGTCATAAAAATGTTCGCAACCCAATCCTAGCTTATTTGTAATATTCTAAGAGGGTTACGGACCGTGCGCAATCATTTCAATCACATCCTGCCTACACTTACGGATGATGGGATGATCCCCCGTTCCCATAATATAGAGGTGCAACCCATAGCTTAGTACGCTAGCTTTTACACATCTAGATACCGGCGTTCAAGTACCAATCGATGCATGGAATTTGTGTCAGGTAAAGGAGAATTCACGGAAGCCGTTGTTGGGCTTCTCCCGTTCCCCTTGCCTCTTATTCAACTATTCCCTCAGAGTAGAATATTACGCTTGGGAACAGCAAAGCAACCCTAGAAAGTGCTCGGCAAAATAAATCTCCTTGGTAAATTCCCATTCTAAAGAGATCTCGCATTATTCTGACCAGACAGTTCGGATACAGTAAACTGCCCACCGACATTTGGCGGAGAAAGTGAGAACCACATCCAGGTGCTTCAAGGAACACACATGAGGTGCGCCCGCTCGAGAGATTTCCTAGACCCGCACTGAGGGAAGGTGCCAAAGGAAGTTGCATCGAAAATAGAGGCGCGGCCACTTCATTGCAGATTATCTTAAACACTACTGGTTATCATCATTCTTATCTTACGAACATAATTATCGCTCGTTCTTCAAAGCAAGAACAGGAGGAGCAAGAAGAAGAAGAATATACGAATCTGATCTCCCGAAATTAGACAATATACAAACGGTCCAATTCGCGGTCAAAATGACAATTTACCTAGCTAGAGATTCCTTAACTAACATAAGAAATTCCCTCCAATTGTACCTCAATCTTATAGACAGCTGGGCTGCATATTTAAAACCAAACTAAACCCCACAAAAACATCTATAAAAATATTCACTCTAAAACCATATACACCTCCAGCATTTCTCACAATAAATAATGAACCCTTTAACTGACTCCCCCCAGACAGTTCCGTGAAATATATCCGTCTTAATATGGATAATAAACTCAACTGGAACGAGCACATCAATATGAAAATACAGCAAGAAAAAATAAGCTCAATCAACTAAAACCCATCATTAACCGATCTTCCCGCCACCCGTTCCCAACAGCCGTAACTATCTACAAAACTATCATTAGACCACTTCTTCTCTACGCCTGTCCAGTTTGGATCGCTGCAAAAACAAACATCAACAAGCTTCAAAATGTCCAGAACCAATTTCTTAGAACGAATGCTTCTTGGTTTGTCACAAACTTTCAACTCCACCAAGAATTACAACTTGAATCGTCAGAACTCCATATAACATATCTTTCCACACATTTCTATCACTCCGTACCTCAAATTTCACATCTAGTCAACTTCAGACTGCGGAAATGTCCCTCTCACAGAACCCGAATTAAGAATAGATACCCATACCAGGCATTCCTATTCAAATTTTACGATCTGAATTGTTTTTAGAGGTGTTTGAAGAAGATTTCCTCATCCAAAATAGTTTGTAATTTAATTTTAGGTAACTAGAAAGTAAGCCTGCACTACATTTGTAAAGTCTATAAATATGTAATGATGTATGTATACTCTGTAAAAAGAATATACAAGTAAAAGAAAACACCCACACATGCCGGGCGACTGGTCGGGAGTTTAGAGCTGTCCCGGTTGGGGCGGAGCAAGGCTGGTGGGAGATTCCAGATTGGGGAAAACCCCGCTAGCCAACGGTAGGTCGAGCCGGAATTCGCTATCCAGTGGGGGAAGGACACCGCCACCTCTCGAGGAGATAACATGCACTACACTTATGGGACTTGCTGCGAACCACCTTAGCATTTGACGCGCCCGGAATCACTAACAATCAAGATGAGGGAGAAGAAGATGAAGAGGAGAAGAAGGAGGAGGAAGAATACATTGGTTGGAGGCGGGCGCTGGCCCCACATGACGAGGTAAGGTGCGCTGCCGAATGTGTGCGCCACTGCGCCGAATCAACAAGCGCTCGCGTGCTTCGTGCCGAGTGGCTGTGCCGGCGGGGGCGGCGGCGCTCCCACGCATCCGTCAAAGTCGCCCCGCCCCGCCCCTCCTCCTTGGCCCCCTGCCCCGCCGGAGACAAACGGCGCGCCTCGGTCGCTTCCGTGTCACGAGGCCGCGGGGTCAAACAACCGAGGCCTGCTTCCCGCAGGTGAACTCCCTCCGACTCTATCACAGCAGCGGCGTTTAGGTTATAGGAATGCCTTGTTTAGGCACTTAAAGGATAATTATTAAAACTGCATATTTCTTTGAAATTAAAAATTAACGTTTTATCATACTTACTGAACGCTTTACTTCACAAAAGTAGGCCACAAATTATAGGTACACAAAATTTAACATTAAGGCTTTGCAAGCAATGTTTGCTCTTTTTGCAACGTTTTTTTATTTACAAAATCATAGGCTTTCACGCAAAACATACGTTTCTGCGGCTCTTTATTATCCAGTCTTCACTACGAATTGAAAACTATTTACAAAATCTTTCAACCTGATATGGAATGCATAAATTTACAGGAATAAACCATCTTCTATTAAAATCTTCTTGAATACGGAAAACTTGTGTTATGCATCACATGAAGCGAGGTGTGAACAGAAGCGGCGATTTCTTCAGTATTTCAAAGCCGCTCTTCTCCTACCTTTTGACAAAAAAGACTCATCTACAGATTTAATGTCTCAATTTATTTCTTTTGGTGTTCTAAAATTTTCATAAATGGTATTCGCAGATATCGAACCCGAAAAACAACTGTGAAAAAATTAACAACAAAAACAATTTTGTGAGTATGAGCGTAAGAACAAAATAGGTTTAAACATAAGAATATGCATCTGAAACATTATGAAACATACAAATAAATGAAAATATAATTTTTTAACAATTTTAAAAATATAATTTTTTTACTAACGCTGCTTATTGACAACATGAAAACATTAATACTATCATCTTCAAAGCATCATTGACAAACAAGTATTTGAAGCTTTCGAACCGTGACGAAAATCATGGATTCGGATAATTAAAATCTGGTACACTTGGTGTTTAAAAGTAATATTTTAGGAAAAATAGCTTTTTAAAATAGCATTTTCCAATGGTAAAGAGAAAGCCAATTAGATTCAGACAGCAAGATGTGGAAATGATGGGTTTGATAGAAACATGACTTTGCGTATCTGGTTGAAAATCTAAAATCCTATAGGATAAATGATTCCTAATTTTAGGTTGAAAACATTTCATATAAAAATGGTAAAATATTTATCAGTAATTCGAATTAACGGCTTAGGTAGAATGTAAAGCATATTTTCAGCAGACTCATGTGCCAATTGACTATTTAAATTACATTGATGATGTTGATGATATAAGTCCGTTGAATCCCTAAAAGAACAAGGGCTTCCTGTCAGAACACAGGGGTGATTCTGCTTATCTCTATAGGTGAACCAACCCTAAATTACATTAAAAATAATTACTTTCCAAAACAGTACTCATAAAGTATATTCTATAAGTGGGATTTCTTCCTCCTTCACAAACCCATTGATTCTCTAGGCAGATAATGTATTTTGAATGTCCTTTTTATGTGTTACCATTTCAAAGTAACGAGTGTACTGAATGAAGACAAGCTTTCAGATATTCAAATTTGGTCAATTGCCGGTTCGCATATATGAACGACTGAAAGAAAGTTCGATTTCCTCCGTTTCCTTTGTCCATCCGGCCATCAGTCCAATCCTATGTTGGTCTCGACGTTTTAAATCACACACGCGATTCCAACAAAGTTTTCTGTAGAAGTTAGTTGGGAAAAGTCGTCAAGCAAATGTGTTTTTCTTGCAGATCAGACGCTTGTAGGTTACAAAGTCGATGAACGTGTTTTACATGCAATATAAATAGAGTTCTGTTCTAAAACGAAACAAGTCCTTCGTTAGCAATATGTGCATTTAACAAACTAATAACATTTATTGCATTTGATATTCCGGTATATATTTTGCATGATTAAAGAATATGAATGATGTTGCGGGTGCTATCATTATAAACAATCTTTTTCATAGTTTTAAATCTTCATCCATGTCATTTTCTGCACGACATATGACGTCGTCATATTTGTCAGGATCTTTTTCCTACATTAAGACAAGAATAAAGTGTAAAAATCTCGTAGCACTCATATTAATAATGCCGATACCAAGGGTTAGTAATAATAATATCGATATATCAATAAACCCCACCAAACACACGTAATAGATGTGCATAACAAACCTGCCGACATACCTGCAGACAGTATTCCGAGTTTTAACTTCTATTTCGTGTGCCATAAATATTACTTAGGCTTTACAACGATCTCTTTAATTTCACATTTGCTCAGCACATCAAGTGATGTAGCTCAGTGAAGCATTGACGTTGCCTCCGCAGCGTCGCTGACCGGCAGATCCTAGGGTTCGAATTCCAACAGTGGCGAATTTTCGACACTAGCTTCACAGCTACTAACCGGTGCCTGGAAGTGAATTACAGCAACCGGCTGCGCTGATCGGTAGTTTGCCTTGGTTTCTCCGATCAACACTAGGAGAACGCCGTAGAAGTACCTGAACAAGAGGCCGACGGTACGCGCTGTCTATCCTTCCTAATTTTGTGCACTTACATGAACGATACCACCGCACAAGTCGAGAGACCGGTCAAAGACGTAGAGCTTGTATCATTTGAGCGGTGTTCCGTTGGAAGAGATTACAGGGGGGCCAAAAATCTGCAATTCAACGTGTAGGTCGGCGCCGGATATCTAATTCCAGCGGGGGAGGAACTACCCTTGTAATAATGCTTGAGAAAATTTGAAAATAAATTAGTTCCCTACCTATTTATGTATATTTTAGGTCATTGTATTATTGTTAAGTTTCTACTGTTAAATTAGTAGTATTCCCTATTAAGTAATTTGTATAATTGTTATTATTAGTAGTAGTTGTAATAGTATTGTCATTATTATTATTATTATTATTATTATTATTTTATTTCTGTAGTGTAGTGTAGTGGAGGGAAACAAATGCGAAAGAAATGCATCACAGTTAAGTGTTGTGAAGTGCAATGAAGTGAAGTGAAGTGAAGTAAAATGTATTGGAGTAAGGCTTGCGCTCTGAAATTATGTACTATTATTATTAATTATTGTTTTTTGAATTAACTACTCTCTTGTAATTTATTGATAGTCAATGTAAGCTTAATGCATGTAAAGATAAGATATTCTGCCACCAAGTTATGATATTTAATTGCAGAATTAATAATAAATCTAAAATCTAATAATGCGCAATACTCTTAGGGGACGAGTGAACAAAGTGGTTAACGCGTCAGAAAACACTAAATAAATAAATGAACACTAATAAACTCTGGGTACATCATGAAGTAGAGCCGCTGGGTGCGGCGGCCGAGGCCCTTGAAGTGCTGGGAAGCGTGGGAGCGCCGAGGGCGTGCCGCCACGCGCCTGGCGCGCAGCGGAGCGGAGCGCGAGCGCCGCGCAGGCCACTTCCTCCCGTTCCCAGCCGCACGAGCGGCCACGAAGGACAGCTAGCGAAGCAGGTGCATTCTGTTTGTAATGCTATTTTACTTTATACGATCGACTTTCAAATATGCTTATTACGCACGTGTTCGGAGACGATTAAATGGCTTATTACCGTGTATATAATCCAATATAATTTTTTTTATTCACGTGCATTTTAAGTATAAATTATAATTCCTTCGTGCTCTTACGACAGAGATATCGTAATTGATATTTTAAATACCATTGTTCAATATAAGAAGTAGCATGTTTGATGGTATAGTGGTTATCATGCCAAACTACTTCAAACCCGGTCAAAGTAGGGGTTTTTGTATATATTAGGGAACATAATTATTGATCGATCGTTTGTAATTGACAACTTAAATTATTATTATATTATCATTCAATTATTTTCGTAGCTTCCCTTATTTTGAAGTACACCTTTGAAAACCACGTTAAAGAACTAAGGACTGCAAACAACTTACAATGTGATCTTAAAACAAAATATTAATAAAGAAATGGACCCTATACGGGAGCTACATTATTTATAAATAAGCTTTTTATTCAGTTCTTATAAATTGATGAATGAAGTTTTCGATATACAAAACGCAATTTACCGTGTAAACAAATGTATCTCCTCGGCGTTAAATATAACTTAACCAAGCGAAGAATGAAGGCTGCGATTGCGGACCGTCGTGGAACTAACAGTGAAAACACTGATATGTACAGTCAGTTTAGCTAACAAAAGTCGCCAGGAGCATGACGCCAATTTAGAGACTGCTTCTACGGAATCACCATGTCCTCCTTCATAGATGTGAATCAGCTGATAAAATGTAACTTCAGATACACATCATGCAAGATTTGCACTGACTGTTTTATTTTTGTCCTTTTAAGTTGCTTTTTTTACTTTTCACCGTTCTAGTACAAGACTATAATAAAAAGTTGTATTTATATTGAATTTTTAATACTTATTCATTGAATTTAAACATTTTGCATTTTCCTTCATTCATCTATTTTTCCATAGGCTTTAGACGGTTTGTTAGGAATGAAATAAAATACCAAAACATTAACTTTACTGTCATAAGTATCTATAATATTATTCATTATGGTTGTAGATACTTCTTACATAAAAATAATTTTATTTCGTATATATTCTGAGAAAGTACTTAAGTTAAAATAAACGATGTATGTGAATGTTACTGCTCATCTAAAGAATTAGTTTCAAAATTTTGAATCGTTTTGCAGAGAAAAGTATACTTTTATTTTTTTCAATATGAGGTGCATACATGTCCAAATACAGTTAAAATATTAATTGGGAAGATACTAGATTTGCAACAAAATATATCGCGCTTTCTTTCGCAATAGTTTGGCATAGTCCCATTTTAATTTTGAATTGAGTATCCTTATATCTCCGTCTCTGTCGTTTCGGTTGTAAACACAGACGGTGGCGCGCACCTGTAAACATCATTCTCAACTTGGTCGAGCTATACCTTCAATCTTGTTGTTTCACTATAATTTTGAAAATTTCACTCAATAGTTGAGCTGCTTTTTTCTGCTGCAACGCACTATTGTGAATTAAGATATTTTTTCTATAAGTCACGAACTTGAAAAAATTGCAATGGAGGCCTACTAGCCTATTGGTTGGCGAGAAGTATGCTGAATCGTAAATTGAAATGAAAGTTGTTTATTTCTAGACTCACAACCGACGTAAAATGACACGCGTGCGTGCAAAGAACTGCGGTAGGTGTCATATATGACACCGTGGACTAGGTGGCGTGGAAAACTTCCCTGCGTTACGCAGGAGGCCTTTGCCCTATTGGGGATGAACAGGCTTTTTAATAATAATAATAATAATAATAATAATAATAATAATAATAATAATAATAATAATGACACCGTCTTATCGTTTAAAGGTTAATATTTTATGACATTCTGGTGCTTTTCAAAATCGAACGCTCAGTTTTATGAAAAAACTTTTTCTTCCTCAGTTATATTTTCCTCATTCCTCCAAGAGTGCTCCTTTGTACAGTTATAAACGTTATGTCACAAGCGTCTATATTATCAGAATGTTATCAACTGGAACAAACTAAGCACGACTGTGGGTATATTTTCCTCTTTTGTCGGTTGTAAAACGACTTATTCTAAACTTTGAAGAACTCCTTTCTCAGCACGTTATTTTCGGACGCACTGATGATAACAGTAAATCTAATCGTGTGTGCTATCTTTGAGCAGTTAACGATATTCTAAGGTATCTATCAGGCAGAGAAAATTACATAAATGGGTGAGTGCAATGAGCCAGAACACAAAGAGAGTTTAAAAATGCTTAATAATAAATAGAATTACTATTTAATGCTAAACACAAACACGCTTTGTTGTTTAAGTGTTACAGTTTCTTATTTCCAAAAAGGTACTCTAATTTCGCAACAGAACTTGTAATAGTGTTGTGAAAACTGCAATATGACATCAAAAAGTAGTGCGTTGCTATAAAATTCGCGCAGTTGTTCCTCACCTGCGGTTGCATTCAGATAGTACAGTTATTTTAGTTAAATGTAATTTTAAATAATTGTAGTAATATTAGTTTTATAGTTATTAAGCTTTTCAATAAACCGAAAATAAATTTGCTTTAATTCAGATCAAGTGCTTACAATATATAAACAATATTTATTAGATTAGATATTTTATATTAGATAGGTTATTAGATTAGATAGACGTTTTAATAATATCCACTTTCATTTATTTGAGACCAAATTCTGTGATCACGAATATTTGACTTTCACTATTTTATGTTTGGTTCATTGTTTCAAAGAAATATGTACACATACGTACACAGAGGTTCGTACACATACGTATACACTAAGGTGACCAGACATCCCATATTACCCGGGACAGTCTCTAAAAAACTAGTGTCCCTTGTATTTTTTGTCAGGAAAACGAGACGCTTAAATGTCCCTTTTTTGTGACAATTACTTATCAGCATAAAATAACGCAAACAATATAAAATGTATCATAAATTATTCCGTTAGATTCACATTTGTTTATAAAAAGTCAAGCGCGACAAGAATTGTGTTCATGTGCTACGTAAAAAGAGTGTTTAGAGAGTCGGTTGTGTTTTCTAGGAAGTCGAAATGCAGTTATGGCGTCATTTCAACTTGTATTATATACTTTTTCACCAACGATATCGTTATGAATAAATTCAGTAATAATTCTTCCTTTTCTGAGAATTTATGTGCGACTTAGTATGCATTCTTAATTGAGAAATACTGACATACTAATGCATGAAAGTGCAATGGAAACAAATGCATTTTTAAAAATTTTATTTTTATATTTAATGTTCCTTTGTAAGACGTTCTGGGGTTGGCATGAATGGAATGCTTCTACATCATGAAAATTATACTATTTATTTTTTATTTATTTATCTAATTTTAATTTCCAAAGCTAAATATTTGTGAGAAAATAGTTTAACGTCATCTTTTCCCTTCATTTATCGTTGTGACAAAAACTAAACTGTCCCGTTTTTATGTTTTCAAAATGTGATCACCTTAGTATACACATACGTATACATAAGAACGTACACATATTACGCACACATACGTAATATATGTGTATGACAAGTATGTACATAATACTGTACATACTAGCTTATTTATTCGTTTTCTTGGCTTCAGTAACTACATGTCACAGAATCATCAAATTAAAATGAATGTACAACTTCTAGTACTTAGTACGGTCTCATAAGAGTTTCTGCGTTTGAGAGGGCAGAGACACGATGATTGCATCCTCAGTTCCCTGTGCTTGTGTCTCACGCATTTACCAGATATATAGATAAACCAGATAGCCCTATGCATATACCAGATATACCTGATACATAGCGTTCTTGCGGATCGAGCATCGAATTGCGTACAAAGGGTGCACGATACGTTGCAGCGCGGAAAGATCAAAACCAGGTCTGTGGGTGTGAGCAGCAACAGCGAGCGGCGCGGCGCGGCGCGGCGCTGGCCCTGTCGCTCGACTTCGCGCCGCTTGCTGTCCGAACCTCCAGGCGCTCTCGCGAGCCCCCGAAAGTGATTTTCATAGCTAGCAGTCCCCGTCGCATCTGTACTTTGAGCTATTACCAGAGGATTATCAGGCCCAATTTTCCCTAAAATATGGGTTTTGAACGCTGACGACTGTTGCCGGTATCGTGCCGGAGTCGCATGCACTTCTGGGAATCGTTCTTGCAGTCTCGCTTAAATAACGGTTCGAATTTGCATGAATGGAATTGCAGAAACGATTTAGAGAACACGAAATCTTCTTATTCATGCAAGTGATGATGATATGGTGCTTTATTCTTCTTAGACTTAATGAAGCTGTTTCTATTCGTAATCAACGTTTTGTTTAATTCAGTGTTGACTGGAAAAGGAAGGAGTGATTTACTAAAATTATATCCTTCTTTATTTCGACTATTTTCATTTCGCGCACTATTCTTCATTGCATTGTTCGCCAAAGGAACTGGGTTTTAGAGAACGAAAGACGTATTACGAAACGACGTTACAAAAATTTGAATATTCATGTTTCCCAGTGTCGTGGTTCCCCTTTAAGTCCTCATCGTTAAATTCTGTACATGGAAAGTATGGATTTAAAAAATGCCTAGAGCATTCATCTCCAACAAGTACATTTTTTGTATGTATTATTTGAAAAGTACAATTAATAGATTGATGCGACAAACAATACCGAATGAAATTAAACAATTTGAATGCCAATATTATTAACATGTTTTTAATCAAACATTTTAAATATTAAGAATTTATTATCGCTGGATGTTGTGCATATGACTGCTCCCGATACACTTTGTAGCTACTGAGACTGTAAAGGAAAGGACGTAAGCAACGGTGCTAATTTTTTGAAATGTCTTTTGTCTGAAGAAAGGGCTACACTTCACTGAATATTAAACACGTTCTTTAATGCAAGTGCTGTAGACTGAAAACAGGAGTTCGTTGTTTCGTCTTAATCAGGTTGTTTGGGCAGTGAAGCTGCTATTCATTCGCCTTCATTAACTCTTCCCTAAATTTTTTCTGCCACATAAAATTCTCAAAATTCTTCAGACTTTTCTGTGCATCTTGAAAAGTGCATTCGTCTCAAGATCCTTAACTAATTTCTGCTATAGCTTTTTTTTTCTTCAAACTACCCGCTTTGTCACGTTCCAAGTGAAAAACGCAGCTGAATGAGGGAAAACATGCAGCACCGCGCTTGGAAGCAGATGTGCCGGGGGAGCCCCTCCCTTCCTGTGCCGTCCCATCAGTCGCGAGCGTCTGACGAGGCGGCGGCGGCGACGCCGGGGCGGGGAGAACGGCATCCTTCTCCCCGCGAAAGATGGCCTTCGCACTGAGACGCGGCGTCGGGCGGGGGCGGGAGCGGGAACGGCGGCGACGCTCCAGCAGGGCTTCCGAGCAAATCCCGCTTACCCCTTACAAACACCCTGAGAGAAATGAGAAAAATAAAAAAAAGGTGGGTCGCGACGGGAGAGCGCATTTTTACGACTCAAACAACGAACGAACGATCCAGCGCCGACGGTGGCGCGCGCGGCGGCGCGGCGCGGCGCGGCGCGGCGCGGCGCGAGCGGAGTCCGCGTTTGCAGCGCTGCGCAGACCGCTACGAATCGGCCTGCGATGGAGCGGGGGAGTTAAGAGAAGGCAAACGCTGATAATGACGAACTGTGGCTGCAGATACAAAACAAAAATCAACGGAATTAAAACGGAGAGCGTAAGCCCTGCATTTAGGCGGGAAATGAAATAAATTGTGAGGATAAAATGAAATGCGAGGGAATCAATATTAGAAAAAGGAAATTAGTTCCAGGGAAGAACTCCAGAAACAACATTGGTGCTTCGAAATGGACGCTCTCGTATGATTAGTAGCTTCGCCATGTGCACAGAAAATTTAATCTTGTGAAGATACAAAAATATGCTTGAAATGTAAAATGAGAAAATGAAATCATTCGATGGAGTACATTTATTGCACGCGGAAGTAAATAAAGAAAAATTGCAATGTGTGAGAAACTTTATTGTTTTATATTTTCATTCCCTCGTATTTTGTATTTTTAAAGGAGTGTGATACAGAAGATCAATTAACAATTCCACTTGAGAGAATATATCGCACAAGGCCATTTGGAAATACGTTTGAAAATCTGTTTGAGGGCGTCGCTTTAATGCAGCCCAGAGTTAACATGGAAACAGCAATACATGAATTGAGATATTCTAATTTCCTCGTAAAACTCTGTTCTAGAATTCCACAGTAACTCGCAAATCTGCACATTATTTAAAATAACTCACGAACAAAGTGTGAAAGTATTTGAAACTTACACTACCTGATTCATCACTGACCGCACTCCAGATTGTAGGCAAAAAGAATAATTAATTAATTTACCCTTTTCACTTTTAGTGCTGCAGGATTATCCTGCTTAGGGTTAGAGGAGGTTAGGACTCCTCTTTCAGCCATTTTTCCGGTTTTATCCCCACTTCCAAGGCCCTCTGTACAGAAGAATGTAACGGGTATCTAGTAGATGGTTGTGTCTCTAGAAGTGGGGTGAAGATGGCGTGGCAAGCGTCATGCTTCAACCGGACACCTTTTTCCCCAATATTTACTGTTAATAAAGCCAGTAAATATTGGTACCCATTTGGAAAGAAGGCTGAGTGGACCTAAGGATCGCCCTGAATAGGACATCATCGGATAAAAATCCCCAGCCATGCTTGGATTTGAACCCGGATTTCAAACCGGATTTTGAACTTGGATTTCAAATCAACAAGAATACCCTTTAGAAAAATCTCATCTTTCCACAAAACTAACATATTCTTGGGTAGTTTTAATAATCGCTCATCCAGAATTTAAAAATTAGTTGTAGAGAAATAATCAACATTTTAGAATTTGCTCAAAATATCTATTTGGATTTGCTCGAACCATTTAAAGTTCAACTTTTTTTTTTGCTCCGAGCTCCTATGCGTGCAAGTGAGACGTATTTTATAGTTTAGACAGCTTGTTTGATAATGTGGTGCCGCTTACTTTTAGTATCATTTATTTCTTGGTCAAAGTTTTGGAGTTTGTTTTCGAAGATGGAATTTGAACAGTTTTGACATCATTTCTGTAATTTCTTGTTTGTCAGAAAAGCCTTCCAATGGCTTCAAAAAACACAAGATTGTAAAATGAGTGAGGATTGAACATTTTAAAGAACTGCCAGTCTTACTAGTCTGTAAAAGTCTTTTCTTCAACTCATACTATTCGATATTAAATGATAATGTCTGAGCAGATATCTATGTGGAATTTATGTGAAATAAGAAAGCAATGAGAAGTTCACAGGCGATGGATGGATGAAGCTCATTTGGTAGTCACTATTTGTAACAAGGAAGAATTATACATTAATATTGTGGTAAAATAGTTTCAGACAAAGTGATAATACTCTACGTAAATATCTACAGGTTCCCAATTACCAGTTCGCGTTTAAAATACAGAGCGTCCTGTATCTTATCTATGTTAATACACTGTAATTGCAAATCATAAACAATCGAATCGACTGCAAGAAACTTCAAATCACCACTTCTTTTGTTCAACGCTACACTGTTACTATTAACACATAATTCACTACTCTTACTTTACAAACTTACTTTACACTGTCATAGACTTCCCTGACTTCTGTAGTGAACACATCCGGACAACATCCTCAATCCAGCCATTACGTGCTCAAAAAGACTGTTCTAAAAGAAATTGTGATGTACTTCGAGTTTTTTGCTCCCTTACGATTTTTGGGGTGCAGATTACGAATCTGAAGTTTGCCAAAAGATATTTCCGTTGGAATTTGAAATATAACAAAAAAATATGAAAAATAATATTCTCTTTTTTCCTGCATCTAAAACTAGTGGTTCTAAAACAGTACGCACTTTCTCGCCTTTATTAATGGTTATGTAATACTATTGATGCCACAATTTCTCTCCGAATTAAGACTCCTCCGTCATCATTTTTTTGTAAAACTCATTTGAAATCGTAGAAAATTTGGTACTACAATTTATGTAGTTTCAAGCAATCAATTTTTTTATTCAAATCGTTAAATGAAAATATATTTCTGGCTTTGAATTCATTGAATATGGTATGCAGTGTATTCACGAACATATCCGATGAGTTTTTTAGTCTTACAATATTCTGCGTAAGCAGTATGCGAGGAAGTAAATTAATTAAAACTTAATAAATAGTACGATCCACCAGCGGCCGCGTCAGCGACTTCCGCTTCAGCGCCAAGTTGCAGGCGCTCCATTAAAGCACCAATGGACAGTTGACATATACATTTTACAATGCAGTAACACTGATAGCGTTGGCAAGCAAAAGCAAATAGATCGAAAAATAAATAAAAGTAATTATTAAACACTATACTCCATTGTGACATGCTCCAAATATGTTCGTTTTAACACGAATTACGTTACTCTTTGTCTGAACATGTAATGCTAAATGTTCTATACGTTTTCACACCTAAGAAAATGTCTCCAAATTATATTTACTTATCGAAGAACAAACTTTTCTGGATTGAGAATTCAACATTTAAATGGGTTAGGGTACGGCTACCAGAATTTACGAAAAAGTTCAAAGAACACATTTCTCTCCATTGTTCGTCATACTGTTTCTGTTTTTGACATCAAAAAATATAAATAAATAGAACAAAACCTCATAATAATTGCATGTCAATGTTCAACAAAGAGAATAATTCCAAAGAATATCACATTTCATTATCTTATATTGTTGCCGTTCAACAATGAACTTCTCAAATATACATCACTACATTGTTTCCGAAGGCAGCGTAAGTAGTAATATATAAAATAAAAATGTTAGCAAAAATTAATAGTACTCAACTTTTTTAAAATTTTTCTTTTATGTAAAGTTTTAGAAATAATGCTAATATAAACCCAAACCAACCAATTTAAAGGAAGCGCCTGTGGTGGATACCTCCGTTTATTTCGGAAGCCAGGAACATAGTCAATTCTAACTTTCAGCAATGAAATATACCATAATCAGCGATCAAAATTTCTTGAAGTAAAGAAGTACGAGTAATTTTTTAGTTCTAAGTTACCTTCCTTCAATCTACTTTCATACTTTAATACCTTCCTTTAATCTTTCTTTTTTAAGAATAGCTTTTATAAGCTTTCAAACACCTCTCGTGTTTACGAAGCGTAGTAAATTCGGAGTGGGTGACTATCTTTGTAGTCAAATTACACAAAAAATACTCGTATTTTGAAAAAAAGTCAACATGATCTTAGTCGAAGATCTATTTTATATGAACACATTTTATTATGAAAAAAATTGTATCTTCACAGTTGTAATTGTTGGAAGACGTTGAAATTTTTTAAATTAAAAAAAATACTTCACCATTCTTTTAAGCGTCATTTACGCTATCTGAGGTCTGTGCCGTTTTTTAAAAAAAACGATTTAAAAAATTTAAAATTGCCTATGTTTGACACAAATTTGCAACAAAAAACTCACGTTTTTTTTAAAAAATTGAACCTGACATCTTATTTTTAGGTCTGTTTTTCATTAACGCATTTATCTTCATAAATGAAATTGTACGAAGACGCCGAAAACTTTTCTATTTTTTTCAATTTTAGAGCAAAGAGGGTTTTCAACGAACATGAGACCTGCGCCATTCTCTTAAATGTCCTTCACACTGTCCAATATTGGATACTTGTTTAACAAAGTTAAATCAAAAACTTTTTTTTAACGTTTTGAAAATGCCCCAGGGTCTTCATGTAAAGTACTCCCCGAAAGTAAAAAATCGGTTTCAAATTCAAGGGGCCGTGACATTAGCCAAACCAATTGTAGAATATCATTTTGGAGAAAACCGGCTGAACAGTTTAGCCACTAGAGTTGTTCACAGACGGACACAGATGCTAACGTTGTTCACAGTCGTTTTGCCGTCAATCGACTTTTCGATATCAAGGACTCACATACATCACATACATCATGTTTTATAGGATTTTTATTTCTAAATTTAGCAAATGAATTTGTCCACGTTTTCGTTACCAGGTCCCTGTAATAAGAGTTTTTCTGCAGAAAATTCACACTTTTTTCGCACGGCATAATATAAGTTTCTCTGTACTGCGTCAACAAGCGGCAACAAGAAAGTAAAACTATCGAAATTAAACAAAAAAAAATACTTTTCAATTAAATATTCTACATAAAATTTCCTACAATTTAGTACTGTACAACGTTTTTCGTTATGCACCCTGTTTAGGTGTAATTTGATAGCTGAATTTTGACATTTTTTTGCGCAGCTTACCATTAGCTCTGCTACCTATCGGAATGTACCTGTGCCTGTCAGAAATGTACACAGATCGTATGGATGAACTTTTGTAATTGATTTTATTCGAGGTTTATTCGTGGAAGCAGTTGAGGAAATATAAATAAAGTTTTCTGCTCTAAAAATATACTTATAATATGCATTACCCTTAAATTTGAACTTGAGAATGGATAAATGATCTCGAAAGATCTCATTATAAATGTACTAAGTATGAATAAGAAGGACATAGCTTCCAAAAAAATCTTTGGCACATGGAAATGCAGCAAATATGGGAGATTTAAAAAGTTTTACTCTTTTATTTCCGATATTACCAGGCAATAATTTTTTGTCGAAAATGCTTATTTCAGAGTTCAAAGGGCTCTTCAAAGAAATATTAGTAGATGGATAGCACAGGAGCTCATTTATAAATGAAAAATCATAGTTTCGATATCGTTAGAAACATTCGTGATACTATGTACCCTTAAATCATCACCTATTTACCCAACTGAGATTCATTAGCTATCAAAGAAGTTGCAAACATTTTTTGTGATGTCTACGACGAAACTGTCACTCATTTGCTCAATGCTTCGTACCACTTCCTCCCTTAGCAATAGTTAGCAGTTGCAATCGTTCTTTTAAGTCGAGATTATTGTTAATTATTTCATTACGCATGATATAACACAGCAGATATATGTACCTTAGAGGACACAATATAGGAAAAAATTAGCCGTAAGAGGGGACAGATGGGATGATTAAGAAACGAAGCTGTGAAATATTAGAGTACAAGATAATGGGATTCAAAAAGAGAGAAGTCTAAAGGAAAGAAGAGAAAGAGATACTGACAAACAGTGAACATGCACTACACATGTCGGGGGACTGGTCGCGAGCTAAGAGATTATCCCGACTGGGGCGATGCCCGTCTGATGGGAAGTACCTGTTTGGCGAAAACCCCGCTAGTCGACGGTAGGTCGGCACTGAATTTAACCATCCTTGGGGGGAGATCACTGCTACCTCCCGGCTAAATAGTTACTACACTTACGGGACTAATTATCTTAGCAGTTGAAGTGCCCGGAATCACTATCAATCAATCAACCTATCAATCTAACAGTTATCAGTCCGTCTGTGGACAACTGTAGCGCCTCAGCCGATTTTCTCCAAAATTGACATTCCCTAGTCTATTTGAACGGACTGAAGGCTTTGGGAGTTTCTACCTAATATTGTGATTGTTGAGTTTTTTTACATGAAGTAGGCTTTTACCTTTTTGTGCCTCTGCCCTAGTCCGACAAATACGCTTGTGTGGCGTAGTGGTATGAGTGCCGGCAAGGTAAATCTGAGGATCTGAATTCGTGTCTCGGAGCGGAAAAAAATTGTTGGTTTAAAACACTGGTTTATGTAATAGTATAAAGTTGCGTAACAATTAGAAACCATGCGAGAAAGTATGTGCTTTGGTGGCAGCACTAGTTTCAACACGGGACATTGAAATAATCGGTGTTTCAATCAAAGTATAAGAGAGTACTACATTTACAAGTAGAGTACGCGAGTTAACACATAGAAAAGAAGGTGGGCTTTGCCACCTGTCAAGATGCTCTTGGGAGTTACTCACGTCGAGATCGACGCCTTCCGTGTCGAAGACGCGCAGCTGCGGCCTCTCCTGCGGCGAGAAGCGGAAGAACTCGCGGCTGTCCTTGTACCACTTGACGGTGTAGAGCGGGCCGTCCTCCAGGTCGAAGGTGCAGCGCAGCAGCAGCGGCTCTCCGCGCGCGGCCGTGCGGGGCGCCTCCAGCCGCACCACGCTCAGCGCCTCGGCCGCCCCGCCCCCTGCGCACACACGACTCCTTGCTGCAGATCCAGATTTTAGCCATGGATAAACTGGCAAAACGTTACCAAACGCAAAAGCAGAAAAAAACTAGTAATTGTATGTTTGCGGTCGGTGCTATATATTTTTGAAGTTTTTCAATCTGCGTTAAAAATTGTGTGTTCGAAATTGACGGTGAAACGTAAAATCACATACAAAGAGCGAAATGATAATGAATTTGACATATATTGCTAAATTGTATTCTATGGTTTCCTTTCTATTTGCTCTGTAACTAGCGATGCGACATCGACAAAACATATCAATGTTTGAAAACATTTAATTTGATAGTGGCCGTGCTTACAAATTGCGAAATATTAAATTAGTTTCGTTATTTTCTGATTTTAATGGGAAAATCTAAAAAGCTTCAAAATAACTTTTTTTCAAATAGTCCTTTCTTAATAATAATTTTCTTAACAAATTTTACAAAATCCTAAAACATAATATTTATAATACTATTCCCTTCTTTTCAAAATTAGACTTTTTTAAAACTTAATGCTAAATTCTACCAGCGTTATTCATTGCCAATGCTCTCGGAGAAAGTCTCTCGTCGCGTCAGAAGTGTCTTCGGTTCAGTTAGATGTCCAAGAACTCGAGAAAAATCCACAAACATCTAAATTACTAATTTCCATGCACGTAAAAATAGAAAGAAAACTATGCAGCTCTCAGGCGTGTGATAGGTATCTATGGTTTCGGTAGATAGTCACGAATTCGGGAACAATCCAAAAACATCATTACTAATTTCCAATGCACCCGGAAATTGAAAGAAAACAATGCAAGACTCGGACACGTGAGAATGTCTATGGTATCGTGAGAGAACTAAGAACTAGGCGCGAATCAAAAAACCAAGAAACAGTTTAGATTTTGACTGAAAATACAAATTTTTGATTGAGTTATTCCGCCTATGGCCCATACCGACTGAATGCTCATACTCAGTGCGTCACTGCTTTCGACACAGCTAACGTCATGCCACAGCAAAGCGCAAAGGAAGAGATCGGCCGTCATTATTTTTTTAAATAACCTTTTTTGTCGTATGAACTGCAATGTCATTAGTCAATACAATTCTTTTCAATGCATCAAAAAATATATTCTTTAGAAATTTGAAAATGTACTTGTGGACTTATTGACATACGGACTTGTCGCTACAATCTAGAAAAGTTGTTTGAAATTCGCACCTTCAACCTGGCACCAAATCCGACAAAACGAAACGACCTCCGGTTTACACGTTCCATCTTGCATGCTACGTTTTGTTGATGCAGACAAATCGCTACTTTTTATCGTATCGTCTAAACCCGGCTTTAATAACTTGTTCGCAAACCTGAAAACCTTTATTATAATTTATATGCGCTACAGAAATAATATCGAATTCGATGATATAGTAGATTCTCAGTTGGTTATAAGTTTTACGTCAGTAAACAATGAATTAATGAATAACCTTATGACTACGAGATACGTAGTATTTTTTTTTCTATTTCTTCTACGTCACACTCATAAGGTGAAAACAACCATGCCTCTCAGGGATCCAAACCCGGAACTATTCGTTCTAGGGAGAGCGATCGTCAGTGCACTTGTGCTATGCTCAAGTCACTTAAATAGATTTAATAGTGTATGAAAGAATGGTATGAAATATCCAATTTTAAACAAGTTTTAATGGACTTAAAAATACTGTAAGTTCTGGGAAATGTTTCATTAATCTAAGAGTCGCGGAACAGCGAATTCATTTACCTGACAATTTTCAAGCAAATAGTGGAATTTGTGACTTCTACATGAGCGAAAATGAACAATAATTGATACTGGTGGTGCTACAGAATGGCACGGACTTTTTCGAACTAGTTAATTTCCTAATCTCATTAGCTCGTCGGCAATGCCCAGATTTTACACTCTTCCCAGCTTCTTCCCCTTCATCGCCAAAAGACTTGTTTCACATTTCTGTTTTTCGGTCCCCTAATAGTAGAATTAAAAAATAACTTAAAGTATATACCAGAAGAATTCATAAAAAGTGCGTGGATGTTGTGTTGAACCAGTGTATTTATCACGATTCGTAAGAACTGACTAAAGAAAAAATACGGATCCGTTTTTGAGAAAATTGTTTTTCTAATATTGCTCATATTTCACATCCAATTACGTGAAAGCTACTTATATATTTTCAAAATAATTTTTATGACATTAATTAAATAAATAATGGTGGATATCAAATTTTATTTGAAAAAAATCACTATTTTCAATAATGTAGTTGAAGGAGGGGCGGGCGTTGAAAAAATTTCAAACATTTGCAATTTTTTAAAATCTAGAGTTAATATTGAAAATGGGACCAATGCCACATTTATAAGTAAATTTCACTCTATTCTCACAAGAAATTTAAAGGACAAAATTGAGTCATTTATTTAAAAATTTTGACAATGTTAGTGTCAATGACACGACAATGACAATGAAGTAGACCCGAAATTCAAAAACGCATGACTTTGAGTGGGGCCGGATTGATGGGAGAATATTCATTCAGGCAAAAATCCTACGAATAGTTTAGGCGCTTGTGTTGTTAACAGACGGACTGACGGACGAACAGACGGACGGACAGACGGACGAAAAGACAGACGGACGGACGGACGGACGGACGGACCGAAGGACGTACCGACGGACGGACCGACGGACGGACCGACGGACGGACAGATGGACGGACAGAGTGACGGATAGTTTTGAAGTTGGGACCCCAAGGGACCCCAAAAGGGTATTTCGTTGAAATCGATTTTCCGCAGCATTACAAAACTTTCTCTCCAATACGAATATGTGTATGTATACGAGAAAGAAAAATATCATTAATAGATATTTCATTCACTATCAATTGTAAACAATAACAGAAGATAGTGTTCAACCACGAAACACAGCGAAACGTAAGATTATCATTATCTCTCGACTGCACTTAATTAGGAAAATTATATCATTGAATAGGTACAAAAATAGTTAATTTTGAAAAACAAAACTGCAATTCTGCATGAATATGAAGTGACATGATTTCTACGAAGAACTTGACATTTGAATCAAATTAAAGCCAGCAAGCCTCGTAAAAATTGTGAATTCTTTAGAAGTAATCATGAGGAAAAGGGTTTCTCATATATAAGCTGCAGCTGAATTATTTTCAATTGTAGTCGTGTCCTACAGCGAAATCCATTTTCGTGTGAGCGTTACAAATTGCTCTAATGGTCTTTAACTCGGTATTCCCGTTGAATAATTACAGACAATGTTCGCAACTTGCTCTGGGCAAAATGATGCATTTAAAGTAATGGTTCTGAACTCCAAATGCTTCAAGCGACCTGGTATTCTGCTCGTGGATTTTGAAATATCGTATTCAAATCTTTTGTTCTGAAAAAGGGAAGTTAGTTGTGGTAGTTCAAGTCACGACAAATGCCATACTATTCATAAATTTTACTTTTTAGAGACCGTAATATAGATAAAATACTTTAATCACTAGAAGTACATTGGAATCGAGATTGTAAGAAAACGTTTTGGAGGGCCCACTAACTGAAAAGGTGGCTGAATTCAAATACGTAAATCTTCTGTTTTTGAATGTGAAAAATAACATAAACCTTTAGTATTGTGTCAAAATTTTAATTAGATTACTCCAGTACCTTTTATATACCATTTTCATTGACTTTTAAAAAACTTTTATTGTTGAATTATCCTAACTTTCCAGGTGTTCTATTAAAGCAAAAACAGTGATTTTAAATGATGCCTATTGAATGTTGCCAATGCTTAAAGATATTTTTCAACGATGTAGATTTTCCTCTTTTACTTTTCCGTATACGTACGTATTTACGGAGTAATATACGTATTATATGGAAAGTTATGTAATACTGTGCGAAAAACGGCGAATTTTCGGCAGAAAAAAATTCATTGCCGGACTGCGATAACGAAAAATTGGATAAAACCGGGTGTTAAATTAAGAAAACAAATCCCCTAACACGTGTTGTAGTCAGAATACCTGTTTTATGGGCCCTTGATACCGAAAAAACAACTGAAAGCAAAACGTCCGTCTGTCTGTCCGTCTGTGAATACTACTAGTGTCTAAACCACTCGTAGGAGTTTTTCCAAATTGAAGAAACCTCCGTACTTCTGGCACGTCTAAGCTTTGAGATTTTGAAAAACTGTCTTCAAAGTTTGAGGTACTTTACATAAAGCCCCCCGGAAATTTTCAAAATTTTCTCAAAAACGGCTCCAAATTTTTTCTTTAAATTTCTTGTAAGAACGGAGTAAAAAACACTTATTAAGGTGGCATACGTCCGATTTTCACGGCTAACTCTAAATTTTCGAAAATAGCAAAAGTTTTAATTTTTTCGGCATCTTCCTCGAACTACAAAATTGAAGATTAGAGATTTTTCCTTCAAATAAAATTTGTTCCCCAGAGTGATTTCTTTCTGTGTGGTCATGTACTTTTTTCGTAACGTTTACTAGTTTTCGCGCAATATTGCATGCAACATGTGCAACTTTAAAAAATTACAAAAACAAGATTTTCTCAAAAACTGGTGCAATTTTTTCTTTAAACTTTTTTTAGGGGTAGTGCTAAATGTACTCTATGAAATGACATAATCGTCATATTGCTTTATTCTTTTTTTTTCTTCAAAAATTACAAAAATGTAATTTTTTGACGTCTCCCACGTCGGTAATATTTAGATTAGTGGTGATTTGTTCACATTATATTTATGAGTACATGTGCTTTAAATCATGTCAAATAAAGAGCCTCGTGAACTCAACCGTTTTCTTTGAAAACTAGCTTAAAATCCCGCATTTTCAGAAACGCTCAAACGCCATTTTCTTAAAAATGGCTCCAGATTTTTTCTTCAAGCTTTTCGAACGGATAGTGCTAATTAAACTCTTTAATCTGACGTTAAGTTCAATTTGAGGTATTATTTGGTTTTTGCAAATATTACACAAATAAATTTTTTTTTAAAGATCTCGCACACCTTTAATATGCACATTTCCAGCAATTTGTAAACACTATTGTATTTGTGAGTGTAAGTTCTTCAAACGACTTCAAATGAAGTTTTTCGACAACTCAAAAATTTTCTGTGGAATAAAGCTTCAAATTTTGCTTTTTTAGTATTGCTTAAAGGCGACTCCAAATTATTCAAAGAAAAGTGCCAATTAGAACAAAGTGTTACTGTTCGTTAATATTCTAAAATTAACATTTCCTTCTACCATTAGAAAACCAAGAAATTAAGAAAGTGTCGAAAAAATGTAATTGGGGCGGCAATAGATAGCAGCCGGCAAGAGTATGTGGCAAGTATGAATAGCCAGCCGAGACCAAAGGAAATAGAAAACTATACGGGAAAGTCTGTGCCATTCTTTACCACCACTAGTTTTTTGTTTATTTAAAGTTGCGTTAACTACGAGGTCATTAGCAAACACTATTGATTAAACATTAGAGGTATCCGTAGACTAAACGACGTGACATGGTGATGACGAGGGGCAAAGGACGAACACAAATACAAACATACCCAACGCGGGACTTGGACCCTCGATTCTTCGACCCAAGAGCTCCACGGTACTACCGTTATCGATCTCGACTACGCCTTTTTAATTTTTGTCTCCGTAAAGAACAAAATCACAATACTACAACCTTTCTACGAATTTTTCTATTACATTACTACGAACAAAATCACAATACTACAACCTTTCTAACATTATCCTGTATACTTCCCATTTGCTAGAGTTTGCAGACCAGTTGGAAGTAAATCATATGATATCGGTCACTACCCGGATCATGCTGTATGCAGTGTTTTACACTAGCTGGAAGCGTGACAGGGTATTCAGACTGTGGATACGGTGGTTGTTGATGTCTCCCAACTGTTCATTTAGGCTCACAACAGGAAAATGAGGTCCACCTTCTTGAAATTCTTGATCGTTATCTTCTATCACTTGCGAAAATTTTCGTGTTGCGAGGATGGTTTCTTTTTCTCTTACTTCTTGTTTATTTCATGGGGTTTGCCATGTGTGTCATTTTAGGTAAACTAGTTCAACAGCATATACTTTCTCGCATTATTTTTAATGGCTACTTCTGTTTCGATATTGATTTCATTGATGCGATAATTCTAAAATGTTCCTTTAATGCTCAACTATTCGTGTTTTTAATTTCCTTTTTGTTTGTCTAATGTATGGTTTTGGACAATTTTGACATTTAATCTCATAAACAACATTCTCTTTATGATATTCTGAAGTAGAATGTTTTTATTAGTAATTATGAACAACTTAATACAGGAACTGTAACTCAAGCAGTCAGAACGCAGGTCAACATTGATAAAGATTTGCATACATGAAATTCAAGCATCCAGACAGATTCGTAGGTAGTACTTCTGTTCATATTCCCTCGAGATATTGAATATTAGTTAATGAAAAAGGAGTACTGCAGTGTGATTATGCAACACATCTTACGAACTTTTTAATACATTTCCATAATTGTAGCTTTTGTACTAACGTACTTAACTGTAAATTTTGAAGTATCCTTAAAAGTTAATTGTGCAGATGAAAATATGTTCGAGAAAATTGGCGAGTCAGAAGGTCATGCATAAATGGTCGCACATTAAGAGCAATTGTGACTTATCTCAACGCTCATTGCGTTAATTACTGACGCCATTGTCAGGCCTGGCTTATTTGTTGATTTTGCTACCATATTTCTGCTAATAATATGACTCACTATACAAACAATTGAAAGACATCCGACTACACATTTAACTAGTGGTGCTACAGAATGGCACAGACTTTCCCGTATTACTTTTCTATTTTCTTGGGTCTTTGCTAGCTATTCGGAATTGCCACATACTCTTTCTTGCCAGCTACCATCTATCACCGCCAAAAGTACATTTTTTTGTCATTTTCTTAATTTTTCGGTTTCCTATTGGTAGAACGAAAATATTAATTTTAGAATATTAAAGAACAATAAACCCTAGTCATAAATGGCAATTTTCTTTTAAAAATCATGTGCCGTTCAAGAGGAAATGGCGTTTTAGCGCTACTCAAAATCCGAAATTTGAAGCTCATTTTCACAGAAAATGATTGAGTTTTCAAAATACTTTATTTGAAGTTATTTGAAGCACTTACACTCACAAATATAATAATGTTTACAAATTGCCGGTAATGTGCATATTAAAGATGTGAGAGATCTTTCAAAAAAATTACAATTATGTAATTTTTGAAAAAACAAAAAAATAAATCAAAATAAACTTTACGCTATACTAAAGAGTGTAATTAGCACTATCCGTTACAAAAGGTTCAAGAAAAAAATTGCAGACATATACGAGAAAATGACGTTTGAGCATTTCTGAAAATGCCGAAATTTGAGCTACTTTTCACAGAAAACGGTAGTGTTTTCGAGAAACTTTACTTGACATTATTTAAAGCATATAATCGTAAATATAATAATGTGAAAAAATCGCCGATAATGTAAATATTAATGACGTGAGAGACAAGTAAAAAAATTTACATTTTTGTAATTTTTGAAAAAACCAACCGATAGACCAAAATGGCTTTTATGTCATTGACAGAGTACATTTACCACTATCCCTACCAAAAGTTTAAAGAAAAAATTTGGAGACATTTTTGAGAAAATTTTGTTTTTGTAATTTTTTAAAATTGCACATATTGCACGTAATATTGCACGAAAACTACTAAAATTTTGAAAAACATATACTTGACCTTCATGAAAGAACTCAATATGCAGAACAAATTTTATTTGAAGAAAATATCTCTATCTTCAATTTTGTAGTTGGAGAAAGACGCCGAAAAGAAGTCAAACTTTCACAATTTTCGAAAATTCAGAGCTGTACGTAAAAATCGGACCTATGCCATGTTAAAAAGTGTATTTTACTCTATTCATAAAAGAAATTTAAAGAAAAAATTTGGAGCCGTTTTTGAGAAAATTTTGAAAATCCCCGGGGTGCTTCATATAAAGTATCCCCAAATTTTGAAGAATATTTTTCAAAATCTCAAAGCTTTGACTAGAATCATATCGACCAGGGTATATCCATTTTGGAAGAAATCGTATATGGTTTAGGCGCTAGCAGTGTTCACAGACGGACAGACGGACAGACGGACAGACGGACAGACGGACAGACGGACAGACGGACGGACGGACGGACGGACGGACAGAAGGACGTTTTCCTTTCAATTGGGTTTTCGGTATCAAGGACCTAGAAAACAGGGTTTTTGGCTACACCACGTGTTAGGAGTTTTTTTTTCTTAATTTAGCAACTGGTTTTATACACTTATTCGTTTTCACGTCCCGGCAATTAATTTTTTTCCGCCGAAAATTGGCCATTTTTTCGCACAGCATTACATAACTTTCCCTATACTACGTATATCATTCCGTGTATACGTACGTATACGGGAAAGTAAAAAGTGTAACCACTTCATTGTTAAATATTTCCACGTTTTCCACTTAATATACATTTGATAATCATCATCACCGTAAATGAAATTGAAGAAAGTAAAGTGAAAAACAATCGATCAATGTTTTTATTTCAAACGATTTCAATTACCTCAGGACTGCAAGATCATTTCTCCCCCTAAATTACCATAGACCCCGTACATTTTTGGTTTTTAGGCAAAAATAAGTAAATAATGTTCTAACTTAAAAGAGCAATATTAAATTTGACAGCACTGTATTAATGTCATTCTTTCATCTGATATCTGGGAAAGAATATCTGAAAAAGATATTTGTAGACATTGTGGTGAAATTAATCTATATATTAATCATTGTTTGAGAAATTGACGAGGAGTAATTCCAAAAATTTTCATATAGTCTAGATAAATTACTTCAATTGTGTGGAATATTAATTCTTCACGAGATAGTAGTTTTATGAAACTGAAATTAAAGTATCTTTGTAAAATACACATATGCTTTTTTTTATATTATAAATTTACTTTACTCATCGTGTTCTTCACATTTTATAGTATTTTGCGTTATTGTCGAGTAAATTAATTAAATTGTGTATCATTACACTATGCTGAAAACGGAAAATGTGAATCGCACTTTATATATTTAGTTGCATATTGATTTAACTGCCCCGATTATCTTGATCTATTAATATTCTAATATTCTTGAATATTAATTTACGTATGAATGTATTACGAGTATCAGTATTCTTGAATGCTATTAATTCATGATAAATTATTGTCATAAAATGTGAAGTATATGTTCGCAATTTGATTTGCTTGCAAGTACAGTATTATTCCCCGTCTTCAATCTTTACGAGCATCCCAAAAATTGCCTCAAATCTTTAATTGTATACAAATGAATCGAACAATCATTTGCAAAGTCTTTCCTTCTAGCCAGGGGAAAGGGAGTTGAGAGAAGGACCTAGTATGTTGATCCTTGACACATTAAATTATTACTCTGTATTTAATATCTTATAATTGCAATTCCTAATCATACTTTCATTGATGAAGGAAAACAATAAAATAAAAATTATATATTCACATCTGTATTACTATAATTTAAGTGGCTGCAAGCGATTTCAAAAGAACTGTCTTGTTTAAGCACATTTCATTATTTGCATTATTTAAAAGTCAGTTCAATTATTTTCACCGTTTTTTGTGTCTTTCCGCCGGGCCGGTCTGTCAGTTTATCGGGGATACTATCAGGGACGGCCAAACTGATTTCTATCAGGTTTTCACCAGGGTTCGTATATGTCCCGTAAAGGGTTGTTCGTACATGTTCTGGGGTCGTCCTATTTTCGAAATTCTGTCCCGTTGACACGAAAAACATTGTCGGGTCTAAGAAATGTTCCATATTTTTGCCGCGCCCCGCCTTTGGCTTTTGGGTGCCACAGAAAAAATATTAATTATTACAGACTTCTACTAAAGATTTAGCGAAAAGTCAAAATGAAACTTTCTAAGTGGCCACCTGAACGCCGCAGATCTTGTAGGTCTGGGGACTTTTTAACATGTTCTTCATTATCATTCCCAACACAGAACTGCAATGAAAATATTTTTGCCGCCTATTTATCGAAAGTAGCAAAAAAGTTGCTGTATTCCAAATGAAGTCTGACAAAATTACATATGAGGTTGTTTCCATCGTCGCCTATATTATTTCAGAAGTATACCTTCCCTTTGCGGCTCTCACATACAACCAATCTTTATAAATGATAACTCTAAAGAAAGATAATTTCACGGGGACGTGACTTTGACTTTAAAAATGTGAAAGATTTGTTTTAAAAAAAAATCTAAATATTCATGTAAAATGCAACCCGCAACGCACGCCAGGATTTTTTAATCTATATCGTTAAATAACTCGTAAACGAAGAGTTTTAGGGCCTTAAAAACTAAAATTTTGAGGCCAAGCGTTGCTCACACCCTAATCTACAGGATGATTCTTGACCATCCTACTACATTTTTGCTGGTTCGACGCTTCTCAATTCTACCCCATCTGTTCAGAGTGTGTAGACTCTGCAACTGTATGTGAAATTACTAATTACTTGATATTCTATGCGACTGAATTACACGGGTGTACCTTTTTGCTCGATAATAAAGTTAAATAAGAATAGATTGTATTGACAAAGGTGCATTATATTGTTATCAATTACAAGGTGATATATAGAACAAGTGACGGAGGATAAGAGAGTCTGGAAGAAAAATATGCATTACTGGCTTAATATGGAAATGGAAAAATAAGGAGGAGGGTGGGGTATAACATGCGGGAGTTCTCGCACGGGTACACAAGTGTTTTTTAAAGTGTGTTTTTCTTTATATATTTATTAATAAAATAGTGTGAGTATTTGTTAAGTATTAAAATATTTTTTACAATATTCAAATTCTGGTGATGAAAAAATAGTTTAAAGAGTTTTAAAGCTCGATCTACTAATCCATAAATAATTCCTATTTTTTGTTTTTTGGATGGTTGGAATAATAATTTAAAGTTATATTTGTAGAAATTCCTTTTTTACACCAATTAATAAGTAACCTGTTCCCATTTTTAATGATTGTGATATCTAGAAAATTAATGGCATTCTTTTCCTAATTTATAAAGTAAATTGTATATTTTCATTATATGTATTAAATTCTGATAATGTTTGTTGTATAGAATTTTTTTCAATTATTAAAATGGTTTCTTCTGTATATCTCTTATAGAATAAAACATTATATTTTTGCATAACTGATTTTTCAGATTCTCTCATGACTACTTCTACTAACGACTACTTCTACTAATGACTACTAAGTGCACTTCATACAGGTGTTCCTTCAGTTGGTTGGAAACATTTTTTATTACATTTAAAGGTAACGTTCTGAAGTATAAATTTAACAGCAATAAGAATCTCTTGTTTCGGAATTGATAAATTATTTTCTTCCGCAGTTAGATATTTATTCAAACCTTCGTATATAAGTTTATGAGGAATGGATGGAAACATTGCTATCACATCAAGTGAGACCGTGGCATGTATCTCTGTATGTATGTCTGTTATGTATTTAAAAATATTAATATAATTATATAATGATACATAGGTATTTGTATTCCTAGTACCTGATGATGGGAACAGAATTAGTTCCTGAAACGTTTTACAATGTAGAAATTAAGTTGTGAATATTTTTTATTTATTAAATTGACTGTCTCGAATATATATTGGACCATACACAACTCTTATTCAGAGAATTGTATTTACATTATTTCAAGAGATAGTTTTAAAGGACAGACTTCGTTAAGGAAAAAAATCTCTCATAAATATTGTAGTTTTGCAATGTTCACCTTTTTTGCAATTTTCCAAAACAGAGAATTTGAAGAAAACGGGATCTGCGCGATTTGTAAGCGTTCTTTCATGTATCTGCAGAAAAAAATAAAAAATAAATTTCAGCCATTTTTGAGAAATAATTGTTTAAAAATTGCCTACATTTCACACAAAATTACGCGGAAACTACTCATATTTTCGAAAAATTTTATATTAACGATCTCTTGTTTACAAGCGAACTTGGTTAAGGAAAGATTTTCTATTTTCGATATTCCATCTGTAGGAAGACACCGAATATATTTTGTATTTTTGCAATTTTTTCGAATAATCAAGGGATTCAACGAAAATCGCACCTGCATTATTTTTATAATCATCTTTTGAGCTATCCGACAATTAGGTTTATTAAAAAATTGGAGCCATTTTTGAGATAATTTCGAAAACGTTGCGGATTTATGTAAAACGCTTCCAAAAAATCAAAATATCCATTTCAAATTCACAGGATTTCTAGTTCATCCAGATCAGGGAATTTCAATTTTTAAGAAAAAATTCTAAACGGTTTAGGCGCTACTCTTGACCAAAACCAAACCAGTCAACCAAGGATTCACAAAACGTCGATTCCGACTACACAACGTATCAGAGGAAGTCATTTGTAACATACAGGAACAAGATTCGTCTACATTTTTGATACCATGGCTCCCGAATTCGAGTTTTTCTGTGCAATAATCCCCGATTTTTACAAACATACTGTACTTTCTTTTACTACGTACGTAATAAGGAAAGAAAGTAAAATGTATACTTTCGAATATATTCGTCGGATTAGTTACGCTTTCTTACTGATGGACACATCACTGATACGATTAGTTGAACCATTGAACGATTGATGGGCAAAGATTTGGAGGTAAATTATGAAATGTAGAAAGAATTCTTTGTGGGAGGGGAGGGGCTGATGTCTTTATTTTCTTGCTGAAGAGACCTTCTTTAGGATCCCGCTTCTTCTTAACACCGGAGGGAGAAAAAAGTTTTCCATCGAGAGTTAGCGCATGCCAGAAAATGACGTGTTCCCCTGTTGTCTTAGTTATTGAGTTTTTTTCTCTTTATTTTTAGTCGCATCAACGACTAAGGTTATTCGTGGCTATATTATTGAGTTTTGTTCTCGTGCCTTCCTTCGTTTCGCCATTTCGAACAGCAACCTCACACAGTTTTATCGCAACCAACCAAATGTTGAGCAATTTAACGACCCGACCACCCTGTTTTGCAGGTGCGACCTTTTGTCGGAACTCAATCCTGAAAGCTGTTCACAAGTAGTACAACTAGTACGAAATGTGACGGTGGGACAAGACATTTGCTTTTGATGTTTACCTTAACGGGGATGTTTAAATCGCAAGGAAGCTTCATTTTTGATGTTCATACATGTTAACGTGTTAGAAACGGCATTTGGTAGCAGTACCCGGCGGTCATTTGTAGTCCTACAAAAAAAAAGTTGCATTATTACTATGCGTTAATTTTATGGCCGCTAATGTGAGTTGAATTACATGCAGCCAATGCTCTCAGAGACGACGACTGGTACACCGGTGTCATCTTCACATAGATAAATTGTAATTTTTAAATATGGAAAAATATTTATTTACAAGTACTTGTAACCAATTTCAATTTATTCATAAAAAATCATCATCAGAGGAACCTCAAACTGAAACGAGATCTTGCAAAGACGTCTTAAACAAATGCTTCGGGGCGAATTGAATGTAGATTTCCTTAAAATTACACGCGTGAACATTTTTGCATTTCTAAGTACAAGAGAAACAGAGGCGCTTCCAAACACATTGGCTTGTAAATCTTAAAAAGAGTAATATTTAAAGAAGGACCTGAGCCCACTTTGAAATTATCTCCTTTCCATGAAGGTGGCATTAAGATTGCGAAAGAGAACCGTAAAATGTGTCAAAATATGCCGTTTCCCATAGAAAGAACAATCAGGAACGGCTTTCCAGATATGGACAACCAGTAGTACGAGGGTCTAATGCAGTGGTGTCAAGGCCTACTAGTGGCTGTGGCACGCGTCGTGGCATCGTAGCACGCCACGAGCTTCTCTGCGCCACTAGCGTCGGGAAAGGGAACTAGTAGTAACCCCGCCGTTGTAGCATAGGGTTGGCGATGTCTGGTGGCGGGGTGCTGAACTACGAGGAGGGGCGATTTCGTCGTGGCACTCGTGCTACGGACTCCCGCTCGTGGAATCGACCTTGAAAACACTGGTCTAGTGTCATACTGCTTTTGCGAAAGCAACAGCGTTCGACATAGTAACCAACGGACAACACCTGTTTCTCTCTGGCCGCTTGCCAGGCAGAGCGGGAGTGTCGCTTAGATATCACGCGCTCTCTGCTGCAGTTCAGTGAAATCAATGAGCCTCCCCAAAACCATGAATTAAAGTTTGTGGATCAAAATACGTTCATCGGCATCTTTTGTAACATATTTTCGTAAGTTTAAGCGATTTTGAGCTGCGTTTAGTAGCTTTGGGCAAATTCATTACTAGAAACCGAAAGTTGGGCAAAATACCTTTTAATTACCGCTACAATTTTATGACTTTTAACAATAGGAATTATTTAATTGTACGTTTGGAATTGTTTTAGTAGATTTTCGTTTTGCCTTTTTTGCCTATTTTAGCTCCCCACGATTATTTTTGACATTTTACCTTATTTGTGCCCTTTTCTGCCATATTTGCTCATTTCCCGCCTTTTTCATTCTTATTTTCCCTGTTTCCCCTCCTGACACCAATCTCTATCAAGCAGGAAACATACCTGCCAGTTTGGGCAACATGAAGTCAAGGCCATGTATTGTCTTTCTTTGGACGCGGAGGCTTCAGTGTCAGTTTGTGTTAAAAATCTATAAGGGAAAGGAAGATGATGTCAGTGAAGATTTTTGATATTTTTCATTGATGCTGACAGACTTATTCTCTCTCGAGAAATCTCATCCCATGTTTATGTGTGGCCTCGGATCCTTTATGGGAACAGAGGTGTCTCTACATCATATATTCTTCTCAATTCCTTCTCGTCTCTCTTCCCTTCCTCTCTTCCCTACACAAGGGCGAAGTATGAAATCTATAATTCCGTATTAACTGTTACCATTTTAAGATTCAAAAGGGAGTTCACAATGGCATTCCGTAGAGACAGCATCGCGAGTAAAATTTGTAGTCGTCATACCGGATGTTCACGTGCCCTCAAGATTACAAAGAAAAGGTAGTTTCCATCCACGTAAGTGGTAATGCTAATTTTAGATTTAAAATAAAAATGTTAATAAATTTAATTAATTTTTTCAAGAATTAATTTTATAAGGTGAATTTTTCAATGTTTCGTTTGTTTCTAACTTCCTACTTTAATCCGAATAAATGCCTTTTTTGCATGACTATTTTAGTAAAATGAATTCCTTTTTGCCTCTCTATTTTAAGTAACATAAATGCCTGAACTTCCGGGCTCATTCATTAAGGAGTTTAAAACACTTTTCTCGAATAAAACGGACAAATTTACGTGAAATTTGATATATGACTTAAGACAGTTATTCTAGCTGACAGACATTTCTATTCATTTATATTCAGTAGAACTTTCACGTATACTGCATTTTCGGAGTATATATTCATGGTATAGAGAAAGTTATATAATGCTGCAAAAATTAGTGTCGAGAAAGACGGAACATAAATACAGAAATTTTGACGGAAATACGTTTTGGGGTTCCTTTTACATCTAAACAGTATTTTTTCTGTCCGTCCGTCCGTCTTATTGGTCTATTTGTGAACAACGCAAGTGCGTAAATCGTACACAGGATTTCCCTCAAAATGAACTTCCCCGATCGATCTTGCCAAACTCGAAACTCTATGCATTTTAAATAGGTCTTTTGGGGGGGGTCTCCACATGAAATCCCTGACATTTTCTAATTTACTAAAACAAGACTGAAGTATTTGTAGGGTAAAATTTGCGATATAATTATAGCTGGGAACTTAATGCAATTGCAATCTTTTTGTCAATGATCATTCACACCTATCAGAAACTAAAATAGTAAATATGTTAAATAAACCTTTTTGCATATAATTTTTATTATGGATATTTTAGATGTTTGGCGGAATAAAAATGTATTGATTTGCATATTTTTCTATTGTGGTGGTTTACATGGCTAAGGGCTTCAGTTTATGTCTTTGGAATACCTCTGATTGGGAGGTCCTTAGGAACCGACGGTGGCAGGAATTTCGACACTACCTAGATAGCTAGTTCGAATTCATTGGGAGTCTAGCGAAAAATTCTAGAGGCCGGCTGCTCTCATCGGTAGTTTTCCATTGTTTCTCCGATCAACAGCAGGCGACTGCGGGAGCAGCACCCCAACAAACGGGTCACGAACTACGCACGATCTTTCCTTCCACTTCCTTGTCCTAACCTCACCCCATATTTTCACACACACGTACACGCATTACGCACTACCTTACCACACATCCGGTTGGTATGGAGACTAATCTTTATCTTCGAGCTTGCCCCAGCTGGTACATTGCCCCGCTGGTGGAAGGTACTTAGTCGAGGAAAAACCCGCTCGCCGACGTGAAGGTCGGCGCCAGATTTCACCATCCACCGGGGAAAGATTACCGCATCTCTGGAGAAAAAATGTGCACTACATTTACGGGACTTGTGACATTAGCGCCCGGAAACACGAAATAATCAATCAATGTAATCTGCTTCAATTGACTTGGTGATCTGATCCATTCCAAATTTCAAAGAGTTTTGTTTCTTTGGTACAGTTCTTTTTTAATGTCAATGTAGTAAACTAGATTCTCTGTAAGAGGTGAAATAATAGAGACTTCTTTATCAACTAGTTTGTGGTCTATTAGGTACCTTGATGCGATGGGATACAGAATGAAATTATTCCCTTTCCGTATAATAAGTTATAATGTAAAGCAACTGTTTCATTTACTATTGGCACTTGATTCTCAACTTTATTAACACTTACTAGCACACTTTTATAATCTATAAAAATAATACATGTGTCTTCAGTTAGTTCTTAAAAGATTTTAACGAGACAAGTGTCGCAGCATTAAGTCTTTTGCCAATGGAAACAGGTATGTATGAACACTTTTAGATGGCTGATGATCAGAACCATCCGAAGTATAATTTATTGAAGATTAAAGTAAATGTAGAATGAATAATGCAGGTCTAGGAAGATTTTGTGGCAAAAATATTTTAAGTTATTTTTATCACATAAAATGTCCTAATTTAAAAAAAAATAATACTTGCTCTGTAGTATCACAAACAAATTTTGCATAATATATATTTCACACGAACAACTTTGCTACCTTGCGTTGAATTGAGGCCTAAGAATTGAACACTCTATCTGGGTGTACTTTAAAACCACTACCAAGTATTGGAATTCGTAACGACGGTGACCAAAAGAAACTGGTCTCTGTCCCTCACCCTCCAATTTTTATAAACAATCCTACGCTGCAGCTCTTCATTAACTGTCCCATTGACTCTCTTGTGACGTCATTGTCAGTGGTCCCGTTTTAAACGTGTGTTACGTGGCTGCAATTTTCCTTCGTGATAAAAATCCAGTGTGAACACCAAAAGAAACGGAAGTCGTAATGTGAATGTAAAGTTCGGAAGTCGTAATAGCGTCCATTGAAAATTCCTGATACATTAACAGTACAGAACTCCATGTAAGTTAATAGTTACCGGTAAAGGCCAAAAGAGAGGATACCTAACATCCTCTAACCCTAAGCAGGTTTTGTACGTGCAGCACTAAAAGTTCAAAAGTTATAAAAATTATACTTTTTAAATAATTGTAACCCGGTGTTAATTGTGAGAAATTTTGAACTAATAAATATTTTGGTAATTGAAGCGACAATGCAAAATACATCTCAATTGAGATTGCTGAACTATAATCTCAAAGAAGTAGAAGATATTATTTTTCATATTCAATTATTTCAATGACAGAAAGATGCTTGTTCCAAATACTGAAATGGAATTTATTTTAACTTCATATTAAACGAAGATAAGTTAAAATTTCATAAAAGTAACTCAGAAAGTCTTTTATGTTACAAATGGTACAATTTCAAATAACAAAACAGCAATTTTTGACGATAAAATATTCTGAGATAAGAGATTTCAGTAATTTTATCTTCAGTTGAGGTATCGCTCCAAAAGCCCTTTAAGTGGAGTTTCGCGTTCCTTTACAAAATAAATAAAGCCGTTTTAGCCCTTTTGCTAGAGTAAATAAAAGAACGAGATGGAAGGAGACAGAATTCCTTTCCAGCTAGAGGTACGTCTAAACCAAACTCGAATCAGCCCTTCTTATTTTCATCAGAATTCGCATCAAGGGTTCTGCCAGCTGGGAACTAAAAATCTGTAAGCTGGAAAGTTCTCTGCCGTCTTACAAACAAAAACGTAACTAAACTTTAGGCCGGAAAATTTCTGTATGATCCTTAATATGTTGTGTAGAACGATTAAAGCGAAACGTATTTTAATAGACCTGCGCAGGGTGCGAATGGTCAATTTTCTCCAGAAAGGGACACTCAAAAATCGAGTGAATCCACAAATTGAGGAGGGAAACGAAGACTTCCTTCAGCACAGAATGAATAGATCCTAAGAACGTTCTTGGGGAATTTTGCTTGTCCAATTTCCTTGATTAGTAAGTACGTTTGGAGAATGGAGAATATTTTTTTAAAACAGTATTTTTTGAAATAATTTAACAAAAAACAGAGATACCTTATTATGTATCGATGTAACAAACAATAGATATTGATTTCTCAATTTCTTTCTTTCCCTATTCGTCAAAATAATTTGCAATTATTGTAAAAATTAGCATTATTCTTTGCTCTTCAGAAGGTGGGTGATGGTTGTCTCTGAAAAATGTTTACCATACTAGTCTTTACCTCCGAAAAGCATTAATTTCAACAAATGTTCGTCTGAAAATTTGACGTATATATAAAACTAGCGTGCGAGATTTCTCGCATGTTACACCCCACCCTTTCCCTGTCCATTTGTCTATCATTTCCATTAAGAAGGAATGTTGTTAATGCAACGTGTTTAATTTTTTAACGCATAAATGTAACTTCTAATGTACTTACAGTATATCAAACAAAAATAACAATGCAATTGATGTTGGAAAGAAATTTTCAATAAATATTTATTCCGTATTATAGAGAGATATTCTTTGAACAATTCATACTTTTTTAAAAACAACATTTGTAGAAATTATCAATCTTCCTTGAGAGTTAGCTTTTCGGTTTCCTTGGTAGTCAGAAAAATATTAGAAAAGGTTTTTACTCTTGAGGAAGCCAAGTAAAGTAATGCGAAAATACCGGATGGGGCAACTACAACCCTACTCTTTGTAATATTATTTAACTTTACTTGATTTGTTATGAGGAACAGAGGGGGTTTTGGAAAGTTAGGGCGCTAGCTTGCTTGAGTGCGAAAATTGAAATATTATTTGCATACTAAAAAGTATTGGATTAATTTCTGCGTTCTCACGTACCTCACGAAAAGCAATTTCGAGCCAAAGAGTATTCAAACTAATATTTTCACCTTTGAGTACTAAATACCATTTGGTACCACTAGAAAATTTGCATTTTTAAATTAATTAACATAGTATTGTAGGTTAGCACGTTTTGATTTTTGTTTTTAATTTATTCATGCAATTTTACTTTAGGTAGTTTAAAACGTTTGTTCTTCGTGTTGGGCCATAGCACACGTTTTTCCCTAATACCTCCGCCGCATACACGTGCGAGAACTCTCGCGTATGAAACCCCACACTCATCCCTATCCTTCTATTTCCATTCTAAGAGGGAAATTTGTTAACGAAACGTTTTTGTTTGTTTAAAAATGTATAAAGGTAACTTGCAATGCACTAACACAATATCAAATAAAAATAAAAACAATGCAATTGATGTTTAAAAGAAATTTTCAATAAAGATTTATTTAATATTACGGAGAGTTTTCTTGGAATAATTAACACTTCCTTCAAGATAACATTTGAAGTAATCATTCAATATTCTTTAGGTTTTTAGCTTTTCGTGATAGTCATAAAAAATGTTAGCTTTTTGCTTTTGAGAAAGCTACGTGTCTGAACCGGCTGATTTGAAAATTCCATCGAATCACTGCTGAAAACGAAAATACTGGTACAGGTAAAACCCAAACACAGTCTTCACTCTTCGCTGTACATCCACATCCCTCCACAAATAAGTACACAGAACTTGTAGACCACGGCAAAACGTTAATTGAATTGTTTTACTACACGCATAAGAAACAATCTTCATAGGTCTTCAATCTTCATAGCAACTATTAATAGTACTTCTGGTTGTTGCTGGAGAGCGAATCTTGAATTAATGATTATGCAAATAAACCTCATCAGACTGCACAAACCACGGTATATACAGGAAGCGTAAATATAACATGGAGGAATCAAAGCCTTCTAAGCGTGTCGTCACAAAGATGGCTACCAGCAACAAAGGCTGAAATACACAGGTGGTCTTGCTAGTATCGAAGCGCCGAACCGAAAATTTAATTGAATGTCCAATAATCATCTTGTAGATGTAGTCATAGTCATCTTGTAGATTATGGTGTGAAAAACGTTTCTTTGAGGCCTTTGGCCTCAACATTTTTCTTTTAAGGACATAGAACGCTTTGTTTAGGAGTTCTTTGACGACATAGATTCGAAAACATTGGGAAGTGTTGCGGATTGCATTTGGAATTAATATTTAGATGAGTTTTCTTAAAACAAACCCTTTTTATTTGGAAAGTCAAATTGCAATTCGTCACGTCTCCCTGAAATTCTCTTTCTTTATAGACCTCATTTATAAAGATTGGTTGCATGTGAGAACCACAAAGGAAAGGTATACTACTGAAATAATATAGCAAAAAATAATATATTGACATATATAATTTTTTGTTAAAACATTTACAAACATTTCATACACTATTGCTGGGTATACGAGTGTCATATTATCTAAGAACTCTGGTCAACGGCTCAACGTTGCACGTAATATTCGTCAATATCGATGCCCTTTTCTGACGCTGAAGCTTGTGAGCCATTGTCAGGCAGCATTCGCGTTCACTGGCAATGAATTTGACGCACCTATATACTCGTACGCTCCGACAATATTCAGAGCCTCCTCTATTCCTTTTTCTCGGAGCATTGTCCTCGTGGAAGTTTCGGGTCGTAATATTTTACGATCTGAGCGCCGCCGCGCCGACTGTACCTGCGAGCTGGGAGGCGACATTTCGGGGCGTCGGCGTCGGCGCCGCGCCGGCGGGTGGCCCCAGCGCAGTGGTCCCAAAAAGCGATTCCAACTCCGCCAAAAGAGAGCAAATTTTGATGTTTTCTTCGACTGCAGCGTAGCTCAAAAGGGAACGATGTCATTCCCCCTCTTGCCTTTTTTTTAGGTACGGTACTTAGAGATAAAGATGAGAATGCATAAATGTCAAGAAATAAAAAGAAATTGTCTCTGATTGATGTTCCCGGGCATCTGTCCTGTTAGAGTAGTGAATGTTTTCTCCCAGAACGTGGCGATGCTCCTTTCCCACCGGATGCTGATATCTGGCGCCAACCTACACGGCGCGATACAAGTTCCCTCCAAGTATCTCCCCCAGCGGGGCATCACCCCAGCCGAGCAAGCTCTGAGAACTGGTGACTCCCAACACGTGTGGTAGTGTAGTGCATGTAAACAGAAATGAGTATGAGTAACGGAATAGGATAGGACAAAGAAGAGGAAGGAAAGATCTTGCGCGATCCATGGTCCGTCTGGTATGGTACTGCTCCGGTATTCGCCTGGTATTTATCGGAGAAAACACGGTAAACTACCGATCAGATTAGCCGACCGCTAGAATTCTCCTCCACTCAGCGGCTGAATTCGACCTATCTCTAAAACTAGCGTCGATAATCCGCTAGAGTCGAGACTCGAATCGTAGGACCTCTCGATAAGAGTCGCTGCATTGCCTCTGAAATTGAATTAAATTGCTACATTCATCGACCTTTTCTTTGACTTGGTTTTCTAGATACTTCTAGAGTCATGAATGGCACATGTTGGTGAACATACAGCACTCTTGAATATGAGAAATCCTCTCGGAAATATTCGAGAGGATACAAAATCGAGAGATTTAGATATTACAAACAGTTCTTCGAAAATTCCTCGTAAAAATAATATTTGTTGAAGTATTATTGACGGTAGTTCCTTTAGGCCGCAGCTCTCAAATGGGCGGCTCACTTGGCGGGCCGTAGCCCAGAGTTTATCTGCCACAACCAAGACCCCACACGCCAATGTTAAGGAGGTCCAATGAGTAACAAAAATTGAACGTTGCGCCTTCTGCCATGTTGATGGCAACAAGCACGCGAGTTGCCTTCTATTACTAGTAATAGAAGGTATTGGGTGAGCAAACAAATACTGCGTTACGGAAATAAAAGTTAGAATAAACACTAAGTTAAATGTATCAATAAGAAAAAAATTCCATAATAATAATATTTTTGTTTTCATTACATTAATGAGATTTCTCCACAAAGTTCAGAGACCAGATTTTCTTGTTTTAAACAGAACATTTTTATGACTAATCTCTACTGCAATACTATTGTTAAAAAATTAAACTCTTTTTGGTTTCCACTTGTATAAATATTTACTGGCTCAAGAACGTAGGTTCCATAATGGGATTTAATGGAAAGGAAGAGACGATTTTCAGATATTACAAATTTTCCTATAAGAATATTAGCTTGATTATACATAGGATTAAGATGGAAATTTCGACACTAGTAAGAACAATTTCAATTTGCCTTTTAGTATAACACTTCAGTACAAAATTGAGAAAATGAAGATATCATGGGAATGGAAAATAAAAGATTATTAAAAATATTATTATCAATAACGAACGTAATAATAATGACAGTAAGATGTTCTTCTGGAAAGGATTTAGGTATGGACATTTTATTAATATATTCAATAAATTGGGTTAATTTATTTTTTATTTATTTAACGCCAAAAACAGTTAAAATGTGTACAGTATTTTTTATAAGAAACATTATATTATAAATGCATCTCACATATATTTACGTGTTAAAGAATTTTTTACAGGTCTTCATATTTCGATTCGTACAACTGAATGCTGCGCACGAATTAACCATACCGTTTCAATAGAAAGTTAACGCACATAACCACACATAAGCTTCCCTTATTTACTTCACAGTTGCCACCAACATGGCGGATCGCGCAATGTTCAATTTGCAGCACTCTGAAGGGCAGGAGGCTGGGTCTAGTTCTATATTCCAAAGTCTTTGGCCACAACTGTGTGGATGATGTAGTGGGATACAATAGTTCCCTAGGAAAGACAGTGTTGATGGAAGCCGGATTCTTCAATAGTAAACACAGTGTATCAGGCTAGCGAATATCAGATCATCTCTTAGCTATACATATAAATTCTCTCGTCACATTATTAAATTTAGGGGGGGGGGGCGAAATTCTCATGTAATAAACTTGCTAGTAAGAATCAACACCGAAAAATATGTCATTAAAAATATTGAAACATCGCTAATCTAGTTGTAAACGATATTTTCGATCCAGTTAAAATTTATATTTGTGGAAACAATTCGATTTTTTTCAAAATACGTTTTCAATTGGTTAAATTGTCATGTAATATTTTCTTCCGTATTCGTTTGTTTTAAGCCATAGGTATTTATAAAACCAGTTGTCAATTTTTATCCTCTCATTATTTGCGGAATAATTACACGAACTCACGCACATTTGCTAGGTCATTGTTATACAACTGAGAATAGCTTCATACTGCATATTACAAAAGGAGACGAGCTGAGAAAATTATTTCGAGCGGTTTATACTCTTAAGGACGCATTAAAGTGCAGTTTCAATATCAGGAGGCCGCGATATTTAATACAATCATCAACGGCAGCCTTCGTCGCTAGCATTAAAATACCCATAGATTCCTTACAAATGGAATAGAAGACATTTGTCTGTTTTGCTATATGCTCTTGTTCAATTTATTTGAAGTTCTCTCACCACTCATAGGCGTCACGTAATTATCGACTGTGTTCGTAAATGTTTGTACTTGGCGCGACAGCCCGTTACAGGCCAAGGCCTACAATGTCCAGCAGTGTCCCGGCCTCGCGGCCGCGATTTAAGAGGTAGGTGTGGTTAGCACATAGACATCCCTACTATTTCTGGTCTTCTCAACCTGAGAAGCGAGTTTTCCCATCGTCATACAGCAACATATACTGGAACATTTCAAGGAAAACATACACTATAATCTTGCCCAACCAGGAATCGAACCCGGAGTCGCGTCATTGAAAGCGAGCACGCTAACCAATGAGCTGCCCTTAAGGGCGTGTTTGTAAATGACACTTTCTAATAATAAATTATCTAAATAACAAATAAATTTATGAGTATAACCTATGTACGTGAGTAAGTATTGAACTTTTACTAAGCATTAATAAACAGAAAAATACAACCTTGTCATTAGACCCGTAAGTGTAATGCGTGTTTTTATCGAGGCAGGTGGTGACGATCTCTCCTCGCTGGATGAGGAGATCCGGCGCCGACCTACCTGTCGGCTTATTTTTTTCAATCGGTATCTCCCATCAGCGGGGTACCGCCCCAGCCTGGACAAGCTCTAACCTCCCGAATGATCTCCCGACCTGTGTGATAGTGTAGTGCATGTAAGTCTGTGTAAGGAAGGGGTGAGAATATGACGAGAAAGAGGAAGGAAAGATCGCGCGCGGTCCGTGGCCTGTTTGGTAGGATTCTGCTCCGGTATTCGCCTGGTGTTGGTCGGAGAAACCACGGAAAACTACAGATCAAAGCAGTCGGCCGCTAGGATTCTCCTCCAGACAGCGGCTGAACCCGACCTAGCTATGTAGTTAGTGTCTAAAATCCTGCCACCGTTGAGACTCAAACCCAGGACCTCACGGTCAGAGGCACTGCAGTGACTTCAGTTAATGCTCTCAGCCATCTAAGCCGGTCAAAGACTCAATTCTGGTCATTAAAATTGTTTCTTTCGTTTTTAAATTTGAATGTAAAGCATGCTATATTTACACACATACAAAACAAATTTCATACACAAGTGTAAAATAATGAGGTTATCTTATCGTGAATTCCGGCGTCACTCACCAGGTTTACATTATTGAATCAAGGAAGACACATTTTCAAAAGAATAAGTTTCTAGCATTCCTGTTTAGATATGCTCTATTTGGTAAAAATAACAGAGCCACACATTCGTCTATAAATACTTAAGGAACGTATGTAGTCCCGTATAATCGTCATCTATGTGCATACCGCGCTCAAGGAGGTTCTTTTTATTAATTGTCTATGCCCTCTCCGACGTCTTTCGAATCATTTTAAAGAATATACTGAACAATCTCGTTGACACTATACCCCACAGGTCGTACGAGGTTAAGTTCCAAATTAAATACTAATCCCCCCCCCCGAGCTTTCAAAACAGCCTTCAGCCACCTCCGTAAGTCGTTGAGGGCTTCGTAAACGCTACCGAACGTTAGGCGCTAATCTCACAGAATATTGTTTCACTTGCTATTCACCGAAAATATTACGTGCCGACGAACACGTATCAATGTTAGTCATGTGACAAATGATAAATTAAAATGAATCAGCAACAGTGCGACGGATCGCACAACTTTTCTGGGAGTCCCCGTCCGCGACGCGACATCAACAAAAATCGAAAGGATTCCCAGTTGAAGATATTGACAAACACATAGGTGACTGGGAATCCACCGACAATTTATTGGATTCACCTTGCATGTGAGTAAATTCGACAAATCACACTGAGTACATGAGGCGAGAACCAATGAGGCTGACAATACGAATCACGAGGAAAAAAGGCGGTCGAAGAGTGTAGGTGACCGTTGGAGAGACGGAAAGACAGAAGAGTTAAGATTCTCGAACAAGTCGGACGTGAGAGAGAAGCTCGGGAAGTGACGACGCGGTACCGGCGTAAGACGGAAACTTGTGCTCGGGGGGAGGGAGTCGTACGCAAGACGAGTGAAGCTCCGGCTGGGCACTCGGGAATTTGCGACATCGTGAGATAGTGCGAGACGAGCCGCGAAGTGACAGAACAGACTTGCCGGAAGTAATAGTGCATAAGTACCGCACTTAATGAGGACGGTGATGGTAACGGACCCAGTGGAGCCGGGAGCAAAGCGAGCCATGCTGACGAACTACGAGCGACGGAGATTCACAGCTGTGAGGAGACTTTGATCTCCCTCCACTCGGCGGCGCTTCCAGATCCGACGCCTGACAACTCCCGTTCTGTGTAAACCATCTGCGTCTTTGCGGACAACGCGCTGGTGCGGTGAATACGTGTGTTCATATTACGCCTCATGATAATATTTCAAAGCCAGGTAAACCAGCCTACATATCCCTAGCCAAGCAACCCTGAAAATAAACCCGCCCCGATTCGAGCTCGTCTCGAATCTATACTGCCATTTTCTTAACTTTGCCCCTGACGGGAATTAGCTGTTTCTCTGCCATCCAATCGGGAGCTTATATCTCACTACAGAGACGTCACTTTGGTGACTTTTAAGCTTCCGATTGGATGAAAGTGTCAACAGCTGATTCCTGTCAGTTAAGTTAAGGGGCAAAGTTAAGAAAATCGCAGTATACGCATGGGATTGCCACTGCTGACGGGGCTATCCGGATAAGAGGCGAGCGCTATCGCGATTGCTCACAGCCGCAGACAGATAAATTGCTGCAGAGAGGCGACCAACAGGTCAGTGGTTCCAAGCGATGCCGATCCCAGGCAAGTCGACAATCGGAATTGGCGCTCGCACAGGGACAGCCAGTCACGTGGCGGTCGCACTTGGGGCGCGCACAGACACAGCCAAGTCAGTGGTCGGAGTGTCATATCATCAGGTGTCAGGCTTTCGTTCACCATAATAGAATAATACCTTCTGGGATCGTAACATTCTATCCTTTGAATTGAAATTGATTAATTTAGAGACTAACCTGCTGAAGTGACTCAGGCTATCAACTGATATCACTACAGTGCCTTCGAGTCATAACGATGTACTGTCGGGACAGGTGGCAGGTGTTTCGACTCTAGCTACAGAGCCACGTCGAGATCAGCATCTGACGGAGAAATCTAGCGGCCAGCTGCTCTGTAGTTTTCCGTTGTTACTGCGATCAACTCCAGGCGAATGCCAGAGCAGTACTCTAACAATCGGGACACACGTCATTTCTTGCTCTTCTTCGATCTATCCTCTTCCCGCACTTACACTCTCTTACATGCATTACACTACCACACATGTAAGGATACCAATCGGGAGCTTAGAAGTCAAGGGTAGGCTGGTGCCCCATTGGTGGGAGACACCTAGTTAGGGAAACCCCGCACGCCGACGTCGCTCGCCGGAACTCGCAATCCATCGGTGAAAGAACACTGCCAACTCTCGTAATAAAATCATTCTCTACACTTACGGGATTAACGACTAAAGACGTTGGCGCGCTTGAAAATACTAAATAACCAATCAATCAATCAATCATAACGAGTCAATTCATTTCTGGCCACGTCCGCACAGATCGCCTCAGTGGGCCACTGCGCGGCGGCAGTGCGTGGGTGTGAGTGGGGAGGCGCGGGGACGGAGGCGGGCGCGCGCGCATTCGTCAGGTGGTTGGCGAGCGGCGCTCCGGCGGCGAAGGCGGCTGCGGAAGCGTTCTCTCTCGGCGCGGCGCGGCGCCGCGACTCCTCCGCCGAAAGCTCCCCTTGGGCCCCCGCGCAGGGCTTAATGTTTTTTATGCTCAAGTCACTTCTCGCTGGAGTCGACGTAGTTCTTTTTATTCTTTTTTAGCGTGAACACTAAAGCTGAAGTCGGATAATTACATTTAAAAAAAGTTGTTATTTTTACTGTTTTAGGGTTATTCGTTTTATGTTGTATTTTCTCGCTTTGGATAGTTCGACTGTTTCAATAACCCTGTTTCTTGCGAATGTATTCATACTGAATCATTGTTATTTTAACATTACATTCTCAGAGTGAATAAATATAATAAGCTCACATCTTTTTCAATATTTTCATTTTCTTTATGTCCAACATATTTCGTCTATGATTTTATTTAGCCTACCCTATTTTTGATGATTTTATTTAGCCCATTTCAACTGATATAATTAAACTCGGAGGAGAGGCAATTTTACCGTATTTAACAAGATTATTTCATGTTTCAATCAACAATTCAAGAGTGCCCGACGATTGGAAGCTAGCTACCGTTGTTCCGATTTTTAAAAGTGGTGACAGAACTGTTTTAGCCAATTATAGACCGGTAAGTCTTACGTCAGTTGTATGTAAGCTAATGGAACATTTGATAACTAATTATATTAGACAAGAATGGGAACAAAAAGAATGGCTCTTTCAGGGACAGCATGGTTTCAGGAATGGTTTCTCTTGCGAGAGTCAGATAGTATCATTGTTTCAGGATATAGCAGATGAAGTTGATGATAGTGGGAGGGTGGACGCCATAATAGTAGATTTTGCAAAGGCATTTGATGTTGTGCCTCACGACAAACTGGTTCATAAATTACTGCAGTCAGGTATTGACACAAGAGTTGTCGCGTGGATTGATGATCTTCTTCGGGATAGAAAACAGAAAGTCCGAGTTGGACAACAATGTTCAAATCTAGCAAAGGTAACTTCAGGGATTCCCCAAGGAAGCGTTATTGGACCTCTCCTCTTTCTAGCTTTTGTGAATGACCTGCCAGACAATTTAATTTCAAAGGTACGACTATTTGCAGATGACTGTATATTATATCGAGTTATTCATTCAAAAGTAGATGAGGATATTTTGCAGGATGATCTAAATAGATTACATCTCTGGGCGGAAAAAAATAGCAAGACAATAAATAGTTCGAAAAGCAAAACCATCACGTTTGGTAGGGGCCGCAAGTATACTGAAACTCAATATCGTTTAGGCAACGAAAATATTCCAAGAGTCGTGTCTTGTAAGTATCTAGGAATAATTTTTGATAGCAAATTGAGTTGGGAAAATCAGGTAAACTTTGTCGTGGGGAAAGCGTGGAAATCTTTGCATTTTACTATGCGAATTCTAAAAAAGAGTACTGCGAAAGCAAGAGAATTAGCTTATATATCTCTAGTTCGCCCATTAATGGTATACGGGACGGTTTGTTGGGACCCTTATAGAATATCACAAAAGGAATATTTGAATAGAGTACAGAGAAGAGCATGTAAATTTATTTTCCGAAGCAATAGGAAGAAAGTAGAGTGGGAGTCATTAGAAATCAGGAGGGTTAAGGCAAGACTCTGTGCTTTGTACAAAGCGTATGTCGGTTATCCAGCTTGGAAAGATATCCACATCCGGCTCAGTAGACCCACGTATTTAGTAGAGGGGATCACAAGCACAAAATACAGTTCAGGCCACAGAGAACAGATGTTGGAAAATTTTCCTTTACAAATAGAACTATAACGGACTGGAATAAGTTGCCTGCGACAGCCTTGGAACCCTTTCCCCTAGGTCTTCAGAGATTTAAAAGTAAATTAACTAATGATATTTGTAAATTTTATTAGTAAGTTATGTTCATTAGAATTGTTTATTATTATTAGTAATTATTGTTACCATTATTAGTATTGTGATAATTATTAGATGCATTGGTTTATAGTATTCGTATTGACGTGTGGTGACGTGTTGTGAAGTGGTGCTATATAGAAGTAGAAAGAGAAGTGCGGTGAAGTGAAGTGGAGTGCAGGGTATAAAAAGTCGTAAATGTTAGTATAAAGTATCTGTACAGGACCACCATAATTAATAGAATTAGTAGAATTAATGCGGGTATTGTTATTAATGCATTTTTTGTTAACATTGTTATCTTATTATTATCTTATTATTATCTTATTATTATTATTATTATTATTATTATTATTATTATTGTTGTTGTCTTAAAATAATTTTAAGTTACATTGTATTTAATTCATAATTATAATATGTAGATATAATATGTAAATTTTAGTGTTCCGCCACCAGGTTGTATAAACCTACCTGCGGAAATAATAAATATCTATCTATCTATCTACCCTCTTCCACTTTCAGTAATAATTTTTACTGTAAAAATATAATATGCCATTTTTCATTTAATTCAACATCGAAACATATTGTATGGAGAATATACGTACCCTTCAAAATGCGAGCTAATTTCATCCGTTTTCGATTGCAAATCGGTCACTCAGCACTCCTCAAGCGAACACACTTTTACGTGCGAACAAATGGACTAAATCAAAGCAGGAACACATGAATAGGTAAACGAAGTTGAGCGGCACCAGGAAAGTATCCCGAGGCCACTAGTTAATATTCATTGTTGTTCTGCTGCCGTGGAGAATGATGTCCTCTTTCCGCTCAGCAGTCTGTTTCGAGGCTGAGCTGGCGAATGTGATCAAGCGTTCCCCTTGTCATCTACGTCAGATGTTTCCAGATATTTATCCCACCGTATTTATTTGTGTTCTCGCATGTAGACATAAAGGAAACAATGGATTTCATATACAAGATATGGCTATTTAATTTTTTATGAACATATTTTAGGTTATCTGGATATGACACTTTATTCAACAACGTCTGGTCGAAATATTTCATTATATTTGCAAATTATTTCTCAACAATACCACAATTTTACTTTTAAAAGCCCACTATCGTGTAGCTAATTACTAAATTGGGTATAACCTGAAGTATTTACAGAAGTATAATTAAGTATTTTATAAGATTCTCTCTAAAAAATATTTTGTGAAACCACGAAAAACGTTCGTACCTCCTCTTTGTGGTAAGTGAATGAAATGAAAGAAGTCTCGTGCAATTGCAGACTGAATGGAATAAGTTAAATTGGCCTTTTTAGGAATATATTATTTGGGCTCATGCCCATCCTGCCAGACATAGGATTTCTGTGATTAAAATTCAGAATATATAAAGAAAATATTGTGAAAAAAGAAATATTCTATGAAACTAAAAATATATAGTATCAATTTTGATTAATGCTTAACCAGAAGTAAGTGTAGAGTTAGAATTGAATAAGTAAGTCAATCCGACTTGCTATTTGGGATGTACTTGGGGATAAAAGTGAGGATAAACTTTTCGTTATTGCACTTTACGTTGATTGATTGATTTTTCAGGCGCGTCAACTGCTAAGGTCACTATTTCCGTAGGTGTAGTGCATGTTATACCCCAGGAGGTGACAGTATTCTCCCTCTCGTTGGAACGTGAGAGCCGACCCCGACCTACATGGTGGCTTACATGGTTTCCCATCCAGATATCTCCAACAGTGGGTGCTGTGTGCGCACCGACTACTTAAACGGCGCGCGCTAGCAGAACTCAAAGACTCGGTCAAGAGGGCGCAGCACAAACGCGCTGCGCACTGACCATAACGTAAACTCGATTTCCCATTGGCCCACCGGGGTATAAAAGCCCGGTGGACAACGGGTCAGTCGAAGTCAGCTACCAGTCGTCAACCTGCCAGCTACGAATCTGCAACGCGTCTGCCAGAGACCAACGGAGGGCCAGCCCACGCATCCGCCAGCACGAGCCTAACGACCGAGTCTACCGACTCGTCACGCCGAGGCAACAGCGATCTACAACGCCACTGCCTCACCGCCCCGGGCGCCGGCTCCGCAGCCGCCACGACGCTCTGCCAGCAACGCGGCCACCCCCCGGCCTCACTACTGCCGAGCGGACGGCCCCGCTGCCGTCGCCACGTTCGGCTAGCGACGTTTCCGCCTGGCATCGCCCGGGTGGTGCTAAGGCCTCACGCTGTCGCGGGTTCTACCTGGCCCCCGCGCTCCAGCCTCTCGGCACCTGGGCGACGGCTCCGCCGCCGCCACGACTCTCAACCGGCGACGCTACCTGCTCCCACGTTGCTCCTGCGTTGTCACGGCCCCCACAATACAACTCGCCACGGCCGTCGGCCGTAAAACAGAGCCTTCGGCTCACCCAGCTCGCCTACCGGCGACCATTTGTATATTTATGTTGTGAAAAATAAATGTTGTGAGAAACGGAGTTTTTCTTCTGATTGCAAAGACACAACAGTGGGGTACCCCCCCCAGCACAAACAAGTTAAAGCTCCCCATGTAAGCGTGTGTATAAAATAGTGTTCTTGATACGTGAGCTTTCTTTGTTGATACTCAATTCTGTTTGTAATAATCAGTTCATCTTCTGCTGCCAAGGGCCTAACTGACCAAAGGCAAGTAATTATTCAATAAAAAAAGGCGTGTGTATGTATAAGAAAGAGGTGAAGATCGGGCAAGGAAGAGGGAGGAAAGATCACGCGCGGTCCGTGTCCCGTTTGTTGGAATACTGATCTGTCATTCGCCTGGTATTGTTCGGAGAAATCTCAGAAAATACCGATCAGAGCAGCCAGCCGCTAGAATTCTCCACCGTCTGAATTTGACCTCGCTAAGTAGTTGGTGTCGAAAATACAGACGTTAGAACTCGTACGTCGGGACTCGAATCCTATGACTTTCCGGTCAAATATGCTGAAGTGGCAACATCTGATGCCCCGAGGTACCTCAGCGGGTTGTATTCTTTAAGTAACAGATTTCACTGTCTTAGAAAACATCTCCATGTACCATAGTATTCAGCGAATCAAACGTTGAATATTATATCTCTGAATAATTTAAACAAATATTTACATGTACCCTCAACGCAAAAATAATAGTTTCATGCCGAAAAACCAGCATGACATCATTGAAGCTTTGTGGGTAACTTCCAAGGCAGCAGAAAAGCCAGTGGTTCAAGATTCACAAGACCTCTGCACTCGTGACCACTGCGAGGGAGATCCTTCTGTAGTTGTCGGACTTGTTAAGAACATCCCTGTGGGCGTTCGTTCTATTATCTCTTGCTATTGTACGTATTCCACGAAAATCTATAGTTGTACATGTTCGGAAGGGATTGCATCATAGGGATCCAGGCGACAGAATGGCTGAACAATCAATGCTTTGATTGTCCTTAACGCTACAACAACTTTGCCTGCGACTACTATGTGTCGGTACTGAAGATTCGAGAAGCTGGTTGTCGGCGAGTCATTTTCTAGGTTAACCTATATTTGACAGTTACAAGTTCTCGGAGGATTTTTGATTCTGATTCGTACCGTTATAACAAGCAGATACGAGACGGAAATCATATAATATCGCACTTGCACCGCAAACAACTACAGTACAAATAGCAGCATTACGTCGGATATCCATTCCCCACATTTTAATTGCCTCCATCAAGCGGACACATGACCTAACAGCTATTTTTCTCTGGAATCATAAGTGACTGCTTAAAATAAGTTTCACTATTTATGTGAAGGCAACCTAGTCAGCACTACAACGAACGATGAGTAGTCATACAATATCATATTTTGGACTCATGGCGTTTAACGCCATTTCCTCACAAGCCTGTTCACCATCAATATTCTGCACAGATACTTAATCCAATATTGTATTCATAAGGTCTTACAAACAGTGGTTCTTCAGTTTCAAATCGCTGAAATCAATCCTCTTTTTCTTAAAGGCAACGTATCTTCATAATTCTTTCCCTTAAAAGCTTACCCGCAAACCAGGCAGAGTCTGCCATGGTCGTTGGGTTCGCTAGTTATTTCCACAACGGAAAACGTAGGTGGGGCTCTGAGATATTCGGAGCCCACCCATGGAACAAAATATGCAGGGAAATGCGATCAATTATTCAAGCTAAATGGAATGGATTATAGTGATAAGCACAATCAGTACCACGCCTCCTGGAAATGTGTGTTCGCACACATGGCGGTCCGTCCTTCTAAATTACATAATGCAAGAGTAGTGACATAATAATGAGCTACCAGTGTCAAATTGTCCAATAATTTATTCCATTTACTGTTTTCAGTAGCATTTTCCTTCCTCTGAGATAGCAATGCTCTCCGATTCCTCCTTTTGGGTGCAACTGTTTTACTGACGAGTTCACGCCTACATCTGAGTAACTAATTTTAAAACAATGCAAACTATTAACTAAGGCTCCGGTCAAAGTGGATATGTATTCGGCCGAATTCGCGTTTAGCCGAACACGGCCGTTTACGGCCGAATATTTCAAACCCTCACTAGATAGCAGGCACGGTCACATTCCATCCGACAAGTTCTGGCGAACACGGCCGAACTTCGAAGTCGGCAGACCGATATCAAATTAATTTGATTTATTCGGATGAGCTGTCGGAGAAAGCTGGTTTTATTTGTACACGAACGAGATGCTCTGTGGAAGACATCGGATTCCAGGTATCACAATAGGGACAAAAGCGGGAAATTATGGAACGCAGAAGCAGAAGAAATGGGCGAAACTAGTACAAAACGTATTGTAAACATGGGACATAACCTCACATATGATTATGAACAGTCTCTCCTCTGTAATAATGCGTTTTCTAAAATTCAATGTCATCTCTAATTGCTCCAAGTATGTAAAAAAAGTATTAGGCGACATTCTTGTGTATTCGAAAAATTTCACTGGTTGTTTCAGTAACTGGTAATATCTTCTTCTTCTTCACTTCCAGGATTAGGCGTCTGCCTGTTCCGGCCTCACAGAACTTCTCTCCATCTCTTTTTCGGCCTCCCTATATCTCTTGTTCCTCTTGGTTTATATTGGAAGGCCAACTTCGGTAAACGAGAATTATCCATCCTTTGTACATGTTGTAGCCACTTGTTCCTGTACTCCATCATTCTTTCATTGAGGCTCTTCACAGTCCGTTCTTCTCTTATTTCATCATTCTTAAATCTATCATCTCTTGTGCAACCTTTTGTTCTTCTAAGAAATTTCATTTCTGCACTTTGTAATTGTGTGTAAGTGCTCTTTTTAGGGACCCAACTCTCACTTCCATACAGGAGGACAGGGATGGCCATTGTGTTATAGAACTTTATTCTCGTCTCTTTCCTTGTTTTGTTTTTCATTGTCCTATGAATTTTACCACATACTGATTGAAATTTTGACAGTTTCTAGGCATGAAAAGGCTTGATGAACTAGGCATGAAAAGGACAAACGACTTGGAATTTCGGAACACATTAAAGTAGCCACATGGAACGTGAGAGGAATTGGCATTAGAGAGGCTGAATTAGAAAACTGGTAATACAAGGTATGAAATTCACCAGTATTTTCGCGATCTCCGAATTTGCGATCTACTGGTGAATCATGATGGTGGGTTCATCCAGTAATCTTTTTGATTTTAAAGCAGAAGAAATTTAAGATCAGAGCTCCCAGCAAGCAGTTGTAATCTTCTCGCTTCCATTCCATGCCACTTATACTCAATAATTCACAGATATATGTCTATTGTAGTCGGATGCAGTGTGACCAGTCAGGTCGGCAGAATCAGTCGGCCGTTTGCGCGCGAACGTTTTTTCGGCCGAGAACGGATCCACTCTGACCGTACCCTAATACACAATAAATTGATTCAGGAACATCATTCTCATGTTAATTACTTTCATTTACGAATATTAATATTTGAAAATTCACTATATCCATTTTATTTTCGTCTGGAAGATCAATATCAGAAACATTTGCTTCCGATCAAAATATTTATAATATCAAAATTAATATAATAACATAAAAATAACTTTCACTTATCCAGAAGATCGTATCTGATACTTTTAAAAACATATTTCGTTCTAATCAAAGCTAATGTGTATGTATTTCCTATGATACCTACTGTAATGAATGAAACTGCATCGCACGCATTTATTAATGAAATATAGTTCGTATACGCAGAGAATGTTTCTTCTAAAAAATTGTATCGATTGCTTGGAAACGATTGCAAAAAGTGTTTATTGAAGTAACGGAAGTGCTGTAATGAAAACCTTATTGGAAAATATGAGAGGAAGTAAATTGCTGGACAAAATTCGAACAAAAATAGTCAGGTTCGCTAAAAAGCACAAAAACTCTGAAATTGCTTGGCAGGACCTGCTTCAAGTATGTAATGGTAACTGTAGGTGTTTTTTCGGGTTATTAGTTCCTGTTCCGGGTATAGTATCATGTTGGGGAATAATTAGTGATTAGACGTGTGGAAACAATTATTGAAAGGACCAGGCAATGCTGCATTTTCCAGCGCATTCCGAAATAAAGAATGGTGATGTTACAATGATACTCCATCTAGTTCGTTATTTATACTCTGTATCTTCAAATCATAGCTCCTTAGGAAAACTACCTTCTACACACGATTAGATCATCTTGAAAATGACTGTTAAAGTCGGCGATATTGGTGATGACCGACCCAGCTGCTCTTGTGGTGACATTCATTCCTCTCAGTACTTTCGGAAGCTTCAGCATTGTCAGCGTTTAAGTGCGTTTTCATCATGTGGGTCCGTCGTGAAAAAAGAATGTGAATTCACTCCTCACCTATATTCATTAATTTATGTTTTTTATTAAAAGTAATAAAGGTTCTGATATTTGGTTACCGTGTTTTTAAGGAATAAGGCACAAAAAGATGATCACATATATTGATTCACAAATGCATTCGTTTGAAAATGTGGTGAATGACCTACAAAAAGAGATTAATGCTCCTTAATTCATTACTCAATTCGAGCATAATTTTTCTACACCCTTATGAGTATATTAAAATGTATTTCGTGTAATATCGTAATACGAATTGTAATACTTTTGGTAATGCTTAATACAATTTTGAAGTAATACGTGATGAAAAATACAATTTAAAATACGTACTATTTATAAAACATAAAGTAAAGAAAGAGGAGTCGAGCCTTGAACAACGACCTCAGTAACAAACAAGCACCGCTCCGAAAAATTAGCAACATTCCACAGATTGTCCAACATTATAAACAACACACGAAAATCGTTACATAATACAATTTCTTGAGGAAGCGCATATTTTTATTATGCAGGAGCAAGTTTGTAGAATACTTTATTATTATCAGCGTATTATCACGTTTGACGAGCTGACGTTTGTTGGCGTAAGTCTCTGGAAACGACCCGCAATCTAGTGGCTATCATACTCTTTCATCACCCCTGGATGCTCACTTTCGAAATATTGTCTCTGCATATGTATCTTACATTCGCGGCAATGTATGTTTTTAATACGATTTTCACATTCTTCTCTCATTAACTCCAATGTATCTTCATCTTCGTCCATTTGTTATACCTGTTCTTAGGTGGTGCGACTCGCAACATTGCCTTGTATCTTCGTTGCCCATGGAGGGGACTTATTTTCATCAACCACCTTTACAAGAATGTGGAAACGGTAAAAAGAAGAAGGAGGAGGCGGAGAAGAAGAGAAGAAAAGAAAGAAGACGTGCAAAAACTTCATGGCAGAATGAATGAAATTCTTTTAATGAAAGAATGATAACATGAAATAATGATAACGTGAAAGAATGATCATGTGAAAGAATGATAACATGATCTTGGACTAGACGTAGTAACAACGTGGCACTAAAAATCAGTGGAATAACGCGTATGAATTTTTTTTTATTCTTCTAAACTTAAGAAAATTACTCTGAAGGCAACTTATTCAACTGAACTTATGACTGTATTTTCTTTGACGCTCCTTCTAGTAAACCTATATGTATCTAGAATGAATGAATGAAATGAAGCAAAATAGTAGAATATAACATAATATAGCAAAAAAATCGGGGTAAACTAACTGTTAAATTATTTAATATTTTTAAACAAAATTAATTTACTGGGAAAAAGATGCTTCAATTGTTAAGCGAAGATGCCCCCCCACCAGCATCTTCGTATCCACGTGAAGAATATTCAATGTTCAACTATAAAGGTGATGAAGTTTTACCCTAATCGGTGCGTGCATTACGTAGAATTTGGAACACTTGTGGGTTGAATTTCTCGTAAGGAAATATAATGCATTACAGAACCTGAAAATTTGGAGATCTGTTCCCTAATGAACTGTAAAATCTTCCAAATGGGTTGAAAAATCTTCCGAAAATTTACTTTAAAAACATTCCAAGTTACAACTGAATTGAATGCTGGCCAGTTGTACTTATCATCGTTTTAGAGCTCCGAGACAATTCATAAAGGGAATAGATGCAGAAAGTTCTAATATTTTAATATTATGATGAAATAAAATTCTATTCAATTATCCACTTACGGGGGAAAGCGTTATTGTTTGAAGATGGAGAGAATGAAGAAAACTTTAGGAAAATTAATAATTTAGTTCTCATTTCTTATTTGATGACCACTATAAAACCATAAAATGCTTCTAATCAAGTTAAAATATCCGGAAGTGCTTGGAAAAGTATGCAGTACTAAATCAATTACTACAGTCTATCAACTCGAAATAATATTAGAGGTTGCATTTTGAAATTATATTTCACATGTACTACAATACTGAATTTCAATAACAATGCATCCGAATCTGTAAAAGATTATTGAAATATTTCACCTCCATCCTAATATTTAATACGAGTCTTATAATTATCTGTAAATCCTGAAGAAAGGAAGTTCAGCCTGTTGTCTGAACACAAGAGGTGTGTTTCGCAGTCGATAACTTAGAAGAATTGTTGCAGTAACACTGATTACCCTGACTACAATAAATCACTTACTTTCTTCAACTTATCAAGTATTTTCATGTCTTTTTATTCCCATTTCTTATCGAAATTATAATCGCGAATTACCTTCACACATAAAAAAAAGAAAGCATGCTCAAAGAAACCGTAATTATCGTTAAGTATTAATTTCAGTTCATTTAAAAAAGCAATAAAAATTGTATTCCTACGTGCACTTTGTTTTAAAAAATCAAAGTAACTGCACAGTGCTTTAACACAAGTAAAATTCATTAATGAAGCCAAACCACTGTTATTTAAATTTCAGCGTTCTTCCGTCCTTAACTAGACAAAAAAATCTATAATTTGAATGCTGCACAATTCGTAGAGCTGTGCCCTTCCTTTGGTTTGGAATGGGCCAGGGTCGCCCGCGAGTGGCGTGGCTGGGCCCGGCGGGCGAGCACGCGTGGCGGCGCGCGTGGCGGCGCGCGTGGCGGCGCGTGGCTCACCCAAAAGCGTGGCGGGCGGCGCGAGCAGCAGCGGCGCCAGCAGCAGCAGCGGCGGCAGCAACAGCGTCCTCATCGCACGCACTGGGCAGCGAACGGCGCGGCGCCGAGAGCAGCGGCGGAGGCGGCGGCGGGCGCGCGACTCGGCAGGCTGCTGCGCGGTGCGGCGCGAATGCCGCCCGGGCGCGCGGGGGCAGGGGCGGGGGCGTGGCGGGGCGCCCCAGCGCGCCGGCGCCCTTCGCCCGCGGATGGGCGCGGGCGACCGCCCCGGCGCGCGCCGCCCCGCGCCGCGCCCCGCCCCGCCCCCCGCCGGGCCGCGCGCTGTGGTGAAACGCGCCGCCAGCTCGGCGCCGCCGCCCCCGCAGCAGCCGCCGCCTCCGGGTGCAGGTGCTCGGCGAGGTGGCGCCGCGCGGCCGCCCCGCCGCCCGCCCGCCAGCCCTGTTGACCGAAAGACGCCGCCGGGGGGCGCCCGCCGTCGCCATGGAGACCGCCGCAGGAGCTCCAGCGCCGAGCAGGAAGGCCCCTCGGCGCGGCGCGGCGCGGGACGGCGGTCGCGTGGCGGCGGAGGCAGCGTACGCGGCGCGGGCAGGGCGCCACTTGCCTCGCCCCTTTCATTGAGAGCCACTTGGAGGAACGGCGGCAAGAGGCAAAGCGGAGGCGCTTAGAGATGCTCCAAGATTCGCTCTCTTTCGCCCGTGGCGGAGTTACAGACCAACCGGATTGCGGTTCAATCGGATTCTTCTAGTTCTGCCGCCCGTCTCTTGTCTAAAAAAGTTCGTGGTATTAGGACAAATGACAGTCACTAAGAACAGACGAGAGTAAATTAACCGGGTCATAATGGTAACATAGTTTACGAAGACCATTGCATTTGACCAGTTCTGACAAAAGAACAAGTAGAAAGGATTCATTATTTTTTCCTGAATTCTTAACGGTCAGACATTCTTTTTTTTAAAAAAATTAGGAATTTACAGAAACTGATACAATGATAATTGTTATTCAATGCCATTTAATCGGATATTTCTCACTACTTGTCTCGGCAATGCTTCGCTATTGCAATGTATTGCACTTCACACGGTATTGGTCACGTGTATGTAATTGTGTTTTACGCAACACTGCAAAATTTTAATAGATTAAAGACTTTCTTGCAAGTATTAGTCTATTCTACGTCGAGGTTTGGACATAGTTACCAAGTATCCTATTGTTAAAATGTTCTCCCTCTAGTTTGGTCATGTATTCGCTAAGACACTCTCTTGGAGAAATTTGATTTACTTGTCCGAGATAATGTTCAAATAATAATCCCGGACGGTATTTCACAGCCGCAGAGGCAGAATATCCAGAGAAGACTCGCTTTATACTGTGGGGGTGCGGCGGGTTGCGTAGAGCTTCTGTTCAGGGACGCTTGAGTTAACATAAACGCATAAAATCATAATTTGCAAGCTTCTTTTGTACAACATACCGTTTCATTAGAATAGATTCCAAGTGCAGTTCGCATATAGAAAACAGCGGTGTCCGGACAATAGAACCTCTATCGTCCTGGCTTTCATCGCGTGGGCATGTGCGGCGTCAGAATGGCGTGTCTTTTAGTTGTCCTCGTAGCTGAATCACAGCATGGCTCGGGGCGCCCATGTGTCCGTGCTTCGCGTGGACTCCGCTAAATCGCAGTTAAAAAATACAAAAATATATTTTTGGAAATTTCTTATAATCTTCTGGACAGATCGGCAAACAAATCATCAGTTCCCTAATAGCAGACTGAGACACGTCGAATGACATATCACTTGTCTCGATTGGTGAAACGGAGATGTGTCTAACTGTGAGTGACGGACGGACGCACGTATGCAAGACGCACGGACGCATGAGCTCATGGACGGTCGAAGGTTACTAGAATACAAGGGTAAAATTAAAATTTGATTTAAGCATAACGTTACTATAGAAAAGAAGAAGAAATAATTTGCTCAAAAATATTGATGCAGAATTCTTAATGAAACGTAAACCAATGGAAATTAATTGGATACTATGTTATGAAGAAATCAGTAGGTGTAAAAACAAATATTTCTAACGCCGTTAATGTGCACATTTCCAGCAATTTGTACACATTATTGCGTTTGTGAGCAAAAGGGCCTCAAATGAATTAAAATGAAGTTTTTCGAAAATTCAAAAGAAAAATAGCTTCAAATTTCGCATTTACACTAGACCTGATAGATTTTTTTCTTAAAAACGGTTCCAAATTTTTCAATGAAAATTTCCTTATAAGACGAGGTTTTACTCTTCTTTAATAATGTAAAAGTAATATTTCGAATCTACCATCAGGAAACTGAAAAATTGAGAAAACTAAAAAAATTTTTTTTGGACGGCGATAGATGGGAGCTGGCCAGAGGATGGGGCAACGCTGTAAAGCTAGCCCACACGAAGGAAATTAGAAAAGTTAACTACGAGGAAGTATGTGTCATTCGGTAGTACCATTAGCTAATTTCTCGTATACGTACGTATATACAGAGAAATACATGTAGTGTAGAGAAAATTATGCAATGCTGCGAAAAATCGATTTCGCGATTTCAACGGAAATACGTTTTGGAGTCCTCTGATACCGAAAAAGTGTTGTTGTAAAAACGTCTGTCTGTCCGTCTAGCACCTAAACTGTTCAAAGTCAAAAAAATTACATTTTTGTAATTTTTGAAAATCTAAAAGAATAGAAGAAAATGGAGCTTATGTCATTTTGTCAAGTGCATTTAGCACTATCCACAACAAATGTTCAAAGAAAAAATTTGGAGCCTTTTTGAGAAAATATTTTTTTATTTAATGTTCCACGTATTACACGCAATATTGCGCGAAAACTACTAAAATGTTTTAAAAAATGTAGTACATGACATTAATAAAAGAACTAATTATAGAGAACAAATTTTATGTGTAGGGAAAAGATATTTATTTCTGTACTTGTAGGAAGACGCCAAAATAATTTTAAGTTTTCACAAATTTCGAAAAATTAGAGTTAACAATGAAAGTTGAACCTATGTCACCTTCATAAGTGTACTTTATTCTTACAAGAAATTTTTAAAAAAATTTTTTGAAAAAAAAATTGAAAATATCTCAGGAGCTTCATGTAAAGTAGTACCTCCAAAAATTAATGAATGTTTTTCAAAATCGTGGAGATTCTAGTGAAGCCAGATCGAAGGGTTTTATTCTGGAACAAGTCTGACGTGTAATTTACGCGCTAGTAGTGTTCACAGACACAGGAAGATGGAAGCATGGACGGACAGACGTTTTGAAGAAAAAATATTCGTTATCAAGGTCCCACAATTTCTGAAATCTGACTACATAATGCGTTAAAGAAGGTAATTTCCTACATATTATAGGAGGATTTATCTACTTTTGCTATATCAAGACCCCATAATACGAGTTTTTCTGTCGAAATTCGCGGTTTCTTGCAGCAGCATTTCTCTATACTACGTATTTTACTCCGTGATAACGTGCGTATACAAGAAAGTCTAGTGGTACTAAAAGAGCACGCACATTCTCGCCCACACTCTCGCGCACAATTACGCAAAAAGTACTGAAATTTCAGAAGAAGTGTACATGACCTTATTTCAAAATCTATTATTAAGGATTAGATTGCATTAAGGGAAAATCTCTATCTTCGTAATTGTAGTTGAAGAAAGACGCCCAAAAGATTTTGAAGTTATTGCAATTTTAGAAAAATCATTGTTTTCTGGAAAATGAGACCCGCACCATGCTCTTAAACGTCCTTCACACTCTCCAACAACAAAATTTAATCAAAGAAGATGGTAGCAATTTTTGAAAATTTTGAAAATATCCCAGGGGCTTTATGTAAAGTACCCCCAAAAATTAAAATATCGGTTTCAATTTCAAGAGGGCGTGACATCAGCCACGGCCAGATCGATTGAGGAATATCAATTTTGGAGAAAATCAGCTGAACCGTATAGCCGCTAACATTGTTCACATACAGACAAACGGACGAACGGAGGGACGAACAGACAGACGTTTTGCCGTCATTCGATTTTTCGGTATCAAGGAGCCACAAAATATGGATTCTGGCTACAGTACGTATCAGAGGATTTTCTTTCTAAATTTAGCAATTGGAATTATCTACTTTTTCTTTATCAGGGCCCTGTAATAAGAATCTTTCTGCCGAAAATTGTCTTTTTTTCGTGCAGCATTATATAACTTCCTTTATTCTGCGTAAGCCAGTGGTCCGCAAAAATTTTAAACAGGGGGCCAGTTCATTGTTCATCAGGCCGTTGGAGTGCCGGACTGTAGTAAAAACAAAAATTATGAACAAATTCTTATGCAAACTGCATATATCTTGTTTTGAAGTGATGAATCAAAACAGGAACAAAAACAATATTTAAAATGAAGTAAAGTTAAATCAACAAACTTGCCAGTATTTCAATGGGAACTATGTGTCTGCTTTTGGCGAATGAGATGGTCAATGTCCGGCTCTATATTTCTCACGGCTATTCGCAACAAGTGATTCAAGTGTTCATACGTTAGTCTTGATCTTGTTGGAGATTTCAAATGTTTCATTTTAGAAAAAGTCTGTTCACAGTTATAAGTGCTGGCAAATATTGTTGCCACTTTGAGTTCATGGTTTCTGAAATGAGGATATGTCTCAGAGGGAAGAGATGCATAGAAATGATGAAGGGTAGTTGATTTAAATGCGTCTTTCAGAGAGTCACAGTCTGCAGTTCAGCCAGTTCCATTTGTTACATTGTATCCACATTTACAATGTCGATAGCAGGAGCTATTGCAACCACTACCCTATTTTTTATTCAAAAACCAGATGCCCCGGCTGGTGCCTAGGGTGTGACGCATCAACCACCTACACTCCCCTGATATGAGTGCGGATGATAGTATACCGGGTGAAACAACTAAGTGTTAACACCCCTTGTATCTCCTCAACCTCGCAAGATACGAAGATGCTGTTTAGATAGTAGATTGAATAAACAGGGGCCTCTTGATTACAACATACTCCGTCTTTGCACTATTTTTTTCTACTAAAATATAAGGACAACTTTGTTTTTTAAATGGAACCCCATGCTAAACTTTAGCGTATCATAATAGGCTTAAAAAGACGGTTTCAAATATCTGTACATCTTCGCATTGAAGAGAATCGTTTTTTTAATCGCACGGTTGAGGATTTTCGTATCTTGCACGATTGAGGAAACACAAGGGGTGTTAATACTTAATGTTCCATCCTGTATAAAAAATGGTTTAGGCGGACATCCAGTAAAGTCTCTGCCCACTTTTGCCACTCTATAGTCTATATACAAGGTTTTCATTACCTGGATCTCAGGGTCTGATGGGACGTACTCGAAGTTTAGAAACTGAACAAACAACAAAACTTTCCCTAACAAATTACTCATATGTTCACTAAAAGTTTAAACGTAAATACAACAATTCCAAAACACATGAAATTCTGTAATTGCTAAAAAACACACGAAACAATATGCAATCAAATCACCTCAAATTAACACTTTTTCAGTAACCAAATCAATCATATCTTGGATTTTTTACATTTTTTTCCTGGTAATTTACTATTTTGGTACCTTTAAGCTCTGCCAAAATTCTCTAACACAATGCCTGCCTGATTCTCAATCAAGTTAACTTTAATTAAAATACTTTGTCTTTACTCACATTCAAAATTCTATTAGATCATCAAGGTATTTAAAGTTATAAATAACTGGTATCATTCAATTTTCACTTTCACTGGAGCCATAAAAAATCCATAATTCTCCTTGGTTTTAAGACTATCTTTCATTTACTTAAAGGTTTCTTGCGACCGCAATGGAAACCAGAAATATTATATTGTGCAATAAATAGCTGCGTTCCCTTTTACGTAATTAGAATTGGTGAACTAAACACATATTAATTGCGAAATTAACCTGGCTTCCACTCAATTGTTCTGTCCTAGTTTCTTCACTGGTTATAAAAATGGTGGCAACAATCTTACTCTGGAAGTTTCGTCTCTTTCTTCGAATCACCTCTGAAGAACGTACTCGTAGTAACGGGGCTCCGTGCTGTAGCTCCTCTGTACTGCAGAACGCCTCAGCATTGCCGATAAAATCCTCCGACCATGTGCCAAGGAAATTCGTAGCCAATGTCGAAAGGAAACATCCAAATCGCTCCAGAATCTTATTCAGATCGTGGTCCGAACCAGTAATGATTACCCGAACTCTAAGTATACTACCCCTCAGAAGAGCCTGCCGCTGAAATTCTATCTTCTCAATGGCACCGACAAACTTGGACACCCCGCGGTCAGGGGAAGGGACGCGTTGACCAATCGCTAGCAGGTAGACTGCAATTGTGTGTGATTGGTACAAAGTCCCAACGGGTAGAAACGACGCTGTCTCAGGGGGAGCAGACCTAGATCGCTTATGTGTGATGCAGAAAAATCGTCATATTCCCTTGCCGAAGGAGAGATTTTGCCTACGAAAAGATATTTCTGAGCGGAGGTTTTCCGTCCAGAAATACTGTCAATAGACCAGTAAATATTTAGCATTTTAGCCAACAATTGTACTAACTTTTAGCAATGAATTTATAACTCGTGTCAAGCTGCTATTTTAAAATGTTCATTTCAGGCACAATTTGACGAGCTTTCCCGGTCGTTCTAACGCATATTTCGAATTTATTTATAAAATTGTTAATTTGTTGTAAAATGGTTCATTTGCAGTTTTCGGCTCCGTGACATAGGGAGGCTCTCTCCCTTTAGATGTGCAAAAGTTGAAAATTGTTTATAATTTCCAATTATTGCAAAAATTTTTATCGTTTCATCTGAATGGCATTTAACCGTGATACAAAATTCCTGAATCCGATTGGTGCTATCATATTTCGTTCTCGAGATAGGTAATTGTTTATAAGAAATTAGCGTCTTACAACGACCCCATTTGTTTGCACTTAATTCATTCGCTCTACATAAGCATACTGAAAAAACAGTTCTCCAATGTCACGCATGAAAATAATAACAATAATAACAATACTAAATCAATAATGCACACTATTGTCAACAAAATTACAAATTATTTAATGGATGTAGTCAATAGTATCATTCCAACCATAATCCCTATATAGTTTTTCCTGAGGAGTAAACTCCTCAGTGTGCGTGCGTATGGGAAAACGGTCCCGTCTCTGACGTTTAGACCACTTCGCGTGCACCAATCGAGATAATGAGGTATCATTAAACGCGTCTCGGTCTCCTGAAGGGGAACTGATATTTTGTTTTCCGACCCGGCCATAAGATTCCAAGAAATTGCCAAAAACGTGTTTTTTCGTGTTTTGGCGCTGCGTTCTTTGTAAGTATCAGTGGAATTACATCAACACCATCTCTATAGATCTAAGCAGGAGGCGTTGATTAAACCCCATTATCCCGTGGTTATTTTCAGTCCACGACGCCATAATTTTCTTCCAAGAAGTTGGCAATACTGATTTTTGACAAATGAGTAAAAATTAAATGAATATCGCCCGGCAGAATGTGTTGTAAACTCTGAAGTGTTTTAGTTGTTGTGAAGTATTTCATGCGTATTTTGTATAAAGAATTTGCAACTTGCCTTGGAACATTAAATTTGAAGAACGTGAAGTGAATATGAAAGAAACAAGAACTGTAAATACTAAACAGTACATTTCTTAAGCGTGTAAAAATCGATTTTCAATATAATGTGACTTAAAACCAGGGATGGCATCAGAAACGAAACTAAACGTTTCGTTTCTGCGCCGCTGTAACAAAATTATTTTCTCGTCAGTTTAGTTTCGTTACAAGTAACGAAACGAAAGTCTACGCGAATTTAGTTTCGCTACAGAATGAACAGATTGTTGAAGACAGTTTCTTTTCGTTTCTTTACTGAAACGAAACGAAAGTGGATTTCCTTTTTGTGGGTAAGAAACGTTATTTCTTTATTTAGTTTCGTTATTAATATTTGTTGAAGAACAAGTAACGAAAGTCGGGAGAGGGCCATTGAGAGGAGTTATACCCCCGACTACATTTCACGTACTTTATTTTGTTTCAGAACTACCTAACACAAGTGATTATCTGTACCCTTTCCTCTATCCTCTATCGAAAATTTAATTACTCTTAAAATATGTTCTGGTACTTGCATTAAATTTTTAAAACTTTAACATTTTGTTAAGACTAAAAATTTAAAACTTAAGTGCACTTTGAGAACATATTGCAATAATATACAATTGTACTTTGAATAGTATATTTTTTCGAAAACAATAATAAAGTTAAAAACTGAACTCCTGGGTCTTCGAACGTATCAAAAGGACACTGCGGATACGAATAGATGTTTATAGAAAGACATTAGTGGCGCGGTGTATTACTGAATTTTCCACAGTTAGATAGTAAAAGTCCTGTCTGATAAACGAAAAATTACATGCTAATGGCTATGTTATTTATTTCGGTATTATTCAAATTAATCTTTACATATAGGTCATACAAAGAATTTTCTTTGGATTTTAAGAAATAGCGAATATTTTAAAATTTGAGTAATATTTATTAATTCTTTAATCATGTTATTTTCAAGACCTTCCAAAATTATCAATAAACATGACAATGACGTACTTCTAAAAAGTACTTAATCTACCAAAATAAAATATTGTGTAAAATTACTTTTTATTCTAGAAATCTTATTTCAAAAATGTTAATAACATAAACTTAATGTTATACAGGGTGGACCACCTAAATTGTTCACAGCAAATATCTTGAAAACTGTTCGAGGTATCGAGATGCTATTTGCACCATGTTGCTGCAGATGATGGGGCAAATAACATATTTCGTTTTGTAACGTATGTAACTTTAGAGATATTGACGCAACTTTGATTTTTTAACTGGAAGTATATATTTTTCTCCATCATTCTAAAGATCTTTCAAAATGCAATGCAATGATATAAATATTGTTAATATTCGAAAAGTATTTGTTGCAAAAACAGTGCAATTAGAACTTGGTAAATGGCATGCCGCAGCGCAAGATATCAGCAAGGACAGCTGACCTTGCTGATATCGTGTACGTGAGTCGACGCACCTTGTCGGAAAACGAGAATGTTCGTCAATTACGAGACTTCCTATGCTCTTATTGGTAATGCTAATGACCTTTATTATTCTCTTTATTTTTTAATTTCTCATCTCGTTTTGTTCGTTATGAATACCTTCATTTATGTTTTCTCCTGTTTCGAATTATTTCAACTTGCAACTTTGTAACAGAATTGTTACAAAACGATTAAATAAAAGGAAATAAATGTTGTGATTTCTCCTCAGTGTACACGTGTTTTTTTCTTTTTCCCTGAAATACGATATTTAGCATTACCAGTAAGAGCATAGGAAGTCTCGTTTTGAAATTAAAATTAGAAAAGTTTTTCAATTTTCAAAAAGTTTCGCACCAACATGGGACCTACGCCATTCTCTTAAACTCCTTCAGACTCTCCAACAAAAAATGTAATCAAAATCGATGGCGCAATTTTTTTGAACATTTTGAAAATGTCCTAGGTCCGTCACGTAAAGTACCTCCCAAAATTAATGTATCGGATTTAAATTCAAGGGGCCGCGACATCAGCCAGATCGTTTGGGGAAAATCAATTTTGAAGAAAATTGGATGAACGATTTAGCCACTAGCGTTGTCCACAGACAAACGGACGGACACATTTTGCTGTTGATCCAATTTTCGGTATCAGAGAGCAACAAACTTGAGTTCTCGCTTCACCACGTGTGGAGGATTTTTTCTACTTTTAGCATCTCTATCCACTTTTTTGTTGCAAAGGCTGTGTAATAAGAGTTTTCTGTCGAAAATTCACCATTTTTCGCACAGCATTACATCATTTTCTCTTCTTAAGAAGTTCTTTCTTAAGCTCAAGAGAGTAAATCCTTCCATGCAGATAAACGAAATAATAATAAACACAATGAAGCACTGGCAAGACAACAAACCCACGTATTCTTTCAAACCGACGAAACCACAACTACCCCAAGAAATAATGGAAATAATCAGCACATGAAATAAAACTTGAAGTCTATGGAGCAATCGTAGAATTCCACTACTGAAACTAGTGGGGCTACAACAGCACATACTATAATATACCAAAACTTGGGTATACAATATTTACGGCAAATGCTCGAATATAGGTGCATTATGGAGAAAAGATCTGACAGTCGCATGTGGTTGCTAGGGAACCGGTAAACATGGAGTGAGAGGTTCGTCCTACAGACACGTAGACGCTGTAATCAGTGTGGTCGTGGGGTGGATATCGTGTAATTCTGGTGCGATAATAGTTAAATGATCGGATGTGAGAGGGTTTCTAGGAAAAACAATGCAAAGATTGTCTCTTGCGAGGAAGAAGGCACTCTCTTCCGTGATCGCGACGCGAAAGGTTGGTTCAGAAATAATTGCGTGTGACGAGCAATTTGGAACATTAGAAATTTGAGTTAGCAGATACGATTAATATATTATAATTTAGTGTGGTAGGAAGATTATTTTAAATAATTCTTGGAGGAGAGTTGAACTTTAGGATCGTGTCAAATCGTAAATTTGAACATTGGAATTGGAAACATTAATCCGATAGTCATTAATTGAATTAGTTACTAAACGATAGTATAATTGGATTTACGATAGACATTGTGCAGTACCACCGAATTGGACTATTTGTGAAATTATTAAAAACTCGGGATTCAAAGACAGGACAATAGTGAAAGCCATACACACCCAACAATCCTTGGAGACTAAAATAAAATCATCAAGTACCTCAAATAAATCACTACACTTCTTGAAACAATTCACAACACTTCCTTAAAGTCATTTGAAGTAATTATTCAATATTTTTTGACAGTTAGCTTTTTGCCTTTCCTGATAGTCACAAAAATATTAGTTTTATTTTCTTTTGAGAAACCTACGTGCTTGAACCCGCTGACTTGAAAATTTCAAGGAATCACTGCTGATAACGAAAATATTGGTAAAGGTAAAACACAGTCTTCACTCTTGACTCTACACCAACATCCTTCCACAATGAGGTGCACGGCACTTTCAGACCACGGTAAAACATTAATTGAATGGTTTCACTACTCGCATAAGACACTCTTCATAAGTATCAAGCAATTATAATAATACTTCTAGTTGTTGCTGGAGAGAAAATCTTGAATTACTATGCAAAATAAACTTCGCCTGATTCCACAAACACGGTATATACAGAAAGCGTAAATATAAAATTGATGAATCTAAGCCTTCTAAGCACGTCGTCACAAAAATGACTGGCGTCAAAATTTTAGATTTTAAGGCCCTAGAACGCTTTTTTTAGGAGTTATTTGACGAAAATTTTGGCTAGTGATGCGGGTTGCATTTGACTTGAATATTTGTTGTTGTTTTTTAAATCCTTCATATTTTTAAAGTCAAAGTGTAATTCGTCATGTCTCCATGAAATTCTCTTTCTTTAGGGACCTCATTGGTTGCGTGTGAGAGACGCAACAGAAAGGTATACTACTGAAATAATACAGAAGACGATGGCACTTCTCAAAATGCCTTCTACATAAAACTAGTGGTGCTACAGAATGGCACAGACTTTCCCGTATTAGTTTTCTACTTCCCGTGGCCTCGGCTAGCTATTCGGACTTGCCACATATTCTTGCCAGCAGCCATCTATCGTTGCCCAAAGTACATTTTTATGATATTTCCTAAAAGTATTATTTTAAGAATATTAAAAAACAGCAAAACAGCCAAATGGCAATTTTTTTGAAATGTTTGGAGCTGCTTTAAAAAAATGGCTTTTAAGCGCTACTGTGAATTCGAAATTTGAAACTCTTTTTCACAGAAATGTTTGATTTTTCCAAAAACGTCAATAGAAGTCATTTGAAAAATTTTAACTCACAAATACAATAGTGTTCACAAATTGCTGGAAATTTGAATGTTAATGCTGTTAGAGATCTTTTAAAAAATTACTTTTGTGCAACTTTTGAAAAAAAATCCCCAAAATGAACTTTACATCATATTAAAGACTGCAGTTATTAAAGAGTGCAGTTACTATCCGTTCGAAAAGTTTGAAGAAAAAATTGGAGCCATTGATGAGAAATTGGCGTTTGAGCGTTTCTGAAAATGCGGAATTTTGGGCTAGTTTTCACAAAAAATTGTTGAGTTTTCCAGAAACTTTACTTCACATTATTTAAAGCACATATACTCATAAATACAATAATGTAAACAAATCGCCGCTAACGTATAAATTAACGACGTGAGAGAAGTAAAAAAATTTTGTAATTTTTTGCAAAAACAAATAGAGCAATATATCATGTCACAGAGCACATTAGGCCCTACTCCTACTAAAAGTGTAAAGAGAATATTGGGAGTCGTTTTTGAGAAAATTTTGTTTTTGTAATTTTTAAAAATTGCACTCAATATTGCGCGAAAATTAAAAAAATTTCAAAAAACTGTACATGAACTTAATGAAAGAACTCACTTTGGAGAACAAAGTTTATTTGAAGAAAATATCAGCATTTTCAATTTTACAGTTGTACGAAGACATCGGATAAAATTGAAATTTTTGTAATTTTTGAAAATTTAGAGTCAATCGTGAAAATCGGACGGAAAAACTGCACACCTTTAAGTATATTTTACTCTACTCTAAAAAAATGTGGAGCCGTTTTTAAGAAAATTTTGAAATTGTCCGGTGGCTTCATGTAAAGTATCCTCAAATTTTGAAGAAAGATGTTCTAAATCGACGCGCCTTGAGACGAGCCAGATATAGTGGGGAATATCAGTTTTGGAAAAAAAATCCTAATAATGGTTTATGAGGTACTCGTGTTCACAGACGGACAGACAGATGGACGGACGGACGGACGGACGGGCGGACGTTTTGAAAGAAAAAAAATCACTTTTTCGGTATCAGGTGACCTCAAAACGTGTTTTTCCGTTCTAATCTCGAAACAGATTTTCCGCAGCATTACATGACTTTCCTTATACTACATGTATTACTCCGTACATGCGTATAATTTAAGATCTATGTCTCTGAAGATGACTCGAAACTGACTTTTGATACGGTTTGAAAGATGAAATGTATGAAAATCGAAAATGAAGAAAGCTGACAACTTCTTCCCGTTTGCTTGTAGTTAAACACGCATTGAAGTCAACTAGGTCCCCAAAGGAAAATGTAGAATACTTTTGTTCTTGAAAATTAATGGAAAATAAAACAATTTTCTTCACATTAGAACAATAATTTTGAGAGCATCCCCTCCAACACCCACACTGTACCTTCAACTATTATAATGATTTTGAAGAAAAATAATATATTCTATTTCATTTTCTAGCTTCTTGCGATAGAATCCACAAACGTGCTACTACTTATACTGGATTACAAGAGGTGAAATTACTAGAATTTGACTGTCTAAAAGACAATTCCTATTTAAAGGACTCATATTTGCCTAAAGAAACATGCAGTAGTCTCGAGACAGAAAGAGGAACTTTATGACCTCGAGAAACGAGGCATATCTTACCAGCTACCACCATAAGAAATAACTTCCAACATTCCTGCTGAGCTAGAACGAAAACTTTCGGGAACCCAGCGAATGAGGATTTATGTTGTATCTACAACCTGCATCTGAGGACGGATATTACTTTTCATAGTAAATTCTGAGATAAGACTGCGGATGGACACTTATCCAATTTATATTCAAAACATTTTTTAACTCGTTTAACGTCACCAGGAGAAATGTAGGCGTTAACGTTTGCTACCTTGTCACTGTGCCTAGTAAGAACGTATTTTTCATTTTGTATTAATGAAACAGGATATAAAGAAAAAAGGAGTTTCTAAGTAAACCAGCTTTTGAACTATTGATCATAAATTCCTTGAGCTTCCCATCTTATGACAGCAAATGTATGTAGAAATAACATGATCATATAAATTATAAATACTTGAAATAAGAAGAAGACAAACATCAAGAATTATTTCATAAAATATCTTTCTTTCAAACTGGCATATGAAGTGGATGTGGGTGATAATGAAGTATTAAACGTAGGACGAATAATTTTCAAATTGTATAAAAATGATTAATAAAACGAATTGAAATATAAAATATTTTAAGAAACAAGTGTGTTGAGTTGTAAGAGTGGTAATCTGTTAATGTACAGAACCAAAATCGATTAAACGTTTGCCCTAGCTTTCTTTGAAGCTCAGGAGTGCTACAGGATATGATTTACAACCATTAATCTTAATCTGTTTACAAAATAATTACTTTTGTGGACATTTTTCGCCTAGCAATACATCACAGATTCAAGAGTGCATCAATGAGCAATGATTTAGCTGCGCGCCACCAGAGGATGGCGGCTGAGATCTACGATTGAGTTGATTGCACGGAATTGCGTGTAGGATAGGAGAGGACTGTGAGTTTATTTTTACATTCAATTGTCTAATCCGAAATGTTCATATTTAAGAATATCCTGACAGTTTTTCTTCACTCTATTTATAAATGTAACTAAGGATATTGATTTTAATTTATTTAGGCGTGAATGCATTAAGAGTACAAGAGATATGAAATTATTGAAAAAAGTCACCTTGCTTGATATTGTTGTAAAAATATATGAATACACACATGTGTTCTTAATGAAATAGTTATTGGTTTAGTTGTAGTAGAGTAATCATGATTATTGAGTATTTGCGAGTTGCACAAGCTAAAGTGAAAGTTATTATGAATTATTTATGTGTTATAATAATTTATTATGAAAGTGAAGTTATGAAAGTTATGTTGAAAGTGAGGGAAATGGATGAATTATTATAGTGTTTTATTACAGTGCAGAGTGAAAGAGTACCTTTGAGTGGTGAAGGAATGATTATTTAATCTGTTGAGAGAAAGTTCGACAAGAAGAAATACAACTGAAAAAAATGAGTGTTGGGGAATGGGGAATTGGGAGAAACTGAACATGTGTCAACGCTATTTTCAAGGTAGTTGAAAATAGAACCAAAGATCTTATTTTAGATCATAGAATAACTTTTGTGAAGCCGGGATCCACAGTGATCTTGGGGTTTTTGAGATATTATAATTGTCTAAGTAGTTAATGGCACCTTTCCCTCAGCTTCTATTTACCAAGAACCCTAAAACGGCGTACTCCAATTAAAAGAACATTAATTATATTTAAACGTTAATAGCCTTGGCGTGGCGTTTAATATCAATTTCAAACTTTTCTTTATGTAAAAAAATGATAATGTGTAAGTTTACAATATGGAGATTGATTGATTGAATGCATTGGTATAATATATAAAATTACTCAAACAAGAATATACGGAAGTAGATGTATTTTATTTTTTATTTAGATTGGTTTATTTTTAGTTTTAAAGTGACTGAAGTTTGGGGGTGGGAACCCCAAAAACAAAAAATAGAAATAACTTTTTAGGGAGAAAGTGAGAGAGAAAGACCGAGTACTTCAAGGCAGCAAGGCAAACAGGGGCGGCGCAGGGATACAATTGAATACAAGTAGGCTCCTCCGAAGGGGGGGAATAGACGGAATTCCTCATTCCTTGCTAGCGTTCAGTAGCCCTTGGTTGGTCTGCCAGTGAACTTAGTGCCTAGTATTTGTGTTCCCGCAGTGCGAAGTAACAGGGACTGGTGCTCGCAGTGAACATTTCACGCTAACGAGTAACCAGTCTATGTCATGTGGCACTGACCCATCAACAGGGCATGCTATTAGTCAAGCCCTGATAACGCTTCACAACAGTGACATCAACAATTTCATCAACGGCGACGAAAATTCGACGCCACAACTTCTATCATCAGAGGTCGCCATGGAAGTGGGATTCGGCATGGCCCCGTCCTAGGACAGCATCGAAGGTAACACGGAGGCTATCCAGTCAACAGGAGCCTTACTCAGCATGGAGCAACATCTTCCACTGCCAGGTGCGGTGAACAGAAAAAGGTCAGTTGGTGAACTTGGTGACTTTCAGAATAAAAAAAAGTGCGGAATCCAGCAATTATAGTGATCATGATGGTGATGGTGAACATAATGGTGACCTACAATATAATGTGTCAGTTGTAAACAGCTTTGGTCCGCTTGCTGATGAAGATACCCGAGGTAAGAGAACACCATTCAAAATTCAGTCACTGCATATTTAAGGAATAACAATGCCAACACAACCCAGTAATAATATATCCTTCATAAATTGGAATTCTAACAGCATCAATAATAAAAAAACAGAACTCATTCATTTCTTGTACTCAAAAACAGAACTCTTTCATAAAATCGACGTAGCTTGCATTACCGAAACACACCTCAATATAAAAAATAAACTATTTATCCCAGGTTATAACATCTATAGAACTGATAGAACGGAAAATAAAGGAGGAGGTCTACTTATCGCGGTCAAAAGTTACCTCAATCACCACCAAATTAACCTGCCCGACACACCAGGCATCGAATCTGTCGCTATTCAAATTTATATTAACGGCCAACCATGGAAAATAATAACAGCTTATAAGCCCCCAACAGCCAAAATTCTAAATGCAATTTTTTCTAATTTATTTCACCCTACCGAGAAAACCTTGCTGCTAGGTGACCTCAATTGTAAACACTTAAGCTTTGGATGTGAAACAAATAATCATAACGGAAAAATACTAGCACAACTATTAAACATTGCATACTTAAGAATACTCACTCCCTCGGAACCAACATATTACCCTCGGATCGCTCTCGGAAATCGGACATCCTTGACATAGGCATCACAAATACTAATATTAAATTCTACTCAACACCTATTTTCGAACCCGACTCCGACCATATCCCGGTAAATATTACTACACACCAACTCACACCGCAACACGCCCCCGCCCCAAAACCAACTTCATTAAAAATTAATTGTCAAAAATTTCAAGAAACTTTAAGAAATTCTCTGCCCAAAATAAAAATATTAGAAACCCCGTTGGACACAGATCAATCCATCTCTCGTTTCGACGAATTAATGCACTCCACGCTAAAAAAAATACACAATTAACCATTCCACCGAATTCAAAAACAACCAGACATAAAATATTACCCAAAGAAATATTAAAAGCAATTTCGATAAAAAAATAAAACTAGAAGACTTTGGTACCGACTAAGAACACCTGAAGTAAAGAGAGAACCAAACCTAATAACAAATATAGTAAAAAGACTTATAACTGCCTTCAATAACCAATATTACCATGACTTAATCCAATCACTCAGCGCGAATAATAACTCTCTATGGAAATTCACAAGAAAAATACTGAAGAAGAAAAACACGATACCTCCTATAAACACAGCAACAGATAAAGCTTACGCATCCTACCAAAAATCAGAAGAATTAGCGAACCATTTTGCCTCACCTTTTACTGTTAACAACACTAATTTTCATCCAGTTCACATCATCATAACCAAATCAACATTAGAAAAAGAATATGGACCTCATCACAAAAAAATACATCACACATCACCCTCCGAAATTAAAAAAAATATTAACAAACTACCACTGAAAAAATCACCCGGACACGACAATATAAATAATGTCGTATTAAAAAAATATACCTGCACCAGCAATAGCCACCCTTACAAACATATATAATTCGGGTTTCAGAAGAAATTACTTTCCGCATATCTGGAAACATGCTATCATTATCCCCATTTGTAAACCAAGTAAAAGTCCTACAAATACTGACAACTATCGTCCGATCAGTTTATTGCCATCTCTATCAAACATTTTCGAGAAAATTATCCTAAAAAGATTAAACTGTCACCTACACATAACGAAAACAATTCCTAAAGAACAGTTTGGATTTACCGAAAAATTGTTTACACAGCACCAGTTACTAAGAATATCGGAACTTATGTACACAGCATTTCAAAAGAAACATCACACAATAGGGGTATTCATAGACATCACTCAGGCATTTGACCGGACATGGCACCAAGCCTTAATGTACAAGATAAAACAAATTGGCACCCCATACTACATAAAATCAATTATCAATAGCTTTCTCCACAATACAACTTTTTTCGTTAACGTCAATAATCATCATTCCAACCCTAGACTAATTAACGCAGGACTCCCCCAAGGCTCACCACTCACCCACACTATTCAACTTATACGTTGCAGATCTTCCTAAATTAATGAACATTCACACAGCCCAATTTGCGGATGACACAGCAATATTCTCTTCTGGCAACTCTATCGTTGAAATCAGAAATAGAACATAAATATATCTCAACTTACTCGATAGCTGGGCATCCAAACTCAAAATTAAAACAAAATCCACCAAAACCGTGGCAAAAATATTTACGCTAAGACCCTATACCTCTCCCATCCCCCTAACAATAAATAGCAATACAATAAACTGGTACCCCCCTAACAAACCTATTAAATACCTGGGATTTAACTTGGACACTCAACTGAATTGGAAACAGCACATAGACGAAAAAGTTTAACAAGCTAAAATAAAACTACTGCAATTAAAACCTCTAATCTACAGAAACAGCCCATTATCATATCATTCTTCAATTTCTATATATAAATCCGTCATAAGACCATTACTACTATATGCCTGTCCCATCTGGATAAATGCCTCAAAAACCAATCTAAAAAAATTACGACTCATACAGAATCAATATCTCAGAACAATATCTAATGCACCATGGTTTGTCATCAATCATCAGCTTCATAAAGAACTTAGCCTATAATCCATTGAACATTACATCACATACCTAGCCACTAACTTCTACCATTATTTACCCCAAATCCCTTCCCTTGCAACCTTCAGACTCGCAATAAATCCTAACCATACCAGAATAAAAAAACAGATATCCCTATAACATATTCCTGAAAACCTTCTCCGAATTCGAACCCAAAAGGGCATCCTCAACCTAATATTAGATTTAAGAGTTAGAAGTAAGCTTTAAATGTAAGTTAGCTTGTAATCCTTCAAACCTATGTAAAAGTAGAAATTATACTGAACTACGTACAACCAACATAAATCAATAAAAATAATTTAAAAAAAGATGGAATTCCTCTTCTTGTTAAATAATTTATAACGATAAATATCTGGCAAACGCAGGTTATTTACAGCTCATTGAAATATAAGATGGAAAAATATTGAAGAGATGATCAAGTATACGAATAAGTATATTAATTGGATGTGTAACTTGACGGAAATGACTACATATACTATACAATCGAATGAGCAGACAGACTACTATTCGCGTAAAATTTTTTAACCAGTGGTCAACCTACCCCCTACCTCGTACAATAAACAGTTGAAGAAAAGTGTTTGCGGAAAATTGATGACAATATTCCAAACACAATTTACTATTTTAGCGCGAAATAGAAACCATTTGCTGTTGCAGGCGAGAACTGTTCGTTTTTTGTTGTTTTTTCGAAAAAAATATTCTGTAAAGGCTGAGGCAGGTCCAGGTTCTTCAAAGGAAACACCTCCATCTACTCACAAAGTTACGAGGACATATACTAGCGGCGAACGAAAAATTGCATGAAAGTTGAGAAAACAAATGACATAAAAAAGGGAAACAAGGTTCTCTAATGCTTTGGATCACCATGATGTCCTTGCTAGTGCCTACCCAGAGCGGCGACCTGGCTGTGACAGCAAGAGATTTGACTTTGATTTGCCAGTGGTGGCATTGCTTGGAAATATCTAGTGGCTAATACTCTAACTAATATCCGCAATCTACCCGAACTTCAAGCCATCATATAAGAAAAGTTGTGCGGGTAATACTAAATGTCGGGGTCAAGGAAGATAAATTATGTACAGTAATGTTGATTTTGAAATATTGCGTCTCATCGACCTACCAGGACGTGATACTGAGCCCGAAAATCCGCTACTATATCACAGCATGCCACAGCTTACCTCACAGCAATCAGAGCAGGTTATTGTCAGAATAATAATGTGCCTACTTGACACCTGGGTTGGGGTAGAGCGATGTTGCCACTTACTTGGGCGGCAGACACGTAGTCGCTGTAGCAAGAAACAGATTGTAATAAGAGTACACAATAGTAGACGACGCAGAACCGCAAACACGATGCACAACCAAAGCGAACCTCTACAATTCTGTGGACGGTCAGTTCAGGACAGGATGAACAGTTCAGGACAGGGCCATGGCCGCCATTGCAGCGGATAACCTGCGCGCGGGTTTCAAATCTGACTCTGCGACTGCGCTCGTTTTCATCATCTTTGTTTTGGGGTGAGTGTGAAATAAAAATATAAAATGAATGTGACTGATATTTAATGTCATTCATATAATCATATTTAACATCAGTGATATGGTCAAATTTAATATCAGTGACATGGTCATACGAAGGGAGTTGACTTTCTAATAATCACAAGATGACAGCAATGCAAAAATTTCTAATATTGTAGTTATTGCATTTTCGAAGTCTTAATGAATTTGAACGTGTCACAAAAAGAAGCCTGTGAACTCTTAAGTCACACTCTGTGATAGGGTTTCAATAGACGTCTGAAAATTTTCCCATGCGTCATCCCTTTGGAGCAGTCTCTCCTCTGTTGTCCCACGGGCTGCGGAGCGGACCCGGGCCGCGGACGAAGCGAGCGCGCTGCCCGGCCGCCCGGCGCGCCTTCCATCACCATCAACGACAATCGACGTCCGCGAGTATCAATCTCGCCCCGCAAGGCGAGTGGCCATCCGCCACGCGCCCGCCCACCCTCCCCGCCCCGTCCCGCCCCGCTCCATCGATCGGCCGGGCGGCCGGCGCCACAGCCACCGCCGCTGCGCCGCCTCCACTCGATCGAAATGCAATACGGCCGAGGCGACTCGCCGGCGCCGCGCCGCCCCGCCCCACCCCCTCCCCTCCCCACCCACACTACCCCGCCACTGACGCGCCGCGCCTCGCGGGCTTTGCCGCCGCCTTCGCTCGCCGGGCCTTCTTTAATTGGGCACTTCCTCGCGTAATTAAAGACATTCGTTACTTCGGAGACAGAAGTTGCGGCGGGGAACGGATGGTCCTAACTGGGACGCTGAAGTAATGAGGCGAATGACGTTGACAAAAACAAAGACTTTATTGCATAAATATCTGTTAGTGAAGAGGAACGGGAAATGCCTTTGGCATTAGAACCGGGGATGGATTTGGGACAGAGGTTGAAAAAACGTGGCAATACTAGAATAAGAGCTTTTTTTTTGTAGTGACTGTGATATGTTAGGGTAAAATATTTCATATAGAAGTTGTTGTTATTATTATTATTATTATTATTATTATTATTATTATTATTAGCATATCGGCCATTTCTAACCGCGCTCCACGTTCTCTTCGGAGGCCCCGGAAAGATTAACGTGTGTAATTATGGGGGTCAGCTTTTTACAGCTGTATCCCTTGATAAGATAAGGTTGTTTTACCTTGAATTATGAATAATGAGGTGATAGGATGATAATGAGGGGAAGGGACAATGACAAATACAACCATGCCTACACAGGACTCGAACCTGTAGCCTCCTCGGCGCAAACGACGGCTGCCGCAACAGTCTGCGCCACGGAGCCGGCATTGTTGTTGTTGTTATTATTATTATTATTGTTATTGTTGTTGCTGTTGTCTTTGTTGTTTTTTGTTATAATAGTATTATCTTGTATTTAGGATCATAAAGATGTTATGAGTCGTTTGATTACACATGTCTACTCCAGGTTGCAACCAGCAACCTGGAGCAGACCTAGGGACTGTCTGTGCCTCTACAATACTTTGCACAAAATGTGAGCTCTTCGATCCCAATAAACCAATGTTATTATTATAATTGCTATTATTATTAATATCGAGGTGAAGAGATGCTATTTACATCAATATAGAGACTTTAAGTAGAATTTGCAGACTCTCACACCCAAGTCCACATCCATCCTCCAAGTGGAAACCCTGTTAAATCGAGAAACATCCCTAGATCGTGGTAACAATCTGCTTCGACGGAAAATCTCGATGAGCAGAAGAGAGATAGAGGCTACTGAAATCACGAGGCTACTGAAAAGTAAATTCAGATCAGGCTTGCCAAGATGGTGTGTGTTAACCTGTTGGGCTTACTCTCAGAGAGAAACGTCTAACGGTCAAGAGGTTCTAATAACTTGAGATGATACAGTCACAGCTGATATCTTTTCTAGGGTATACAGGTCAATATGATGAGGATGAAGGAATAATCATAATGGTTCAATTGTTGCCCGATCAACAAAGACCGCGTTGGGATCCCTTGACATAATGGAAAATGGGCTATTGATCAAAGGATTTTATCCGGGCTACCAGAGCTGAGAAGTGCAAGTAACTGACAGAACGATAAGAGAGAAATAAAATCAAGAACAAAGGGAGTGTAATAAAGACGGTCGTGAATTGCAACGGACAAGGAAACCTTCGCTAGAGAAGATTTCAAAAAATAATTTACCAAACTTTGACAACAAATACCACATCTCTGATATCACAGGACTAAGAAGACTAGCTGATCAGAGAAGGTACAATGAGAAATCATCTCCATACCTTCTAAGAGACAGAACTCCAGCGCACAACTCGTATACAGCCCTCACATTAAGAGGAAAAGGAAGATGAACCAAAAGGGTTGCAAGTTCCTGAGAAACCAAGGTAACGGAAGATATTATTAACGATGAATTTAGCAGTGTCGAAGCTAAGACCATGGCTCAGGCCGGCTCTTACGCCTCACCACAAGAGCTTTTAGATTACGAACTGGCCCTAAGAGAAACTAGTGGTGCTACACAAGTGCATACTTTATTATTTCTAACTTCTCAGCTATATTATACTACTACATAAACCTGCATATGGGTTTACAAACCTGCAAAAATTGTTTTCCACTCCAAGATCCGAACTCAGATTGTCAGAGTTAACATGCAGTCACTCATACCACTATGCCACAGAAGCGCCGAATGTATCGAACTCGAGCCGACACATAAAAACGTAAATACCCGCTTCATGTAAAAAAAAACTAAAAATAAAAATATCATTTCAAACTCCCAGACTCTGGAGTTCATTCAGATCGATCGGAGAACATCAGTTTTGGAGAAAATCGGCTGAACGGTTTAGGCGCTAGCGTTGACCACAGACGATCAGATTAACCTCTGTCTTAATCACCAAGAGGCCGCGCTACTGAACAAAATGCACGATCTGTGTAAGTGCCTCTGGGATTCTTAGGTCTTTTAGTGTAAGACCCAAAACCAGATGAGTTTCAAGAAACAAAAAATATTCAAAATGCATTCCCCTCTCAATAGAATATAAAGAAAGATATATAAAGATAAATATAAAGCAAGATGTATTAGATTATAAGATATATATATATATATATATATATATATATATATATATATATATACACACACACACACACACACACACACACACACATTAGATTTGGTGCGTTGAGACTACACCCAATCTAATGACAGTAACTGGCCTTGTTAACAAAATCTAAAGCATTGTTTGGAAAAATTAGGTCATCCTCCAACTAAACTGAGAAGTCATTTTTGAAACCTGTCGGATTGTTCGCACGGTTCTAAATATTGTGACGACCCCATACGGACTCGACAAAAACAGTAATGTCGATTTATTTTAATAGACCCAGACGCGACATGTTTGTGGTAAAAATTAGAGAATTCGGTAAGAGTAGTGTTTATTTATTACACCGAAGCTCAGGAACTGTGGTTCAACAGACAGCACGGAATAAATAAATAAAGAATAGTTGTAGGGTTGGGCATACGAACATTATTTTTTTAAGACAATTAAAAAGGATTAACGATTTTCAGAAAACAATCGAACACTACTATGCGAAAATCCTGATCTAAGTAACAGTGTCAAATAAACTGAAAGGGGCTAAACAATAATAAAAAAGAAAAAAAAATATTTAAATTAATTACGGAAGGGAGCGGGATCGAGTCGTAGAATATTTAAAGAAAAAATGCAATTCAATTTCAAAAGTAATTGAGGAAGGAGGGAGAAATTTTTTAATTTGAGGCACGGGACAGAAACAGAACACAAAATGATGTGAGATTCGATATGGGCTGCATCGCTGATGGAAACCATATTTGATTTTACGTTCATAAATGTAATGAGTTTTTTTTAGTGTTACATGGAAGAACAGTACGTTTGAATAAGCGGAAGTACGAGTATGGGTATGGAATGAATTTTTAACTAGTGCTACAGAATGGCATAGACTTTCCCGTATTAGTTTTCTATTTCCTTTGGTCTCGGCTAGCTATTCGGACTTGCCACATACTCCTGCCAGATGCCATCTTTTGCCACCCAAAGAACATTTTTTGGAATTTTCTTAATTTTTCGGTTTACTAATAGTAGAACGGAAACATTATTTTAAGAATATTAAAAAACAGTAAAATCTCGTCCTAAATGGCAATTTTCATTGAAAAATTTGCAGACGTTTGTAAGAAAATGGCGTTTTAACCCTACTGTAAATTCGAAATTTGAAGCTCTTTTTCACAAAAAATTTTTGGCTTTTCGAAAAACTACATTAGAAATCAATTGAAGCACTTTAACTCACAAATTTGTTTATAGTTTGCTGGAAATGTGCATATTAACGGTGTGGGAGATCTCTCAAAAAAATTACATTTGTGTAATTTTTGAAAAAACAAAAAGATACCCCAAAATGAAGCTTACATCATATTATAGAGTGTTATGTCTTGGAAAATGGAAGTTTTGTTTTGCTTATATTCATTTATTCCATCATCATGATACATTTCTTGAAACCCGCAACTTAAAAAACTTTTTCCCAAACTGAATTCTTCTTCAACTTCGCGGCGTGACGCGTCCCTCGTCACGCCAGGCCGGTGCCTCCGACTGCCAGAGAGCGGAGGTGCTCCCATGGAAACTTTCAGCACAGCCGTTAACGACGGCTGCCGTTGCAAAGGCCGTCCGTAGGGCCGTCTCCGTTGTGGGAGGGTGACACTCCCACATCCACGCTGTCGTCGTTTCCCAGCCCTCATCAGCTCGGGTCGTGTGTGGGCATCACTAAGACCCATTACTCGTCCAGGCTCCCGTCGCCTTTCTCTGGGGAGATCCAGCAGCCTCCTCACCGACGACTCACTTCTGCTGGCTGGACTCCGTCTCTGGTCACTGCGCTCGCTGAACGGTCTCGTAGACGACTGATTACTCGCTTCTGCTGACTGATCGTCTGCTGGTATGCTCCATTGGCAGACTGCAATCCAAATCGCCGACTAGCTCCTGTAATCGGCTAAATTAAGAAAAAAATCCCTAATACGTGGTGTGGCCAGAATTCCTGTTTTGTAAATCTTTGATACCGAAAAACCAATTGAAATAAAACGTTCGTCTGTGCGTCCGTCTGTCTGCCCGTCCGTCCGTCCGTCCGTCCGTCCGTTCGTCCGTCCGTCCGGTGTATGTGAACACAAGCGCCTAAATTATGCATACGATTTGTTCCAAATTGAAGAAACCCCTATCGATCTCGCATTAATTTTTGAGGGACTTTACATGAAGTCCTCCGAACATTTTCAGAATTAGATCCGGTACAGGGATGTTATAATCTCCAAATCATAGAAAAATGAACAAAATCATGAGAGCAATCTCTCACATCAAGATTGACATAAAAATAGAATATGTAGCAATTCCAAGAAGTGTAATGTTTAATAGCACATTTGTGACCATTTTCCCCCATTATGAAACTGAATAAAAGAGATCAACGAGAAAACTTCTGTGACGATATGTTACGGACAATCATAAGATAATCATGGGTATTGGTTAAATAGAAAGCAAAGGGCTTCATAGTTTTATACGATGTCGTAAACGACTCTACATTCTTGTCAGAAATTAGAACAGAAAATAATCATGACTTTTTTAAGAACAATATGTTTTTGCTTTGAGAGAACTGTCTTTTTCAATTAAACATAGTTAATAAAAATAGTTTATTGCTGTCATCATCAAACAAAAACAATTCAGTATCAAAATTTTGTGTTTAGCACGACACTAAATTTGTGATTACATCGTAGCAATGCGAATTACATTATAAGCCCTACAAGCAATCATAATACTTGGTGTCGAAATCTAATATGTATAATTCGTTGTAGTTTCATATTTCGTCCTGTCATATACCGAGAACAAACATTTGCAATCGTATAATACAAACGACAATATTACTTGAACTGTATATGACCGTCATGTTCTTGCCGTTTGCTCTTTAAATTTGCGCGCTATCTTTCGAATTGCGCATTCTGATTGATAGTCCCCACTTCTAGATTAGATCTCATTCCTACCCTTCATCGATTTTCTCATTTGCCCCCGACTTGCCCGCACGCAGCTCCTGAGGTCAGTGAAAGTGCAAAATGCTGTGCAGGTCTGGTCTAGGCTATTACTTGTCATTCTGCATTCTTCAAACCGGCGAACTGGCGAGAGCATCGTATTACAGTGTTGTGATCTCCTCCTCTTGTTAATCACACACTTCAAAATTTTGACCGAGGATACTTAGGATATCTGAAAACTACTAATGTACTGAAGTTGAAAAATAAACGATTAATCATGGTAGTAAGTACAACGTGAGGTTCTGAATATATTGTTAAATTCACGAGAAACGCAGCGGTGAAACCATTCTTTTAATTTGATGGAACTTCCGTCAGTTCTACGAATGATCTTAATGAGTGACAATGTTCTCTCAAATACTGTAAGATAATTAACACAAATGGGCACTTGATCAACAACTCCACCTAAATATTTTCGAAAAAACCTGTGACTGAGGTTATACCAAAAGGTAAGCGAGGAAACTGAAAAATACTTGCGGGTGTATTAACCCTCCCTGTGTAGTACGTTCAAGATAGAGGCCGGTTTTTGATAGTATATATCTCGTAGGACATTGATACAAAACCCTGTAAGTGGCAGCCATTGTTGGAAGAAGAATTACTCCTCAGCCCTGCCTATCATAGGTTCAAGGTGAACAAAACGGAAGTTGGCAGATTATGACATATAATTCAGATTACCACAACACATTCGTAAAACTTGGAAAATTTTTTGGTAAATTTCTTTCGAAAAGTTTGAAGAAAAAATGTGGAGCCTTTTATGAAAAAATGGCGTTTGAGCGTTTCTGAAAATGCGGAATTTTCAGCTAGTTTTCACAGAAAACGAGACATTTTACTTAACATTATTTAAAGCACATCTAGTAATTAATATAATAATGTGAACAAATCGCCGCTAATGTAAATAGTAACGACGCGAGAGACATGTTAAAAAAATTCATTTTGTAATTTTTGAAAAAAACAAAAAATAGACCAATATGGCGTTTATGTACAGTACATTAGGCCCTCTGTCATAGAGTACATTAGGCCCTATCCTTACCAAAAGTTTAAAGAAAAAATCTGGAGCTGTTTTTGAGAAAATCTTGTTTTTGTAATTTTTTAAAATTGCACATATTGCACGCAATATTGCGCGAAATCTACTAAAATTATCAAAAAATGGTCAGGACTTTAAAGAATGAACTAATTTTGGAGAAAAAATTAATTTGAAGGAAAAATCTCTATCTTCAATTGTATAGTTGTAGGAAGACACCGAAAAGATTCTGAATTGTTTCAATTTTCGAAAAATCAGTGTTCAACCAACATGAAACCTGTGCCATTCTTTTAAATGACCTTCAGACTATCAAACAACAAAATTTAGTCACAATTGTTGGGCCATTTTTTTGAAAATGTCCCAGAGGCTTCATGTAAAGTACCCGCAAACTCTAAAATATGTTTCAAATTCAAGGGGCCACGAGATCAGTCAGGTCGATTGACGAATATCAATTTTGGAGAAAATCGACTGAACGTTGCTTACGGCTAGCGTTGTTCACAGACAGACGTTTTGCTTTCAATTGTTTTTCCTGTATCAACGATCCACAAAACAGGGATTCTGGCTACATTATGTGTTAGGGGATTTTTTTCTCTTAATTTAGCAACTGGATTTACCCATGTTTTGGTTATCAGGGCCCGCAATGAATTTTTTTTCGGCCGAAAATCCGCCATCTTTTCGCACAGCATTACTTTACTTTCGCTATTCTACATACGTACTCCGTATACAGGAAAGTGAAAAAGCAAAACAATGATGCTACAGAATGGCATAGACTTTCTCCCAAGAAACCAATACCTTCACTAATCGCAAACTTTTATATACAAACGATTTAAAATAATGAATGCAAAATAAAGCTGTGCGAAGCATCGTTATTTTCTTACATTTCTATACCAATTACTGTTATGTTCGCCAAAATGAAAGGTTCACACTTGCTTAAGTTTGTTTATTCCTTACAAACACACATACACATACAATCCAAGTACAGGGGACTTCATCGTCTGGCTCTTGCTGGTGCGTGACTAAGCACCAGTACTGTCTTTCCTGCCTCCCGACGTGACTCCACGGCGTGCACTTCCCCACGGTGCACTCCACGGCGCGCCGTCTCCGTGCGTCGCCCTGTCCCGCACGACGCCCCTGTCTCTCGGCGTGCGCTACTGGCACGCTATCCAGCCGTGCCTCCTGCACGGCCCTAGGCTGCCCTCCGTTTCGCCGGGTGTTGCCCGGACCCCCACGACTCCTGGTGCGTCCTCACGGCGTGCGCTCCCGGCACGCTATCCAGTCGTGCCTCCAGCACGGTCCCTAGGCAGCCCTCCGTCTCGCTGGGTGCGGCCCGGTCCCGCACGACTCCTGATGCGGTCTCTCGGCGTGCGCTCCTGGCACGCTGTCCTCTCGCTGTGGCTCGGCGATTCTCGGCGCTTGACTGCTGTGGCCACCACCTGCTCCCGCCTATATAGGGGCGGCGTGGCCCGGGTTAGCCTCGCCTCGAGGCTTACCCGCTCGCTGGCCACCGTTCCGCGCGAGCGGGTTCCGTGGCGCGCGGCGTATAGCTGCGCGCGCGCCAGCTTCAAATGCTGTACACAGCACTTGCATTGTAGTGGATATCTTCATGTAATTTAAATATTGACGTAGGTATGACACGAAGAACAATATTTTCATTTGGAACCGAAAAAACATAACACGAATCCATTTCATGTAATGTTTTTGGAAACTTTTAAGAAATCGTTGTTACGAAAATAGCAGAAGGCGTTACTGTAAATGCGAAATTTGAAACACTCTCTCACAGAAACATTTGTATATATATAATTGTCACCATTCCCGTCACCTCGTTGGAAGCGGTCCCGCTCGAGCCGACCAATTCTTTAAACATATTTAATTATAAAGAAACATTTGTGTTTCAGAAAAACTTCATTTGAAGTAATTTAGACACTTCCATTCACAAATGCAGTAATGTATACAAATCGCTGAAAATGTGCTTATTAGCAGCGTGAGTGATATTTCAAATTAATAATAATAATAATAATAATAATAATAATAATAATAATAATAATAATAAAACTGCTTATTTAAAAAAAAAAGAATAAATCACTATTTTTATGTCGTCTTAAACAAGACAATTAGCACTATTTGAACGAAAAGTTTGAAGAAAAAAATTGGACCAGTTTTTGAGAAAATGGCTTCTGAGTGTTTCTGAAAATGCGGAATTTTCAGTTTATTTTCACAGAAAATTTGAATTTCGAGAAACTTTAGTAGACATAATTTAATGTATATGTACTGTAGCATTACCGAATATTTAATAATAAAATAAAAGCTTGATTTAAATTGTTTTTCACGGGGTCGAGCACGCGGAAGCTTCTTAGAGGCCGCCTCCGTTTCTTTCGCCTGCCTGGCGCCGGCAAGATTAGTTGCGCCATCCTCTAGGAACCGCCCCAGCACCTTCGACCGCGTCGCGACCCGCCCGGTTGCCAGCCCTCCCATTTAGTCACGGACAGCCGAGGATCCACCCAGAGTGTCGTGTTTGCGATCGCTTAAAACAAATTATCACCACCTCGCCCGCTTGCCAGCCGCTTGAAAGTGCACGTGCATAAACAAATTAGACAGAGAGCGCAAGTGAAAATTTTCCATCCAGTTTCTGAGGACCGTCGTCTGTGATTGGACGCAAGGGTTGCTACTGCATAGTGAGTGTCAGCCGATCTCAAATGAGATTACTCCAGTTTCTGGAAAATTCCAGAATCTTTATTGAGTTTAGGTGGGGGGGGGGGGCAGAGCAGCTGTTTTGTGACACAGCCAGACAGAAGGACTTGGATTTTGAACGTTGAGTGCGGAGCTCCGTGTCAGGGGGGTCCGCGCACTGCGGGAATTTTTCCCGAATCGGCTAAAATAAACGCAGAATTGGACAATTATTGTCAATTAGAAAATTTCTTCTGTTGGCAGCAGCGCCCAGAAGTAAATCGTTTTAATTTCACTCATAGAGTTGGGGGCTGAAGTGTTGCCTCCGTTTTTGAGCCGTGCTTGGCCGTGAAAAGTGACAGTGAAATTCTCGTTATTATAACGAACTCGATCGAGTCATTAAGCCGCCGTAACTTGGTGCAGTTTCATTCACGCGACGTGACCCAGAGCTTCGTCGCTGCCCATCCCGGCAGCTATTCATGAGTCGACCCTGAGTGAAGTCGAACCTGCGTGAAGAAAAGGGATTTCATTCACGTCTCTCTGCCCAGTGCATCGCGGGTCATCTCGCTGAACAGAAGCAATTGACCTTTGGCGGAGAAGTTTCGAGCCTGCCTGCGCTCGTAACTGCCCTTCTGGCGAGGAAACTATTTTTTTTATCAGAACTTTAGGATATGAAAATCCATAGTTTTCTCAATTGGTGTAATTGCAAAGAATGGTTCGTGGCCGCGCTTTGGCCCTCAAGAGAACCAGCGAAAAGTTTGTTAAACCATTAAAGTGTAATTGTAATTGATATTTTGGGTAACACGAGCTCGTGAATAAGGTCTCTTGTTGAGAAAATTTACATGTTTTTTTTTCATTAACTTTGAAATTAAATTCTAGTTTTTATCAGACCTCAACTACTTTTTATTTCATACTTACGCAACGTCACGTCTACCATCCATCAGTTCTATTTCAGCCGAAACATCTACCATTTGAGCTAGCCTGGCAGGTAAGTCCGCCGCTCCCGGTGTTGCGGAGAGCGACTGGCGTTGCAGTACTTATAAATCCAATAATGCAAACAAATCGCCGTTAATGTAAATATTAACATGAGAGGCTAATCACAAACATAACATTTTTGTAATTTTTGAAAAACCAAAAGAACAGAACAAAATGGCGTTTATGTCATTTTATAGAGAACTATCCCTACCAAAAGTTCAAAGAAAAAATCAAGAGTTATTTTTGAGAAATTTCTGTTTTTGTTATTTTTTAATATTGAACATTCAGCACACAATATTGCATAAAAACTACTCAAATTTTCAAAAGCATTTTAATTGAAGGAAACATTTTTATCTTCAATTTTGTAGTTGAAGGAAGACAAAAAAAATTTGAATTTTTGAATTTTCAAAAACTCAGTTAACACTGAAAATTGGACCTATGTCACCTTTATAAGCGTATTTCACTCTCTTCCTACAAGAATTTTTTTTATAGAGCCATTTTTGAGAAAATTTTGAAAATGTCCCCAGGGTACGTTTTGTTACACAATTTGTAATGAGTTTTACAAGTGACGTCTGAGATGTGTTAATATGGACAGCAATTGCTGTATTACAATGTCATATATTCCTGTGTAAGAAAGTATGTGCTGTTTTAGTACCAGTTGTTTGAAGATGGCAATGGAGGTTTGGGGCAATGAAAAAGGATGTATGAATAGAAGACTCATGCTTCCTACCCTGTTTTCATCAAATGCTCAAAAAACTTCCTTTAAAAGTTTCAGATTAGTAAAATTACCATATGTTCTTGCTTATTTATTTGCATTTTGCAGAATCATCACAATACACATGAGCCAGCTTGAATGGATTTTTTTCTGAATGGACATGCAAAACGTAACAAAACGTTATCAACATTAACCTTACACTATGAATAACTTCTCAAGTTGTCATCTCAAGGTAGTTAATTTCACAAACCTCAATTTTCTCTTCTCTTGTAATAGAATACACAAAACAACCCAATGCAGCCAAAAGGAATTTCTTTAATTAATTATAACCAGAAAATATTTCTCTCTTCAGAAATTAAAATCATCACTGTCTTCAAAAGATTTAAAAATAATTTATTAAAAAAATTATCAAATAATATAATATTATTTTCTAATTTTAAGCTGCACAGATTTCTTGAACAGACCAAAAACACATATTATTGCAGATTGATTTATCCCTGATTTATTGTTGATAGCCAGAGTGCAGTGCATGGTGCACTGACAGGTTTGCTCACTGGTAAAATTGACCAACCAACTTCTCCAACAAACTGTGCACTATTTTCACCAAATCCCCTACAGGGACAACCAAAACTTACAATAATGTATAATTATTTTTTCTTAAAATAAGAATGAAATTCATAGAATTTATTTCTTTGCCAATTATAATAAAATACCAGTACTTCTGAGAAAAGAATTTGATCAATTGTAATTACTATTTCTTTTTTTCATAAAATCTTCAACTTCTTGAATGTGCTATAAAATTTACTGGACTCTTGAAAACTACAATACCATCACCATGCATTGCACTGCAGAAATCTACAATTGTACTATACAACTATACAATACATCATGTCAGATAACCAAACCACTCACAATGATGCTCAAAGAGCTAAAATAAATGACCCACAAGTCCAAAACACAACAAAACAGCACTCATATTTATCATCAGTCATGCAAAAGTAAGACTAGGAACTTGAAGACATCTCAGGAACAACAACCATTTCATGAATAAAAGTACAGAAGATTAATGCATCAATATTCTTTTTTGAAAAGGTGAAAAAACAATGTTTAAAAATATATAACACATAATACAATTTTTTGTGAATTAACTAAAAGCATTTCAAAAACATGTGACAAAAAATTTCAAAATAATGTGATTACACAAAGTAAAAATACTAACACCAGCCAAGTTAGAGCACACCAAAAAATTAACACAGGATTAGGACACTTGAATAGTTCATTTTAATAGCATATTTGAAGTAAGGGAAAATTACAAAAGAATTTTAGAGTAAGTTCTGCTACATTTCAAACTTTTTTGAGAATGAAAAATACTATCACAACAGATTCTTTGTGCTTTAGCAATCTCTAAAGGCCCACTACCAAAGCACCAGCACCTTTTATTCAAGAGAAACTTTCAGTATTGTCCTGAAAATACACCACATCTCCAAAATTCAAGGAAGGGGAGAGAAGAAAAGACATCACAAAATGAAGTTCCCTTATAATTGGAAGACTAAACATTATATGTAGGTGTATTATATTTATTATACCACTTTAGTTTATGAACACATGAAATACTACCTACTTCTTTTAAAATGAGAGCATCTTTTAAGACTCCTCTGGATTAATTTACATGTGGAAGAATAGAGTTAAAAATTAGAAATCAGTTTTATTTGGAACAGCACATTTGGAATGAATAATGTAAAAGCAATTTTGTAATGAATTAGGAATAAAATAATTTTTTAATGTCGTGAACTTAGTGAACACACCTGATCTTTTCAGTCAAATTTGGAATAAAGTATGCGGTTTATTTTCAGGCCAAATAGTACATCCGTCAATATCTTTTTATTTCCTCATTGAATTACTTCCTGTTTTGAAGAACTTTTTTATGAACAAATGGTGCTTTAATTTACATAAAGTTCGCAGGAAACTGACTTTCTTATAGTATGTACACAGTTCATTATAAAAATTAAATAGACTAGGCTCAGCTTCTACACTGACTCTGTACTTAACATTTCCTCCAAAACTAAACAAACATTGGAGACAATAAATTACTTGGTAGTGCTGAAAACATAATTTAAGGCACTTCATTATATTTTGAAAATACTATTTTATGTCTCATCACATTGTTTATACTCATAACACCTTGAGGATTTTTTGCATATTGTACCAACTTCCTCCTCCAAATATCACACATTTGCTTCAAAACATTGATAAGGTCTTGTGCATTTTCAATGTCTCTCATAAAACCGATCAAATGGATTCTGTACAATAAATAGTCATTTGAACCAATGTAATAAATATCACATGACAATAAAATATCATTTCAAATGAAAATGAATATTACATTTTTTTAAATTTTGAAACTAACCAAATTCATTACACCTCACTAACTGGAAGTCAACCTTATAGAAATCTTTACACTACATACAGTAAATACTATATTCTGCTCTGTGGCAAAGGTTCACTATGTGTGAAAAATTGTAGCAACTTCACCTTCTACGATTCAACGTTCTATACACTGGGAGGAAGCTCATAGGTCGAATTCGTAAGGCACAGAAAAACCCTACTTTCAAGATTACTTATCTACGCGCTGGCTGGAGGCGGAGATATCGCATCAAGCGAGGAGCGGGTGTCTCCATCGCCCCTTGGCTTAGCGCGGAGGCAGGCTCAAACGCATGGCAGCAGCGCGCGGAGGTAGGAATAAAAACATGCATGGAATAACGTGCGCGTGCTTGGCCGAGAGCTGAGAGCAGCCGGCGGCGGTGGCGGCGGCGGCGGCGGCGCGGCAGCGAGGGACGGCCGCGAGGCGCTAATACTGACAGGCGTGGCGTGGTGATGCCGGGGCGGGACGAGGCTAGCCACCGGGCCGCGCGGAGAGGGGTGGCGTGCGCGGTGGGGACGTAGCGGGGGGCGTAGGAGGCAGCGACGAGGGCGGAGACGTCGACGGCGGCGTGGGCGGCAGCGACGGGACGTCGTCCGGCGTGGCCGCCCCCGCGCGCAGCCGCAACGCACTGAAGTCCAGTCCGTACTCGCGTAGAAGCTCCTCGGCGTCGCTGCTCCGCGTGCTGCGCCCGCCCGCCGACGGCGCCGTCAGAGACGACGAGCTGCTTCCGGCTGCCGGCGCCGGCGCCTCCTCCGGCCCCGCCGACGTCGCCACGGAGGAAGACGACGACCCTGCCATCGCCATCGCAGCCGCCACCTACAACAAATGCAGTTGTTCGTGTCCAATGATCAGTGGCATACTAGATAAAATGACAGCCAGGATGAGCCTTTCCCATTGCCTCCCCCAACATGAACCTATCGGCAATCGTGTTTGGTTCGGAGTTCAGTCATGGAGTTTCGTAACGACAGTCTTCCAAAAGAAATAAACAAAAATTAAACAAAAAATTACACGCAGCAATATTTTATTATACAATAAAAGAAATGCCAAATGTCCTTGGGAAAATGGATGCAGATATTGACAGCCAAATATTTCAGTATTTGGCTCCAGCCAAATCTTTTTAGTATTTCTGTTTCCTTTTTTCATTTAATCTGACATTAAAGTAGTGTCAATCAATCCTACTTTCTTTCAATTTTCTCACTGATTATTACCATTGTGTCAAACATTCACGAAGGTTTGTCAAGTTTATATGGAAAGATGCGCTCCAATGTTTGAATTTAAATTCCCTCCCTAGTGTCGACCACTGATGAAAACGAGAAAACAGAAAGTAACAAAAAATGCAGACTGTTTCGCTAAAGAAACTAGTAGTGCTAAAAACAGCACGTACTTTCTCGCCCGTACATTCACGCAAAATGACGCTATAAGTACTCAAATTTTCGAAAAATTGTACAAGATCTTATTTCAAAATCTTTCTTTAAAGAACAGATTTAAGGGAAAAGATCTATATCTTTAATCTTTTTGTTGCAGAAAGTATCCGAAAAAATGTTGAACTTCTGCAATTTTCGAAAAATCAGGATTTTTAATGAACAAGAGACTTGCAGATTACTCTTAAACGTCCTTCACACTAACAAAAAATATTAATAAAAAAAGTTGGAGCAATTTTATTTTATTTTAAAACTGTCCCAAAGGCTTCATCTAAAGTACCCCCAAAATTAAAATTTCGATGTCAAATTCAAGGGGACGCGACATCAGCCTCATCGATTGGGGAATATCAGTTCTGGAGAAAATCGGCTTAACTGTTTAGCCCCTAGCTTTCTTTACGGACGGACAGACGAACGGACAGAAAGACAGGACAATGGACGTACGGACAGATAGACGGATGAACGGACAGACGTACGGACGAACAGACGGACGGACAGGCAGACGAACGAACGGACAGGCAGAGGGACAAAGGAACAAACGAACGGACAGGCAGACGAACGGACAGAAGGACCAACAGACAGACAGACGAACTGACGGACGAACGGATAGATGGACGCACGGGCAGACCGACGAACGGACAGTCGAACGCGCGGACAGACGGGCGCACGGACACAGACGCACTGGCAGAAGGACGAATGGACAGACAGACGCACGGACAGACGGACGAACAGACAGACGGACGAAAAGAGACAGACGAACAGACAGACGGACGAACAGACAGACGAACGAACGGACAGACGGACGAACGGACAGGCGGACGGACGAACGAACGGACAGGCGGACGGACGAACGAACGAACGAACAGACGGATGGACGAACGAACGGACAGACAAACGAGCGGATAGTCGGATGGATGAACAAACGACAGACGAACGGACAAACAGACGAACGAACGGACAGACAGACGTACGAACAGACGAACCAGGGTGACCGCCGGTAAATCAAATTTATTATCTCTGTGTTTTCTCTGTACTTTTCCTAAATTATTATCATTTCCCCTATGTTACATTGCGTTACCTATATAATTGCAATATTTTGTTATAATTATAATTCCAAATAAATAGATAACTCCCGTTGTATTTCATGTTTTATGCATAAATGATATATTGCGTCAGCTTTCATAAACAAAATAAATTATAATTTTCTTTGATCACATTTGAAAATAATCAAAAATCACTGGTCTTTATTAAACGTCTTTTTTATTATTTTCCTTCAATGTTTTAATTTTCATTTCGGGTTGAACTTGCTTAATGTGAAATTCTTCTTTTACTTTCTCGCTACCTCTTACGCAGTGGACAGAAAATTACGTAATGTAAGGAAAAACGGCGAATTATCTATAGAAAAACTCTTATTGCTGGGCCTTGATAACAAAAATGGTGGATAAGTCCAGTTGCTAAATTTAGAAACCAGTGGTGCTAAAACAGCACATACTCTCGCCTTTAGTAATAGTTATGTAATACTATTTATACCACAATTTCTCTCTGAATTAACACATATCAGCTCTCATTTTTTGTAAGACTCATTACAAATGATACATTTGATATGAAAATTAAATATTTTCAAGCAAATATCAACACAAATTTGACAATTATAACTGCCTTTAATACAGCTAAATCATATCACATCAATTAGACGTAATTCACAGAAATTTGCGAGTTGCAGAGCAGATACCATAGTTGCATTCCCATCTGTTATTAGGCTAGAAATGTTTATTTCATAAATTTCAAATAGGTTTTAAATAATTTCCAAACGTATAACAAAAGATCCAATGTAAGAAACGAACAAAGAAATATGAAACAATATACAAATTCTAACTTACTTAGCATCCAACTGCTTAAAATCACCATTCTTTTTATGTTCAAGAACCGTAGGATTGTCCAAGCGAGCAAATACGTTTCACACCAAATTACTCAAAAAATTCTAAAATTTGGAAAAATTCAACACGACCTTAAGATTGTATCTTCAGACGCCAAAATATTTTTTTTTTAATTTTCGAAAAATCAGGCATTTCAACGGACATGAGACCTGCACTATTCTTTTAAGTACCATAAATGGCATCTAAGTTCCTAATTTAATCAAAACTTCAGTGACCTTTTTAAGTAAAAATGGAGAAAAGAAAATTAAAATTCCCTATGTTTGACACAAAATTTCGCCCTAAAATGCTCATGTTTTCGAAAAATTGAACATGACATAAATAATATTTTAAAAAATATTTAGATCTGTTTTTCATGATCTCATTTCATTAAGATAAATGCATCTTCATACTTGTTGTTGTAGGAAGACGCCCAAAAATTTTTGCATTTTTAATTTCGAAAAATCACGGTTTTCAACGAACATAAGAACTACACCATTATTTTAAACGTCCTTCCGACAATCCCGTTGTAAAATTTCATCTAAAACGAGGAAAATTTGAATATGTCCCAGGGACTTCATGTAAAGTACCAGCCAAAATTAAAATATCGGTTTCATATTCAAGGGGCACGCCATGGCGAAAATTCGCCATCAGACAGATCGTTTGGGGAATGTAAATTCTGGAGAAAATCGGGTGAACGTTTTAGCCGCTAGCGTTGTTCACAGACGGGCGGAGAGACTTTTTGCCGTCAATCGACTATCGGTGTCACGGACCCACAAAATCCAATTCTGGATACACCACGTATTAGAGGATCTTTTTTAAATTTAGATAGATTTATCCACTTATTCGTTACCAGGGCCTTTAAATAAAAGCTTTTCTGCCGAAAATTCGCCATTTCTTCGCCCAGCATTATATAACTTTCCATGTACTGCGTAAGCAGTAGCGAGAAAGTAAAAAATCTCCTAACACATGGTGTAGCCAGAATCCATGTTTTGTAGGTCCTTGATAGCGAAAAATCGATTGATGCAAAACGTCCGTCTGTCCGTCTGACAACTATAGCGCCTAAACTATGGGTAACTTTTTTTCCAAACTGAATTAACCCGTCGATCTGGTTTGATTCTAAGCACTGAGATTTTGAAAAACATTCTTTAATCTTTGGGGATACTTTACATGAAACCCTTGGGACATTCTCAAAATTTCATAAATTTTTTTCCTTTAAATTTCTTGTAAGACTAGAGTAAAATACACTTATAAAGATGCTACAAATCGAAATTTTTACTGATAAATCTCAAACTTCTATAATACAAAAAGGTTTGAATTTTTGAGATGTGAGATATTTCCTCAAATAAAATTTGGTTTCCATAATTAGTTACTTCGTTATGGTCAGGTACATTTGTTTGAAAATTTTAGTAGTTTTCGCGCAATATTGCGTGCAATATGTGCAATTTTAAAAAATTACAAAAAGAAGATTTTCTCAAAAACGGCTCCAAATTTTTTTCTTTAAACCTTTGATAGAGTTAAATGTACTTTATGAGATGACATAAAGACTATTTTCCTCTCTTTTCTCTGTTCAAAAATTACAAAAATTTAATTTTTACAACTAGTCTCTACTCGTTAATATTCACGTTAGACGCGATTTCTTCACATTATTGCATGTATTTGTATGTATACATGAGAATGATGTCTTATAAAGTTTCTCAAAAACTCAAAACTTTTCTGTGAAAATGAGCTCAAATTTCGGCATTTTCAGAAATGCTCAAACAACCATTCAAAAAATTCAACACGTCCAATAAGGATCTGTTTTTGACGAACACATTTCGTTAAGAAAAAAATTGTATCTTTACATTACTGTAGTTGAAGGAAGAGGCCGATTTTTTTTATTTTCGAAAAACCAATTATTTTAACGAACATGAGACCTGCACATATTATACGTGTCCTTTGCGCTATCTTAGACCTAAATTTAATCAAAAAATGTTGTGCCGGTTTTAAGAAAAAATGGTTTCAAGAAAATAACTAGTGGTGCTACAGAATGGCACAGACTTTCCCGTATTAGTTTTCTATTCCCTTGGATCTGGGCTAGCTAATTGGAATCACCACATACCACATACTCTTGCCAGCTGCCATCTATCGCTGCCCAACTTATATTTTTTTGACATTTTCATAATTTTTCGGTTTCCTAACAGAAAGGAAATATTAATTTTAGAATATTAAAAAACACAAAAACCTCGTCCTAAAAGGCAACTTTCTTTTAAACATTTGCAGCTTAAAAAAGGCGTTTAAACGCTATTCAAAATGCGAAATTTGAAACTATTTTTCACAAATTTTTTTTTGAGTTTTCGAAACCTTTCATTTGAAGTAATTTGAAGCACTTACACTCACAAATATAGTAATGTTTAGAAATTGCTGGTAATGAGCATATTAAAGATGTGGGAGATCTTTAAAAAAATACATTTGTGTAATTTTTGAAAAAACAAAAAAATACCTCAGAATAAACTTTACGTCATATCAGAGTGCAATTAGTACTATCCGATCGAAAAGTTTGAAGACATTTTTTCTAGCCATTTATGAGAAAATGGCGTTTGAGCGTTTCTCAAAATGCGGAATTTTGAGCTAGATTTCACAGAAAAGTGTTGTGTTTTCAAGAAACTTTACTTGTCATTATTTAAAGCACATGTACTTATAAATATAATAATGTCAACAATTCGCCGGTAATGTAAATATTATTGACGTGAGAGAGAAGTAAAAAAAATACATTTTTGCAATTTTTGAAAGAAAAAAAAAGAATGCAGAATATGGCTTTCATGTCATCTGATACAGTACCTTTACCACTATCCTTACCAAAAGTTTAAAGAAAACATTTGGCGCCGTTTTTGAGAAAATCTAGTTTTTATATTTTTTTTAAATTGCACATATTGCACGCAATATTGCGCGAAAACTGCTAAAATTTTCAAAACAATGTACATGAACTTAAAAAATAATTCACTTTAAAGAACGCATTTCATTTGAAGGAAAAATCTCTTCAATTTTGTAGTTGGAGAAAGACGCGGAAAAAATTCAATCTTTCACAATTTTCGAAAATTCAGAGTTATCCGTGAAAATCGGACCTATGCCACCTTAAAAAGTGTGTTTTACTCTATTCTTACATGAAATTTAAAAAAACTGGAGCCTTTTTGAAAAAATTTTAAAACTGTCCGGGGGGCTTCATGTAAAGTACGCCAAATTTTGAAGAATCTTTTTCAAAATCGCAAAGCTTCGACTCAAACCAGATCGACCGGGGAATATCCATTTTGAAACAAATCGTACCTATTCAGGCGCTAGGAGTGTTCACGGATGGACAGACGGACGTTTTCCTTTCAATTGGTTTTTCGGTAACAAGGACCCACAAAAGAGTTATTCTGGCTACATCACGTGCTAGGGGATTTTTTTTCTTAATTTAGCAACTGGTTTTATCCACTTTTTCCTTATCAACGCCCGGCAATGATTTTTTTTCCGCCGAAAATTCGCGGATTACATAACTTTCCCTATACAACTTATATTACTCCGTATGCGGGAAAGTAAAAAAGTGAGTGTGGCGTACTATTGGGAGAAATGTGTTCTGTGAACGTTTTCGTAAATTCTGGTATCCCTACCCTAACGCATTTACATGTTGAATTCTCAATGCAGATAGAAACGAAACTTTTGTTCTTCGATTAGTAAATATCATTTGTGGAAATTTTCTCAGGTGTGAAAACGAATAGAGCATTTAGCATTATATGTTCAGACAAGCATGTGTAATTCGTGTAAAAACGAGCGTATTTGGAGAATATTACAATGGAGTATAGTGTTTAATAATTACTTTTATTTATTTCTCGATCTATTTGCTTTTGCTTGCCAACGCTATCAGTGTTACTGCATTGTAATATGTATGTGTCAACTGTCCATTGGTGCTTTAATGGAGCGCTTGCAACTTGGCGCTGAAGCGGAAGTCGCTGACACCGCCGCTGGTGGATCGTACTATTTATTAAGTTTTAATTAATTTACTTCCTCGCATACTGCTTACGCAGAATATTGTAAGACTATAAAACTCGTGGGATGTATTCGTGAATACTTTATTCAATGAATACAATGCCAGAAATACGGAATGTTCATTTTATCGTTCGCCGAAGATTCGGGCCGCGTCGCGTCGCCCGGGCAGTCGAGGGCTCGTTTACCCAGCGAATTGCTGAATCCGCTCCCGTGCTGACCCACGGCAACTATTGCTGCGCTTATCTTAACTTGATGACGCTGAAAGCGGTGACGGCTCAAATGCGTTCTTGGCACCTCCGGAACATATTCTGATTTACTCTTTGAAGTAAGTCTCGAGGAATAGCTATTTTCTCTTCAATAGAGTGCCGGAACTCCTCCGAATGCGGGTTTTCTGCGTACATCTAATCTTTCAAGTACCTCCAAAGGAAAAAGGCACAAGGAGTAAGATCAGGTGATCTATACTTGGGTTTTTATTTCTTGGCGCGTGGGGGCACCTCTTCGCGATGGAATATCTCACAGTATTTTGCGTCGTTCTCGATTGTGCCGCTAGGAGTCGCATGATCGCCACTGCATCGAGTAGTTTTACAAAATATGATGACTGAGATGTGTTAATTCGGAGAGAAATTGTGGTATAGTGTTACATAACCATTACTAAAGGCGACAAAGTTCGAGCTGTTTTAGCACCAGTAGTTTTCCACGCGCTTTCTGGTAGGCGTCCGTGAATGTGATAGGCCGAGAAACATCCCTTCAACAGCTTCGCTTCATTACCGAGGTCACTGAACTCTCACCATGTGCTGTGTGGAAGATGCGAAGTTGCGGTCGACGGTTATGCGACATTGACTGTTGCATCTCGGATTTCTCATTGGCGTTTCTGTATTCCTGTATTCCCCCTCCCAAAATTTTCGCCATCGCTTCCTTTGAGCACCTTCTCTTCTTTCAGAAGGAAGACTGGAAACAAGAGTAGTCACATGGTATCGACTGTAGACTCCAACGGGTTGGTGGGGGGGTGTCTTGACCACACTACACACACATGCGCAGGTATGTTTGCCAACTATCCTGATCCAGAACGTGATTTAGGAAACGGGTTATCGGTACTGACAAAGAACCGAACGCGGCTGGTGATAGTTCTTTGTTGCCAGGTTGTTCATGTGTATTGTATTATTGCGAAAATGCCGAGTTTTTCTTTAAACTGTGTTATAGAGCAGTAATTCCCAACTGGACAAGGAATGACATCGGAGCACTATTATCCCTCCGAGATAAGGCACTCGGAGAAGCGGTGCGAGCGAATGGGGGAGGGAAGGAGAGGCTGTCAGTACAGAAACCTTAGCAGTGGGCCTTTGCCGGTGTTTCAGGCAAAATGAGAGGGAAACCATCTAAACTCGTCAATTTTCTTTCTGTTAGGGAAGAAAGGTATCCTTTTGTAGATACTCGAACAATGGCGAAGTGTTTAGTATGTTCGAAAGAACTGCAGTATGTTATAAAGCCCAACCTACAGATGCATTACGTAGCTTTGAAGAGAAATTTGCGAGATTAAAATAAATTTTGAGAATTGACATAGCCTGCAATCATGGAAGAAGTAAATAAATTTGCAGATTGAAGATTATGGAAAAGATACTGAAAATCAAGAGGATTTACAACATTTTCAAACAAACTGTATATCAATAATAATCAAGCCTGGGGTCAAAATTCTCTTACGTGACCCCTACGGGATACTTATTTGTTGATATTAATTATTGTTTCAGAACGAACTAACTCGTTGTATTATATACTGTTGTATAAAATATTGTCCTAAAATGTGAAAACTGTCTTTTCCAAAAATGTAATTTAATAGAAGAATGGAAGTGGAATTACAATACTGGTTATTATAAAGAGTCGGATATTGTTTTTGAGTTATGTAATAATGTAATATCTATTACATTATTACAATCCTTAATATCCTTAATCCTCCAATCCTTAATATGGTTATTAAATAATAAACGTTCTAAATAATAATTACCAGTTAAAAATCGTAATTAACGATTTTCCAAGCGAACCTTCCCCCCCCCCTTCCGTACTATAATTGGAACACAGCGCTTGCCGCCGCGACGGCTTCTACCTTCGCTCGGTCGGTCGTTTCGGAGCAAGACAGCAGATTTCTGTGACGTCACAGAGCATTTAGTTGGCAACCACTGATATAGAGCATGAAAAGTACTTCCACAAAGAAATATAGTTTTCAAATTGTAACGCGATAATTAGAATCCAATTTTCGTGCGAAATGATGTGAATGGCAAGTACATGGTTTGTAGAAGAGGATGAATTACATGAGGCAGGAAACAGTAAGTGAAAACGCCCGGTACTTGGAAAGGTTCCAAAACTCTATTTAGTTCTTATGTACGCTAGCAGATAACGGCAAATCAACCTCCTAAAAGAATTAGGTGAATTGTTCATGTTTCAATATACTTTTGGGTGTTGTTTTGTTTATTACTGTCCGATAAGCAATTAGCAATTCTCAAAGAAAGTACTCAAAACAAAATTAGCAATTCTCAAAGAAGGTTTAGTAAATCTGTATCAAAATAAGGAAATACATGAACATATAGTCCGATATCTAAATTGGTCTACCTAGTTTAATCAGTAAAACTGATCGCATCGCTATGCTTACTGAGCAGAAGAAGCCACTGCATAGTTCACAAAATACATTTGGGTTTTCAATATTTCGGTATGGATTTGTAATTGGAACTCACTTTAAATACAAGACAATGTGCATATAATATTCAATTAACATTCTTCCGAATGCAACACTGCACAGTAATGCATAGTAATCAGAGGCGGGATTTGGGGGGAGGGGGCAAATTCCCCTCAATCTTCGCACAAATTTTAAAAAAACTATATTTAATTTTATTTCGCGGATCTTCAAATTTATTTATAAAAGATTTACTTGGTTCTGTTAATTTTAAAATTTAATGATGTTAATAATTATTATTTAATTCAGAAATTTAATAATGTTAATAATTATTATATTTATTAACGTATATAATAATAATAATTAAGCGAACAATAATTTTACTAGCCTAAGCTAATAACATACATTAATAAATTGGTGAACTTTAGTTCAGTATTATAAAACGCGCGGGATAATGTTCAGCGTTATTTTGAATATCTCTTATTAATACATCCTCTTTCAATTATATTTTGCTTTGAAACGTTATTTACTTGGAAATTAAACAGTTTCATGCCTAAAATCATGAGTCATAACTAGACCTCGGATTTTAGGACAAGTGTCTATTTAGTTCCTTTAGAATGTGAAAAATAATTGCAGATGTTTTCGAATCATGAGAGAATAGATCTAATGAAAGCATCTAATAGTGCCTAAAATGTTCTAAAAGGGCGGTTGATGCCTATTTTAATGTTTTTGCCTAAAACTGCTTAAAACATGTGATTTTCGAGAAGGATCACATTTTAAATACGTTTTGAAATTCGTTTTACAGAAACGTAAAAACTTTCAGAAATGCAAATATTGTGTGATCGAATACGCAATCGACATCGAACCAAAAACCTTTCACCCAAAATACCGAACAAAAGGATCGCTGCAAATCAACATAATTAAGATATTTCACGCTCGTCTCCGATCAGCACGCACTTCTTCAGCAATTGCACCCATTTCTGGTGCGGCTGCGCTGTTGACAGGTTTAGGCTTATTGCCGCAGCGGGTCGTCTGCGAAGTCCAGGGGAAGAAAAGACAGGTGAGGCAAAAGCCTTGTCGGACAGGCGTAGATTACAATAAAATGCCAATAGTTAAATGGGTCGTGTGGTGCAAGTTTTTTTGGTAAAAATACTTTTTCCTGCATAATAAAAATTACCTAATTTAATCCTTTTGAGATCAGTTCTAGATGTCAGAAATATAACTTTTTCATGTCTATTTTTTGCCTGGCTTAGTCATTCTTCAATTTATTTTAAGTGCCTAAAACGTCCATTTTAATGGCTATTGGTGCCTAATTTCGTAATTTTGTTGCCTACTCTAGGTGACTAAATCAAATCTTTTTGGTGACCAAAATTTCGTGGTCTAGTCGTAGCACTCAAATTTTATTTCTCAAAAAGAAAGAGTATTTCCCGTTTATTATAGATATAGATAGAGATAAAGGTGGTGATATGAGCGATTTATATAATATGAGCCCCCTTGGTATCTTTTCATACATAGCAAATATTCTAGCAGGAACGATTTTAACAACTAGTTTAATAATTACTTTTGCCATCATAGCTCTGTGGTTCAATTGTAAATGAGAGCTGATGTGAAACAGAGGTGTTCGTGTTTGCTCGGTTCTAAAGCTTTGGAAGGCAAGTTTTAGCTTTTAATTTCAGTTTGAGTTTACTTAGACTGATTCTTAACGAATGAAATACAACATGTTTTAACCCTTTGACTGCCACGTGTGTTAATCTCAAAATTACGCTGCCAGGCCATGCCCGTTTTTTCGCTACTGTAAATTTCATAAGTTGTCCATCATAATTATACATATGGCCTCTCCTTGTGGGACAAATCTGAATCAATTTGGTACTTATGGCAGTTTTAAACATTGTTTTTATGCATGCCATCTGTAATTCGAACTATCAAAGACCGGTTTTAGCTTGCAGATTTTTAATACGGAGATGGTTGTAAAATGAACCCCGAACTATGGTGCGTATACAAGCCCCAAACTTTAACTGGCATTACAACTTGTGTCCGTACTATTTTTGTTTTAGATGCCACCAAGGATCTAGGGCCAAAACAAAAAGGAACTAGTGTAGCTACGTAATGGCACAGCCTTTCTAGTTAGTTTCCTAATTTCTTTGGTCGGGGCTAACTTTTCGGTCGTGCCCCATCCTTTTGCCAGCTATTATCTATTGCCGCCCGAATATTTTTTCACATTTCCTCAATTTTTCGGTTTCCTAATGGCAGAATTGAAAAATTACTTTAAGAATGTGTTTGAAGACTACACCTTCGTCCTATATGGAAATTTTCGTTGAAAATTTTCGTTAAATTTTTCGTTGAAAATTTTAGTGCCGTTTTTACGAAAATGGCGTTTAAGTGTTACTGTAAATGCGAAATTGGAAGCTCTTTCTCACAGACAACTATTGCAATTTCGAAAAACTTGATGGAAGTCGTTTGAATCACTGCCACTCACAATAATGTATACAAATCGCCAAAAATGTGCATATTAACAGCGTGAGAGATATTTTAAAAAAAATTGCATTTGTGTAATTTTTGAAGAAACAAAATATAGCAAAATGAATTTTCTGTCATCTTAAACAGTGCAATTGCATTATGCATACAAAAAGTTTGAAGAAAAATTTGGAGCCGTTTCTGCGAAAATGGTGTTTGAGTGTTTCTGAAAATGCGGAAATTTGAGCTCATTTTCACCAAAAAAAAATGTTGCGTTTTCCAGAAACTTTATATAACATAATGTAATGCACATGCACTCATAAATGCAATAATATGAACAAATCGCTTCTAATGTAAATATTAACGACGTAAGAGACAAGTAAAAAATACATTCGTGTAATTTTTGAAAAACAACAACAAAAGAATAGAGCAAAATAGCGTCTATGTCATCTTATTGAGTACATTAAACACAATACGTCCCAAAAGTTTAAAGAAAAAATCTAGAGCCGTTTTAGAGAAAGTCTGTTTGATTTTTTTTAATAATACACATATTGGACGCAATATTGCGCGAAAACTAATAAAATTTTCAAAAAAATGTTCATGACCTAAACGAAAGAACTAATTATGAAGAAAAAAAATTACTTGAAAGAAAAATCTCTATCTTAATTTTATAGTTGTAGAAATACACCGAAAAAATATCAGTCTCTTGCAACTATCAAAATTCAGATTTATCAGTGAAATAGGACCTAGGCCGTCTTTATACATGTATTTCACTCTCTTTTCACAAGAAATTTAAAGAAACGATTTGGAGCCTTTTTTGAGAAAATTTTGAACATGTCCCGAGAACTTCACGTAAAGTACCCCCAAAAATTAATGAATGTTTTTCAAAAACGCAGAGCTTCAACTCAGTCCAGATCGACAAAGGTTTATTCGGTTTGGAAAAACTCGTACCCATAGTTTAGGCGCTAGTGTTGTTCACATACAGATGGACGGATGGACATTTTGGAGGAAAAACAATTTTCGGCATCAGGGGACACCCAAAACGTGTATTTCCGGCGAAATCTCGAAATCAATTTTCCTCAACATTACATAACATTCTAAATACTACGTATATTACTCTGTATATAAGTACGTATACGAGAATATAACTAGTGCTACAGAATGGCACAGACTTTCTCCTAATAGTTTTCTACTTTCGTTGGTCTGGGCAAACTTACATTGTCCCACCCTTTCGCCACCTATCATCTATCTCGGCCCAACGTACATTTTTAAAAAACAATTGTCCGATGTTGAAGATGAAAATATATTTGTTTTTAAAAAATATTTAATTCATTTTTTGTAAGTCGAAATAAAAGTGGGGGCTCATATTATTACATTGCACAGTAGATTGCATTTGCATTAAAAATAAGAGTTAATTAATGTAGATTCTTAAATATATATCCTACAATTATGTATAAACATTTGCCATCATATTAAATAATAAACATTTTCGACATACGATTCACTGAGAAAAATGCATCGTTGAATTTACAGTTCGGACTGTTGAAATAACAATGATGATCGTCACCTCTGTATTCAACTAATCTAATTAATAACATTCAATAATAATTAATAAAATAATTAACAAAATTGAAAACGGTGAATACAATTACAGCACAATGAACTTAAAGCATTAATATGAACGAATATTTTCGTGTTTATAATAGCGCCCAAATTTGCCCCCCCCCCCCCATGAAAGATCCGAAATCCCGCCTCTGACAGTAATGCTTTTGCGTTTCGCGCGGTACCGAGGAATTGCTATTTTGGAAGGGATGAGAGCACACTGAAGTGGAGAGATATCTCACACTTCCTTCGTTCAATGTCACATTTCTATTAAAAACTTGTGATAGCGGAGTGCTATATATTCAAGACATGTCAAGGCACTCGCTGATATCACCATTGGGTCTACGCAGTAATACTCGCTTCGTCGCCCTTCGTCTGTCCATAAGCCACCGAGGTCCCCTCTCTCCCCTTTAGCCCGCGGCAGCCAACGACGCCCTTTCCTCTTTCGCACTTCCCGAGTGCGCTCCGACTGGCTTTCACAAAGGGCTTTGGAGCCATTCCACGTCAAATCGCACCAAAAAAAACAAAATTTGACCTTCATATTTTTAATTATTTTCTAATATTTCAATTGGATTCAATTATATGGATCAAATGAGTTAACACGTGTTTTTTTTCTTCCATTATTTTCGGAAATATTGTTTAACGAAATTTGCTAAAAATAACGCGCATCACTAACTTAAAAATTTCATATATTTGAATACACTAACTATAGAAATTCCGTTCAAATTCCATTCGAAACTTAAAAACATGTTTAATTTTTAAAACTTTGCAAAATATTTAATTTTCTGAATTTTCAATTTTGTTTCATTTAAATTTTGAAAATTGAATATTTGTGTAAACACGATGAGCTAAACTTTTTTTAAAATATTTATAAAACGCACTAGAGTATTGATGATAACTCCAGAAAAAATCAAAGTGGGATCTCAGTAACTTTAAAGATATTAATAGTTTACCAGCATGTAGTAAGACTGCTGCAATAGACGCGTTTCTTGCGTTACTGACAGTCGGTTTCTTTCAATGGAGCAGTAATTTAAGTACTTCTTGAGGAGGTGGAACTTCACAACTGAATTTGATTATTAAATGACGGATTCTTGACTCATATTGTGACTGACATTATGAAATTGTCTGGTCCCTCACGTCTCACTTTAAATTAAATATAAGTACTCGCTTATCTTGGAATTCCTGAACTTTCGTAACAATGCACAGTTTAAATGCCTTACCGAATTTTCTTCAGGTCTGGACAAAATTCCTTTTTCTTCAGCCATCTTTTTAGCCAGTTTTATCACGGGTTCGGTTGCTACAAAAAGTTTAATTTTATTGTACGTCCAACTTTAAAAAATTATCAAAATTTAAATTTTCAACGTCATGTCATCTGAGTGAAAGGAATCGACGTTTCTAAACAGTATCTTTATTGTCTGATATTTCGATGGACGCCGAAGGATCTTCAATGTGAAAAAAATTATCTGTGTTGGCACTTTGAGCTTTCTGAAATTTGTCATGGGTATACCGTTTTTGTTCCTATTTTCTTTTCTTGGCGGGGTTTCTCCTATTGCAATTAAACTCTTGTTTATCTTCTCTTTTTTAATTTACAGACACTTGAACTAGTACAGTTTTCCACCAACATGAGATCTACGCCATTCTCTTAAATGACTTTCAGACTATCCAACAACAAAATTTTGTCAAATTTGTTGGCGCAATTTTTTTGAAAATTTTGAAAATATCCCAGGGGCTTCATGTAAAGAATTTACATGAAGCACCAGAATTAAAATATCAGTTTCAAATTCAAGGGGCCACGAGATCATTCAGATCGATCAGGGAATATCAATTTTGGAGAAAATCGGCTAAACGGTTTAGTCGCTAGCGTAGTTCACAGACGGACACAGAGACGGACGAACAGACGGATGGATAGATAGATGGATGGACGGACGGACGGACGGACGGACGGACGGGCGGACGGGCGGACGGACAGACGGACGTTTTGCTTTCAATTGGTTTTTTCGATATCAAGGACTTACAAAACAGGGATTTAGGCTACACTACGTGTTAGGGGATTTTTTTTCTTAATTTAGAAACTAGATTTATCCACTTTTGCGTTATCAGGGCCCGGCAATGAATTTTGTTCTGCCGAAAATCCACCATTTTTTCGCGCATTACATAACTTTCCCTATACTACGTATATACTCAGTACATACATACGTATACGGGAAAGTAAAAATAGGCTCTGGGATTTACCCATTCATGATCTTGCGGTAACGAAAGAGCTAATCAATGCCAGAAATCTCCCCCAAATCCGAGCACGCTGACCTGAATAAAGTAGAAATACTCGAACATTCAAAAGTGCGCGGACGAAACACACCACAATGCTATTGATCCTTCCTCTGGTGACTTGCCTGTAAATTTAAATTCTAAATTATTGAAATCGATAAAAAGACACGTTTGCCGAACTTATCCGAATGAGTGGAGTATAAAGCGAATACATAATTTTGATACGGCCGCCTGTTTTTTTAATTGTTCACTAATTTTTACTATTTAGTAAAAAATGCAAATTGACTAAACGACTAGAAATTGCCCTGTTAACGAGAATGTTAAATCTTGGTATTGTCCCATTACTATTTTCTTCCTCAAAATAATCTTAATTGTGGTTTCTGTCACCACTGTCTTCACATACATTATCACTGATTCTTCTTCTATACTGCGTCGTTTTATGTTTTATGCCCCCTGAAAGTTTTAGATTGATTAGTGATTCCGGGCGCGTCAACTGTTAAGGGCATTCTTCCAGTAAGTGTAGTGCAGGTTCTTATCGAGGGACGTGGCGGTGATCTTCCCCTTGCTGGCTGACGAGATCCGGAACGGGGCCGGCCTACGTTCGGCTTGCGGGGATTTTCCCCAACCAGGTATTTCCGATTAGCGCGGCATCGCCCCAGCCACAAGCTCTAAACTCCCGACAAATATTTAAGCGTAAGTGTGTATGTACGTAAAAAGTGAAGAAAGGGCAAGGAAGAGGAAGGAAAGATCGCGCGCGGTACATAGCCAGTTTCTTAGTGTTCGGCTCCGGCTTTCGCTTGGTGTTAACACTGCCCTGCGAATTGCCGCCATCGTGTATTACTTTTTAGGATTACTTTTGCACCCTGAATCAGGATCTGATATTTTTACATCACGTCACTTTTTTTGAAAAAATCCTGTATCACATTTTTATCACATTCAGGCATTAATGCACTAAAGTTGTTACAGGAGGAATTGTATTAATTCAAATTTCCAGGTTAGTTTATTAATTCGATGCCCTGCACCAATCTGGCAACCTTATATAATCCACTTACACTACAGACGGCAAGACACAATGCAGCAAGTTTTGCAGTGTAGCGACAATTTGTTGTGGTTTGTCCGCTAGTCTTAGTTGTGTTTCTCCTGCTGGTGAAAAGAGACGTTTCTTTTCATAAGTGTTCTAAAATGAGTAATATATGGTGTTTAATATTTATTTCAATAGGGAAGATTATATTTTTATTGAAATTATATCAACACGCTAGGTCGTGGCTTCCAGAGCAGTCCAGATACACTCTGCTGTCTGTGTGTGAAGTTTCGTGCCGATAAGACAGCTGCGCAAAATAACCGATTTCATGAGAAAGGCCTACTATGCCTACTGGTATCAACCTGGGAGACCAAGACAAGCCATGGGCACCATACAGGGCGTGTAGAACGTGTGTAGAGTAGTTACGACAACAAATGAACGGTGAGAGAATAGTGTTATCTTTCGGAATTCCACTGGTGGTGACAACCTACAGGGCCATCAACTGCTACTTCTATTCAGTGAATGCGAAGGGATTTAACAGCAAGAAGAAAAGTATTATTGGGTACACAAAAAAAATCCATCAGCAATTTTTCTCATGGTTCCGATGCACTAGTCCCACAGAGTCCGGAAAATTTACAAGACTGTCTCTCCTCTGAATCTGAATGTAATGCAGAAATGGCCGATCCTGCCTCTGACTGAGATTTCTCGATTGAAAATATTGAAAAGGAGCCTAAAATGCTCAAGTAAAGTGCATTAAATGATTTTGTTCAAGATCTTGGACGTACGAAGAAATCCGCCGAGATACTCGGGGTCTACATTTCGCGAAATGAACATGTTGCCACCAGGAACGACGTACTATTGGTACAGATATTGCGAACACGACTTTACATATTTATTTTCTGAAGAGGGAACTTTGGTTACTACAACAACATCCCGGAGGCTATACTGTAACTGGAATTACCACAGTACGACCCTTTACATTGGAGACTTTTTAATGATGTCTTCCAAGCGTAGTGTGAAGTGCGTCCTTCTCCACAATGAAAACAAACTTTCATCCATTTCCATTGCTCATTCTGTTATAATGCGAGAAACATATGGAAATCCTGACATGTTGTGTAAACTGAAGTACTAGGAACATAAGATGAAAGCCCGTGGTGATTTTAGAGTCACAGGTATTGTCAGGTTTTACACGCAGGTAACACAAAACATCCCTGCTTTGTGAAAGTGGGACAATCAAGCAAGGTTACACCACTGAACCCAAAAATAACGGCCACATAGACAATGGATTGTAGACTAGAAAAACATAAAAATTCTTGTTGACAAGTCAATCACTCTCTTACTCGGACTTACGAAACAATTTGTTATAGTTCTAAACAATAGAGGTAAATGCTTTCAGTATGTGTCCTCAATTCCCTCGCATCAGTAATGGCAAAATCATAGAGGGTGTCTTCACAGGCCCAGATATCAGGAAACTATGTGATGCTAATTTTGAAGATGTTATGTTCACTGCAGAACGATTGGCATGGATACCATTCCAAGATGTGGTCAAAACCTGTCTTGGTAACAGATAGGATTCAGACTACAAAAAACTTATGGACAGAATGCTTGTTCCCTGCGAAGACGTGGGCCGCAAAATGAGCTTAAAAGTGATCATTTTACATTCACGTCTGGACTGGAATCTAAGAATGTTGGGCGAAGAGCAAGGAGAAAGAATTCACCAAGACCTAAATGAATTGGAACGCAGATATCAAGGGAAATGGAACAAGAACATGCTTGCAGATTACTGTTGGTTACTAAAGAGAGAAGATCCAACTTCATCTCACACGTGAGAAGCGAGACAAAGAAGTTACCTAAACTAAGTTAAGATGTTATAAAATTGAAACAGTGGTGTTACCATTATCAATACATTATGAGGCATTTGGTCCATTTTAAACTGTGTTGTTCTTCATATGTATGCAATGCATTACATATTTTCTACGTTATGTTCACAAGTATATAATATAGTAGTGTTTAGATGATTAAAAAATAAAGAAGCTTTCCTTACATACGACAATACATTAATTGTTAACTCACCTGAGCGCGTGCCTCATATTTCTCGTATTTTATTTCGATTTTGCAAAAACACCCTGGTGTGACAGACAAAAAATGACTTCAGATCCGAAATCAGCATGTCAGAAAGACAAACGATCACTATTTAAACATTACGCAATGATCGGAAAGTTAAAATTCGCAGGTCAGTGTAATCGGAGAAACCTCCAGAAAACTACCTATCAGAGCAGCCGGACGCTAAAATTCTTCCCCAGACAGCGAATTCTACCTGGCTATGAAGTAGAAAATCCTGCCACCCTCGGGTTTCGAACCCTAGGACCTCCAGGTCAGAGGCTCAGGGCCACCTTTGCCAGTGAAACTTTCGGATGTTCGCCTTTCGCGCCACTTAAGATCATTCCATTTTGAATTACAAGATTTTCTTCCTGATACGCTCATCTTCGTGGCCTCTTGATACCTGAACAGAATGTACTTGGCAGCATCATAAAGTTCGCGAGATCGCCTAGTGAACTGCGAACTTGTACGTCTCCGTTACTCCGTTTCGCAAGTAACGCCCGAACGAGAGAGAGAGAGAGAGCGAGCAAGAGAGAGAGCGAGAAAGAGAGAGCGAGCGAGCGAGCGAGAGAGAGAGAGCGAGAGAGAGAGAGCGAGAGATAGAGAAAGAGAGAGCGAGAGATAGAGAAAGAGAGAGAGAGAGAGAGCGACAAGCTTCTCAGTTTAAGAAGATTTTCCTAAGAAAATTTTTTAATCATCATTCTTGCTCAGGGTTGTATGGAGAATGCTTATTTCTATCAATGTGTTTTTTCTTTCATTTCCTCTTGCAAAATGATTCGAACTCACCGGACGTCGAATCGGCCTCGATCAGCATGGGACAAAATCTTGGAAACGATTTATATTCATTTTCACTTATTACGTTACCATTAGTTTGAGATTTTTTTTTTACAGCCCGTTGAAAACTACTAGTCTGAATTGCCCATCAAATTTGCGGTGGATACCAACAATACGTCCACGAATGTAAATAGGTTTTATAGATATGCGTGATATTTATTGCGTTTGCTCATAGTTTCATCAGCATTTGAGTTTCTTCTTGGTATTGATGGCAGTTATAGTATATAAGTCGATCCCGTATTTTTCAAATGAAATATTGAAGAATAAACCTCGTCTTATATTCGGGTAGATGAGATTTCATCATTTTTGTTGTAAAACAATGTGTTTGGAAGAAATCAGTACCATTGTATTGACAAGAATAAAATTGATAAGGTAAACATGTCTTCAACTCTGGTGAATCGTACAAATATGTAGAAACTCGAGTCTTGTTCAATGGAAAATTTATGAATAACTATTTATAGAAATCCTTTCTCTTATGGTTTCCAAATGTTCTTTCTTAATCGATAATGGAGTCAAGCTGCACATTCGCCTTTCTTGTACTTATTTTTATAATTGTGTATTACTTTTAAAGGAGACAAAAACTGTTTCTTCATGATGTGTTGCTGGTATACTGTAAATATATATAGCTTAATGGTAATTTTCCTTAAAAATGTAATCAATAATTTCTTCTTTAATAAAATTACCAGTTTACTTGCAATTCTATTAAATGCAATCCGTCCATCGATGAGCGGACGCCTCGGTTCTGGGCCTAATACAGTACATGTTAACGTACGACAGTCATGTGCTGTAAATACAAATACAGAAACCTGCAATAAACACTAAGATTTTTTCCTACAAAAGGCTGTTCTTCCAGGATTCATTTTCTCAGTTAAATATATTATCATAAAATAGGCTGTTAACTTAGAATTGTCCGATAAAAGATATTTCCGAAATATATTTTATTGAGAGCACGACCGTGTACTCAGTCAAAGCGTTATCCGATCAGTTTACCGGACCTGAGGTGGCCGGTTAAGAGACGTGAACTTTTTTCAATAAATTAATAAATAATTTTGTTTTAAAAATAATCATAGTCCCCTAACCGGCGAGGGTACTATGCCTGAGCTTAGACGGATCACTCCACGCCTGTCCACAACGTATGTATGAATCGCTCTTAATAAAGGCAGCATGCGTTGACCAGACGTGACGGCCAGGGCGAGTTTTTTATAAATACCTGAGCAACGTCGGGTATTTTTACCCAGAAGATTAATGAAAATGGATTAGAGCATATCAATATACCTTGAACGTAAATTATGTTTAGGGTTGTGTTTTTCGGGAAGTGGGAAATATTTATTCTTCCGAAGTACAAAATGATACGAGGGAGGGTGAACTTAGAGAATGTAAAAGAAGTAGGTAGTGTCTCAGAATGTGATTGTAAATGCTTTGCTATCTTTCCGTATGCTTGTCATCTTTCCGTTGTTGTTAAATAGTCAAAAAGACTGTCCAAATGTTAAAATGTTGATAACAAGATTTTATTTATAAACGACGTTTTTTCTAATCAACGCCAGTGTTTCAGAAAATCTCGTTTTATTGGGTGATTTTGATTCCTCTCGACCACCCCCAACCCCGATTGGAGAAAACCCGGCTAGCCGACGGATCTCGCCATCGACCGGGGAAAGATCACCTCCACCTCCAGGGCAAAAAAAAAAACGTGCATAACACTTACGGAACTAATGACCCTAATAGTTCACGCACCCAGAATCACTAACAATCAACTGTGCGCCGGAAAGCGGCGAATTTTCGGCAGAAAATCTCTTATTGCCGGACCAAGAAAAGGTAGATAAATCCTGTTGCTAAATATAGAAAAAAATTCCTCTAACACGTGATATATCTAGTATCTATGATTTGTAAGTCCTGGATACCGAAATGTCGATTCACGGCAAAACATCTGTCTATGAACAACGCTAGCGGCTCAACCGTTCAGCCAATATTCCCCTGTAGATCTGGCTGATGGCGCGACCCTTGAATTGGAAACCGATATTTTAATTTTGGGGGGTACTTTACTTGAAGCCCCTGGGACATTTCCCAAATTTTCAAAAAAAAAATGGCTTCATTTTTTATTAAACTTTGTTTTTGGATAGTGTGAATGAAGATAATGGCACAGGTCTCTTGCTCCTTGAAAATCCGGATTTTTTCGAGAATTGAAAAAATTCAAAATTTTTCGGCATCTTCCTACAACACAATTATGAAGAAAAACACTTTTTTCTTAATGAAATGTGTTCATGGAAAACAGATCTAAAAATAATGTCATGCTCAATTTTTCAAGAACATCAGTATTTTTGAGCGAAATTGTGTGTCAAAAATAGGTAATTTTTATTTTTTAAATAATTTTTTTCTCAAAAACGGCACAATTTTTTTTAAAATTTAGATCTTAGAAAGCGTAAAGCATGCATTAGAGAATGGTGCATGTCTGATGTTTGTTAAAATACCTGATTTTTCAACTTTTTTTAAAAAATTAAAAATTTTTCGGCGTCTTCCTACAACTACAATTGTGAAGATACAGTTTTTTGTGATATAATTAGTAATTCATAACCATTACCAAAGGCGAGAAAGTACATGCTGTTTTAGCACCACTATATTATTATGCTCAAACCCATGGCCACCGGAATGACAAACTAAAGATTCCTATAGTTATTTCAACTTTAATATTGCCTTAATGGAGTCCAGAAGGTGTCCAGCCAACAAATAATACGAGTATGTATTTGAGTGTTTCAAAGCCAGAACACTTGACAGAATTGCACCTCCCCCACCGTAAGATGGACTGGGATGCAATTGATGAATCTTGCAATGACCACTCAAAAAAGCCATGCCTCACCACTTCTTAGGCCTTACTAAATTGGCCTTTATCTCACATTCTGCACAGTACTTATAAAAAAGCTCTACAAATAATTGTGGATTTTCCAGCGTCTTTACCACAAGACATGTATTGCAAACGATGCATTAGAAATAAGCAGGTCATCATCTCAACCTCGTGGCAGCAGGTTAAGAGAGAGTGAACTGCATGTAAAATATTTTAATATTTCATTTTTAAAATGATGGAATGTTTTATGATTTAAAGTGATATTTATGGTTTATTTTCTTATTGATTTTAATTACATATTGGTAGTGCACACGAACATTTTCAGTGAGAAAAAATGTTTAGAGAGTAGTTTATTATACTAAAAAAATTGGATATTGCAGTACTTAACTCTGAATACCAGCTGTCTAAAAACAGGCCAAAAGCTGTCCAAAAGACAGCTAGTATTCAGAGTACAATAATACTTCACCTTTGATCAGGAAAAAAATAGCTCCAGTGTGGATAAAACAGTTCTCAGACGTACCAGTTTTCTTCAACAATGTTATGTGTAATGGGCTAATTCAATATTATTAGGGAGTCGCATATTTCGATGATGCTTAGGATCGCCCAAAAAATTAATCTGAAACTGACTGCAGGAAACAATTCATTCCATTTTTATATTTCACCCCCACAACTCTATGGGTTAAATTTTTCACCACTGTAAGTAATATTTGAACCACATTTCATTGAAATTGTTCCTGCCACTAAAGAGTTTCGCTTACATATGTATCCATATCCAAGAAGAGAATTACATTACACAACAGTACCTGGTGGTCAAGTGCAGGAATGTGTCGGTAACTTCGTGCAGGTGGTATTGGGGGAGCTCCAGGTGCTGCTGGTGCACTTTCACTCCTGGTGCGGCTCTCTGCTTTTGTGACATGCAGAGGCCTACAACACCCCACAGTGTAGTTACATAAAACAAATATCAAGTGTTTTAACACACACACACACATGAATGTAGTGAAAATTTCTCTTCTCCCAAAGATGATCCTACACCAAGAAAAAAGCTTTAGGGTAAATAATTACAACAATAAAAAACCACACCATGCATTGTCAGTTTAACCACTTACATTGTTGTTTCAGTGAATTTAAAACAGAACCATATTTCAGGTAACACGAAAGAATAAGAAAATTTTACCTTAGTTTCACAAAAAGATGGAAGTACATTGCTTACATACAGATTGCATGAAGTTTTTGCATGCTGGAGAATAAATATACCTTTGCATTCTGTATAAATTGCAAAAAACAGATTATGGATGTGCAATAACAATTTCCTATTGCATTACAGGAAACATACATACGTTCCTAATTTGAAAACTTTTGTTCTGCTTTTCACACACTGCTGGCATTTTAACGCTACATTGTCATTTGCTTACAAGCAATTAAATTAAGGGTGATTGATGATGGAATAAGTAACACAGAAAAGTAATAACACAGGTCACATTTTATAATGAAAAGAAGTGAGGGAAAAAAAAAAGAGAAATCCAGGACAGATGCACAAACTGAATTAACACAATAATTGTGCTGTTTTCGACATTTTACAATAAACTTTAAAAAGCAATGAATTTTCTATTGCATATAATGGTTTTACATTTACCAGGAAACCAATAATTAAACTTGAAATTTCTGTAATTGATTATCAGTCATCAAAGATATAAAAAGACAAAGAAAATACATACTGAATATCAAAAACCATTTAATGTTTCATGATTGATTATTTCAAACTTAATATCAGAATTCACCCCCTCTGGTTTTATTACCATACCACACATAATACTTTAGGATCATTTACGTCAAAAAGTAAGCAAAAAAAAAAAAAAATGTGTGGTGATAATGCAAAATTTAAGCTGCTTTAGACATTCCAAACCTCTGAGCCTATATTTGAAATATTGCAGGCTATCAATTTCTAGACATTACCTGAATAAGCTAAAATGATATTGCTTCAAAATTCTCTGCGATGTTAAATATATCTCAAGCAGATTGAAGTAAAAATACATAACTTACCTTCTTTTGTACGAGGCAGTGGCTTTGAGGCGAGGACGGGGCCGGGGAGGATTTGTTTCCACTGTACTTTTCTTCTCAAGCTGTGAATCCCGCAAGCGAGACCGGATGTCTTTACACGCTGCACGCACTTCTCGCCCATGTTCACGAACCTGATATGTGCAAAATGCGATACATGCAGTGCTCATTGATAATGGAAACGAACATGCAAAGGCGATGCTGAGAGTTAATGACGAAGCATCAGTGCAATGTGCATCCATATTCCTAATTACATTTATTATCATAATACTTGATCAAATCATTACAAGTCAGGAGAGGAAATTAAATATTTCAGGATAGGAAGGCACTTTTCAATTTATTACATTCACTGTGTTATAAGAATGATGATTCATTACAAGATTTTATACATGCCAAAGAGTAGCATATTGTGTTCAGAATACATCAATATTACCAAATGATGTATCAAACAATTTAATTATTATTAGGTTATGGGCTTTTATTTACATGCAGGCAAAATTTTTTTACCATGCACTCACCACCTGCATTTTAAAGCACTTAAAAGCTGTTGCATTTTTCCTAAAGAGATGAGGAAAGGATGACAGGACTAGTAAAATATTCAACATTATTTCCTCCTTACTTATAAATGCTAGCTACAAGGCATCACAGAACACATGCACAATACAAGTGCCACACTTACAGTTTTGACAGCTGACTTCATAGCAGGATTTGCCTGCAAGTACACAAAATAATCATGTTTAACAGATACTTTATGGAGCATGGCATGGAGCAATACTTTATGAGGGCAGGAAATAAAAGTTACCCTTTTATATCATAAAATAAATTTAAAAAGAAGGGCTAGTTACAAGTTACATACATAGCGCATTACATAAATCAACAGCCTAACAAAATTATTGTTTATTTTATTTTACATTAAATTGTACACACAAAAAATATCAAATGCATTTATATCAAGTATCATCCACAAAAACAGTACTGAATTACATAAAATTAATTGCAAACAAAATTTATAAAACTGAACAAAACAATTGTAGCCTGCGTTTTTATTCCTACGCAACTATCCATTTCCTCATATTATGTTTTCTACTTTCACTACTGAAAGACTAACTGATACAAAGAAAAGATACTGATACAGAAGAAACAGAAATCCAAGTCTTCCATTACAAAGGAATTGACTATGAACAAAGCACACAAGATACTGAACATTTCACACAGAAAAGCATTACAAAAGCATCTAATAGTGCAGCCCTATACAACTATTCATATAATACACTGATTCCTCACATACCCACACTGAATTCTTGTCCATTCATACCATAATTAGGAACTTGATTCAAAACTTATGTCATACAGAGGTAGAGAGATTATTTCACATCATACTACTTCCACAGATTTGCAAGCATGGATCCAACGCAGTACCTTGTTGCGCATTGTCTTGAAGAAGGCTGTACCCTCACGCCGTACTGTGCGTTTCCATTCTTTGTACTGTTGCCGAAGGCGGGAACTACTTCGACCCGAGTAAAGACAAATCTCTTTTTCAAATTCATCAGAGAAACCAAGACCGCCATTTAGCATTTCAAGCCTCTCTTCAATAAACTGAAAAGTAAAATATTTAATTTTAACACACACCATCAAGCAAAATACACACAAGATAAAATATGGATAAGAGAGAAGATAAAATAATACAAGAGAGATAACAAATACACAAAACTATACTAAAACACTACAATACCTAAGTTGTAAATGATTTTCAAGAAAATAATACCAAAAAACATTATTTTTCAATGAATTAATATACTTTGTGCATTGGGCAATCTCTTTGTCATACAAATGAAATATCAAAATAATTCAAATTGAAATAAAATGTACATGATTAACTAAGGGACTTTTACCTGTTGAAATAATTGTAACTGAAGTACTTTACGCAAAAAGGGTTGTACTGGTGAGGGCCTTGATTCTACAAATGCATCTGAATGGAAGGTAATACGCTGCCCAGGATGAAATCGCAAAGCATCTCTATAACCTCCAATAAGCATTACTAATGCCCTAATGAAGGCCCGAGCCATGCCATCACCCAGCATGGCCTGTGAACGTAGCTCTCGACGCAGACTAGACACCTAAATACCAATCCAATTACAGCTCAAGAAGTATCATTAAAGTTGAACCAAATTTACAAAGAACACTTCAATGAAAAAATAAATAAGTAAAAATTTAAAAGAAACAAAACAATACAATTAGCAACCTGCTATCTCTTTTAATCTCTCATTCCAATATATTTGGATAACACCTATGAATTTATAATCATTATTTTTTATCATAAGACACAAAAAACTTACCACATCAGCAGGCAAATTTTGAAGGTCATCAAAGGGAGACTGTAGTGTATTTGTATCAGCATCAAAAACTACAACTTCAGCCAAATCACTTCTATTTATACTCTAAACATCATCATAAAAAGGAATCACAAAAATGTATACTAACTTCAACAACTATTCATTTCTATTAATTTTCCTCATTTAAACTGAAAGCAAAAACACTTACTTGGAAGACAGGAACAGGAGCACCAATTAGAAAAGGCATTGGAGCTAGAAGATAATCCACAAGAGGATGGGGCAACAAGGGAATGAAAACGTGCTGCCAGTGCATTGGATAGAGTAATGATGCTGCTGCCTGTACACAAGCTGACAGACGAGGCAGTCTTCGAGAGACGAAGACTATTCTCCTTTCATGCAGTAACGAAGCAAATATTGCTGCCATATTGTGTGCATCTGCAGCACTATAGTACTCAGTCAGATTTCTCTGGAAGCAAATAACTCTTTGTAAGCATTTGAAATCAAATGTAATTATGAAATTTTACGAGCAAAACCTCGTTTACATGTAAATAATTACATTTTTTAAATAAAATTTACAAGATAAAAAAATGAATAAAATTTTCATTTGAACTTTTTAATGATTAATCCATAAAATAACATTTTATTACAACGCATTGATATGCAACTTACATTTTCAGGAATACTGGGCAATTCACTCACATTCGGACAGCGACTGACAAATGTCTGCAAATGAATAAGGTCAATAAAGAAATAATAATGTCCATAAAAGGAATGCTACAAAATGTTCAAATACATACTAGTTTGCACACACCTGTTCACCATTCCAAGGAATGACTAAAGTACCATTGGTTGGGATGTCACATATGTAAAGGGCTTCAAGAAAATATTTTCTCTGTTCTACTGGATTATGTGACTGTGACACCTCTGAGATCTGGTTGAGTAATCTGTTCAAAAATCACATCTAGCTTCAACAGGCACAAAAACATAAATTTGAGAAGTTTAAAAGGGATATTGTACTGCAACATACTTGTAAAATGTGTCATGCCAAGGAAGAGAACTCAGAAAAACTAAAGCTGCATCTGTCTTAGGATCATGACGGCAAAATCCAAAAGTCCACTTGGAATCTTCATTAGTAAATACAAATGAATAATGCTGAATGGCAGTGCTGGAACAAAATATGTCCCAGTAATTCACATACTGCAGAAAAATATTGACAAGTGCATGTCATTCTAAAATTGTGTTCTCACTGTTCAAATTCACATGGATATGTGAATTTAGAAATTGATTTCAATACTTCTTCCTCTTGATAGTCGTCAGGAAATTTATCAATTATTTTTGCATGTTCTTCCCCCGGTCGAGGACAGGATACCTCGCAAAAACAATGAAATATTTGCTTGACATTTTCTCTGCAAAGCAAAAATATTTTAATCGGGTCATATACAAAGTAATTTATAGAGTCATGACACAGGTACACGCACATTTTCAACGTACCTTATTCTAGAACCCATTGTTGCACACACCTAACCTGGCTCATGATTGCTACAATTCTACTCGCTGCTTGTACCAACACTTTCCAGTCACTCTTCAGCAGTACACTCAGGACCCCACTTGGAGTGGTTCACTGTTTGGTCTCACGGTCCATTTCTCTTGTTCTCATCCGCAATAGCCGTACGCCTTCCCAATGAAACGACCACGCGCTCTGACGACGGCTGCGCAGACTCGTAAAATCAGCTGAGGGGGAGTTGTAAGCACTGTGGTTGTAAGTTATTACTTGCAACTTACATAGTACCTGATACCTTTTATTCTGGCTTCTGCCTCAAGGGGCCCAATGGACTCTCGTATTGAGAAGTCTAGCATTCAACAGACATGCATTTGTTCTCACTCACGAAAACAAATTACACATACAATGTCGCTTAATATAGGCTACACCTTAATGAACAAATAAATAATTGATTGTGCAATATAATCATTCTGCCATTTGACTTCAGAATAGCTTCACAACAGTAATGTGGTGCTACAGAATGGCACAGACTTTCCCGTATTAGATTTCTATTTCCTTGGGTCTGGGCTAGCTATTTGAAATTGCCACATATTCGTGATAGTTGCATCTATCGCCACCCAAAATACATTTTTTTTGACATTTTCTTAACTTTTCGGTTTCCTAATGGTAGAACGAAAATAATTATTTTAGAATATTAAAGAACAGTAAAATCTCGTCCTAAATGGCTATTTACTTAGAAAAATTTGGAGCCGTTTTTAAGAAAATTGCGTTTAAGCGCTACTAGAAATACGAAATTTGAAGCTCTTTTTCACAGAAAAGTTTTGAGTTTTCGAAACATTTTATTTGAAGTCATTTGAAGCACCTTAACCTACAAATACAATATTGTTTACAAATTGCTGGTAATGTGCTTATTAAAGATTTGAGAAATCTTTCAATAAATTACATTGGTGTAATTTAAAAAAACAAAACAAAAACAACTAGTGGTGCTTCCAACGCACATACTTTCTCGCTCTGCTTCTATACGGTCCTTTTGCTATTCCACTACTTCATAAACCAGAAAAAGTGTATTATACCAGCAAACTTTTCGGTACCAAAATCCGACAACCGAAACTAAATTCAACGAAACCGCACTTACACCACTACGCAACACCAACACCGTCTCTGTCGAACAGAACCATGAAAGAATAGAACCGACCTATAAAATGGTAAATGCATGATTAAGAAACAATTGATACGATGGCAAAACGCTTTACAAATACAAGAGAAGTAAAAAATTGTTAAAAGTTAATTATTTGAACAAATATATTCAGACATTTCCAGGACATTTATCGCAATTACTTATATTTTAGTCTATACGTAATTCTATCGCTTTTATTATTAGGAGCCGGTAATTCTCAACATGCGAAAAATGTGTCTTTCAAACATGACCAAGAAAGGCAGCGATAAACCGCATTACGAAGTATTCGTAAAGCTAGAAAGTAATAACCATTTTTGGAACCGTTAGGGATATGTAAGTTCATCGCATGCCTTCTGGATATATTATATTACAATTACATTTAAAATGCTCATAATTTTAAATTGGTTCATACAGATATACTAGACAACGGTTGATTTGACATGTCATACGCTTCAGAAATCGAATAACAGAGTTGAAAAATAGTTTAAAAGACGCAGTTAGGGAAAACACAGACAAGTCCTGTCTATTTATCTACATTGAATCTATTCGTGAGTAGAAGTACTTCAAATGATTTTCAATAAAGTATCTACATTCTTCAGTGTTTTTTTCCTGCAACATCACATTCATCAAATTAAAATTCCCCAAGCGGGATTGAACTCGGTACCTTCCTTATTGAAGAACTCAACCCGAAGGTGCATTAACCAAACGCGCTACGGGATCGACTTGCGGAACAACTCCTAATATTTCAATCAAAACGATCTTGAATCAGTTCTATCATTAGGAAGAAGGTAATTGTCAACATGCGAAAAACATGTCTTTCAAAAAACATGACCAAGAAAGGCAGCGGTGAACGGTTAACCCCACATAATTTATCGGATGATCGGCACTTGGAAAATAACTACTGCGAGAAAGTATGTGCCATTCTATAGCACCACTAGTTTATTTATATATTTACCTTCCCTTCTTACACACGTGCAGAAAATTTAAAGAAAAAATTTGGAGCGGTTTTTGAGAAAAGTTTTTTTTTGTCAATTTGAATCGCAATTTACGCAAAAACTATTCGTTTTTCCCAAAAATAGTACATGACCTTATTTGAAGTGCTAATTTTCTACAACCGACTTTGTCTGAAGCGAAAATCTCTATCTTCAATTTTGGAGTTTTTAAACAGATTTTTGCAATTTTCGAAAAATAGGGCCTATAAACGAAAATGATGTCTACGTCATTCCCTTCAACGTTCTTCGCACTATTCAACAACAAAATATAATCAAAAAATTTGGAGCCATTTTTTTTTAATTCATAAAATCTCAAAATGGGCTTCATGTAAAGTATTCTCAAATACTAAGATATCGGTTTCAAATTCAAGAGGCCTTGAGACGAGTCAAAACCATCGGGGAATATCAATTTTGAAGAAAATCGACCGAACGGTTTAGGCGCTAGCGTTGACCACAGACGGACAGACGGACGGAATGCCGTCAATCGATTTTGAAGTATGAAGAAGCAACAAATCATGGATTTTGACTACTCCACGAGATAGAGGTTTTTTTTCCTAAATTTAGCAACAGGTTTTATCCACTATTCTGTCACCAGACCCCTGCTATAAGAGATTTTCTGGCGAAAATTCTCCGTTTTCCGCCGCACGATTACATAACTTTCTCTTCTTACGAAGTATTCGTAAGGCGAGAAAGTAAAAACAACAAATTGTAATTTACGTCTTCTTAAAGATTGCAATTACAGCTATCCGTTCGAAAAGTTTGAAGAAAAAATTTGGAGCCATTTATGAGAAAATGGTGTTTGAGCGTGTCTGAAAATGCGGAATATTCTGAAAATGCTAGTTTTCACAGAAAACGGTTGTTTTCAAGACACTTTACTTGACGTAATTTAAAGAACATGTACTTATTAATATTATAATGTCAACAAATCACCGCTAATGTAAATATTAACGATGTGAGAGACAAGTCAAAAAAATTACATTTTTGTATTTTTTGAAAAAACAAAAGATTAGAGCAATATGGCGTTTATGTCATCTCATAGAGTACATTAGGCACTATCTCTACCAAAATCTTAAAAAAATTTGAGGCCGTTTTTGAAAAAATCTTGTTTTTCTTTTTTTTAATTGCACATATTGCATGCAATATTGCGCGAAAACTAGTGAAATTTTCAAAAAATTGTACATGACCTTAAAAAAAGAACTTAATATGAGGAACAAATTTTATTTGAAGGAAAAATCTCTATCTTCAATTTTGTAGTTGGAGGACGACGCCGAATAAAATTCAAACTTTCACAATTTTCGAAAATTCAGAGTTAACCGTGAAAATAGTACCTATGCAGCTTTAATAAGTGTATTTTACTCTATTCTTACAAGAAATTTAAAGAAACAAATTTGGAGCCTTTTTTTAATTTTGTAAATGTCCGGGGGGAGGCTTCGTGTAAAGTATCTCCAAAATTAAAATATCGGTTTCAAATTCAAGGGGCCACGAGATCAGCCAGATCGATCGGGGAGTATCAATTTTGGAGAAAATCGGCTGAACGGTTTAGTCGCTAGGTTGTTCACAGACGGACGGACGGACGGACGTTTTGTTTTCAATTGTTTTTTCGGTGTCAAGGTAGCACCCTCTGGAGAGGGTGCTGGTCAAGGACCCACAAAACAAGGATTCTGGCTACATCATGTTTTAACGAGATTTTTTTTTAATTTAGCAACTGTATTTGTCTACTTTTTCGTTACTAGGACCATATAATAAGAGTTTTCTGCCGAAAATCTGCCGTTTCTTCGCGCAGCATATATAAGTGACTATACTTACTTTTAGTACTCATATATGGAAAAGTAAAAACCAATTGAAAGCAAAACGTCCGTCTGTGAACACCACTAGCGCCTAAACCACTCGTAGGATTTTTTCCAAATTGAAAAAGCACCAGTCCATTTGGCTCTAGTCGAAGCTTTGAAACACTCACTTCAAATTTGTGGGTACTTTACATGAAGCCCCCCGGACATTTTAAAAATTTTCTCATAAATGGCTCCCAATTTTTTCTTTAAATTTCTTATAAGAATGGAGTAAAATACAGTTATCAAGGTGGCTCAGGTACGATTTTCTTGGTTAACTCTGAATTTTTGAAAATTGCAAAAGTTTGAATTTTTTGGGGCATCTTCCCCAACTACAAAATTGAAGATAGAGATTTTTTCTTCAAATAATGTTTTTCTTCATAGTGAGTGCTTTCGTTAAGGTCATGTACATTTTTTTGAAAATTCGCCCAATATTGCTTGCAAAATGTGCAATTTAAAAAAAATACAAAAACAAGATTTTTCTCAAAAACGGCTCCAAATTTTTTCGAATGTACTCTATGAGATGACATGAGCATCATGTTGCTCTGTTCTTTTGTTTTTCAAAAGTTACAAAAATGAAATTTTTTTGACTTGTCTCTCGCGTTGTTAATATTTACATTAGCGGCAATTTGTTCGCATTACTATATTGATGAGTACATGGGCTTTAAACAATGTCAAGTAAATTATTTCGGAAACAACAGTTTTCTGTGAAAACTAGTTCAAAATTTCGCATTTTCAGAAACGCTCAGACGCCATTTTCTCATAAATACTCCAATTTTTTTCAAACTTATCGAACAAGTAATGCTGATTGCGCTCTTTAACATGACGTGAAGATCATATTGGGGTATTTCAAAAAATTACACAAATGTATTTTTTTTTTTTTTTTTTTTTTTGAAAAATCTCTCACACCATTAATATCCCCGTTTCCCACAATTTGTAAACTGTTGGATTTGTGAGTTAAAGTGCTTTAAATTACTTCAAATGAAGTTTTTTTTAAAAACACAAATGATTCCTATGAAAAAGAGCTTCAAATTTCGCAATTCCAATAGCACTTAAACCGCATTCTCTTAAAAACGACTCCAAGTTTTTCAATAAAAATTGCCATTTAGGAGGAGGTTTCACTACTCTTTAATATTCTTAAAATAATATTTCCGTTCTACAATTAAGAAACCGAAAAATTAAGAAAATGTTAAAAAACGAAATTTGGGCGGCGATTGATGGCAGCTGGCAAGAGTATGTGGCGAATTCCAACAAATAGCTAGCCCAGACCTAAGGAAATAGAAAACTAATACGAGAAAGTATGTGCCATTCTGTAGCACCACTAGTTTGTTATCAGGGCAAGTAAATGAATTTTTTGTGCTGAAAATTCGCAGTTTTTTTCCGCATGACATAACATGCATCCCTACGTTTATTACTCCGTATGTACGGGAAAGTAAAAAATGTTTGCAAACTTTAAAAAAATTTAAATTTAAATAGCTATGAAAAATAAACAACTTCAAATTTTTGTATAATTTTATTACAAATATAAAATGTGTTATTATCTATAAAATGAACCTATTTTGATTTTTTTTCGTTAATACAGGAGATATGAGCATTTAAATAAGACAATACGCACGCTATTTTGTAATTTTTAATTCGTATTACTCTGAAGGTATACAATTTATGAAAATAAAAAAAAACAAAAACATTAAGGTCAATGTTTCGTCGATTTGACGTGGAATGACTCATATACAAATTCAGTTCTGTGCACAGAAATGCTTGGCGTTTCTACGACGCCACTTACCGCACACCAAGGCAACACACGTGTGCAAGAGGCCCTTTGTGATTGAAGGTCAAACAATCGACAAAAAAAGTGCACTTCAAATTTTGGTATTTTTAATATTTTGGGCAAAATTGCATAATTTCGTAAAAGTTGAGCCTAATTTTTCCTCTAATTTATGAACTGAAGCTGGTAAAATATTTTTTGAAGGTCGGTCAAACATTTACAAATAAATGCCAACGAAAAATTTGTAATTGTCAATTTCTTTGGAGCCTAGTTCACTAGATCTAACTAATTTTTCATCACAATGACCCATCAACGAGAGTTTTTCTATTAAAAACAACTCTACAGATGTGCTAAGGTGAGAAAATAAAATTTGGAACATGAGAAAATTTTGAAAATGTTCCACAGGCTTCATGTAAAGCACCTCCAAAATTTAAATGTGTTTAAAATTCGCAGTGCCTCAAGAGCAATCAAATCGATAGGGAAATATCCATTTTGGATAATATTCTGCAAACGGTGTGAGTGCTGTGCTCTCCATAGATGTATGAACAGACTCGCAATGATTTTGCCACTGCTTGTTTAATTCAATTTATCAAACCGGAAGAGGTGACTCAGGGTATCAACTGATGTCACTGCAGTGCCTCTGGCTGGGAGGACCTAGGTTAGAGTCCTGACGATGGCAGGATTTTCAACACTATCTAGATAGAATTCAGTCCCTGACTGGAGGAGAATTCTAGCGGCTGGCTGCTCTGATTGGTAGTTTTCTGTGGTGTACCTGAACAATATCAGATGAATGCCTGAGCAGTACGGTAACAAAACGTAACATGCCATGTTTTCTTCCTCTTCCTTGTCCTATCCTCACCCCTTACTTAAACATAAACTTACAAGCCATACATGCCCGGAGACTGGTCAGGAGCTTAGTGTTTGTCCGAGCTGGGGCAGTGCCCTGGTGAGAGATACCAAGTTGAGGAAAACTCTGCTAGCCAACAGGTAGGTCAGCATCGTATCTCACCATCCATCAGGGGAAGATCACCGCCACCTCCCACGATAACATACACAACACTTTTTATCAAACATTTGTCAGGTCATGTCTCCCAACCCCTTGTGGAGCGTTGAGCGCTTTTCATTGAGCACTAATCCTCTATTACATAAATTTTTATTTTGGAGTAATCCTCCATTACTATTATGTCTGTACTGTACTCAGTACAGATATAATATTGACATAATAAGACAAAGTATCATGTCGTTGTGCAGAGGACTGCCAGGTAGCATCTCTGTGCACGTGCCTCTCTTGCGCGCCCCTGCGTCACTACCCAGCAACCAGAATTGGGAAGGAATTAGGATCAAGGTAGGGTTTAGGACACTTAACAGGGGTTGGACTAGCCTTTGTGAAGCAAACTCGTTTTGTTGGAACAAATTTCACATGAGATCGAGGGGAATCAAACCTGGACCTCCTTGGTGGAGGGGGTTTATCTGGTGGCCAGATAATCGTACTTACAGGACCAATGGCCCTTGGGTCATTCCCTGCAAAAAAGTAGATTTTATGACATGACTTTTTCAAACTTGAAAACATTTTGGGATATTGTTGTCCATGATGCCTACATCGTCGAGGTACAATATTAAAAGTTTCTGATTGTTTGGCAACAATTCACTCTTAAAACCTAAAACTTCTTGTGAACACCCTTATATTCTTCAATTTTTTTTGCTCTCACATAAACGTTTCTAAAAATTTTAAAAATTTGTTAGTATATATAAGATAAGTGGTTAAATTATTCATTAAAGATTAAATTTATATCATGCTATTCTTGGCATACAACAATAAAAAACTTTTGTACTATGCAATTACCCCAAAGTCAACCTTTTTAAAATTATGAAAATCTGCAAAAATATTGAGTTTAGGATGTTCTAGAAACTATTAAATTTTCTTGACGATATCTTTCAAGGAACAAAAATTATCATTAAAAATACTCAAATGAGCCAAGGGGCAGTATGCGACCTACCACAAAAATCCACTGTTTGCAGTGCCGCTGCTAGCGTGGCGGCTGGTGAAATTCACAAGAAGTCTTAGGTTTTAAGAGTGTACAGTTGCTAAACAATCAGTTAGAAAATTTTAATATTGTACCTCAACAATGTAGGCATCATCGACAACAATATCCCAAAATATTTTCAAGTTTGAAGAAGTCATGTCATAAAATCTACTTTTTTGTGTGGAATGACCCCCTTAACATTGATGTGTCGGGAATTACAAATCAATCAATTTATCAATATTACTAAACATAAAATTACATTAATTGAAAGGCAAAATTGGCAAGTGAAGTGCAGTTTTAAGACTTTCAGTGTTTGGATTCCCTACTGTTGATAAAATTACACCTTCAAATTTTGCCTGGAAAATAACATGTAGACTCACACTTTTTTTGCAGCAGTGTGAGAATGATAAAGTGTGCTTTATATTTCATCAACATTTAATTAGACTCAGTAAGCATCCATATCTTTCCAGATTACAAATACCCCTGGTTTCTTTAAGAGATGACCTTAGGGTAACAAATCTGTGTAATTTTTTTTTTTTTTTACATTGTCATTGATCCTGCAAAACTCAATATGTGCACATTTCATTAAAATACACACTTAGAGATGCAAGAAACTCTTTATAATCTGTACCTTAAAAGTAAGAAGTGTATGGTATATTTGTGATTAAAAGAGAAAAATTATTATTTGAGTACTTTTGTTTTATGACCCTCCTGTAAAATGACTTCACAAGACCATTTTTACAGGTGCAATAATGATATACACAAAATGTTTGTATTGTCAGGCAACAAACCATAATAAAAGCATACAAGTAACCAAAAAACAACTGAAATTTACTGGTATAACAAATCTTCAAATTTTATGAAAGTTCAATCAGAACAAATGTGCTAAGCTTTATATACAAATACCTCAATTCAAATTCACATTTTATTATTCTCTCAAATTGGTAATGTCATTTTTGAAAGTGTAAAACGTACATTCCTAGTATGGATCATATAGTTCAATTTACACCAACAGTGAATATTATTTATAAACATTTTTAAACAACACTTCTCACAATCAATTACTCAGATCTAACAATAAATTAACAGTCACAATAATTTCAGTCTCCATGTTCATGTTGTGCTTCAGCTTCACGCCATGTATTCTGAATAGCTTCACTAATCCATCGCCACCATGATGACTTGCTAAAGAAGTACAAGCCACAAATAAACATGAAGGCCCAAGAAAGAATCAAACAATAGTCTGTCTCCTTTGTGGGTACACTAGAAACTGGACCACCAAAATCTGCTGATGTGACATACAATTTATCATGGGGTTGCAGACCTAAACAAGAAAACTTGTTAGTAATAATTGATTTCAAATTATTAAATAATAATAAGGTAATAAAAAGGGAAGGAATTCAAATTGAACAATTTCAATTTTTTAAAATTAAATTAAGAAGCCTTACCTGTATATTTGGTTATAAATTTTGCAAAAGATTCTAAATTGTATTCAGAATCATTGAATTTGGCTGCAGGTCGTCCATTATGGAAAAGCATAAGTGTTGGGACTCCAACTATTCCATATTGTGTGTTAAAACTAAAACATGACAAAAATTCAATTAATCCAATAATGTAGCACGTCTTAGACCACAGACTATAAAATAATACAAGGGGTATTTTCTCACACAATTTTTATCTGGTAAAAAATACACATACAAATGGACAAAATTCAGAGAAATTAAGCTAATGATTTTACTTGTATTCTTATGTCTTATATTTAAGCAGTGGTAAATCAATTCAATAATTTTTTTTCTACATATCAATGAATATTCTTTTTACACATTTTATTATAGCATCAGTAACTATGACTAGGTGTACATTATACAGAGATTAGAGAAAACAATGGTAAAAGTAGTCATTGACTGAAAAGATTTTGTTACACGCACTGATCAATGATGACTATTTGACACCTGGCAAGTGCAAATCTGTGTTTTACAATAAATGGAAATTTAAAAATAATCACCTTGTTAGAAGTAAGCATTTTACAAAAAGATAGTAAAAACAGTATATTATCCAACTAGTTTATAATGTTATGTTTTAATGCACAAATACATATTTTGAAAATGAGCTGTATTAGGAGAGAAAGTTTTCAAATTTGTTAAATGCGATAAAGCAAGTTGCATATGCTATTTTTTTATAACAGCATTATAAATTTATCAACGAACCAAAATTAATTTTGGAAACAAATTTCAAAAGGAGTTTTGTAGTTGTCATCTGAAGATGTTGGTATAACAATGTTATCAGGGGTTGATTCAGCCTATCATTTCTTGGGGGGGGATCATAGATATTTTTTAAATAATAAACATGTTTATTACACTGTATATTATTTTTGCGGAGTACAGGGTCTTTAGCTTTACTCACAACCCATGACAGAAAGTGTCCTTGTTTTGAGAATTTGGCAAACTGCATCTATTTGTCACCTATCCAGACAGCCGTGCCTGGCATGTCAAGAAGCAGAGGGGGCAGCGACCATTTGGTCAAAAGCTACAGCAACTTTCCTGTTTCTGTGCTTTTCCTATTCAAGAACTTTGGCAGGCAGGTACACGGCTCACACACCAGAATCTTTTCATGCTGCACAGAGTGGGTGGAGTGGGGTGGGGCGGACTGAGGCACAAGCAGGGAAACAAAACACCTCTTTAAGCAACTCCACTTAGTACGCTTAAGACACAAAACTATAATACTGAAGATGTGGAGGGAAGTTTTGACTGATTTATCAATTTAATAACAGCAACATAACTATAATTATTATTTAAATAGAGCCAGCTCAGAGGGAAATCAGTAAGATATCTTGTTACATTACCGCCAAGCTCTTCATTATTTATAACAATAATAATGTATTATTATTATTATTATTATTATTATTATTATTATTCCTCTAAATCACGACTTAAGATGTTATGTGTCGGCTGAATATAAAATCTACTCCAGGTTGCAACCAGCTACCTAAGGAGCAGATCTAGGGACTGTCGGTGCCTCTACAATACTTTGCGCAAAATGTGGGCTGTTCCAAATAAAGCTATTTCTTGCACTTCCCAGTCTTTTGGATTACCTGGGAGTTTAGACAAGTTCTTACACAAATTTTGCGGAACAAATCCCAGAGCTCCGATAACTATCGGTACGACCTGTGCTTTTACACATTCGGCTGATCTCGATTTCCAAACTCTTGTATTTAAGACGTTTCTCTGCCTCCTTGGTAACGACGTTTTGATCGCAAGGTATAGCAACATCCACAAGTAAACACGATTTGTTCTCCAAATCCCGGATGACTATATCCGGTTTGTTTGCTGCTATCATGCGATCAGTTTGAATTTGTTGGTCGTACAATATCGTACACAATCCAACAGACGTCACCGGTTTTGGTGAATGTTCGTACCACTTGGGGCTTGTGTTCGGAACTTCGAGGGCGGTACAGATCTGCCAGTGGAGGTAGCTACACACCCTGTCGTGTCTTTGCAGGTATTTGGTCTTTGCTAGGATTGGACAAGCTGAGACAATATGATCGATGGTTTCTACGTGTTCCTGACAAATGCGGCATTTATCATCTTGGGAAATTTTGAGAACCGCTTTATCATAATGTCGTGTTCTCAAGGCCTGTTCTTGGGCAGCTATTACAAGTGCTTCCGATTCTGGCTTCATTCTTCCCCTTTTAAGCCACATAAATGATTGATCTTTATTGATCTGCACCTTGTCCATTCTTTTTAGATATTGTCCGTGGAGTGGTTTGTCTCTCCACGATTTCTTTAACATTTTCTGTGTCTCAAATTTCATGTTAAGTAGCATCAGAAGTTCAGTGTCTCTGTCATTCTGGTTGTCTTGCATAGTCTTGTTCGCAATGCTTCTTGCTACACTTACAATGCCTCTGTTTCCCATTCTTCGGTCCGATTTCATGACCTGCCTCATTAGTGGGTCATCTTGATGGCTGACTACATACTTTCCCATCCCGGTTATTGCATTGTGCCAGGAGGCTTCAATTTGTCTCAGGCCTCTTCCTCCTTCCTTATGTGACACAAAGTCTATGTACATCAGCTCGGGGGTGGGCAACATGATGCATTGTAAGCAATTTTCTGGTTTTTCGATCCATGATGTGAATTTCCTGTTCAGTCCAGTCTACTAGTCCGAAACTGTATTCGGCTACAGGCACCGCCAGACTACCTATTGCTGATATTTTATTCCTTGAGTTCAGAGCGGACTGCAGGACAAGTCTCACTCGTCTATAATACTCCCTGCGAATTCTCTCTTTCATTGTGTCGTTTGAGATGGTCTCACATTCTTCAATGCCCAGATATTTGTAAGTTTTACCTGGCTCAAGATCTTGAATCAAAGTGTGTCTATCAACTTCAATGTTCTCGGACGTGGTCATTTTGCCTCTTTTTAAGTTGGCTTTTGCACACTTGTCAAGACCAAACTTCATGCAGATGTCATTGCTAAAATCATTGATGACAGACAGCATTTGGGAGAGAATCGCTTCATTCTTAGCAAACACTTTAAGATCATCCATGTAAAATAAATGTGATACAGGCATTTCACCACCATGGAGCTTGTAACCAAAGTCAGTGTGCGACAGCTGTCTTGATAGAGGAATCAAACTAATGCAAAACAGCAGAGGGGATAGTGAATCTCCTTGAAAAATTCCCCTGTTAATCTGAATACTTCTTGTTTCTACTACTCCCTTTCCGCTGTGGATTAGTAACCTGGTGCTCCACGACTTCATACTAGCCTTGCAAAACTCAACAAGTCTAGGATGAAATCGATAGATCTCCAGGGTCTTCAAAATCCAGTCGTGTGGTACACTGTCAAAGGCCTTCTGGTAGTCAATCCAAGCCATGCTTAAATTACATTTTCGTTTCTTTACATCATTCAAAATTATTTTATTCAGAAGCAATTATTATTATTATGGAATGTGCATATTAAGCAAATAAGACAATCTTAATAAAATTATTAAAAATACTAGTAAGTATAAATAAGTAATTATTGAAATTAATTAATAAAAAAATATATAATTTCCTTAAAATTGCACAAAAAACTGACCTTCGAGTAAATACTCGAAGTGACCACCATTTATTAAGAGACAAGTGTTTACTCTTTTCAGAGTAGTGGCTGCAGTACTTTGAAGAGTTACAAGGATTGAATAAGTGCTTTCTCTTTCTTCCACCTTAATTAGAGACATTCTCTCAGCCTGAAATCTGAAAGCATCCACTGGGGATTGCTAAAAGTGAAAGAATTTCTGAAGGTATTCATGCATTGCCAAACTGCCGAAAGAAGAGATGTATCCTGACCTGGATTGTGATTTACGATAAACACCCTGTATATATGATACTATAAAGATTATTTTTTAAATAATTACATAATTCTAGCATACATAAATAATTAAAATAATTTTGCCAAATAAAAGTAACAAATGGAAACTCTAGGCCTTTGGGAGTGGCCCATGCCATCGGCAATTGCATAACTCCATTGAAACTAACACTTAATTAAGTTCATTATGTTTTTTTCTTTTTTTTGTTTAACATTTTTATTCATCTTTCAACTATTTATAGTTAAAATGTTGGGAAGGGAAGGTTAAAATGTTCTGCAGCTCAAGAAAACATGAGCAGATGATCTTCTCCCCCATAATGTCACAAACAGTTGTTACTGTTTTTTGATTAAATCAAATAAAATCAAATACTACTTGTAGAGGCTTCTATCTAGCATATTGGACCCATTTTAAAATTAATTTTTAGATAATTTTTAAATATTAAAACTGATGCACATTATGTTTAAATAGCATTTTGTTCTTAGATCCTGATAGTAGGCAGTTATCTTTTACTTTTTTTTCCCGCGAATCAACCTCTATGGACCATGCAAACGTGCACATAAGACATTGTTTGGGGGGATCAGCATTTCTGCTGAGTCCATTTTTAAACCCAAGGGTCCTTAGCCATGGGGGTATGGAAGATGAATTGATGATGATTATGAGGGGTGAAAGGGCGACAAACACAAATACACCCATATCCGAGGCAGGACTAAAACTTGCGACCCTGAGGCTAGAGATCACCATGGCACTACTTCTTTTATGATCTCAGCCATCGAACCAACACTTTGCTTATTGTTGTATTAGAAATTTTAAACCTCTGGTACATATGCTCAGATTTGCCAAGGAAGTACAAGCACTGTGAGCAATAACCGTGAAATGAATTAACACCAAGCAATTACATCACAGGATAATGAAGATGAAGGAAACCTTAACTCCATATGACATGGTAACTGATAACAGGAGAGAAAAATAATCAAGAGCAGACTTGGTCTGTTTGCGTGCAACAAAAGTCTAAAAGATTATGCCTGGAAAAAATATAAAAATTTATATTAATTATATAATTAAAAATCGTTGAAGACATTAAAATGTCTTTGGAATTAGTGCTAGGAGATGTGAGTGGTGCTAAGTAGAAATTATATGAAGTATATTCAAATCTTGATTTGAAATTTCTCCAAAATTTAAAAAACATTACTTGTGGTGAAAATCAAAAAATAAAAATTTTATTCACATTGACTCGGATTTAATATTTGAAGTATGCTCCAATTACATCTTGTGACATAGAAATCATTTTTATGCATTCAAAAACATTTGTTTAAAAAAAAAGGATAAATTTGACAGAGTAATATATAGAAAAAATGTGAACTGTTCACTATTACAAAAGGCAATAAAACAAGAAATATTCTAAACTAAAATTTGATTCTGCACTTTTTTTTTCTTTTTCAACCCTGGATCATGCATGTTTTTGAGTAGTTTATATTGCATGTTTGTATGCTCATTTTAGCATTTGTAGTTCATGGAAATCTTGTGTCTATGATTCTTATTAATTACTTAAATTCACCATTGTTTATATCAAGTCAAAGGATGAAATTAATGAGGGTATACATATAATAACTGTAAAATATAAACAATAACTGATATTATTACCTGTGATATTTCATTGCATCAACAGCAGCAAGTTTTATGTCTGGGAATGCCCGAGGAAGAGCATTGAAATGAGGAGCAGCCATACTGCTGAAGGGGCAATATCGTGCATAAAAGAGGACAAGTGCACAGTCAGCATTTGTTCGCCTATCAGTCACATTTGATTCAGTTATCAAAATGCTGACTAGTCTTGTAGAATTCACAAGCTGTGAACAGTTAATTATATTTATTACATTTTGGATAAGAACAAGCAATCGCTCAATAACAAGTTATATGATTAACAAAGTTATACACAACAAAATGAATAATTTGTCTCAATTTATTCTGTTCTTTGTTATATTTAAACAATCACTTTGATGAACAGCACACATCTACCAATAAACAAAGATTAACAACTTTCACATTTTATGAAAATAATTTGCCTAAAGGCCCTCCCACTCAAAGAAATGGCAAATTTAGGATTATGTATTTACAACACGTAGAAAAAGGCGAATGTTTCAGGACCTCCCCCTCCCCCCCCCCCATCTTCAGTCATCGGCAACTAACCTTTTAAATTAAATTAGTATGCATATGATAAAATACAGTAATATTATATACCAGAAAAAATAATATAGTGCACTTACTTCTTCTAAAACATAATAGAACATCACTGAGATGTCAAAATTGATGATATTAATGTTGAAGTTAACCGTTTTGCTCAAATTTGTAATCAGGTAGGTGTGGTGTATTGCACGAGTCTAGATTTGGCACAGCGACATTTCAATGGAGTTATAACATTGGGACGAGGGGGTGAAAAAAATTAGGGAAACGAAAGGTTTCAAAGCATTCTTATCTGTAAGATATGTGGATTTATAATTATAATTTTTCTTAATTAGTAAATAAAATCCCATTAAAACGACTACCCTTGACATCATACCATTCCCTATTAGATGAAGAATTAGTTACATCTGTATGAAACTCACTAATCTTTCTATCACCCCCACAATCATTATCATCATCATCATCATTTCTCCATCCCTGACTCATCAGTGAAATCGCTTCCCTAATGTAATATGTAGTACGGAAAATGGAGTTATTACATTAGGGGTGAGGGGAAGGAAGGAACGAGTATTTCCCCTTTCTTTCAAAACTTCAGGAACATTCATTCCTGAATTGATCTGAAGAAAAGTACATGCAGGATTCATATGCTTTCTAGATTTTCAAATTCCCTACCTTTTCCAGATTTTCTAGTCTCAATAAATTTTTTCCAGTTTTGTTTATAAATTATTTCCATAATAGACAACTTGTGCACCCATGTGAGAACTCTCACATGCTATACCCCACCCTCTTCCTTATTTTTCCATTTCCATATTAAGCCTATAATATATATTTTTCTTCAAGACCCTCTTTTCCTTCGTTACATGTTCTTTATGTCACCTAGTAATTGATAACAATTTAAATTGAATAGAATACCAAGTAATTAGTACTTTCACATACAGATGCAGAATCTACAGGCTCTGAACAGGTGGGGTAGAATCGAGAAGCGTCGAACCACCAAAAATATAATAGAATGGTCAAGAAGACTGATAGAATGAGTGTTAAAGGATTTATTCATTGATGTGTAATGAGTTCATTTTTAAAGTTTTCAGGTCTCAAATAATAAAGGAACTTGATTTTTTTTTAAATTTAAAACATATTGTGTTAATTCTTTTTTCTCCAAAAGGCATAATATTATTCTACTTTAAATTCTAGATATTTTTGAAGTATATTATATTTCTCCTCTCTACAAAACAATTTTTGGATAACATTTAAAATAAGGCTGCTACAAAGATTTGAAAATGTGTCTGCATATTTTGAAAATCCCCTGTTGCAGTTTTCACAGTAGTGGGCAGGGAGGTGCTGGCAGTGAAAGGGCAGCTATTCTGATCAGCATTGCCAGATGAGTAAAAGTATATATCAGTACCACCCTTCTGTAACCATCCTGGAACTTTCACACTAATGCCTGGTATCACTGACAATGGATTTAAATTCTGAAATTGTTCATGTTATAACCGTTACATTTTTAACACACACAAAGTTTGTTAAACTTAACTCGATATCGATTCATTCAATGAACTAAATGGAAGTCTAAGAAGTTCTTTCCTCTTCTACTACACCATGTGTAAGAAAAAGACCATCTAATGTCACCCTTAATGTTTCTACGGCAGTTTTCACCAATATCATAATTTATTTGTAATATTGGTGTTAGTTTTAAATTATGGAATAAAAAATATTAATCTTAAATCGTAAATCATCAATTACAATATCCTGGTAATTAAATGTACGAGGATGACTTCATCCTGGTAGATAGTATCTTTATTGAAATCCTGGTAAAAGAACCAGGATTCTGGCACATCTGGCAACACTGATTCGGATGTATTAAGTTTTATATTTCTCACAATGAAAATAGCCAGTGACAATCAACAGTATACTTTGATTTATTTTAGCTGCACAAGGCGGGTCGTAAACGATTACAGTGACATCCAATCAGGAGCTTACAAATTACTGCAGTGACATCACTACAGTGATACTCCCGATTGGATGACACCACAATAGCTGTTTTTACATCAAGTGCAGTTATGTTTAAATCCGTATATAATTAAGTTATCCCCGGGTCACGGATTCGGTGTTTTAAGGCCGTGGACACTGTATTATCAGTCAATCACTAAACACTAGTCAAATATATCTCTCATTTTTCATCTCATAAGAAAGTAAAGGGCAGAGATGAGGAAAGTCTTTAATGATTGTATTGTGTCCATGGCCTTACAAATGGCATATTCTATATGTGCCGTGTTTCACTATTAACCCAATTTTCAATATTAAGTCAAAAAAATACATTTTTGTAATATTTGAAAAAAAAAACAAAAGAAAAGATCAATTTGGCGTTTATGTCTTCTCATAGAGTACATTAGGCACTATCTCTACCATAAGTTTAAAGAAAAAATTTGGAGGCGTTATTGAGAAAATGTTTTTGTATTTTTTTTAAATTGCACATATTGCATGCAATATTGTACGAAAACTACTAAACACTTCAAAAAAATGTATATGACTCTAAACAAAGAACTCACATTGGAGAACAAATTTTAATTGAAGGAAAAATCTCTGTCTTCAATTTTGTGGTTGGAAGAAGATGCCAAAAAAACTTTTGCAATTTTTGAAAATTCAGAGTTAACCGTGAAAATTGGACTATGCCACCATAATAAGTGTTTTACTTTACTCTTAGAACAAATTTAAAGAAAAAATTTGGAGCAGTTTTTTTCAAAATTTTGAAAACGTCCAGGGGGCTTCATGGATAGTACCCCCAAAATCCCAAAGCTTGGACTCTGGCGTGATGGGCACTGGTTTCTTCAATTTGAAACAATCGTACGCATGGTTTAGGTGCTGGTTGGTCAGTCGTTTTGCTTTCAATTGGTTTTTCGTTGCCAAGGACCCACAAAGCAGGGATTCTGGCTACACCAAGTGTAATAGGATTTTCCCCCTTAATTTAGCATCTGGATTTATCCACTTTTTCGTTGTCTGGGGCCGGCAATGAATTATTTTCTGTTGAAAATCTCCCGTATTTTCGCACAGCATTACATAATTTTCCCTATGTTATGTATATTACTGTTTATAAGTACGTATAGAGGAACAAAAAATAAAAAAGGAAATAAAAAAGAAATAAATAAAATTGTATCTGATTTCCAATGTATCTAAGTTATTTATACAGCATTAAACTTCATAGGCCTTGGCTTTGGAGTATGTTTATCAATATCATCACAAACAATGTAGGTTTCTGTAGTCTCCTGCTCAGTAGGACTTATGGAGTACAGCGGATGTTTCGATTGCCTCGAACTCTTCTTTGGTCTTTCTCATTCTCTTCTGCCTGTTCACTCATATATTGGTACTAGCTTTATTTGAAGTCCGTTCTCTTCCGTTCTTTCCACACGTTTTAAGCATTTTCTTACTAATTCTTTATAGTCCACCATTATAATAATAATTTAATTTTAAATGTAAAGAAAACTACCCAAATTTTTATTTTTAACCCTAATGATAGAGAATCTATAGTTTTCCCTTCATAATCTACATTATATTAATTTCATGTGTAATGACATATGAAACTTTAAAAGGATTGTTGTAGAAAATATTAATTTAATCACACATAAATAAAGTAAGTTTCTGAAGTCATGATGCCATGATTCAACATCACGTTCTCATGCTGCTCGAATACTGTCTCAAAATTCAAAAGTATATATTTTGATGTGATAAGTAATTTCCCTGAATACACAAGTCATCCACATTCTAGTACCATGAATCCAATTCAAATTATTTATTTACTATATGATCATTTAAAGCCTGTATTTTATAGAAGACAAAGGCAATTCAACAAATAACAGTCCAATCTTTGTTATCCTACCTAAAAATTTAAAACAATTCGTACCCCTTATTTATACATGTTTTTGTTTTATTGTCACTTATGCTAAATACACTTTGGCAAAGAAAACTAAAAATCCCATGGCAGCTAGAATCAATGGTGAACACAGAATGAAATAGAAGTTGGTAGAAAGGTGTATGCCTTTTATCTGTCAAGCCAAGAAATGTTTTGTAACAAATGACGTGAGTAAAGCAAAACACTACATCAAGGACAATAACTGCACCACAACTGTTTCTTTTTTATTTTTGTTACTATCCTTGTTTATTCTTGGGATGCAGGCTCAAGAATTCAGAGAGAAAAGTCTGGTATACAAAATTCAAAGAATATGAGGCAACTCGAAGTGCCAGACATCAAATGAAACCAAGTTGTCAGGAAAGAACATGCACTTGTCAAGTAATGAAGTTGGCATACATTTTGGAGTGAACAACATACCACATCAAGTGCAATAAGGATAAGAAATAAAAGGGGATAAGAAATCTGGATTACATATTCTTGTAAGTGCAATAATAAATATTTTTGGTTTCTTAATTTTCATTTCATCTGTTCACTAAGTAACAAACTATTTCCTTCTTTAATGATAAAACATTACAATTGTCAAGATTTGGAACACCTAGTTATAAAATTTTGGGCTAAAATTTACTCATTAAGGATTTCAGAATGTGTATTTGTTGATTTGAATTTTGAGCAAGTCAAGTTTTCAAAACGCTTCTGGAATATGAATGAGAAGGAGTGCTTAATATTAACACACCTCAACAGGTTGTCCTCCATTTTCTTTCTCTGTATTACAAGCAACTATACTTGTTATATTTCCCTTTTCTTCAGAAATGTCTGTACTATTACTAGAATTCACTGATGAATTGTTCAATGAATCTTCAGCACCCAATGTTTCCTCCAAATGATCAATCGCAGAAACTACTTCACCTTCCAAAGTTTCTGCATTATCTTCAATTGACTAAAAAGAACAAAAAACAACAAAAAAAATACATTAATATAAATATACACATTAAAATTGTTCATGGGTACAAAACAAATGAAGATATTTACCAGTTCTCCGTCATCCTTAGCATTCAAATCTATTGTATTTCCTGACACAAGAATATTAGTAGATGGTGATTTGTTTTCAACACCAGAGGTACCATAACCAAAAGGGTTATCGGTAGGAACTATACTGGAAATCAAGTCTTCTGAAGATAGCCCTTCATCGATCAGTGCTTGAAACAAACATTAATTAAAATACTCAACCAATATCAGAATCATTCACAATTAGGGCAAATACCACTAATGGTGGTGAATACAGTAGAATATAGACAATAAATACCCTCTTGGTTGAACCGTCTTTAATAATAATAATAATACAACTAATGGTCAAAATTAAAATAATATATGACAATAATCTAATAAAAATGAGAACACATTTCGTGACTGAAACTTACCAATCAGGAAAATCAGCACCACCCAAACCCGTGTGTTCATCTTCATTACAAACATATCTTGACACAACATTAATCTTAAGTCATTTTCAGTCTTTTTGACATTTTCTCACATGCATCAACATTTATGTCAACTACTCCAATATTTCACTTTTGTTCTCTGTAAATATTAAAGGTGCAATCAGAGAGTATTATAGTGGGTGCAACACTCATGACCGAGCATGACATTAACAGTTCTGATTCTCCCACATCATTACCATCTGAAATATTCTACGAAAAGCCACTTATCATGGTCTGATCGGCGAATGTTCTTGGAATGCTCAAAGTGTCGTTACTGACATTACGAACGAAACGTATTACCTTCGTTATAACACGCATTCAGCACTCATTGGAACTCATCACTCTTTCATACATTCTTTGAAAATGCTGAAAGATGGGGAATAAAAAATAGTTAATATGTATATATAGCAGGCGACGGTACAGTGCATTCCAGAGAGATTATGTTTTCTTACGTGTTCACGGAGTCTCCGCGACCGTGACGGACAGTAGATATCAAGGAATATTGTATAGAATTGTTCAGGATAGAAAATAATTTTCTTCTCTCTCTGTCCCAGTTTCTACTTTTGACGCTTTTACGCCATATTGTCATGTTTGTGACGATGTAATCTTGACCAAAGAGTGTATCTGATTTTGACGTTGAAGTTTATGGGTCTTCATGTTCTTGGCGTAAATATTGTTCTTATTAAGGTGAAGGATAACGTAATGCGAATGTAGGACCAACAAGAGAATTTATTATGTGAAACTAATTGAGGTAATTTATAGTTTCGAGGATAAGTGTATTGGAAAAATAAATTGGCATTTGTGCTGATTTTAGTAATTTCCTTGCAATGATGTAGTGAGATGCATTGATTATCACACCAGTGAACATCATTATAACTGTAATGCAGTTTGAAGAACTTGATCTCGCAATTGAGAATGAAACTGCAGCTATTGAATTTGCTGTGCAAAGAAATTTACTTCCAGAAAAAAGAACTATTTGTCCAAAATGTACAGTTGGACATGTTGGATGGTATAAACGCTCCAATGAAAAACTTAAAGTGCCTTTTTCTTTAAGATGTTCAAGAAAACGGTGCCGTAAAAAGTGGTCTGTTACAAAAAACACATGGTTTTTTGGATCTCATTTGAGTGTTCGGCAACATTTTATGCTCATTTACTTCTGGATTAGAGGGGATAGCATTGCTGAAGCTGCTGAACAGCTCAAGTTGAGTAAGACAACTGTTATGGACTATTATCAGTTTTGCAGAGAAGTTTGTTTTGTGATAGTCAGTAATCGAACTAAACCAATTGGGGGACCAGGACATGTTGTTGTGATCAACGAATTTCAAGTCGATAGAGTTATTGCCACTCAGAGGAGAAGGGTTTTCTTTCTTGAAGGCGTTGATCAGAAAACAAATGAATGTTTTTTAATTGAAATTCAAAAGCATGATGCTCAAACAATTGTCCCTCTTCTGAGAACATTTGTATTAGAGGGTTCCAAAATAATTACAAATACTTGGGAATCGTACAACAGACTTAGCACAGAAGAATTTCAAAAGGAACTGCTCGATTTTGTTGTTGAATATGTAGAATTAGATACACCTGATGGAAAGACTCAAAAAGTTAAGTGTATGTGGCGCACAGCAAAACGATTCATTGATTCTCAAAGTGAAGAATCGCACAGTCGAGATTTTTTACTCTTTCAATATCTATATTTTCATCCTATTGAATTCCTAAGTACTGGCGAAAAGTTTGATAGATTCCTAGAAGATATTTCTAAAGTATACCCTGGCCCATTCAAACATCCATTGACAGCTGTGGTTTACTAGAGGTAAGAAAACGGATGCTGCAAACCCTTAATTAAAAAAATTACTGCTGAACCTGATAAGTCACTAACACATGTCTTATGAATTAGGTAATAATTTATGGAATGTGCTGAGAGGAATAAACTAGAATATGCACCAGTATAAATTGCAGCTATTTTTCTGTGATTTAAATTCATTAAGATTTTCATAAGAATATTATTCATATTTTTGAATGGAGCGTTTGCACCATCAGGCCACCTGTACCACTCTTGTAGATTTTAAGGAGAATAAATTTGCATGCCTGACTAAACTTAATTAAATTATTTTTACATGTTGCAGATACTTACTGTCATTCTTATTACTTCATTATGGCTGGTGCTCAGAATGTGCCAGTATCTGAAATAATTCGGAGCAAAAGTGCTCTTGATGATGATGAGCCAAAAAAGAAATCTCGTGAGGATTGGAGGAAAGCAAAAGAACTTGAAGAAGCACGAAAGGTAATTAATATTTTTACATATATTCTGAAGCATCTGAGCACTAACTGTACTCTCAAGAAACAGGGTATAAAAAGGAATTCTAATACACTAAAAACAATTTTTTTTGTAGGCTGGTACTGCTCCAGCTGCTGTTGATGAAGAAGGAAAAGATATAAATCCTCACATACCCCAGTATATTTCATCTGCACCATGGTACTTTGGATCAAAAGGACCAACATTAAAACACCAGAGGCCTCAACCAGAGAAACAGAAACAATTTTCTAGACTTGATGAATGGTATAAAAGAGGAGTAGATACGGTGAGATTTAGTTTTTGGGAAGATGATTCTAAGGATAAGTGTAAAACTTAAATGAAATAAACAGTTACTAAACACAAAGAAATGCTTTTTTCAGACGAAGGTGGCAATAAAATTTAGAAAAGGAGCATGTGAAAATTGTGGTGCTATGACACACAAAAGGAAAGATTGCATGGAGAGGCCTCGGAAAGTTGGAGCAAAATTCACTAGTAAGTTTGCGTATACATTGCATTTCAGGACATGTTGTTATGAAAGGTCAGTTTTACAAAATGATTTCATTATATTCCAAAAGTATTTTATCAACTTTAACTACAGGTACTTCTAAAGCAGAAAGGTGTAGTGAATTTAGTAGTCATGAGAAGTGAAAATCCTTTTTCAGCTGTCATCACAATGAACTATACATTTTCATCAAGGGGATTGATTGGTTGTTTGATTATTTTGCGTGTCTGGCTGCGTTAGCTCTCATTGGTCCTGTAAGTGTCGTGCATGTTTTCTATTGAGAGGTGGCGGTGATCTTCCCTCACTGGATGGAGTGATGTGGTGTTGAGCTACATGTCAGCTAGCAGGGATTTCCCCAACCAGATATCTCCCACCAGCGGGGCACTGCCCCTGCCAGGGCGAGCATGTATGGTAGTTAAGTACGTGTAAGCGTAAATGTGTGTAAGGGGTAAGATAGAATAAGGAAGAGGAAGGAAAGATCTCATGCAGGCCATGGCCTGTTTGTGAGAGTACTACTCTGGCATTCACCTGGAGTTGATCGGAGAAACCATGGAAAACTACAGATCAGATCACAGCAGCAGGCCACTTGTCTTCTCCTCCAGACAGTGGCTGAATTTGACCTTGCTATCTAACTCATGTCATGACTTGAAGTCTAGTACCTCCTCTTTGAGGTACTGCAGTTCATCAAGTGGATGAACAAAATTAAATTCTATTGATTATTCAGTAGTATTTCATGAAAAAAGTCATATTGTGTACTTTGGTTTTGTCACTTTCAAGTAATGGTAATTTTTAAGCAATTTTTGTTCATTCCTTGCCAAGTAGTAATGCAATCTTTGTCAGTATTCTTTCTGGGTCATTCCACCTTAAGTCAACACAGTCATTTTACATCACCGTCTCGGATTTAGACAAAATTTGACACAAATGTAGTATGAATGAAGAATAAGAACACTACAAATTTTGAGTAAAATATTTCCACCCGTATGTGAAATACAATCATGTAAAATTTTACAAAATTGGGTTCCCAAAAATGTTTAAATTGATGTAGAACCTCGCCAAATTAAGACAGAAAGCTGAAAAAGGTGTCATTTTGTGTATTTCTTTATGGCCTTATATATGATATACAAGTCAACAGGGGTTAGGTGTCAAAAGTTTTTCATATTGGAATTTAAAATTTTGATTTTGAGATTTTTCAAAACTCTCATCTTCAAAAATTTTGAAAAAATGCTAAAACAATTCTTATATATTTTTGAACTGACTTCGTAAATATAAATTTGGGATCATTATGGGTTCATATGGTAATCTTTACTTAAAATGCACCATATTTACTTTCACTAGATTTCATTGATTTCATTTCAAATTACAAGCCTTAATATAAACACATTATTAATTTAGTGTTTTTTGTTGGGGAGGGTGTTGTGTTTTATCATTATTATTATTAGTAGTAGGAGTAGTAGTAGTATTATTTGTACTGCTAACATATTTTATTGCCAATCATCAACTTCAAATAACTTCACAATAGAAGGTCTCTGACACCATTGAAATAAAAATTGAATTTATTTTGTGATTGAGCAAGCAGAAGAGATATTTTCCAGGTTTGGTTTGAATCAAAGCAGCATGTTCCAACTTCAAGGAATGAGTCAATTTTTTGAAAACAGTCACTGCCAGTGGCAGGCTAACGTGTTGTGGCTTGCACCCAGCTTGAACCATTTATATCAATTCAGTTATAAAAATTCTGAAACGATCTGTATACGTTTCCAAACAGATAGTGCAAGTTTAAACATGAGACTGCAGCGAGTTCAAATTAAAACCTGCATACATAATAAATACAATAGCGTTTCTGGTTATGACTTACTTTATAAACTAAGATGAAGTTAAATTAGAACTCAGGTTCGTTTACTGTTTTTAAAAGCTTCAGGAGTTAGTAGTGTTTCTTCCACTAACAAATTGTAGACTCTTCTCGTTGTCACCGGATTAACTTTCCGGAGGAGAAAGTTCATGTGTGTGTGTGTGTGTGTGTGTGTATACATATGTATAAATACACTCACACACTGTGCATATGTACATATACAAGACATTAAATTTGTCTATATTTACCATGTCATTGTGAAGTGAGTTTGCGTAAAAATAATTGCATTGGACAAAATAATTCCATTAAGATCTATACTTTTGGTTACATCTAGATCCTCTATTTTGTGGTGTTCATTTTTTGATGTCTTTTGAAGAGAATATAATGTGTTTTAAGCAAAGTAAAAGGGTTGCATGGTTGACTGGTGGATTCAATGCTCTGTCTAATGAATTATCACCAAAAACATCAGAATGCATTATCGTAGTGGGATTCTTTACATTTTGTAGAAATAATATATTTTCAAATAGTTAGAAATAATGACAATAGCATTTTCTTTTTCTGAGCAGAATTTCTTGACATGTCATTTCGCTAACTTCTTAAGTCTGCATCATTTCAGAGGAGCAGGTTTATGATTTAAAAATTTCGAGTTTATATTGGTAATGAGCCCTTATTTTCAGAATGATTCATTTTCATTGTGGAAGTTGGGATTCATGGAACACATCATAAGTTTTATTCATTCATAAAAAGATAATTCATTATTTCTTAACACGTTCACTCTCCTGTAATCCATATGTGGTTCACAAAACATAATCCTCTATGGTTTTACTACATCCGTGAACATGTGGGTCACGTTTTCAACTTCTACGGCATATATAACCACAGAACTCCCCGTAACTACAGATTTTGGCAAGGACTTCCGAGGACAGTCATACTTGTAGAATGTATGTGGATAAATAAACATGCGGGAAAATCTTTTTATTTTTGAGAATATTACAGTAAAATGTGAGAGTCAGGAACCTTTAGACATGGGGAGATGTTTTAATATTTTCGTGGAAACAGGAAAAGTGTTTAGTAAAATGACAAGTAGCATAAACAATTGAAAGATTTTTAAGAAGTAGCTGGTTAATAATCATAAATTCAGTCATATTGATTACCACGTAGGAGATTGCATAAAATGAACTAGCGGTGCTACTGAATGGCAGAGACTTTCTCTTACTAGGTAGATTTCTAATTTCTTTGGTGTGGGCTAACTTTTCAGTTTTGCCCCACCCTCTTCCCAATGGTGATCTATCTCTGCCATATGCCAAGTTTACAAGTGTATTTCACTTTATTCTAGCAAGAAATTTAAAGAAAAAACTTTTGAGCCATTTTGAAGAAAGTTTTGAAAATGTCCCAGCATCTTCATGTTAAATCCCCCCAAATTTTTTTTACTTTCTCACACTTAAGAAGGAACTTCTTAAAAAGAGCTTCTTGATACTGAAAAGTTGATTGACGGCAAAAGTATGTCCATGTCTATAGTCAATGCTAGTGTATAAACCGGGGCTGTCCAACTTAGAAGGGTATATGGGCCACATATCAAATTCTAGTTAAGCCGCGGGCCTCACCATAAGTAAAGATGGTTTTTACCCTAAGATTATACTGAAACAAAATATATTAGATACAACTTCTATTCAACATATGTAATGATTAATGTACATACAATGAGAAAATTAATATATCATTAAATAAAAATAGGACAAATTGTGCAATTGTATTTGGTATAATAAAATGTTTCAAATCAGTCACGGGCCGCACAAAAAGATCCGGAAAGGGCCACCAGTTGGAAAGCCCTGGCCTAAACTGTTCAGTCGATTTTCTCCGAAATTGATACTCCCCGTCGTTCTGGCTGATGTTGCAGCCCCTGGAATTTATTTACTTATTTATTTAATCAAATTTACAGGTGATTCCCTTTACATAGTAAAAATACAAATTCAATAAGAATTAAGAGTAAAGCATGTGTAGATACTAAAAATATATCAAAAAGATCTCATAGGCGTAGTATAAACATAAGCAAAAATAAAATTAAAATAAAAGTAAATATAAGCGTACAAATTTCACAGAATTAGAACTAATTAAGATGTCTATTCAGAAAACCTTGAAAGGTATTATTTCCATTTGTCAAAATATCATAATCAGCGCCCAAGCTATTCCCCAAACCACAAAGGCGATTTGTCTCATTAGCGCAATAGTTACTTGCAGAAGTGCCAATTAAAAAGGAAGTCATTTTTCTAAAGATTAGCTTTGGAGGTATGGAAGAAAGAATGACTATGCAGTCTATTCTGTCCAATAAAACATCATGTAGGAAATAAATATCAGCAAGCATTCCCCTACAACGAAGATTATTTAATTTAAATCTTAAGAGAATGACATCATAATCATGATAGACTGGGGCCATTGTCAGGCCAATTCTATGGTCCGTAGGAACTTGGTGAATTCTTTCAATGGCTGATATACTCTATTTTGTATTTTGGGAGTTTTGTTAATTTTGGGGGTACTTTATACGAAGTCTCTCGGACATTTTCAAAAAGAGAACGGCTCCAAATTTTTGATTAAATGTTATTATTGAATAGTTCAAAGGACATTTAAGAGAATGGTGCAGGTCTCGTTTTTGTTGAATTCCCTGGTTTTTCGAAAATTGCAAAAAAATAAAATAAAAAATAAGCTACGAAATTGAAAACATATTTTTTCTTCAGACAAAGTCCTTTGTACAAAATTAGCTCAAGTACAGTTTTTTGAAAATAAGTGTTTTTTGCGTAATTTGCGCTTGAAATATAGGATTTTTTTCTCAAAAACTGCTCCAAATTTTTTCTTTAAATTTTCTCCACATATGTAATAAGGGGTGGTAAGAAATATTGGTGCTAGTCCCATTTTCAGGTATTGCGTGTTTTTTTTCGAAAATTGAAAGAAAGAAAAAATAATAATAATAATAATAATAATAATAATAATAATAATAATAATAATATAAAAACTACAAAATAGAAGATATAGATTTTTGCCTCAGACAGTCTGTTGTACAGTATTAGCTCTCAAAAAAGGTCATGTACAAAAAAAAAGAAACTATTAGTTTTTGCATAATTTCTGCTTGAAATTAATGAAATTTATAAGTTTCACACTAACTACAGATCACGAGAAAAATTGAATGAATGATATGAAAAATAATTAATTTAATTTTAATTATAATTTACTATTGAAAACGCATCTATTAATTCTTGTACTGTCTTGCAATTTTACTTTTTAGTCAATTTGTATTCTCAATGTATTGATGTATTTATTATTAAGCAATCCGCAAAGCTATGCTTGCAATGAACGCATTAATATTAGAGAAGCTCATTGTTGTTAAACATCAAGATGATGGCAGTGATAAGCTGTTTTATTTAGTCGAGCTGATGTTTCCAAATAAATCTTTCAGAAATGATTCAAAACCTCTTTGATAATCCATCTTTTTGTCACAGTTTTCTCTCATGCCCTAATAGAACCAGTGCTGACAATAGCATATGTACAGTGTAACTCCTAGGCCAAGAGCCAGTTCTTCCGTTTGGGATCAATTTTGCAGCAGTTTTGTTTAAATTACTCCTTGTAATGCCCATGAAGATACGTTATACACTGTTTAATATCATCTGATCTGTAAAAAAAAATTTGCTGCATATTGAATTAAAAAAAAGATACATTAACCATATAACTTCTTCAATAACTTTAAAAAAACTATGCCTGCAAAAGTTTTTCCATATGAGCCTGTACTAATATATACATATTTTATTCAATATTAGGCATGTAAAGGCCAAATTATTTCTTACTATCTTTAAAGATTGATTTTATTTAAAGTATTTTTTGGGAGTGGTTAATCTACCGAACATCCTATCTTAAAGTTTTATTTCCCTGTTCTTCATTTGAGGCAGTGTCAATATATAAAAAGGCCGTAATAAATTAACTTAATATTACAAATCATAGAATATTAGTAATTTAATTAGTTTATTAGTATTCAAGTTCCTTATCAACTGTGTATTATGTACTATGACTAAATGATAAACAAGTTGAAATGTGAATACAGATGAAAATAAGCGTTTTTGCAGAGAATTGATATTATTTGTCAAGTGAATGCATAGTTTTGATAAGTCTGCACTGGCAACAACGCTTATGTGTGATTTGCTGCAAATACTGTATCAGTCAAATGTATTTTTGTTTGTTTCATTTGTCAAAGTAAGAAATGGTTGCTGCTCCTGACTATCAAAATGAATGCAATTATGTATCACAGGTGTTTTGTTTGAAATGGTTGAATTGGATGTTTTCAAGTAATAGCTGAGATGTTAGTAATGTAGAAAATGCAACGTTTCAATATCACGTTGCTGTTTCCAATAATGCCAGAAAGTATGTGCTGTTTTAGCACCACTAGTTATTTAGTTCTCAGACCTTTAACATTTTGAAAACAAACACTCTTTGTCTTGTGCTGCTTCTACCTCCCCCCTCTCCCAAATTGAATTATTTTGCATTAAAGTTAGCTATTCAAATATCAACAGTATGCGGAAGTTCATTTATTAACTTAATTGCTTGTTGATTATTTGAAAAGTCCATGTTCAAAAGCACAGTTTCCACCACTAAAGCTGAGGAGGAACCTTCTGTAGAGAGGAAGAGGAGAAGTTAAAATTTTGTCGATAAATCTTCAATTGGCAGTTATTGAACAATCGTACGTAGCAGTACTAGATTGAGTAGTTGCACCAGCAAGACTCTATTTCCCTTGCTACCAGTCCCTCTTCTCTAAGTTTGTATTTATCGTAAATGTCTTCTTCAACATATTGGCATATTTTTTTTCAGCTTTATTTAGGTAATCTTTTTTTAAATCAGCTTTTTAAAAGTTTTAATTTATTTCTTTGCATTTATGTAAAGTTACTAGTAATGTTATTAAGAAAGGGGAAAAAAATTGCTTGTTGATGGTGAATAATTTTCTCTAATTTTGTTGAGGGGTTGTAGTGTCAGTGAGTGAATATTCAATGGACTGGAGCAAGTTATCTATATTTTATTCTGAACCCACAGATGCTAATATTGCACCAGATGAATTCATGCAACCGGAACTTGCCTTGGACTATGATGGTAAAAGAGACAGGTGGAGTGGTTATGATCCTTCTCAACATAAAGCCATTGTGGAAGAATATCAAAAAATAGAAGAAGCAAAGAGGCAACTTCGAGCTGAAAAATTGAGCAAGAGTATTGAAGCAGGAGAAGATGTAGAAGTAAGTATTTGAAATTTTTAATGTAAATAAGTTACATTATTGGAGGAGTTGCTAACTGTGGAGGTGTTGGGGAAAAGTAGGATTTTTTTTCTGGGTGAGGTAAGGAAGACGTATCCAGAAAGTACAATTGAAAAAGGTTGGAGTGTTTGCACCAGTAAGCCAGCCACTGGTGAACTCACACCACACTTGTATGTTTGCCTGGTGCTCTAAAAACTATTTGGTCAATTAAAATATAAAATACTTTAATTTGATATTATAAAAAAGATGGTCAGAATTTTGGATTATAATTTAATGAAAATGCTTTGACATAGGTTGGAGATGTTGCTGAAGATGATGAAGACAAATATGTGGATGAAGTAGACATGCCTGGGACCAAAGTTGACAGCAAGCAGAGAATTACTGTGCGAAACTTGCGTATTCGAGAAGATACAGCCAAATATTTGCGAAATCTGGACCCTAATTCTGCTTACTACGATCCAAAAACGCGTTCCATGAGAGACAATCCCAACAATGCTACTTCAGAAGAGTTAGTATGCAGTAAACTGTGTTAAAAAAAAGTGTTATTTAGATGAATTAATTAAAGAATATTCAGAAAATAGCATGATTATAGAATGAATCAGCTATCTTATTTGTTGATCCCAGTGTATTTTTATTTTTCTTGTCGGTCTGTAAATACAGTTTCTGGGATAGAATAGTTTTTATCTTTTTATCTCTTATTTGCAGTACTGATTATGCTGGTGAAAATTTTGTCCGATTCACTGGTGATACTCAGAAGCATTCTGTTGCTCAACTGTTTGCTTGGGAAGCTTATGAAAAAGGTGTTGATGTTCACCTTTTAGCAGAACCAACAAAATTAGAAATGTTGCAGAAGGAATATGACAAGAAAAAAGATCAGTTTAAGAGTCAAGTACAAGACAGTATATTGAAGAAGTACGGAGGAGAAGAGCACCTGCAGGCACCACCAAAATCTTTGTTGCTTGCGCAGACAGAAGATTATGTGGAGTATTCACGCTATGGCAAAGTCATTAAGGTACTAAGTTAGTTCATGTAATTAACAGCAATCAGGTCCGATGTTAGTATTTTCCGTTTTATTCCAAGACATAAATATTATTATATTTTACTGAATAGGGTCAAGAGAAGCAAGTTGTACGATCCAAATACGAAGAAGATGTGTTTCCTAACAACCACACATCAATCTGGGGTTCTTTCTGGAGAAATGGGAAATGGGGATACAAATGCTGTTATTCTTTCATCAAGGTATATTTTTATTTATTTTTGTATGATATAATTGGAGTTAAATTTGAAGTTCTTAAGAAGTGAATGTAATTTTTATTGGTAGAATTCTTATTGCACTGGTGAAGCTGGCAAAGCTTCATCTGCAGATAATGATACATTGGTCAAACCTTCAACCTCAGGGGAAGATAAGGAGAAGGAGAAGGAGTTACCGAAATCTGAGGAGTCATCATCTTCATCTTCAGAGTCTTCATCTACAGAGGTATGTTCTGAACTATGTATAATTGCTATTATTTGGATATTTTCTATTAGGTGGCAGAGTTTATTTTTTCAAGGTGAGGTAATTGCATAAAATATGATGTCTTGAATGGATTTATAAAAAAGCAATTTTATTTTGTAAAAGTTCTTTCAAACACTGAATTATTTACAAATTGTTAACAAATGAAATCACCAGCTTCAGGAGCTCAGGGTATCAATTGATGTCACTGCAGTGCCTCTGACCGGGAGGTCCTGGAGTTTGAGTCCCAATAGTGGCAGGATTTTTGACACTATCTACTTAGCTAGGTCTTTTTCAGGCACTGCCTGGAGGAGGTCTACTGGCTGGCTGCTCTAATCAGTAGTTTTCCATAGTTTCTCCAATCAACACTAGCCAAAAGCCAGGGCAGTACCCTAACAACTAACACATACTGTGCGATCTTTCTTTCCTCTTCCTTGTCCTATCCTCACCCATTATTTTAAAAAAAAACAACCTTATGTGCACTACACTACCACACTTTTTTGGGAGTTTAGAGCCTCACGGCTGGGGGTGGTGCCTCACTGATAGGAGAAAACCTGGTTGGGGAAAACCCTGTAAGCTGATGGATAGGTCGGCACTAAATCCCACCATCCAGCAGGGGAAGATCACCTTTCACAATAAAAGTCAACAAATGAGATCCCTTGACAGAAAAGCAATTTCTCATTAAAATTTGTCTTTTTGACAGTTACAAACCATCAAAATGAATTTCATCAATAGTTATGGAACAATGTTTAGTCCCTTTAGAGGATAAAAAAGCAGTATTGCTTTTTGGAGTGAAGTGTTACTGGGGGTGCCATCTTCTTGAAATTAAATGTGTAAGAATGTTTAATATAATGTTTTCTTGTACTGTGTAGGATGATAGTGAAGAAGATAAGAAGAAAGCCTCAGAAGAGCGCAAGCTGAAAAAGAAAATAAAGAAAAAAGTGAAAAAAGATCTGAAAAAGGAGAAAAGACGATTGATGAAAGGAAAAGAAAAGCTAGCACCAGAGAAAACAATGGAAGAAAAATTAAAGGAAGTAAGCAACTGTTTTTTTTTATGTATATTATAAACTGACATTGAATGTTGAAGAACTAAAAACTTGGCATTTAGCTACACAAAAATACAGTTCAAATTTCTTTAATTAAATTAAAAAATGTTTAATAAACAGGGCAAAAGAAATCAATATATGAGGAAAAACACACTAATTATCTGTTCTGTATCTAAAAGTGGAAGTACTTTTGAAACTCTTTAATAACCGAAAGTTAAATAATTTATAACGTTGATCAGCAAATTATAGGAAGGCAAAAAATTATAATTATAATACCTGATTCATCAGATTTCTTTCTAAAAAAGATTGTTTTTTAAATTTTGTTTTTCTGTTTAACTTGATCATTAAGAAATTTATTACAATACCGTTTGTATTGCAAAAATTGTAATCTATAAAAATGTATGGAACATATGTATTGTAAAAATTAAAACTAAAACTGTTTCAGAAAGAGTAAACAAAATACAGTGAAATCCCTATTTTGCACCACTTTAGGGACCGGTCAAAAAATTTGTAAAATTGAGGAAAATGTAAAATAGAGGAAATTATTTTTTTGCGCAGATTTTGTTTTAAACCATGTAATTCTAAAAATAATAAATAATACATTAAAACTTCAAATTTAAAAGAAATAAATAGAAACTTGTGGTGTTAAAAATAGCACATACTTTCTGCAAAATTACGAGAAAAGTACTCAAATTTTCAAAAAATTGTGCATGTCCTTATTTCAAAATCTATCTAAGGAATAGATTTCATTAAAGGAAAAAATGTCTTCCTTCATAATTGTAGTTGTAGAAAGATGCCCCAAAAAAAAGTTTGAACATTTGCAATTTTCAAAAAATTAGAGATTTCAATGAACATGAGACCTACACCTTTCTCTTTAATGTCCTGCACACTATCCAACAACAAAATTTAATAAAAAATGATGGAGTCATTTGTTTAAAAAGTTTGAAAATTTCCCAGGGGGTTGAATGGTTTAGCCGCTAGCGTTCTTCACAGGCAGACGGGACAGTATGACATTTGGCATCAATCGAATTTTTTATAGCAAGGTCCCTCAAAACATAAATTCTGCCTACACTGTGTGTTAGAGGATTTTATTTTCTATATTTTGCTACTGGATTTATTCACTTTTTTGTTGTCTGGGCCCAGCAATAAGAGTTTTTCTGCCGAAAATTCCCTGCAGCAACACATTACTTTCTCTCTACTACATAAGCAGTAGCAAGAAAGTAAAACCAGCAACTGACTTATCACTGACAACAAACTAACTCAAAAAATACTCAAAAGGAAACATGTGGGGGCTTAGTTCTGGAATATTACTCCTTTAGCGTATCTCGCAACCCATGACTGGTAGCGCCTGTTCTTATTTTTGCAATATGGCAACCACGTGTCTGCCTCCTTTCAATACTGCCGTGGCTGACACGTTGAGACAGCAGAGGAAGTGAGCTGCGCGTCATAATCTGCAGCAACTTTACTCTTTCTGTGTTTTCCCCATTCAAGGGCTTCGGCGGGCAGGTACCCGGCTCACACACACCAGAATATTTTCGCGCCGGGTGGGGTGGGGTGGGCTGGGCTGGGCTGGGCTGGGCTGGGCTGAGGCATGAGCCAGCAAACAAAACGTCTTTTCAGGCGATTCTGACCAGTATGCTTAAGAAACAGAACAGTAACACTGAAGATGGGGAGGGAAGTTATGACTGATTTGTCGATTTATTAACAGCAACATAACAATAATTATTATTTAATGAACGCCGGCTCACAGAGAAATCACATGATTTCACACAGTGAAACATCACTGCCAAGCTGTTCATTATTTATAACAGTAATTATTTATTATTGAATTGAATTTCTAGATTATTAATAATTTCTCCTCCTTTCCTTTCTCCTTTTGTTGGGAACTGGCATTTCCGGAAATTTTTATTGAAACATTTCTTGACTAAGGAAGATTTAGTGCCGAAGTAAATTTCCATCAAAAATACACGTTGATCCTTCGTCAACATTTTCAAAGCGATTCTTCTTTCCTATACGTGAGTTCCTACAATTATGAATGAAACGTGAATGAATGACTGCCCAAGCACAGAATAAGTGCTTGCTCTTTCTTTCAACTAAAATAGCCCCGTTCTCCTACCCCGAAATCTGCGACGGGGGTTGAGTCGTTAAAAGTGAAAGGGAAGCCAAAGGTATTTCACGCATTGCCAAATTGCCAAAACAAGAGGTTGTGCTCTGAGATACGGGTTGCGAATTAGACTAAAGACCCGGTATATCCCCATCACCCTTCCTGAAACTGACATCACCACTGCCGCCTTTTCTTTCAGAATGTTCGTCGAAATTCGAGACCTGTCGTGCAAAAATCTTAAAATCGGGGTGATCCGTGGTTGGACTTCACAAGTCGGGCGCAAGATGGAGGAAAATGTAAATTCGAGGAAAATTGTACATTCCACTAAACAGATTATCAAAGAGAAAATTCAATGGTGATTTTGAAATATTATTTGGCAGTTGATCGAACATTCTTACAAGTGGTGATGATAAGTTACCAAATCAGATGTTACATTCTTCTTATATCTTCTCATTTTTCCCTGGTACATATCGGAGTTCAAAAGATATCACATTAATTTATGCACCACATTTTAAATCAAAATCTGATAGGTTTAATGGGAATGAATTTATTTATTCTATGCTGGTCAAAAAAATTCATCATAGACTCATCAAAATTATGAATTTGTTTATTTATGAAGTTATCAATGAAATTTTTCTTGATGTCCATGAATGGTTGCAAAACCATTTCTGCAGCTTCCAAACAAGATATTTTGTGTTCGAGTTCATCTAATTCCTTGTAAAATCATTATTTTCCATATTGGATTTCTCATCCCAATCATTTTTGGAAGCTGGTAACTGATTGTATCCACTCAGTATCAAAATACCTAAAAACATATATACAAATAATTTGAGGTTCGTGATTCCTAAAAAGCATGTACTTCTCTGTCTTCTTTCTGAGATGTTCGTACTCTTCATATGTGAAATTTTTTTCAAACATCTGAACAACAAAAAATATTTAACTTGTTAGGAATATCAATTGATGCTGAAATTATTTTCAAAGTCCTCATTGGTGGACTTCCCTGTTTGTCGTCGATTCTTTATCTACTTGGCACAATTTACTGACAACGGGACTGAATGTGCTTACAATTCGGGAGAACAGTTTCGGTTGGAACAAGTAGTTGTCTACCTGACAGATGTCTAACATCATCTTCCTCTCCCCCTTAAGTCATACTCAGTTTTTACTGTTTTTTGACTAAATAAATCAAAATCTTCATCTTCGTTTCCTGATTCTTTATTCCTTTGAACTGTTGGGTAAGTGGCCCAACAGTCAGTTGCCCAATAGTGCAATTTGCACTATTTGTTCAAAAAGTTTGAAGAAAAAGTGAGGAGCCATTTATGAGAAAATGGCATTTGAGCATTTCTGAAAATGCGAAATTTTGAGCTAATTTTCACAGAAAATGGTTGAGTTCTTGAGAAACTTTTTGACATTATTTGAAGCACGTGTACTCATAATTGTAATAATCTAAACAAATCGGCTCTGACAAAAATATTCATAATATTGAACAAAATAAGATTTGTTGTAATACTGTCTTAATGCTTTTGAAGAATAATATCGTTTCTATAACTTCAACCCCGTTTCTATAGTATCTTCTGCAAATTCCTCGTCTTCTTCCCTATTTTTCAGATTTTCCAGAAAGTGGCAACCCTGATAATAAGCACATGAAAGGATCAGATAATTTTGTAATAGAAACTGGAATATTTTTGCTGTATGTATAGTATTTATATTAATTTGCATGCTAGCAATACTGTATGATTTTGTTTTACAGGCTTTGAATCAAGAAGAAATCAATCAACAAGAAGGAGCCCGTCTGGCTGCATTAGATGATCGAAAACGGCCATACAACAGCATGTTTGAAGTGAAGAAACCCACAGATGAAGAAATGGAAGCATATTATATGAAGAAGAAGAGAGATGAAGATCCAATGGCTCAGTTCATGTAATGACACTTTTTGTGAGTGCAGAAGATTCTACTTTTGTTGAAAGAACTGCTAAGCGACATTAAAGCTGCAATAATGTATGTTGTGTGTAGCCATATATTTTTTTGTGTATTGACTAGATGTAAGACTGTATCATGGAAATTGATAATGCATAGAAAAGAAATTTTATTAATTTTTCTTGAAAAAATAAAAACAGTTATTTTGACAAGCTACAAAACATTTTAGTAACAGCACAATGAATGTATTGAGAAATATATTAACAATACTAGTACGTATTTTATTTCAGAATACCTTCACATTTGTTTTTAACAAGATTTTTTATGTGTACTGACTAGAGATATACCTTCAATACAGAAAGCAAACTGTCAGTCAGGAACAGAGGTTATACAGTTAACAGACTCAAGATAATACACTTGAGCTTCTGAGGTTTGCACAGAGCAATTATCTTTATTTAAAACATTAACAATCGTTGCAGGAGTATTATGAAGGGAGCCTTGCTGAACAGGGTTGGAAGAGGTAGTTGGATGAGCCACCTGGTACGGAATGGGTTGAGGGGAAGGGAGTATTATTGGTTGCGATTGAGATGGTAGTTGTGGTTGGTCTAGCCCAGACGGCTGTACAGTGTGATGCACTGCAACTTGCACTGTGGGCTGTACTAAAGTCTGTTCTGTTTGCACAGATGATTCTGCAGTTGGTTGCACAGCTAGCTGAACTGGTATATCCAAAGGGAGATGGACTTGCATTGTGGGCAAGTGGACTGCCTGTGATTGAGCTTGAGATGTCAATTGAAGCTGAGATGTAGATGCAATTGTAGCAGAGACCTGTGGTGGTGATGCCAAATTCTGCTGCAATTGGATAGAATCTGCTTCTGTTGCACTTGGGGTGAAAATTACATTACTCCCTGCAAACATACAATAGCACAGTAATCCATTAAAATTAAATCAATTCTCAAGTCATACTAATTACCAAAAAATCCTACTCCCCCCAAAAAACCCTACAATACCATCCCCAGTATGTGTGGGCACATACGCAATTGTGTATGTAACTCTTAGCGGTGGAGGGGTGGGGTCTAGAGTTTTTGCTGATTACCTTCTTTCACGTGGCAAAATCAACTTAAATACTTATGTTAGAATGATGTAATTATTTAAACTATTGTATAGCCCAACCAAATCAGGTGTAGGACTGAAGAGAGAACGGCACGTCTGAGAACTAACAACGACGACAGTTGCGTCATGCTTTAGTGCAAGGACGGTATAGTCAGGTGCATTCATGCTCTGTTCCAAATCATATGATGAAGCATTTTTGCATAACATAGTACATAATGCTAATTAATCAGCCCAATTAGTTTCTTCAGATAATTTTCCATAGAAACATTACTTCAACCACACAGAAAGCACTTAATAATTTGATCACTCTATAACAATATGAAACACATCTCCATTACTTTGTATTTTATGAGAACCTGGAAGTTAAACAAAAAATTCCTGGATGCTGTTTGTTAAATCGAATAATGTAATGTACTCATGTTGTAGAATTTCTTGTCTAGCATGACTGGAATATGTGATTACTTTTGAGGACTCAAAATACTTCCATTCTTTATCTGGTTATCAGTAAAGACCACATTCCCATGTCGCTGCATCTTTTCTTAGCAAATTTGAAATTGGACGAAACCTTGACAGAAATTTGAATCATGAAAAGGATGTTATTTTAGTATGTGTTTTATTTTGCACAAAATTTCACGTTTGGGGAGGTTACTGCACGTTTTAGGTAATGGTGCCTGAAAATTGCACATTTTAGGATTTCACTGGATGAATTTGCAAGATTCATAGTTTTATTGCAAACAGTATAATTTGAGTGGTCTGTGAAACCTGAGTGCCATTTAACATGTGTCAATTCTGCTTTTTGTTGCCCTATGAACAAATCGTTTATAACTTTTATGCTGCATACTATCTAATTAAAATTTCTGTGTTAGTGCAGCAGGGATAGGTTTGCGGTCCTTGGTTGCGACCACTCAATAAACGCTATGTTCAGGGTCTATCTTCCCAATCAAATCATATATCTGTTTTTGTCAGTCTTTGCTGAACACAAGACAGCATGTGCGAGTCACAATTGATCTTATTTCCTGTTGCGAAGCTTAGTGACAAGCTGCTTTGCCTTTCAAATTCATCAAATTTCTCCAAACAGATGTGGTCCTGGCAGGTTCAAGAGAGAATAATCGCAGTTTTTGACTGCATTTAGCAGCGTTCATGTACATCAGAGTGAGGCTCGGCACACGGACAAATATAAATTAAATGCAAAACGAAATTTTCCTCTCTGAAACCTATATTACTTGATAGAAGATATAATAATTTCTCCCAAAATAATGTGGAAATATACATAATTGTAAATTATAACGAAAACATTTTTTTCTGTAAATTAATTATTTTTGGTTTTATTTAAGATATATTTGCATTTATCAATTTTTGTATTTACTTTTTTGTTTTATGCTAATTTAATTTTTTGTGCAAATATTTAAATGTCAAATATGGTTTGTTTAAACAATATGTGGAAACTTAATTATAATAACACTAAAATTATGTTTCATTCACCTTAAATATCTCATTCAAAATACAAAAATTAGTTGAGAAGTCGATTAACTGGAGTTTCTAGGCTACATAACACCGTTTTGGTCTTGATCTTTTTATTGCATGTTTTTGAACGTTATGATGTTTTTACTGCACATTTTAGGGAGTTTTAATGCATGAAAATGCGGTCTTTAGTTATCAGTATTTATTAATACAATTATCAAACACATCTGTATTTTTTCTGTGTTTTTAAATGGACTGTCATGGGTATGGTTGAACCTAAGAGGGCCATGTATACATCTTCCGACCTTGGTCTAGATCAGTGCTTCAATTTTCACACTGAGTATACCAATAGCTCTGTTGCTTTCTCTCATCAACAATCCTACACTACGTTGGGTTATATAGTATCATATATACACTACAAAAATAATATACAATATAATAACAATTTCTTCTCGGCTGTCCGGGTGACGCCGCGTCGTTGGCAGAGAGGCCGACGTTTCGCCTAACATGTCGTAGGCTTCCTCAGGGCAGTGACACGACATTGTGTGCGTCCAGTATTATATATTGTTCTGACTGGGCGCTCGGGTGGGGCAGGTGCGCCGTGATTGGCGGAGAGGTCCCTCCGATTGGCTGGCGGATGGGGCCAACCCGGGCCCCGCGCTAGTCGTCCCCGTGGTCGGACGGCGGCGAACAGCCCCGTGACAGTCCCGAATGGCTGGTAGAAGGGACTTCCAGACGTGGTTTAAATTGAGGCCTGCGTCCGCGTTGAAATTGTGCGGCCTTCTATTAATTTCCAGAGCCTCTTTGATTCGCCTGGGCCAGTACCGGTTTTCTTTATGCAGGAGCCGGGTCTTGTCAAAATCTATAGCGTGTCCCGTGGTCTCCGAGTGGTGCGCTATAGCCGAACGGTTGGTATGATTTCGGTTATAGTGGGCGATATGTTCTCTGAGCCGTTCAAGCACAGTGCGCCCGGTCTCGCCGATGTACATTCTGCCGCAGCTGCAGGGAACTTCATATACACCTGCCGACTGGAGAGGTGGTAACGCATCTTTAATGCGTACCAAGGCGTTGTGCAACTTGTCGGGAGCTGTGAACACTGTGCGGATGTTGTTTTTCCGTAATAATTTTCCCACTCGATCCGTGACGCTGCGGACGTAGGGAAGCACGGCTAATCGAGTGCGATCACTTTCCTTTGTCTCCGAAGAAGCGTGGTGACCTTCACCGTTGCCACGGCCCTCGGAGACACCGCGACCGTCGGCATTGCCGCAACCTTCAGGGTGGCCCGTAGCACGGGAAAGTGCTCTTTTGATCGCTGTCCGCGAATAGCCGTTGGCTCGGAACGTATGTTCAAGTTTCTGGAGTTCTTTAGGAAGAGAGCGCTCGTCGCATACCTTGACAGCTCTGGTGGTCAGTGTCTTTAGAACACCTAGTTTTATGGACGGATGGTGATGCGAATCTGCGTGCAGGTATCTGTCCGTGTGGGTTGGTTTTCGGTAGACTGAGTGTCCCAAGGTGCCATCATCCCGTTTAGTGACGAGAACATCTAAGAAGGGCAGACAGTTGTTCACTTCCGTCTCCATAGTAAACTTGATGTTGTGATGGATATTGTTGAGGAACCGTAGAAATTCTTCTAATAATTCCGGTCCGTGAGGCCATATTACGAAAGTATCATCCACGTACCGAACCCAGAGAGATGGTTTATGTTGGGCGTTCCGTAGAGCCTCGGTCTCAAACGCTTCCATGAATAGATTGGCAGCGATGGGTGACAGAGGCGAGCCCATAGCCGCTCCTTCCACTTGGGCGTAGAACCGGTCTTGGTACTGGAAGAAGGTGGAATTCAGGCAGAAGGCAGCCAGATCTGCCCATTCTGTCGGCTGGCTCCTTTCCTGTAATTTCTGACGCATCACTTCCACGGCTTCGTTTACCGGAACTTTGGTGAACAAAGATGTCACGTCAAAGCTGACCAGCAAGTCACCCTCGTTTAGTCTTTGTTGCCGAATGATGTCCACGAAGTGCGAAGAGTTCCGTACGGCGTATCGCATGTCTTCACCGAGCGGCGCGAGGTGATCGGCGACCAGTCTCGCAAGAGAATGGGTAGGTGAATTGATGGCGCTGACGATGGGACGTAGCGGCACGTCGGTTTTATGCACTTTGGGTAGGCCGTAAAACCTGGGCGTCGACGAGTTGTTCCGACATAACGCCAACTTCTTCGTAGCCTCAATGCAATGGGAGTTTCGAATCCGCGAGGCGGTCTCCGTTCTTACCTTGTTCACCGGGTTTTGCTCCAGAAGCGTATACGTGGAGTCGTCGGCGAGGATGGAGGCCACTTTATCATGGTAATCTTTGGCTTTCATGATAACCGTGGCATTACCTTTGTCCGCTGGTACAATAAGAAGATCTCGTCTGTCTCGCAAAGCCTTTAATGCCAAGCGCTCTTCCTTTACTAAGTTATTACGGGGAGCTCGTGCGTGTTTAACTATCCTGGCGGTGTTTCTCCGGATGTCCTCGGCTTGTTCTTCAGGTATTCCCACCAGCGCACTTTCTACCCCCGCCACGATGTCAGCAATGGGTATTTCTTTAGGTGCTGTCGCGAAGTTGAGCCCCTTGGCGAGGACAGCAACTGTGGCATTGTCTAGTTCTTCTCCACTCAGGTTGACAATGGCCTTCGACAAAGTATCGGTGGGCTGTTTCGGCCGTTGTTTTGTAACCAAACCACCGAATTTTCTAGATTGCCTTGTCTTTGTCTCCTCGTACTGCTGCGCAGCCCGTTTCGAGGACACGTAGTCCAGTGTGTTCCAATCTTCGCATTTAAGTAAGTAGGCGAGACGGAGATGAAGATGGTACAGTGTGCGCTCCGTGGTCGCTAGGTCTGTTCTGGTTTGATGAATTCGTTCACGTAGTAAAGCCGAACCAGCCCTTCGTAAAATGCGACTGGCCGCCGGCGATCGTATGTGGTGCTTTATGGTGACGAATTCTGGGAGTACGTCTTCATCCCTGCACCTCAGTAGGAAGGCCAATTGGCACAGAAGACGTGCCCTTTTGTCTCGTAAAAAAAAGTTATACATTGAGTCTCAAGCATTGCTATTCACTAGGTAAATGAAGGAAATACCGTATTTACCCGAAGATAGGACGAGGTTTTTCCCTAAATATCTCATGAAAAATTAGGGGTCGTCTTGTATTCGCAGATTAAGTCTAGATTGTTAGGGTTTTTGTTTTTACATTGACTTTCCAAGTCCCGAAACTCGTAAATGTTGACCTAACAATTAGCCGCGAACGCGAGTAAAATATTAAGCATATCTAATACCAGAGTAATTATGTTCGCAGTCGTATTTTCGGCATCAACCGCTCATTCAGACAAATATAGGATAGGAAGATAGCAGTGGCGTAGCGTCAGGGGACGCTAAGATGCTGAGCATTCCCACGTCAAATATTAATCAAAGAATCCTAGATATTGTATCGATAAACTTAAAAGTGGAAATTAATAGAAGGCCGCACAATTTCAACGCGGACGCAGGCCTCAATTTAAACCACGTCTGGAAGTCCCTTCTACCAGCCATTCGGGACTGTCACGGGGCTGTTCGCCGCCGTCCGACCACGGGGACGACTAGCGCGGGGCCCGGGTTGGCCCCATCCGCCAGCCAATCGGAGGGACCTCTCCGCCAATCACGGCGCACCTGCCCCACCCGAGCGCCCAGTCAGAACAATATATAATACTGGACGCACACAATGTCGTGTCACTGCCCTGAGGAAGCCTACGACATGTTAGGCGAAACGTCGGCCTCTCTGCCAACGACGCGGCGTCACCCGGACAGCCGAGAAGAAATGAACTCGAGCCGCGGGAGCTTGCGTGTAAATATAATAACAAATATTTATTACTGGACAGAAATAGATAATGCCCCCCTCCTAAATGATCAGCTGAATTTGCCACTAAACTTTTTTTTTTTTTTTTTGAAAACAATATCAGGCGCGCACACATGTGCACTCCTGAGATTGTTAAAAAAAAGTTATACATTGAGTCTCAAGCATTGCTATTCACTAGGTAAATGAAGGAAATACCGTATTTACCCGAAGATAGGACGAGGTTTTTCCCTAAATATCTCATGAAAAATTAGGGGTCGTCTTGTATTCGCAGATTAAGTCTAGATTGTTAGGGTTTTTGTTTTTACATTGACTTTCCAAGTCCCGAAACTCGTAAATGTTGACCTAACAATTAGCCGCGAACGCGAGTAAAATATTAAGCATATCTAATACCAGAGTAATTATGTTCGCAGTCGTATTTTCGGCATCAACCGCTCATTCAGACAAATATAGGATAGGAAGATAGCAGTGGCGTAGCGTCAGGGGACGCTAAGATGCTGAGCATTCCCACGTCAAATATTAATCAAAGAATCCTAGATATTGTATCGATAAACTTAAAAGTGGTTCATTGAGCGAAGCACGTTTTGTATTAATATTAAAAGTGGTTTCCTGTGATTAAATTCGGCGCGTGGGTACAAGCTGGCCTCTGATTGCTTGGATGCTAAAATGGTTCCAGCATCTGCCAAGAGATTGCGAAGGGCAATGACGCATGCGCAGACACCCCTCTCACAAAGATTCGCGAGTTTCTGACGCTAGCGTACGACTGAGCAAGAGGTGTATGAGCAAGTTGCTCGTTTGTGCACGAGAGCGCAGCACACGACGCTGCCCGCGAAATATTTTTCTTTCTCACTTGAGATTCTCTGCTTGGTCATGGGCACTTAACAGGAGAAATAGTGTTTGGCTACTGATTCTTAATTAATATCTAAGACGATGAATTCTTCATAAAATATATTTAATATTATTTTGGTCTGAACTGTATAAATTCTCAAGTGATCTCATTGCCAATTCGCATAGAATTAATGCTGAAGTATTGTAACATTTGTTTCGATAACATAGATTCTAAAGATCATTAAGCAATATGTGTTCAGTTGAGCATCCCCAAACGCAGGAGTCACGCTACGCCACTGGAAGATAGGAATGAGAAACAACGCAAGATTTTTAAACATTCTTAAGAAATAATTAATAGTTATTTAAATAGTAATAGATATTGAGAAACACGGAGAAATGCTCATGTACCTTATTCATTATCATCTGATTTAGAGTTCTGGGAAGAATCAGAATCATCGTCGCTCATGTCTTCTGTTTCTCCCGTATTAATCATAATTTCATCAATTGATATCTCCATTACCCCATCTTTTCTCCAATAATCTTCCTCGAGTTTCTGTACATGTCTGCAAAAACCACTCCAAGTCGATGGCGAAATTTTTATTTTGTGGTTTATTAGCCGCTATCAATGCAAAAATTTCTGTCTTCCTTGCATCCATTGTGCATGGAATACTCAGTTCATGCAGCCATCTTTTCATTGACCCTTTTGTGTCAATTGTACCTTGTACAATTGTACTTTATTGTACCTTGACGGTACTTTGTCATTTTGCCTACAGTGATACGGGGCAGCATTGTCCATTACAATACTGGATGCAGGGGGACGATTAGGAAGACCCTGAGTGCGAAACCACATTTCGAAATTGTCGGAGTTCATTTGACCATGGTAATTTCCCTGTGTGGAGTTGGCTTGAAAGATAAGTTTCGCCCCTTTAATGAATCCATTCACGCAACCGACACTGGCAACAATGAGGCGCTTGGAGGAACTTCCCCAGGCAGTAACAGCAAGGATATGAATCAACATACAATGTAGGCTTTCACGGCTCTTCCCACAATAAAGCAAGGATATGGTTTTCTTTTTGCCAGCACTTACCAGTAGTCAAATTACTGTCTATCCAGGTTTCGTCTAAATAAAACAATTATCTTCCTTCTTCGCTGAAATGTTTAATTTTAACGAGATACCGAGTTCTCCAGCCAACAATGTCGGCACACTCTAATAATACAACTCTTATATTTTGTACTTTCTTCCATACGTAACCCATGCTTAGCAAATGTTTACGCAGGGAAGTTGGACCCCATCGCCAATTATTTTTTCCTTCAACATTGCCAAAAGCTTACTCATTGTGGGCACAACTTTCTGCACAGTGTAAAAAGTTATAGTGTCTCTTATAACATGCGCATCAAAGTCGTCTATTACTATTTCCCGCGCGTTCTTGTTCTAAGGATAGGAAGAAATCAATTTGTTATTAAATGCATGAATTACTTACAAACTTTGATTCTTGATATTCTCACTTTGTGTATTAAAACAAATCGTTACCTCCTTTTGCCAGGTGTTTCTGGAGATTGGGCCGGATGAGCCACAGCGAATCGCTTTATTCTCTTATGAGGCGATACTAACCCATGTATAAAGAGATGCTCTCTTTACAGACTGATCTAGAGGCGCAAGGAGCATCTTATTTGCTTTCTCACGGTCACAAGATTCCACCACTTGAGCAATAATTTTTCTGTCATTGCGATGAAATACGTAAGCTTTATGACGTTGAGGTGGTGTACGAGGGGTCTCCCGAGATGGGCCGGGAATTGTCTGCCATTTCTTATTGAAATCGAGTCTTTATTTTATTTTGTCAAAAATAAAAAAAAATAAAAAAAACTGTATATGACGTATGGGGAAAGATTATCTGTGCACATTTTTTGAGGCCCAGAAAAAAAAAATTGAAAAACTAGAACAAGAATTTAGAAAAAATAAATATTATTTTCGAAAAATAAAAATTAGAAAAATTTTTGTTCCCGAGTTATAGAAAATCAATTTGAACGGTAAATGAACTGCTGATTTAATTTTTCTGCATTGCTAACAAAATAGTAACGAACATCCACTCCTACTTCTACTCCTACCACTACAAGCAAAAGGAGTGCTCAACAGAACGTGCTCACAGTGAGATTTACGTCCAGAAGCAAAACAAGAGGCCATCTCAGCATTTGCTCAATGGATCAGAGAAACTGGACAAAACCCTGATCGAAATGGGGTCATTGACCCGGAAGCTGAAGTACATTGCTTGTTACAGGCGTAATAAATATTTTTTAAAAATGTATACAATACAAACGTAAACTAATTCATTATGTATCATTGTTTTGTTAAAATAAACATTTTTTTTTTCTTTTTGACGATCAGTATAGTCTCTAATTGTATAGAAACAGTTATGCAGCAGAAAAGATTTTACTTTTAACTTAAATTTGTGTACCGACTTTAATTGTTTAATGTATGTTCAGTATCAATCTGGCAATGCGTTGTTGTATCTTCAGTATCAGTTTCAGTATTGTTTAATGTATGTCCAGTATCAGTTCAATCTGGCAATGCGTTGTAAAGTAACGTACATGTATTGTATGTTGATTTCTTGTATTGAGCTGTTGATATTGACACTTGATGCACGTGATTTCTACGGCGTATGTTGTAATTATAAATATCAATATTGTATGAAAATATGTTCCCTCTATTAAGTAGGTCATTTTTGACAAATATTAGATTCGTAAATAAATAGGCAAGGCAATGGTAAGATACTAAGCTCAATGAAAAGAGGCTTGCAGGGATCACGTGGAAGGCATTTTTTCATTATTCGAATAATTTTCTTTTGCAATCTGAAAGTCTGAGTTCTAGGATGAGCTTTCCCAGAATGTTATGCCATATCTCAGGCGGGAATATACATTTGCAAAATAAACGCAACGAGCTGCATGAAGGCTGACAGAATTTGAAAGAATTCTGAATGCGTAGCATAATGAACTTAATTTAGTATTTAATTCTGTTATATGTACATTCCTTCTGAGGTTTGATTGAATTGAGAGACCTAGAATTTTTGTTACCTCAACATCAGCTAATTTCATATTGTTCATTTTCAATGGAACATGCGATTGCCAATTTGAAATGCAAAAATGCATTGAAACATTTTTTCTTTCGTTAACAATTAATTTGTTATCATTAAACCAATTTAAAACTTCTGAAATCGTACTATTTACTGCTTCTTTTTTGCAAAGAACATTCGTGTCATCGGCAAACAGAACCGTTCTTCCGTTTTAAATAGACGAGGGCATATTGTTTACATATAAGAGGATACAACCTAAGATCGGACCTTGCGGGACCCCATACTCAAATGGCAAAGAATTGAAAACATAAGTTCAGTCAGTGTCAAAAGTATTCGTACACCCAGTTGTGTTTCAAGAAAACGCCAGTAATTTGGTGGATAAACAAGAAAAATAAATTGTAGGAACTTAACGTTCTTCCCAAATCACTTTTATTGCACAAACACACACAAAAATTACAGTAAAAATATTTCACTTCCAAAAACTAGACAAAAATAAAAATAAAGCACTTTTCCCTCGCGACACAAGTATTCGTAAATTACATATTTCCTGTAATATCTACTCTAAATAAATCCCTAATATTTCGTGTGGTTCCCTTTGGTATCAATTACTATGCCTGAAATCTTCTAGGCACAGATTCTACTAAATTAGCAGTAAAGGAAGGTGAAATTTTCTCCAATTCAACATTCAAACTGTCTTAAGTTCACTTTCACTCCTGAAGTCTCTTTCTCTATCATTTTTATCAAGATAACTCCACAAATGTTCTATTGGATTTATATCCTGTGATTGTGGTGGCGTATGCAGTTGTGTGGGCGTATTGTACAGAAGCCAAAGCCTCGAATTTAGAGCCGTGTGTTTGGGGTCATTGTCCTGCTGGAAAATATAATTCCGTCCCAGTCCCAATTTATCAACAGTTAATTGCAGATTGTTTTTCAAAATGTTTATATTGTAGCGGTACGCTAGTTTTACTGCAAATTATTTTCATAAATAAAATGCCGATGCAGAAGGCTAGTGCGTGGAGAGAAGCTACCGCGCCACGCTGACGCCGGTCCCCGCCCGCGAGCGCGTGACACGCACTCGGGAGCGAGGGAAGACCCTTTTGTTCGGGATCTCGTAGGCCCCGAAACCATTTGAATAGATTTGCGGCGCGTGCCCGTCACGGTTTTTTGGCTGTCACTCGCGCTGGGAAGCTCAAAGCTGTAATTCACTGCAACCTTCGGGGGTACAACGATCATGTCTCGCACCCTTCTTGACCTACTTTCGTCGATAAACGAAGAGGGCTTTTGGAATGAGACAGAGTAAGGAAAATTCCCAGAATCGCCGGAGCTGGTTGGCTAAAAAAAGAGTTAAGACGCCATCACACTCAACCAATCAGGGGTAGAATTCTGTGGGGAAGGGATGATTTCGAAATATCTGCAAAAATTTTGGGGGGGGGGGAAACAGAGGAACAGCACACAAAGTGAGGGTATGAGAGAGACTTGGGTGACGAGAGCTGAGGAGGGAGGTCGAGGTACCTCGGGCATCGCGTGCTCTGGGGAGCGATTTGGGATTGCCCCGTGCAATCCAATTCTGTCTTGCTTAATCTCGGTAGCCGGGAGAAACTCTTTCCGAGTATCAATTTTTGAACTCTGCCACCACTGGCTATTTGACAGATACTCTCCGAGATTTGTGCTCGCATAGAGCTTATTGGAACTCTCAGATCACGCTGTGTGACATTGTGCGTGAGATACGTGATCGCTCGTGATTTGAGCCAACAAAGCACTGCCGCCGTCGACACCGCCCCGTTGTTGTGGACACCCGCTGGCGAGCGTCCCTTCGGCCTTGGAAGGTCGACCCGCCGCCGTCGCCGCGACCAGCTGCCGCCGGTGCCATTTGACGCCTGTTCAGCACCGTCATTATCAGGCATTGTATTTGGTCAACGACCGTACAAAGACTTTTTCTGTGAATTGCGGTGCCGCGCTGAGGCACGTAATCGCCAGTTCAGGGGGCGAATGATCGTTTCCTTTATGTAATCAGTAGAATAATTTCATTGTGAATTTTTTTTCTTTTCTCTTAGATTTACGTTTTTGTCCCTAACCAGAGCTCACTAGGCAGGGCATTTCTTCTATAATTCCTTATGTAACTTCTCCGGCCTATCATTAGGCGGAAATAAACTTTCTATTGTGTTACCAGTCACTCAAATCGTTATTGTCATTATATTACACCTTGCAGTTCCTTCCAATGTCATTCAATTAACAAAGGATGAGGACAAGCTGGGAGTTTCCCCTCAGAGTGATTTTAATAGTTTTCATGACACACATTTCAAGCAATATAATTCTAAACTCAAAGTAAATTCCTCACAGCTATCAACTCAAAAACTATACATTTTCCTGGAACATCAAAGCAAATATTTTATTTGTTAATTATATTTAGGATACGAAAATATGTGAAAACTTTCCTCCCTTCCCTTCCCTTCCCTTCCCTGAGAAACCGCCACTGGGATCTCTGTTATCAACTTGAACTATTTTAGATTAAACAATTGTTTAAAATAGTTCATATTTAGCAGATAAATATTTTTTACTGTTTTTGAGTCACAAAAAAGAATACACGTTTGTCTTTTGGTTCCTTTTTGTTCTTTGCTGTTGGGAGACAAGAAACTAAACTGATTATGCCTCAAACAGCCACTGTGGTTGGGTGAGCTTGAGAACTATGAAGTGAAACTCCATTTGTTTCTAATTTTTCTGAAGATAATCAATTAGTGAATGTATTAATATATTACCAATAATACATGCCTGTATTTGTTATTATATATCACATAGTAATGATACAATATGATTTTTTTATATTAATAGAAATATATCATTCACGATTTTCAATTCTAATAAATCTAAATAAAATTTTCTAATACAAAATTAAATTTAGAACCTTGAAAATAATTTATTGACTTCATGCAGCTACCTCTGATCTCTCTCTACAATGAACACCTGCAGATTGGAATTCATCATGAAATAAACAACACCAACAATTTTAGTCAAAGGTTTTTTTTTTTTAAATATGAAATGATTCTTACCAGATGTATGATCTGTGGATAAGGAAGATACATTTTCATATTCTGGAACAAAATAGACTGTGCCAATTGGCTGCCCAGGAGCCACATTGACACTAATGTTTGTTATGGGCTCAAATTCTCCCGAGCTGGAGAGCACAGACAAAGTAGGCTGATGTTGACAGGGTTCAGGCACACTTGGAATCACTGCATCACATAAATATATATTATAAAATTCCATAGGAAAAAAACAGCAATCTCTTAAAAATCTCAATAAGTGTGTACAAGAAGTTGTGTTTTTACAATTTTATGCACTCATATAAATTTTTCTTGTATACAGATCTTTGAGGCTCTTTTTTTTCTCTCTTTCAGAATAGTTTTGCAAATACATTTCCCTTCATTTATGCAAGATATCCTTTTTGATAACTACTGTAATTGGTAATTAAATTATTTTTGATAGTCAATGTCATTTTCAGTTTAGTAAACAAACAAAACATTTTTTTAGAACTCAGTTTAATCTGCAATTCCTTAAATCAATGTTGCTATTATACTGCAAATACATTAATGGAAAGATTGAACTTGAAAGTTGATACAGAAACAATGCTAAAACAAAAATCTAGTCACTCATGAAATTCTAGTAGCCTTCAAATATTTATGCTATTATAGTGGGAAATCGATAATCTGAACGTCAATCATCTGATCAAATATCTAAACTCATATTTTCTCTGAATAATTTTTAGAAATTAGGTACCATTTACTATACGTATTCATTTTATTTTGTAATACTGAATATTGAGGATGATCTCTCATATATTGACAGTTATAAAATATTAACGAGATACTGTACTACAGTCAATCATCTGACTAGTGAACTTGGACAAATCTTATCCAAATCCATTTTATGTACATTTGCCATTTTTATGTGCGGTTATCCGAATTATCAAATATCCGAACTATACTTGGCCCCAAGTAGTTTGGATAATCAACGTCCCACTGTACCTATTTTACTCTTCTGGTGTAGATGCTCACAATTAATTATAAACACATTTCATGACTTCACAATATCAAGAAACAAAATGTGGAGGGCTTCAATTACCTATTTTAATATCAGGGTTTAAATGCCTATTCATCCAGAAGAAGCATGATCACTGTAATAGAAACCGCAAAGAATAAACTCAAAACCATTCCTTAACATATATCCACACTGTATTTGCCTATGCCAGAAAAACTTTTTACCTAATAATGCGATTTTCAAGAAACTTTTTATACAAATAAATCTAAACTTGGAATAGTTCAACACGATCTTCATTCACATGAAAATTCAATCCCCACTCCCTCCCTCACTCCTTAAAGTACAATTTAAGTGCACACTTAATCAGTTTTTCATAAATACCTCCCAAATTCCATACTAAATAATGACTGATTGATTCTAATAGTGCAAAAAAGTTTGGAGTCAATGTCAATGTTTCATATTGGTTGTGATGGGGAGGGGCATGACCAAGATATAAATGCAATTACTACCATTTTACACTGCAGATAGAAAGCATTCCTTTTCTTGTCTAACAGATGGGTGTGATAAATAAATGTTCGCATAACACCAGGTTCCTTAACACCGGGCTACAATAAATAAAAACAAATGATCCCCACTGCCCCCTGCATCAGAAGAGGAAGAGACAATTAACACACCATCTGTTATACCAATATTTAAATATTCTCTAGACAGAAGTATGAGCAGTGTTCTTATTGCCATCCAGAAGGGCCGCTTACTTTTCAGCATAGGATTTGCCAAGATTTTGTCCATTGTGCACCATTAGCTCCGAATACTTTTTCTAGCTGTTACATGATATACGGATTATTCAAATTGGAAGAGATAAAATTCATTACATTAATAAATTGTTCATTGATACCTGTACACAAATAGTAAGATATTAAAGATTTCCAAAAAATACAGTTAGCTCTGCAACTGAACGCAATCCCGGGTGCACAGGACTGGAAGCACTGGTGCAAAACATACATAACATGAAATCAGCAGTGAAAGGGAAACAGGCAATTATTAATAACAAAAGGAAAAGACTTGGAGGAGGCCCTCCACCCTCTATAGACCTATCTTCTGTGAATGAAAAAATTTTGTCAACAATACCTCAAACTTCAATTAAAGGTTCATACACAACAGCAAAATCAAGCACTGATTTTTTTTTTTTGAAAATGAACAGGTTGATTTTGAAATAATTGAAGAACATGATGTAACAGTTACTCAGGAGGATGATTTAATTTTATTAAATAGTGTTAGCCAGGCATCTTCTATAATTGTAGTGATGCTCCTCGACCTTCTCACACTTCTACATCAGAAAAGATCAAAAACCAGAAATGCACGGTGGTTGGAAAGTGGCTAGAGAAATCTGCAAATGCTACAGGTGGTCTTTTTGAAGCATCAAAAGAAAAATTAGAAATAGAAAAGAAGAATTTTGAACAAAAATTAAAAATTTTTGAGAGGCAAATTATAGCACTAGAGAACATTGCAGTGTTGACAAAATAATAAATAATATTATTTTTTTTATTGCCAGTGCATGTGCTAATATAAAAATGGACCCAAGAATTAAATATTTTGGGAGTCATTTAAAGCTTCAGTAACATTATGAATTTCTTTAGGAGTAGTAGTCTATGGCACAGCCATAAACAAATTTTTGGCCAAGGGATTTTGGTAACAACCAGTGCCAAGATAACAAAACTTGAGTTTTGACACTAACTGCACGGCTCCTCGTCTGTTTTAAATGTAGTGTAAGCATATCAATAATGGCCAAGTCCCTTGGCCAAGTCCTTTGACACACTAAACTTTTTCACAAACTCCCTATCAGATATTCTGAACAGATCGTATAAATGATAAAACACTCATGGACCACATTCAACAGTTTCCCACTGCAATTCTTCATTTTCTATAGCTGCTAAAATACATATTTTATTGAAATTAGCCATTGTCTGAAACTTGTTAATACAAGATAAGCATGATATCGCATATGATTTTGAAATTCCAATGGTGGGTTACCATTCGAGTCAAATCAAATGCAAACTCTTAGGATTTTCTCGAACATGAATCTTGAGAATACAACGACATGTTTTGAATACAAATGGATGTCGTCTCGTATGAAAAAAAAAAAAAAAAAAGCATTTGAATTTCGAGAATAGACCCTCTGGCCATTAAACCCTAGAACAGAGATTCCCTACATGTTTAATGCCTCATCCCTTTTAAAAGAATTATTTGCTTCATTGACCTCCTTACATTTTCAAAATAATACATAGCATACGTAATCATAACAGAAAGAATGGTAGAAAAATAAAATAACGATATCAATTTCACATACCAATGATTTTGTAAAATACTGTATCTCAATTTTCAATACTCAAAGATGCTTCTGCGTCTGAGTAGCTAAGTTTATAATCTACATTGTTGATCAATGGTGACAAAATGTTGGGCATTTTTTAAGAATTCGTCATAACATTTCTGCAGAATGGAGAATATGTGTTGCATGATGGAGTGTACGTTGTGAATATATAATTATAATTTCTTGAGTTTTCGAAACATCCTAAGCAATGGGAAGACTAGGTTATTAGAGGCTCCAGGTACTAGAAAGTTGAAAAGGGACCTGTAGGTATCTGTAGGTACTAAACATTAAATTAAGAATTTGAAATGTAATTATCATAAGAATACGAGCTTGCAATGGAGAAAATACACACGGAATGAGATTTTAATACTTTGTTGAACCTTGTCTGAGGGAATCCTAACTAGAGGCCCTGCCATCCCTAGTAAGCCTAGAGGCCCTTGCCATCAGGGCCCTGGTGAGGTGCAATGCCTAGCACCAATTTAGCTACAAAAGAAGACAAGGGAATTCGTAATTTATTATTGTAAGTTTTGTTGCTTTATATCATAAAACATTTATTTATTAAGTTCATTTATATTTTGTCTTTGGCTATTGACTCCAATCAATCTCTTGATCCCCATCAAAATTTCGACCCCCTGGGGGTCGATACAGGCCCTATTGGGACCCCTGCCCTAGAGGCATTTTCTTAAAAACCTTCCCAGAGTGCAAAGGATTAACAAAACATTTTGCAGTCAAGTAAAATGTATGTGAAAAAGGTGTCAATGTATACTACCTACTCAAGTATTTTTTTTGTTTTTCAAGAGCCTATTTTAGTCAGAGACTATAAATTGATTTCTATTAATAAGAATAGAAAATAAAGCTACTAACCAGTTGTGGGTGTTGCTGGTATCTCCAGTATGTGAACCACTTGTGCCTGTGGTGCAACACTAGGTACAGCTGCTGGTGGTTGAACCAGTGTCTGCTGGATTGACTGAGATAAATCAGTGATTCCAGAACAGCAACCAAGCACAATGGGTGGCCGTTGCTGGCGCAATGCCTCCAATTGCTGTTGTTGACGAACTAACTGACGCTGAATACATGCTAACTTGCGCCGCTGCTGAAGGAGGCGGCGTCCAGCTTCTGCTGGAGCTAAGTCTCGCAATTCACGAGCAGTTGGAATGTGAATATCAGAGACACTAGGTCTAGTAGTATCTTCATGATCTTTGCTTCTTCCTTGTTCCTCATTATCCTCTTCCTCGTATTCAAAGACTTCATCACCTTCACCACATGATTCACTACCAGCAGTATTATGGCCTGCATCCAGTAAAATGTCATACATACAGTCAGTATTTTATATCCACTGCATAAGGTACAAGAAAATCTCGACCAAGAAAACAAAAACAATGTCCTTCCCAGGGAAGGAACTAAGAAGAGTGAAGACAGTCATTGAAGAAGAAATAATGGAAGTAGTTTTCACATTCAAATATTTAGGCAAAGACACTGAACAAAACTCCCAAGACCTGAAATACAGCATTTTGAAATATAGTAGAACAAACACAATAATTAAAAAACATTCTGGGAAGAACTTGCCACAGGAAACCAAACCAATATGAAGCCCTTGATCACCCAAGCCAATGCTATTATAATGATCAGAAACCTGGATCCTAAATCAGACAACCAAAGACTAGAAGCAGCTCAAATGAGGTTTCTAAGACACATCCTTGGCTCTACCACACTGGATCGACAGAGAAACAAAGACAAGGAAAAGATTGAAAACAACAAGCACAGCGGAGGATGTTAAAACTATCTACAAAAAATGGCTGTAACACATTAAAAAAAATTAAAGAAGAAAAATTCCAAAGGCTGCCCAAAAATATAAACTACTTGGACAGAGAGATACAGGCATACCAAGAAAGAAGTGGATCATGCAGGAACTGGAAGACTGAAATATTTCAGGTCTACTTCACCAGGAACAGACCCCCTGGCCTTTCATCATGCAGTTCATGATGATGAAATCCAAAGTAACAACCTGTTAACATTGTTAATAGTAATTTACCTTGTAAGTGGCTAAAAGAGACCATTAAGTGCAAGTTGATTGTCCGTAAGCAGTCACACAAGTGTATAATTATTAACAAGTACATAATGGTCTTTTAGCTACATACAAATAAGGTTTATCTCATCTGATCACCTTTTTAATATTTTAACATATTTTTCTAACTATCCCCATAAGATTAATGGCATTAAGTTGATTTTAGCAGTTCCCTTTATTAAAAGCCGTTTTAAATTCCCTTTATTAAAGCAGTTCCCTTAAATATAACAATGAGCCATTTTATCTACAACAGGAAGCTTCATTGTAATGGAGGTAATAGCAAGACATGTCATATACTCTGGGCATGTAAGATAACAGCATACAAAGGTCATCAAGTAAGATAAAGATATTAAATGAATTAGTTCACAAACAATTGAACACAAAATTGATCCCTTGAAAACAAGAAGTTGTAAATAATACAAAAATTGTCTGGAAAAACTTATTATGATTGAACAATATATTGGACCATACATTTACTACTTTACATATCACACTCCCTCACATGAAATTGTTCTGTTTACTGATCTTGAGGAGTTTAGGACATGGTGAGAGAGAGTTATGAGATTTGCATGTTTATCCCTTTTTTGTAGAAAAAACATAAAAGGGGATACAAAGGAGTACTATTAGAGTTACTGTGATACTTTACATTGAAAAGTGCAAAATATGTTTCACACAAAATATGAGTGAACTTTCAAAACCAAAATATGTGAAAAATTCAATTATATCCTGACTTTAGATAAAAAATGAAGAAAAAATCCAAATACATTAAAAAAAAAAAAAAGTGTGATATTCAGACCTTATCTTTTATTAACATTGCAAACATCAACAGTGAGAATTTTTCTGTTTCTGAACCAATGTAATGTGCATCGTGTGTGTAGGACCAAGCTAAGGTAACGGGGGAAATAACATCTCCACACAACACTTGGGACTAAAGAACAGCTGTGTTTCATGGAACAGCAGTTGTGATATTGCTTCTTCTTCTTCCAAAAAAGGACTTGGTACATTCTTCAAACAGCTCAAGAAGTATCAAGATCTACTTAATATTACTAACACGTTCAAAGATCCAGATTCAATGGATGGGGCTGTTGCAGAAGCTGGAAATATATACTTCTTGAACAGTATGGATCATTCTCAATGAAAACTTCTCATTATTATCCCAGGTATGTTTCCATTACAAAATAGATATCCAAAGAAAAACCCGATGTTTGGGCACTGCCTCAAATAGGAGTTGGCAGGCAGAAAACTGATCCTGTGTAACACCAGGTGCAGTTGTGGCTAGGAAACGAATAAACTCTTAAACAATGGAGATGGTATGAGTAATATGAATACACCCATGTGAAACCCACTGAGTGCAAAGAACCTGTTGCCCCAGATGAAGTTTTGCACCAAGATTTTGCAGATGCATCGTAGGTTATGACACCAAGCATGGATGCAAAAAAGCAGCAATGAAGTGAACCAAAACATGTGAAAAATTCAATTATATCCTGACTTTCGATAATAAAAAAATAAAGAAAAAATCACAACTGCCATGGTGATAACACACACAGGTTTCCTCTTGAACAACAGTAGCTAGTAGAGGAGGATTGAGTGACATTTATTAAAATCAAAAAACATTATTTGAAGAGTAAAAAATATTTACATGATTACTTGCTAATTTGTTGTGGGTAAGTATTACCAAAAAGATAAAATAGAATTTACTGAACAATTTTACCTGTCGGTATTAACATTCATTGATTTTGTTTGGAAAAAATATTTCTATAATATATCTAAATTCCATTGTCATTTTTTACTTGAATTTTCACAAAGTCAGTTCAATAGTCTATTTACCTTCCTCTAAATTAAGACCTGCTCTTTTCTGCCACCAACGTTTCAATCCATGCTCAGGGGGTTCTCGGCTGCCTTGTGTACGCCACATTTGTTCACTTACTAAACAAATTGTGGTCTGACTGCATCCTACACAAAACAAAGGAAGGGAAATGTTAACCTTTCTTCTCCACAAGGTAATGTTCTGAGGAAAATTCACAAGGTTGGCAAATACCACACTCGATCAATTAATATCATTTACATGTAAGTAGGTGAACTGATTTTAATTTAAGCCAATGGTCATAAGAATTTCATAAAACATTATACTTTGTTTCAATGAAAATGCGTAGAAAAAATATGACTATCATTTTCAAAGGACTCTATGGTTTGAGGGTTAATACATAAAATAAAATCTAAAACTTGTAATTCCATAAACTGGTATTTCCATAATTAGTGATTTAAATTTCCTAGCAAAACATGGACAACTAGTATAGAAAGAGGAATTGTTACCAATCTACAAAAGATAATTTTATTTAATTTACAGACACAATCAAATCAAAAAGAGTTAACAGCCAGACTTGCACACAAAAATATTAAAACAAAAGGGAAACGTTCATAACATTTTTTCTAAACCTTGCATAAAGGAGACACCAAGGAATATGCACATCAATTTCAGCGAGAACAAACAGTTCATTTATTTTACAGTGAAAAAATTGCAAGAGATTGCTCTCGCTCCCATCATCAGCTGCTGAGTGTGAAGGTAGTTGCATGACCAATATTGCCAAATTACAGATAATTTGTTATTTAAATCAATGAACTGGTGTAGGAGTTACCTGATCAGCAGGTGCATTAGATTCTAATGAAAAATTATTAAGGGTGTGACCAAATGATTTGGGGTTAAAATTAAGTTGTCACCTGCTTCCCTGGAGGTCAGCTCAAGCGGTCTAGAGTTTAAACAAGCCTCAATTTTATAAGAAGAAGGTACAATGTAAACAATCACACAATCTGTTGCCCTAAGTTGCAACACAAATGGAATTTAAGACTTTTTATACATGTTTTCTGCCAAAGAGTTCCGATGTGGGTAGTAAGCGAGGCAAAAATGTCCAAACAGCAAGAATATCAACACAATTTCAGTAATACAATGATATTATCTCTTGTCTCATGGGTACTTCATTACTACAACTGGCAAAAATGATTCCCACAACTTATGACTTTTCTTGGATGATGGAGGTCATATGACAAATAGTAATTCAAACTAACATGACCATAAAGAGAAGATAATGAATTGCAGGACTGAGATCCATGAGCAATAATGTACACAAAAAAATACATTATAAATCCTTTTGTTAGAACAATGTCTTTTTAGATTTTTGGCTCAGAATTATCCAGTGATGGCTTCAAAAAATGTTAACCATTTCATGAATCACAGAAAGATGTCTTAACAACTCTGATTTTCTGTCACAAAGCAAGACATAATTTCTTTAGGTCACGACTAAATATTAAAAATTTATCTTCTTCTTTTTTCCCTTTGTGCCTTCCAGCATCAGGATTAAATCTAATCAAGTAACATTGTATACAAACACACTACTGCACAAACAACAATTCTAAATCACACCTCAAGAAATCATATCTTGCTTTGAGAAAACAATAAAACTGTTTTCTTTCTATGTTTTATTACTCGTAAACACTTACGTCAGAAAAGAAGCACAATTTTGGCATTAATTTAATACAATTCTCAGATTCTCTTTTATTCTTTCAATGAAATATTTAATGTTAATGTAAGCATGCTAATAACAATTATGCATGTCTGATTTTCACAGAATACACTGAATTTTTGAAAACTGCAAAATTTTTTGGACTCCTTCCCACAACTTCATTATTGAAGACTGAGAACTAACTTTCATGCTTACTGTTTGTGCAGCACTTGTACATAGAAAGTACTGTATTGCAATGCAAAAATGTTTATTTTTTGCCAGAAAACTCTTCTTCAGGGACCCTGTTAACGAAAAATTGGATAATTCTTGTTCCTAAATGTACTAAATTACTTCCTCTAAGACATTGTGTAGTCAGAATCTATGTTTTGAGGATCCTTGTTAACGAAACAGCTATTGACAGCAAATGTACCAAGTAGGTTGCACATTTTACTATAACTCCATCTGTCTATCCATGGTCAACGCCCTGCCTAAATCATTCTGACAATTTTCTCCAAAATTGATATTCCCTGATCGACCTGAACATATCAAGGCCCTTGATTTTGATTTTTGAATGGATTTTTTGATTTTTGGTAGCACAGCCTCAATATTTTCTCAGAAACAAATCCAAATATATTCTCACTTTTTTCCCCTTGAATAAAGCAAATAATGCTTAAGAACTGGCGGGGGGAGGGGGGTAATTTTCTTGAAAAAATTGGGTTTCTTTTCATTGATATCCCTGATTATTCAAAAATTGCAAAAGTTAAAAAATTTGTCAGTGATTTCCTACAGCTACAATATTGAAAATAGAGATTTTGCCCTCAAAGAAATTTGTCGTTCGAAGAAGGAACTTGAAATAAGGTTGTGTACAACTTTTCCAAAATAGTTTCCGTCCAATAATGGTTTAAAAACTGCCTACATCCCATAAAATATAGGCGATTTTTAAACAATTACTTTCTCAAAAATGGCTCCAAATTTTTTCTATAAATTTTCCCTTTTTATGTAACAAAGGGTGACATAAAATGAGCTGGTCCAATTATTGGTAAACAATTACCAGTGGCTTCTACTTTAGAAAATTTTTAGAGATTGTCTTAAATGAAATTTGTTCTAAAAAATTTGATCTTAGAAAAGGTAAAATTTTTAAGGTACTCAGTGAAGTGTACAATTTTTTGAATAAAAGAATGGTTTTCGCATAATATCTGCTTGAATTTCACGCAATTTATACATTAAAAAATTCTCAAAAATCGCCCTAAATTTTTTCCATGGATTCTTAGAAAAATGACATAGGTCTCACTTTCCATGAACTCCCTGAACATTAGAAAATTGAAAAAAATTAACATTGCAAAACCACAATATTGATGCTACGAGTAGTTATTTTTTACTTACTTACTATGTGTTCTTTTAAAATTAGATCTTTAAAAAGGTCTTTTTTAAGATCTCTGAAGATAAATTTTTAAAAAAATTTGAGCAGTTTCACGTAATTAATGCAAATTATCGAATTATTATTTTAGGAGTTATAAAGTAGCAATACAACAATGGGAATGCAGCAACATGCAGTTTGAAATTTTCAGAATAACTTCTCATTACTGAGACGGGTATCTGGGTGTATGGAATGGAGTTTTGGATGGCCAAATTTGTGCTGCTGCATTAGATTTTAATGAACCGAATTTTCATGCCTAACGTGTTACAATTGGTAATGAGTTTTACATTAGTACCACTAGTTCTGTCAGTGAAATCTGTTCTACAAAATTATATGTTTAATTAATATATATACATTTTCTGAATAAACGAGTCTTTTTGCACAATTCTGAGTGGAAAAGAGGCAATCAAGAAAAATGTAAACAAGATTTTCTCAGAAATGACTCCAAATATTTTCTTTTAAATTCTTGTACGGATAGAGCTAAAAGCATGACATGAGGGCCTTTTTTATTATACCTTTCCCCCCCCCAGAAATGACACACATATTGTTTTTCACAAATTATACACATAAGTAATTTTTGAAATATCTCTCACATCATTATTTTCTACTTTAAGGTGTATTTTATAATTTAATGCATTTCAGAACATAAGTACTTAAAATGATCTCTAGTCTTATGAAATTTCTTACAATCTCAAAAGTGTTTGTGTGTAAACAACCTTCAAATTGCATGTTTTCAGAAACGCTCAATGATATTTTCTTAAAAATGGCTCCAAATTTTGTATCAAAAATTTTCTTATGAAAAGAGGTTTTGCTCTTCTAGGCTGAGGAAATGCTCAAAGTTGCATTTCCATGAAACTATTAGGGGTCAGAAAAATTGAGAAAATCTGAAAAACTATATGTACTATTTTATAAAACAATATCTCAATATATGAATAAGAATATATGAAAGAAAATTTAACCTGTGTGATAATTGGGAAGGTCTGCAAAAACTTTATTACACAACATTTTCTATTACACAACACTTATTAGTGCAATGTTGATAAATTTCAATGCTTTAATAACTTTGTTGCTACAGGGTCAATCCATTTTAAATGGTCCAGCACTGGTCACTACATCATCTCGAACAAAATTCATATTTTGTACATAAATTTTTTTATGTTTTGGTTGCTCAAAACCCTCTTTAATTTTTTTTTATTGCACCTGGTTTACAAATGGTGGCCATCTTTGTTTTACACTGTGTGACATTTTCATGTTTGTACACCTTTACTCTTTTGTAAATTACTCAGCTCTGGGTAATTCTAGAATAAAATGCATTTGGATTTAATATTCTGGCCTACAAATCAAAGTATTATTTACTTATCTTCTATGTTTTTATTCAGGAAATATTTGCAACCAAATCTATGGAATGCAAAAGAACAAAATTGGATTTTCTGATAGTAATTTCTCAAAGAAGGAATACAATCAGAACCCTAACTTTCTACACATAACAATATAGTTACTTTTCGTAAAATATTATTGGTAAATAAAGTACCACTTGAAAATTACATCCTTTTAAAAATTGGAATTTTGAATTTTTTTCCAAATTATCAACTGTACTATTTCTGTTGGGGAACCAGATAAAAAAAATTGCACACATGCTAGATCGCTGTGATAGCAAACTTCAGTAAAAATTTCAATATTAAAATTTAACTTGAAGTATTTTTTTTAATTGTAAACTTATGCAAAAAAGGCTTCATTTCCACATTGAGGATCTGTTGTGCCAAGCAGTAATCATATTATTTTGAAGCGATTTTAAACTAAAATCTACATTGATTTCAAATAATTAATTATACTTTATTATTAATAAACACTAAAGTGGCCTAATATATAATTTTCAATATGAAGTATACTTTACTTTAAAACGAACTTACAACTTGACATTTACGTTTGTAATTGAAAATAGGGTCATTTTGATGTTAAAAGTTGAACCAGATAATATCAAAATTGTTTATAAAACATAACAAATAAATACAGTGTTTTTTTATATATATATTTCATGTTCATGAGACATAATTCTTCTAAGGCTTATGCCTTGAGAAACAAGCAACCCCAAGGTTGAATTCTATTCTAACAGATGAAGCCCCTCTCCTTCAATGTCCAGCCATGGAGGAATACACAACAGGAGGGGAAACTCTCGCTGTTTGAGAGTATGGACTAGAGGATTTGCTACCATCGTTTTCATGTGGCAGCATCTATTTTAAGGTTCTTCTTCTTCTTCTTCACTTCAAGGATTAGGCGGCTGCCTGTCCCGTCTTCACACTTCAAACCATCTTCTACGTGGTCTTCCTACACTCCTTCTTCCTGTTGGGTTGTACTGCAACATTTGTTTAGGTAGTCTATTATGTTCCATTCTTTCTAAATGTTTTTTCCAGTCTTGTTTACACTGTTGTATGGAATCATTTAAGCAGAATATATTTAATTCTTTTCTTATATCTTCATTTCTTTGTTTATCTAGCAAAGTACAACCTTTTACTCTGCTTAAAAATTTCATCTCCGTAGCTTGTATATTTAATTTTTCTTTTTGAGAGAGAATCCTATTTTCACTCCCATACAGGACTACTGGGGTAGCCATTGTTTTATAGAACTTCAACAAAGTGTCTTTTCTTGTCTTATTTCTTAATGTTCTATGTAGTGTGCCGCATATGTATTGGAACTTGTGCAATTTATTTTTTATATCTTGGCTTCGGTCATAACTTATATCACATCCCAGGTAATTGAAATGTGTCACTTGTTCTATTGTTTGGTTTTCTAGACATATCTTTGTTCTAATTGGATAAACTCCTTGAAAGGCCATGACCTTTGTTTTTTGTTTAGATATATTCATGTTATAATTTTTACACATTAGATTTAATTGATGGAGTGCCATTTGGAGATCATCTTCGTTTTCGTACATAATGACTTGGTCATCAGCAAATAGTAGAGTATTAATATAATTTTCCCCGTTCAATCTGATCCCTTGTTTTACTTTTGGTTTCCATCCTCAAAGAATTTCGTCTATATATATATGTTAAATAGTATCGGGGAAAGGCTGCAACCTTGTTTTAATCCTTGGTTGGTTTTTAATGCTTGTGATTGATGGTGATTTATTTTTATTCGAATATTTGTATTTTTAAACAAACTTTTAGCTACATCTATTAAATGCTTTGGGAAGCCTCTTCTATCCATTATAGCCCATAGTCTTCTTCTATTAACTCGGTCAAAGGCTTTTTCAAAACCAATGAAAGCAATGTGCATGTCTAAATTTAACTCTCTTCTTTTTTCTATTATTTGATTCACTACGAAAACATTATCTGTGCAGGATCTTCCCTTTCTGAAGCCATTCTGTTCTTCTAATAATACAACTTCAGCTATAGTCTTAATCCTCTTTTGGATCATTTTACTGTAGATTTTATATGTTGTGTTTAAGAGGCTAATACCTCTATAATTTTTGCAGTTGCTTCGATCTCCTTTTTTAAACACAGATATTACTAGGGCTGTTTGCCATTCTTCTGGTATTGTACTTCTTAGCCAGCATTGATTGTATAGATGTAACAATCTTAAATGGAGACTGTTTAAGGTACATGCGTAATTTCAAGCGCTGCTTCGGTAATTTGCTTGTCAGGTAGCAGTGCGAGCTTATGAACCTTCCACCATTCATTTCATCCTCGAATTTAATTTCTTGCTGACGAAACGGCGATGCTCATGGCCACGTGTTTATTTGTGACATTGAGCGTTGTTTGGCGGTGTACATCAAGTGTTGCAGATGAAAATGACTAAATGTTGAACCCAAGGACATGCCAATGTTGTTCGGCAGGATAAAAGGAAATAAAAGTTTCTTCAGGTTTTTCTCAGAGCCGGGAAGGTGAGTGAAATATTTTGAGTCATGTTACTGTAATTGAACGGGATTTCTGTCTAGTACTGTGCTACTTCATATATCGTTCCGTACATTTCAGATACCTTAAGAGTTTTATGTCATTATTTTATGGGCCTAAATTTTAATAGTATACCACCTTGATGCTTGAGAATTTAGGGTGTGGTGTGCCTGCACGAGATTTTTCAAATATGTTTTCATTACAGGTGACTCAGAGACACCGATTCTGTAACCCGAAGCATAGAATCTGATCAACGGGAGAAGTAAGAGAAGAGATCTGAAGCATGAAAATATTATTGAGTAACTCACTTTGGAGGAATAAATAATTAGGCAAAGCAACGGAAGTATTCCAACCTCAGTAAATAGGTTTTTATTTATACAAATTTTATCACTAGTTTTCCACAACAAATGGATACTCCTTTGCAGTTCTTTTTGTTGAATTTAAGCTTTTAAATCCAGTTTATTACTTTCCAACTACATGGTTTGAATAAAAATGTGATGAATTAGAAGTAAGAGCATGTGTTTTAAACTAAAAATATTCATATTGGGATATGTAGCTTCTTCAAACTATACTGCAAATCTGGAAGAGGTTAAAAGATCATGAGGTCTGAATGACATATTTCTGGATGTATAACTATGACATATAACTGGATGTAAAAGAATATCTGCTCCTATCTTCAATCTAGTGGAAAGAATTTCTGTAGGTTAGTAATAATTTTTAATTGTGTTGTCAAAATAGTTGACTGTGTATGTAATTCAATAACTACACATTTAAAAACCCCTATTTAATCAGGATTAATAAAATGTATAAATATATTAATGTTGCTGTTATAAAATGTATACGAATTCCTAATGTAATTGTTTTAAGGTTCTTACGTAAATATTAGGTCTAATTAACTTATAATTTTTTAAACTATCGAACTTGAATTATCACAAAAATACAGGTAATGCCGGCAAATATACAGGTAGATTGTATTTTCCTTGCAAGAAAAGTGTCATGAATGCAGATGTGGTGTATTAGTAGTTTCACAGTCATGACATAAATTGATAGTAAAACAAACTACATCTGATCCAAGATGTAAATAATTTTATTATGTTGATATGAAATCATTTCTGCCAATTTTAGCACTTATAAAATTGATTTGTTTTGTGTTATAACATAAAAAGATGGTGGAAATACAATTATAATTTTATTAACACAGATACTAGATTTGTATGTCAAGAATGATTTAAATAGTAATTTGATGGTGTCTGCAATACCATATTATTCTTCTGTATGTGTATTGTACCTCTATGATCATGCAAGATTGTTTTCAGAATAAATTTTATGAATACCATACAGAAAAACCTTTGTTTTTAATAGTTGCCAATAATACTTCCCCTGCTCAAAATTATGTTGTATTTTTTTATATAGCACACAAACATCAGAGTACGTAATGTTATGGAGGTTATTATTTACATTGTATGCCCAAAAAGTAGATCGAGTACCGTGCACCTGAGCCAGCTGGTTCAACCATCAAGAAGTATCCATTCTGGCCACAGAGTGCAGTGTTGTCGATTTAACTCCTGTACCTTATTGTAGATGGTGCCACATGAGTTTCCTCTCCTGTTCTATATTCCTCCATGGTCCAGCTGTCACGACTAAATTGCACGTCACAGGGATACAGAATTTAATACAAGCTTGCACATGCATTCCAGTAAGAAAACCTCACGCCTCTCTGCCAGTTGCATTAAATTAATTGAAATTTCGTTTATTAAAGATTTTTATCCCTGCAGGACATGAAAAACTGTTCCATTTCTGTTGGAGAAGTTCCGTTTTGTGATGTGCAAAATGCCATTTAACTTCACAGCCTGGTGAAATTTTCTGGTCAAGGCAGGTTTCTGGCTTATACATGTTCTGGTTTAGACAGAGTTTACTGTATTTGATGCTCATATCAAAATTTCACAAAGTCTCACCTGTAACCATTCTAATGAATTTGTAACAATTTGCCTTGGAGCCTCCAGATGGAGTAAGCATTTCTGCTAAAACACGTCGTGCATCGCGCTGACTACGACGTGCAGTTGTACGCCAATCTTCAAGAAGGCGGGAGTGGGTAAGCGCCATTAAGACACAGCGCTCTTGACAGCAACTTTCATTTGGAAGCTTTGAAATGGGACACAATGGTTGCCGAGAGCTTCCCCAAGATGCTCAATGCGGGCACCCCTGGAAAATTTAAGCTGTAAATAGAGTGAAAAGAGTGGAACCCTGATTATCTAAGGTTACATCTTGATTTGACGTCATTCAATTAACCAATTCTTCAACCTTAATTTTTATATTCAAAATCTTTTTTACATACATACACGAATATGGAAGGAAGAAAAAAAGAAAGAAAGAAAGGAGAAAAAAAATTGTAAAGATCTTTAAAGGTTAAAATCATTTCTCACTTTTACTTTTCCTTCCTATACTAAAGTACAGTACAGAGAAAAATAATTAGAATCAAATCAACAAAATGATCTTCAATATTTGGTCAGAAAGTCCTTGTTTAAATTTCTTTTCAGCTGTAACTTAGTACACGTGTCAGGATTAAGGTCTGTTGGTGCTGTTCTAAAGATTGTTAAAATTAGTGCATTTGTAAGGAGATACATACAGTTTTCTGCCCCAAAATTTGTATGACTGTATGTCACATATAACTCGGTCAGATTACCAGCTTTTAAAGCTTGAACTTGGTGAACACAACATAGTAAGATCTTGTTGGGCTGTTCAGAGGATCATTCAATTTTTTAAATTTTTTAATGTGTTAATTTTTATGAAGCTCTTGTAACTTTCTCAACATTTTTTTTTTAAATTGCTGTTTTTCTGTATTTTATTTTTTTCTCAAAGGTAGGAAAAATGTGTTTATAGATATAGTATTTTTCTGATTTCCATTAAATACTCTGAAATTTTGAAAACTGCAAAGATTCAAATATTTTTTTTACCTGTCTTAAATCTCCAACATCAGAGTCAGAGATTTCTTTCTCAAAGCAATTAATATCACGATTTTAGATCCTTAAGTGATGTCATAATCAATTTTTTTTAAATTCCAGTAGCAGCTGAGTAATTTTGATAGAAATTGTAACTTTTTCAAAGAATTTGTAAACAAGAATTGCTCAAAAATCATTACAAGTTGTTTATTGACTTTTTTATGGACAGAATACTACATTGAATTAAATGGCAAGAATGTGATTTTCATGAAATGTTTGATTTTCAAAACTTACACATTTTTAAATATATAAGATACTCAGGGGTACAAGGTTTCTACCAAAATATTAGTGTTGAGATTGAACATGAGCTAAACAATAAAAATACTGTGGGTATTCCCAAAAAATATTTTAGTATGTTGGCATCCCTATCTGTTTGTGCAGGAGAATGTGCAGGGGAAAGACAATATACAAGGTGGCAAAATCCATATTTTCAATCCTTAAGTAATACAAAAAAATCTGAAAATGCAGAAGGATAGAAAGCAGAGTTTCAGAAAAAAACAACTGCAACAGTTTTGTGAATATTTGGAATATGTTTCCTATCTTCAAATACCTTTCCCTTCCCCAAATGTGCGTTTGTTGGTGGAGCACTGTGTGACCTTGTGTGGCGGACTGTTACTTCAAAATATCCATTAAAACTGGTCACAAAAAATCAAAATTTCGTAAAAAAGCGTATCTAACTTATGACAATATGTATACCATTGGATTCGTCTTTTTATGCTTGTCATGATAGACAAAGAAAACATGTATAGTTCCATTTGAAAAAATGAAGTTACCACAAATATCTTGTAATACAAGTGATAAAATAGAAATGAATACACATACCAATTAGCCTCATTCCCTCATGCACTTCTGTGAAAACTGCATTGGAATAACTTCAACTGTTCAAAAGTTACAGGAGGTGCTTAAGTTACGTGACTCACCCTGTATATTGAGCCTACTTTCTGATAAGAGTTGTCACCCTCAGAACTTTTATTATTCTTTAAAATACCCAAATTATGCTTATTTTTCATGCATGCATAATTTTTTCATAACACTAACAAGAGAAAAAGTTTTGGTATGGAGTGCATTCCCTCCAACTACTTTCTTTTTTAATTGTGAATGAATGGGGAATTTTTTTATGAGAATACATTGAGAGTAGGGGATCTAAAGGACATGTTATTAAGTGTCAACAATGATAAAATTTCAAGAAATAGGGGTGGCAAATTAGTACATAATTCTATGAAGTGATTGCCTGAAAAACAGAACTCTTATGCACTTTCTGTATTTACTATTACTCTTCTTTTTTTTACTTAGATTAATAGAGAATACTGATTATCTAACAAGTCTCCATCCCCTTCCACCCAAGATAATCCAGGAACCATTATATTTAATTTAATTGATTAACTTAGAAACAAATGCTGTTGTATAAAGGTAAATAGACATTAAAATGTTTGGATATGAAATATATCTACAAACGACTGTGACATTGCAGCACACTCATAAATGACTAATTAAAACCCATGAAGCATAAGGTAATTTACCTCAGCAAGAATAATTCACAAATACACTTTCATATTGAACAACCAGTGGGGTAGCATGAGGAGAGACAAGCTATAAATTTTCTACCTGTTGAACATAAATGTTGAAAGCGAAAGTAGTTGTGCTGAGTAGCAGCACCCTGACAACATAATTGAAGAAACTTAAGTGAGGAACCTCATAGGGAAATTTGGTATGAACATCTCAAATGAAACCCAAGTGAAGAGTCTTCTTAAAAGTGAAGTGCATGTCACTTCAATTGTTGGGTTTAATATATCTTTCTTGCCCAGGTTTGCTTCAGTTATAAACAGAATTCTTCACCAGCCATTTTACAGAAGAGAGGAATAAGACATACAAAATTATCTCTAGTTTTTTTATTTTATTAATTTTCTGACAAGGGTCTCATATACATTCACTGTCACACTAAGGTCACTACTGGCTAAATACTGTATCAAATGTATTGTCTCTCATTGTAGTACAGGCAATAAATGTCTCATCTTCCAAAAGTCAATTTGAGCTCTTTTATAACACTATCTAATCCTGGAAGGAGCCTAAAATCAAAAAAAGCTGTAGGGAATGTGCACCAGCACTGAACAATAGCTCATTAATTGTGTGTCTGTTATTTTGGTCACAGTAGTCCTGTAAAATAGTATTTTGTGTTCACATCAACCTGATTTAGATCTCATGAATCAACTGTGTTGCTGCAAAGACTCAGCAAACAACCATTTCTGTCCCAGTTTCTCAATCTTTTCTCTTACGTTATATTAAAAATAATTTAAATTGAAGTATTATATATCCTGGGCTTATATTGTTGTTATTATTGCAATTGCATATTGTTGTTATTATTGCAATTAGAACATATTTAATATTTTTATTAACAGTTGTTACATTTCTGTATTATCTAACTCAACATTTCTTTTATCTTTAAAACCTTACAAATAAATAGCATTTCATTCACTACATTTATATCACATTAAGTTATACTATAATTTTGCTAAAAAAAATTAGCATTTTTATATATAAATTAGATGAATTTGTTCAATAAATTTTAAATAAGATAAATCAAACCAACATTCCTTGTTCATTCACTGCGCATTGTACATACTTTCCTTTTCTCTTACTGTGTAACAAAATACTGGTTACTAGACGTTTCCAATGGTTGTCACATTCACGAGCATATTTAAGTATATAAAAGATATAGGTAAATTACCTATATGTTAAGTGTATATAGGTACTCAATATATACAAAAAAAATTTGCAAGTGTATTTAAAACAAGATATACATTTAAATAAAAAAATTTTTACTGAAAATTCTATACATACTTATCTGGTGCAGACTTGAGCTGTTTGTGTAAGAAGTTGTTGGAATACATCAAAACACGTTGGCAGGCTCTTTCACAAAGTTTTAACTGATTGCGTAAGTATAGCCGTGTTTCTTGTACAAATTCTTCAAACATCTGACTCTTACATCTCAATAGACCACGTGGACGTGGATTCTGTAATAAAATAATAAAGAAAGCCATATTTTAAGAACATTTTATACATCTAGAATTTTAAGCTATAATTATAAAAGCACTTTGTGTTTGGCCTACACGCCAAGATTTGAGCACATGTCAACACAGCATTTGTTTTTCTTAAGAGTTTTCTATACCCTCATCAGAGGCAGGCATCTATGATTTGTTGTGAAAGGTCTCCGTTATGTTGGTAACAAAGAGAGTAGAGGTTTGAAAAGTTGGCAGAGGGGGAAGGCCGGGCAGTGAGTAGCAGAGAAGTGAACAAAGTGTGTGTACCATATCATAAAATAAATGAATTTTCAACTATTTCACAAGATTTCTCCTACTTATAAAACATGGTGCCAGGAGTGGTGCTCTAAATAATGATTCTAATACAAGCTAATTAGAGTGCAAAACAACAATAGTTATTCAAGAATTTTAATGAAGTGAAGAATGTGCACATGGTTAAATTTTCAGCATGAAGAGCAAACAACACAACCTTGCAAGTTTTCTCGCTTCACAAACACTGCTTGCAGCAATTGGAACAAGAACAAACACAAGCTCATAAATTTTTTTTTTTGAAATTTCTAGGATGGTTGACAAATCTTTTGAAGGGAGTCCAGGTGCAATGGTGCCATGAAGGGAGAACAAGTGGGCTAACATGCACCTCTGGGGTCATAGGTGCAATGTCTAGGAGGTAACGAATTTGCAATGATAAAATTGGAACATTTTAAGCATGACTTCGTTAGTTAATTTCTTTTTGTTAGTTTTTATTGGATTTCAACATACAACAGGGTTGGCATGTGTCTTAATGAACTGCAAGCAAACTTTTTGGTTCAACATTTTTGAGCACAGATCCTTGCAACTTATTTTGTGACAGAGCAAAGTTATAAAAGTCATATAAATAACATGGGCAAAGAATATGTCTAATACAATAGAATGATAGCAATGCTATAATTCTGGACACATTGAGCTAGGCTAGAAAAGTTTAAATTTAAACAGTATACATTTTTGTAAGTTTTAAAATTTGATCTTACTGTGTATTTTCCAGAAATATTAATTGGAATCCAAATGCATTTAAAAAAATAGCTCACATTTAATTTGATGTAGAACAAACTAGATGGTTTTGGTTTGTATTAACTGGCTAAATTATACTTTTGTAAATTAAAACTAGCTGAAGTGCCTGGGCAATGCCATGTAACCATGTGGCATAATTTATTTAATAATAATGAAAACTTTTTAATCCGTAGAAAAGTTACTTTCACTTCATTTTCAACTAAATATTTAACTTTAGAGGTGCTACCAAATTGCAAAGACTATTTCATACTAATTAGTTCCTCTTTTTTTGATTCCTGACTATCTTATCAGTTCTGACTCTCCAACACCTTCCTGATTGCCATTCTATTGGTGATAAAGGGACCTACTAGAGCCTCCGAAGGTAACTCCAGCTCCCTGAGAAAAACTCCAAAGTGGAGCTCCCTCATACCTCTCCAACATCATGACAGGTAAGCTTCAGACTCATAATGTAGGCCTTAGGACATTTTTGTTGCATATGTGGCCTGTAATGTATTTTGCAACATTGAATCTATGTAAGACTTCAATGACATTTGACATAATTTTGCCCTAGCAACAATTTAAACTAAGTTATGTAAACTTTAAAAACTATCAATCAGATATTCGTTAATAAAAAAGATCTTTTAATTAAATAACTTTACAGAAAATGTAGAACATAATATTTCCAGTTTGAATTAACATAACGGTTAATTTTCTTTCCAGTTATGTTCGTATTAGAGAATTATTTTATCATCATTTAAAACATGTACATTTGTTTCACATTTTCTCAATAAATCATGAATCAATTTTCCTTAAAACATCTGTTTTGAAGAGAAAACATCATCAACAACCCTCATTCTATATTAGGGCAACTATTTTCATTTTTAAGATTTCATCAAAATAATTGATCTTTTTGCAGCACTACATACTTTTTACTACATTATGTGTAAATTATAAAAGTACGTTTAAAAAATTAATGGATTTAAAAAGACTTAACAATATTCCTAAAAATATAAATTTCCTAAAATTGATACATACCTGAACAAAGCCAAATGAGTTTTTTTGAGCACTCAATTGCTTGGCTCTTTTTAGGAGATTCAATAGACTCTCAGCTCTGTGGGATTCTTCCTCTTCATCTGAAATGATAAAGCACAAATTGTAATGTAATATTTTATTTCAATAAAAAATTTTAATTTGAACAAACAAGAAAGGCACAAAAGAACAAGTAGCACCATTAATTACACTAGTCAACAAAAAAAGAACCTTTGAATCATAATTAAATTATCTGTCTAAAATAATTTCCCAGCATAGAATTAAAAAATAATAACAAAAATCTCTCTCCATATTTGTCATATAGCCAAGATTTTCTGGTAATAAATTGAAATGAGAAAGCAAGAGATGAATTTTTAGTGATATGCGATGCCTCATGGCTTGATAAGACTGAAGAAGCTCTCTTAGTAGATTTTGTAGTTTTCAAATCTTTCTTGTTGCTGCAAACTTTTTTGGATAAAACTTTTCATCAAAAGCAGTATCAGAGTATTACAAAAAGAGCAATACATTTCAAAGGCAGTATTACAAATCACCTTTCTGATCTGACAAAAATTCTTAGAAAAATTCAACAGAATGCAAAACATGCTAAGACAAATGTTTAATGTGTCTAACCTGGACATGTGAGATAATTTTGCAGGCACTTGCATGGATGAAGGGTGAATGCTGGACAGTATAGTCTACTGGCATCAGAGTCTTTTAATTTTTCCACTAAAGAGGCTGAAAATCTCACACATTCTTCCTGAAATTCTGTTTTTGCTTCTTCTGAAGGTGGAGACTAATAACATTCAAAATAAAAAAGGTACTTTGACTTAATTGTCTTTCCAAAGACTTTTAAGAATAGATATTGAACAAAAATATTTTTACAGTACAACTGAAAACTCAAATAGACATTAGAAGCATGATAAATAAACAAAAAGTTCAGAGCCAAGGTTTAGGGCAATTTCCGGACAACTAATAACAACAATAACTCTGAAGGCAATGCTTCTTCAGTTTATTAAGCCTCAATCAGTACACTGGACTGTAGAACACCCCACTCAATGTTTATATTGTTTTACTGGAACATATATTAGCAACTGTGACCACTTAATTTTATATAAATTCATTTAATTAGTTCATCTATCATAGTGATTCATTTCATTGTTGACAATATGTTACATTCATCAGTTTCTATTATTTTGAAGTGAATTTGGATTGTCGCACATTCCACTGAGTCATTTATGTAAATATTGAAGCATCTGCTTTCTGAGAATTCAATCCTTTTGTAATGAGGTATAAATTCAGATAAATGTTTTGAAATAATAATATACTGGTTAATATGTAATATCAATTTGTTTCTTTAGGGAAATGAAGTTTGCAATGAGCACAGACCGTGCAGATGAGTGGAGTGCACTGAACCTGAATGAACAAGTTAGTAACAGAAAAGGGTGAAAAATATGTTCTGGAATGAAAAAGGGTGATTATGTTTGTGAATTAAAATATTCATTAGGTTTGTAAAATACAAATATTTAAGTCATAAAGACCCTCTAAATCTTGTATTATTTTATGGAGTGTGTGAGACCCCAGTGTCCCATTTGTGTAATAAAATATAAGTATGCCGGTTGAGGGTTAAGGAAAGGTAATATCTGGCAAGGAAAACATTAAAGGAATTTGAAAGTAAAACAAACATTCAAAGAATATTAATATGAAAGATAGGGTACAAATTGTCAACATGCAATAAGAAAAAGATATTTGAAATTTCAAAAATCCATAAAGATATTTTTTCCCTCCAACCCACCTCTCAACATACTATATTGTCCAAATTGAGGATTCTGAATATGAAAAAGCTCAGACTACCATGTACATCTAATTGTGATAAAGCTGTTTCGGGGTCAACAAGTGAGTCAAGTCTCATCAGATAACATCTGCATGAAGTACTCACCATTACCACATTTGAACATTCTATACTCGTGTCCGTTAATCAAGCAATACAATCATTGCTTTAAAAGATGGTATTTTGCATAACTTCAAGAGAAGAGTAATGCTTCATAAAACTGATAACTGATTTATGATTACACAATGGAATTAAGTAGACTGAGCTCTATTTAATGGAAACATTTAGAAAAAATTTGGATTTGTTTCTGAGATACATGTTTTGGAGAAACATCATGTTTTAGCTTAAACGCTATTCATATTTTGTCACAACCATATACGACATAAATTACAGACCTTACACCAAGTAAATGTCACCAAGAACACATTATCTTTCCAAATTAGAAAATATGCAGGAGAATATTGAAAGAGTCTGACATGACATTTTTTAAATGTTTGAATGAAAATCTACCCATCATGTTAATAAGCCCATTTTGTTCTTGGTATATTATTCTTATTCTTCCTATTTTATATTCTGGACGTTAGTATTGTTGTTACAATTATTTATTCATATCATATATTTTAACTACAGGATATGAATAAATAACTGTAACAATAGTATAAACATTGTCTATAATTTGCGAAAGGAAGAAAAAGAATAAAGACAATCAGTTAAAAGATTCTTTCATCACACACTGTTCTATTGGTACTATAAATTTTAACAAAGAATTAGGAGCAAATGTTTTTTATTGTAAAAGTCACATAAATTCTCTCAAACATTATTTTATTCCTTTTCATTTCTCAGTATCTCAAGAGAAGACAGAAAGCAAAATATCTAAAAAATTTTGGATTTGATGTTTTTGGTTTTTAGTTTTATTTAAATATTAAAGAGTTTTATGAACAATTTAATATAGAATTAATGATGTAACATATAACACAACATGATTATTTTATGTACTTATTTAAATGTCTGCACCTGTCAAAATGGCTTCTGGGTTTGACAAGCAGTTCTTTAAACAAACATATCTCGGGAACTAATTCACCACTTTGTTTATATCTGACAGGAAGTTTCCCTTTAGTTTGCACATACTGTCAGTGCCATACTGTGATGCATAGAGACTGGATTTTTATGTGTTTACATTTTTTTTTTCTTTCTACTTACCGTTCTCAAAATTTTAATCTTGGCAAATCATTGCCCTCCCATCACAATACCGAATTTTTTTGTTACATATTTTTACATATTTAGTACTATATTACATATTTTGCTGTTTTCACAATATATTTTCTTATTTTATCAATTTTCTTCAATTTAATTCCATATTTATGGGTGAAAAGATGTATTTTTTTTTAAATCAGCATTTTTGGGAAGTTAATTGGAGAAATCTGGGTGCACAAAATATCATTGACACTGCGTTTTGTGATCTGTAATCTTAATTTCCAAAAACATTTTGCGAACGCCGACGTGTAACACTTCGATGAAGATGCTTCAGTGTATGTTTCTTGGTCATATATCTCGCCAGTTTGTGCGATGGCTTCTATTGTGATGAGTCCGGCTGCTAAACTAAGGTCCTGAGTTACAATAGATTAAGCTATTACTACAGACGAGAAAGTTGTATGATGTAAAGGGAGAAGTTTTTCTAAATGTAATTTCTTGCTATGTAAATGGCTTTTAAATAGAGTTTTAATATTACATATTATATCCGATTTTACATATTTTGTACATATTTTGACGTTTAATACTACATATTTTTCCGGTCTCTAGTGATGCGTGTATGTATTTTTGTAAGTTAATGTGAGTAATGAGTTGTGTTTCTTGGTACATTTATATAACTTTTAAATCTAGTTTTAGATAAACTATTTTTTTTTGGATAAATGTTCCCATTTCTCACAACATACTCTAGCAATTATTACAACAGGTTCGAATGTAATCAGTAGAAGTTCTATAGTATATTTATTAATATAAGAGTAGGAACTACTAAGTTACACTGAGACTAAGACAAATTTTTATTTTACATTTTTGACACATATTTGCTATATGTGATGAGCCAACCATTAACATTTGACTTATTAAATCTAATTTATGGCAATATTCTGTATTATTATAAACTATTTCACCGCCATGTGGCTTCGAGCTCCAACGAGGAAGAAAACAACGAATCTCCACTCTACGAATTGGAAAACATGTTGACACCTCTCTGGAGATCCACTTTCCTTTCTAAAAACTTCCAGAAGATTTCCGCCATTACCATGGCGATATATAAGGACCGCCCAAGCTCCTGAGAGAGTTCAGACGACAGCCACGCCAGGAGGCGGTTCCCTCGGGAGCCGCGCCGGAGGCAGTTCCGGCGAGAGCCACGCCGGAGGCCCATACGAAACTACCACGAGAAGCCGAGCAGAAGAAGATGATGTCAGCGACGAGCCCTACGCCGCAGCCGCCTCGCAAGGGGAGATGAGCAACATGGTAAGAAGCTGACGCCATCAAGAAGCGCCTCTCGACTTCCTCTCTACCTCCTTCTCCCTCTCTCTCTCCCTCTCTCAGCATGTAGAGATGGTGACAGTATAGTGACCAGTAAATTACCTTAAGAAATCTAATCGTAATTATTTTCCCCTTCTCTCCTCCTCTCCTTCTCCCATTACGACCACTGAAAACATGTTAAAGTGAAGGAACTCCTGCGCGAATTACGCTTGAAACTAGCCTCGCACAGGAGGGACATCACATATATATGTAAATGTTATAAATCTGTGACAGTCAGTGAAAAATAATGGTTTTCATTATTATTAAATCCAAAAAACCTTGAATATATTGTAAGGAACACCAAATAATTAGTTTAACATGGGCAAGATTTGTTGACTCCCCCTGAATTTATTTCCATTAAAATTTTTAGTATGGTTTTCAAAATTATTACAGTTTTTTCTTAATATCATGTATTCAAAAAAGAAACATTCAATATAACAGCCAAGGACTTAGCAAATTCAATAACTGAGTAGTATTTCACTGTTAATCATAAAAAATAAGATAAAACTTTTAGTTCTTCCAGGATTCTTTGAATGGTAGACAAATAAAGGAAGTTTTACTGCCTTGCCCTCTAATTATTAATTTATTGGATGCACTTGACATGATGGCATACAATGTTTGTTGTTCCATTTAATTCATTTTTACTCTTCATTCTATTTGTAGAACTCACATGCCTACTTCCTCAGCCACTGACACAAAAACATTTTTAGGAATTCGACATCTTCAATGTGATGTCTCTGGTACAATTCTTAAGTGACTCTCTTCACCAATCACAATATTTGCCAAGAATTTTTAACCCTCTAGAATGTATCACTGTAACAAGGCTTTCCCTATTGTTTTTCTTGCCTGTTTAATCTGGTTGGTCAATATTTTCAATACCCAAAGTGCACAGACTTTTGAGTAATTCAGTTTATCAATAATGGACGTCCCACTTCCTTCATGGAGAGGCAGATAGCCACTCCACTTTTCACCTCTAGCTCTTGTAGTGTGACAAATCTATCATCTAACAATGCTGACATCCCCTGCTAAATCCTCATACACCTGCAGCCTTTCATGAACGTGATTCAGCTTTACATCTGCATTTAAGAATTGTAGAACATGTTATTGTGCACATATACAATACCTGCCTTCTCTAAACTGAATACAATGACGCCATTTATTGAGCAAAGAAGCTGTTATTGTAGGAAGAGAAACAAGAAACTCCTCCAAATGCAAAATTTACACACTGCTAAATAATTAAGGAAGAGAAAATAGTAGGCATTTCTTTCAGACAACCTCGTAGTTTTCTAAAGTTTCCAAAACTTCTACATTTCTCTATGTCAACTTAGATTCGTAAAACTCCATCAAATCATTGATACATACATTAACACAGTATACTTGCTGAAATTAATGTTACCTTTTTTGATCTTGGTGGTTTGGCCTTTTGAGACCGTGCCAAGGACAGCCTGCAAGCATTACACACAAGCAATGTTTTCTTTGCAATCGGATCAAATACTTTCCGAGGGGTGTAGGTTTTTGCAGATGAATGACAACGAGCTGGATTTACTACATATGGGGAATTACATTTTCCACAAACAAAAGGCTTTTCACAAGACTGACTCTCTGAAACAAAGGGATTTTAAAATAGTAGCCTAGAGACAAAGACAAGAGACCAGGCAAGCCAACAAGGAGATCTTACATTCTATTTACCAATGAAGTGATTTCAGATATATATCAATAAGTTGGTCCATCATTTAAAAGACAAAAAATGTTTCAAATAACAGTTTATGTATTAAATAAAATACAAATTTCACACAACACTTCAGAAACAGCTGGTTTCCATCATTCCAGCTGTTTCCGGAACGTTGTGTGGAATTTGTATTTTATTTAATATAAAAACTGTTATTTGAAACATTTTCTGTCTTTTAAATGATGAACGATATAGACAGAAATGGAAAATATTAATTACAAATGTTTTTAGAACTTCAAATGGTTTGATCCACTGTTTTAAGAGGTGTTAGTTCAAAGGAAACTTTAATAATAAACCTAAAATCTAAATCTATGGTTTATATAGCCTGTGTAGTTTAATTTGAAGACTTCAAAAGTCAGATTGAAAAGCCAGACAGTATAGCTCATATGGGTAATTGATAGCTTTCAAATTTGACAACAATTGTGCAAATACTCATGGAGAGGTTTTGATTTCTTTTCTTCCTGCAATGCAAATTAACCATAATCAAAATTATTTACTTGAATATTAAAGAAATGAGTTCATGTTACCAGAAATATATTTCAACATTGCCAAACAAAAACATTTGAGTCTTACTACAATATATTGAAAACTGTCCAGCCATATTATGATTTTTACTTTCTCATATAGGGGTGTCCATAAATTAAGCAACGCAAACTTGAAGTATTTTGAATACCCCCCCCCGTAACGCATGCTTGAATCCCCATTTAAATTACATAACACTTCTGACAACACAGTGTCACATGCGTAACACTGTGTCCCTTGCACATGCAAGAAGTGAAAATAAATTATAGCATAGTAAATGCAATTCGTATCCATTTTGTGCTTAATATTAAAATAATGATAATTAAAGTCAAAATTAAGAGGTGACACTGACTGCATCTAACAATAAGATCAGAGGCAAGTTTCAAGTGAAGGACAGATGAATAGGCCAGAAAATTTCTCGTCACAAGCCGTGCACATGCCATCATGGATGGAACACAGGTAAAAGTCTACAGCACGATTTTAATAGGAATCTAGAATGTACTACTTATCAGTTATGAATATTTTCTTTGTAATCTTACAGATTCAATAAAAAAATAAATGAAATCAAAAAAGAAAGGATTATGTCAGAAAATTATGAAAAATGTAAAACAATGAATATCAATATAACATAACACTAAACTAATACTCTCTACTCCTATGTAAACCCAGCATAATGCAGTTTCAAATCCTCCCCCTCTTGTAAGTGGTAAATAATTTCATTTGGTTTCAGAGTGTACAATCTCCTTGCACATTTACAAGAACTCACTTTACCTTCATTATCAATCAATACATTCTTTGACTTTCCTGAGCTTAATTTTTTGGATGACTTCTTCTCTGATAGAGGGGGCGAATAAGGCCTTTTCAGTTTTCGCACACGAGTTGTCAGGTGGTTTCCATCTGGCAATTCTGAATTCTGGAAATAATTTCACAATCAATAATCAACTTTTTGAAAAATTCTTGCATCTGTGTATTTGGTTTAACCTACTTGGTTATTATTTTCCAGGTGCCAAGACTCATTATTTCTAGAAGTCACACAATCAGTTTCTATTTGATGCGAATGGGCAGATAGTTCATTTGATTTAGTTGAACTAAAAACCTGAACACACAGAGCCTCTTGAAGAACATTGCTACTAGCAGAAGAATCCTGAATTTCTTCATGGTCCGTAATAACTGGACATTGTACTAGAAATAATAAAATGATTTATAGAGGAATGACATGAATTAATTCACGAATTACATGATATTCCTTACAACTTGCTCTCTTAGCTACAATTAATACACTTACAACTCACTTCTCGCATCACAAAACACTTGGATGAGTTATTAATCTCTAAAACGCAATTACTGAACAAATGAAACTGCGCAAATTAATTCACTATTTCAACAACACCACTTGCAAACACAAATATTTTCGCATAACCTAAACATCACAACAACAACGTCACGATCTAGTCCGTCCAGGGTCCATCTGATCTGGTCGGACCTGGTCTGGATCTGGTCAATGAATGTCCAAGTGACCAGAGAGTATAAGTCAAAGAGTATATGGTATAAGTCGTATAGAGTATAAGTTATATACTCTCTGGTATAAGTCCAAGTGACAACCAGAGAATTTAACGCAACCAACAATACCAATCGCACAGAACTTCGAGATGTCGATTGCAACACTTAATAGAACATCTCTGCTCGAAACCCATTTATTTAATCGCCTACTTTTACAAGCAATACGCATCTTATTCATAGCTGTATTATTATGATTTTGAGGGAAACTCTCCTGCGAAAATGAAGATTTCCCAACTAATTTTAACCTACCATGAATGTTGGTACTCCCTTTCTCTTCACCGCTTGTTTCAAAGAGTAAAAGTGTAATTTGTTTCGTTTATTCGTTGTGGAAACAATGTACACTCGTGCACACTCGTGCGGCTCTCGTGCTCATGTTTAACATGTGTAGTGAACGTGTGTAATAATGTCAATGCGATTAATGCTACATTTATTTGTTTAAGAAAAATATGCATTGTTGTTTTGATTAATTGATTTGCATTATCCATAAACGAAAATGCTGTCAGGGACGGTGGCTACATTTAAACGCTTAACAAAGCATCCCGAACGCTATCTGCAGTAAGTAATTCTTGTTTGTTAGCAGGTTGTATGGTTTTGAATGATTCTAATACAATATTTGTATATTTCTAATACAATATTTCTAATACAACATTAGGACTCAAAACAGCGTAGCTGAAGAAATAAAGAACTTACTTAAAACTGTTTATGATTTTACTAAAAATCAGGAAGATTCAGACCAAAATCAGAATGCTCTTCCCAAATTGATTATTAAAGACTTTGATGATGAGCAGATATGGCAAGAATTGGAATTACAAAATTCAGCTAAATACATCAAGTTTATATCAGATGTACCTCGGCTGCTTGCATCCAGAGATAAATTGTATTTTCCGCTTGAAGATGAGGGAAATATTTCAAGAGAAACTGACAATATGTCTGAGAGTGAGGATGGTATAAACGAGAGTGAAGATGACATGGGCGTTCGTGACATTGAAGTTTCCTGCCAAGAAAAAAAAAACTCTGAAAAAAGTAAAAGAGGTATTTTTTTTTAAAACTTTCATATTTCACAGTAGAGTGTGTACTTCATGTGTATTGTTTTGTTTCTTGTTCTAGAAGCATCTACTTGGAAAATAAAACCTTCTGTTGTTGATGATCAATTTTTTAAACTCTCTCAGCTTGAAGAATTTCTGAACAAAGAAGATCAGAAGGAAAACAAAAAGCATAAAAGGAAAAGAACAAATACTAGTGATAGTGATGAATCTGAAGTTTCTGTTGATCTCTTTGAAGACGTTCCTTCAGATGAAAATGAGGTATTATAGGGTTATTGTCTACAAAACCGCATAAGTTGATGAAATATTGACGTACAAAATATAGGAATCGTAAGCATAAAAAATGTAGGTTAAAGTAGAGAAGTGTGGCAGGGACAGGAGGAGGGCCATCTTTTTAAATCCTCCCTCAAATTACACTAAGTTTTTTGAAACAAATTAACCCTTCAGGCATGACTTTTGCCAACCGCTGTCAGCTGCTGCAGCGCGACTTTTAAATTTGCCTTTGTTACAATTCAGTTTTCATTTAAGTAAAAATTATATATCTTCTAAACCATTGAAGGAAAATTTCTGAAAAAATTGGTATATCTAGATGAAAGTATGTTCTTTCATTTAGTTTATTTATATGATCACAAATAATATGCACATTAACCTAAGAAATGAACAATCCATATCTTTCTGAGTGTGGTGTACTTTAAAGCAAATAACAATGTGTAAAGGGTTTTTAAGGCAAATTTTGCAACAAAATGGTTTTTATTTTATACTGTTACAGCACACTACTCACTTTCTTGGACAAACTTCTGGTTTTAGTACCTGAATTTCTATGTAGATATTTTATATTGTCAGTCCTGTTATTTTAGCACTACCACAGAAAATTCTACTTTGGCAACCACAATATTATTCATAAAAAGTCAAGAGCTGATGTGAAAAATGTGAAAATCGTTTTACAAGAAGCTAACATTGAACTGCTAGCTAGCGATCACTTCGCTAAATATATCGAGAAACCCTGGCAACGCGTTCAGAAGCATGATCAGCATATGCTATTGTATATGTCTGAAGGGTTAGTAAAACTTACGGATAGATGACTTCCACATATTTTAAAGTTTGGAGATGTCCTCAAGGAACGACAGCAATTTGTCAGTTGACCGCTTCTGCATAGAACACTCAAGCATATAAGGAGTGGCCCCTTTCTTACTGCACTTCCACTTGAAAGATCCCACAACACATTTTGCTTGGCCTATCTCATCAAACATTTACACACAGGACATGTAGCAATCCTGCAGCAATCAAACCACCTTCTGCTGCCCTCTGAAATATAGCCTAATGTCCCTTTCGGTGAAACACGTTACAAAAAAACACATTTATTCACATTATTGTTACACAAACTCTCAAAAACACAAATCATGAAGAACCAGAAAAGCACAAGAAACTTAGCTGTATGACGGCAACATAGATAACCACTTTGACTACTAATCTGACACACAAATGTGACCAATTATGAATCATTAAAATATATTTAATTTATTTATTTATATATAATTAATTTAGATCACCCATGTCTTTGGCAGGGGATCTAAATAAGCCAGCAAGGCTGCCATGTACAAGGCAGCCTCAATGGCGAAAGCACCCACACTTTGCTATTACAAGTATGTACTTAGTTATGTACATTGCTCACTGTCCCTTCCACGAAAAGATTACCCTCAAATACCCTTAATCACTCCTCCCCTCCACTGTGGATTTCTACCTTGCCGGGGCAGCACAAAGTGCCAGTTTAAACGACTTCCTTAAGTTGTACCTTGTTTCTAAACTTCAGGTGAAATATAAATGTTGTTCTTTGCATGTTTCTATTAATAGATTACTTTTAGTCATATGAAGTAAACTTTCGTTCTCCAAATGTTTTGGTAGGACAGTAGATACCATTAGTACCGCTTCATTTATAATTTGATTTCTCCATTTGATATTCTTCTAGAAACATACTCAGATGGGCAAACTGATTAAAATTGTACTACTATTGCTTTTATATGCCCTAAGCCAGGTGTGTCCAACTTACAAGGCTTCATAAGCCACAACTCAAACCTTTAATATGGTTGCGGGCCATATTTTCATTACATTCCTGTAATATTAGCTTGACTGCTCTGAAACGAGGGGGGTAATTGAACTGTGCATGATATCAGGCCATACCAGGCATAACACAGAGAAACAGATTGGAATGATTTTGAATTTCTGAATTAACTAGAAAACAAAAACATTGAAATCTAAACTTAACCTATTTTTACATTTAAAAGGGTGTTGACTGCAGAAGGGCATGTGTACTAGGTGCACAACGCTCTCGCCCAACATGCATTGAATTCGTTAGTGTAGGAGTAAGCTGAAAGTGGTGGGGGGAGAGCCAGGAGGTAGCACTTGCTTGCATTTGGCTCGTCTGCCTACATCAAAAACATTAGTTGACCACATCACCAATTTCTTATTTTCAAATGACTTTGAAAGTTGCTCTTGATTTGTGAGTGATGTAGAAATAGTTTGCTTTATGGCAAATCGCTCTCTCATTGAAACTCCCAAGAACAAATTTCATGCTCTTCCGTTCTTTATTAGGAGTGGAAAATAAACATAATTCTCCCAATATAATACCATTCATTTCCTTATTAATTCTGAGAATGGATCTTTCCAAAATATCCATAGTAGCAAACACTCGCTTATGAACTACTTTGATGTTTTTAATATATTCTTCTGATTCTCTCTTCATACCACTGTATGCACTTCATGCTTATGTACATACTCTTGCAACAACTTCACACATATAACTGTAAATGACTTTCTTGTGCAACCAGTTCTGATCTGGAAGCATCGGAATAATTACTATAATTTACAAGACCTTCGCAGTGATAACTCACTCAAGTATTATGCACAAATGCTTGACATCAAAGAGAAAACTTATCTGAATGTGTGCAGATTACTGGGACAGACTGGCATGATCAATGTTTTCCCATCTGGCTCAGGACTGTCAGCATGTGTTGTAAAGTGTCACGCTCCCCTTAAACCAATGAGTTTAGGGAATGGACTGGCCCTTAACTTTCAGCAATTGTTCTAAAATAACATTCTTGTTTGAGAGATAGTTTGCTTTTTCTGAGTGTATGAAATGCAGTATGTTATATTATAAACGTTCATTTTAGAGAGAAGAAGGAGGAGGACCCCGATACAACGAGTTTTTTGATGCTCCAGAAGATCAAGAGAGTCAGCTGATAAGTAAGAAACGTAAGAGAGAGAATAGAGATATGGAGTATGGAGATGAAGAAGAGGAAGATGAATTTTTAAATAACGTTTATAATATTGGTGATGACAATTCTGACCCTAAAAATGAGAAGCAAGTGAGGTAGGATTCATATTTTCATTTTTCAACAGTAGTGATAGTCTGTTCAGATAGACAAGAACAAATATCAAAATGGTATTTGTGTGTTGTGGCATAAAGAGGCAATTAAAGATGAGTATGATACTCCCTTGGGGAAGAGGGATTGGGTGAGGGAGTGTGTTAGGGAAAGGATGAGAGGAAGGTAGTGTCTTCTGATGTCCTCTCTCTAAAATTAGGAAAAGCCCTTACATAAAAGTAAATCACCTTCTCTGTTCCTTGAGTCTTGGAGATTCTTCCTATAAAAGGCAAGTGAACTTCTTAGATAGGTAGCTCTGAAATTGATTAGCTACAAGCCACTGAAGGAGGTAACATCCACACAACATTCAGCAGTTAAACCCTGTTTCAATGAGAACATTCCTCTGACAGCATTGAATAATTCTTTAACTTCCAATTGCCATTTTATAAAAAGCCATGGGTGTAAGTTTTATGTCAACACAAAAACCATAGAAACGGTGAAAGCAGGGCCAGTTTGATATTTTAAAAGGGCCTGAATTGGGGCCAAACTATGAGCCTACCTAAAAATATTGAAGTACTAAACATACATAATTAATGTAAAGATAGATTTTTAATCTTTTCAATTAAAAGAATTAAAGTTATTAACTATTTTACATATTAGTGAACTGATATGAAGTTTTGTTTAACTATCAGGAGAGTGCAGTGTATCAGTAATGTGCAGAGTTGGAAGCAGTACCTTGCCTGGATTGATCAGAGGCTTATACTTATTGTTGGTACCGGGCTTAAATGACTCTCTGGGGGGCCACTCCTTTTGTGAGAAATTTTCCTGTAGCTCTTGAGTCCCAAAAGACACAAAAAACAAAAGTGGTTTGTAAATCCACCTTCGAGACAAATATATAATATTGAAAATACTTTTACATCTCCACAAATTTGCCAACCATGATCTTTGTATTTGATACGATTTAAAATGAGTGCGAGATCCTCGTAAGTATCATTCATTGGAAAAGAGTGTGCCACAGACAGCTTATTTCCATAATGAAGCAAAACTGCTTTCAGACTGTACTTAGATGAATCTATGAAAAGACACCAATCAGATGGATTACGTTGAATTCCTAACTCATTCATCGGGCCATTGATGTCCGTGCATTCGCCAAGGGAATCTTCCATTCAGTAATATTCTGAAAAAGGCTCGTTCCTTTTCTTGTGCTGAGTGTAAGTAGTTCTGGGAGCCAGTAAATTCCATTCTTTGAGTCTAGCACCCAAGAATTTGTCTCTTGCTAAATCGTTCAATTCATGTTGAAGGATGTCTCTCATCTTTTAAGTGGATGGATGAGTCTCATCTTTTAAGTGGAAGGGACTATCTTTCGGATCTTCATCTGCAGATACTGAGTTAGTGTCCTCATCGGTTCCTGTAGGTGCTGCAATATCGTTCGGAGAAGTAGGTGCAGGTAAATTTTCTCCATGAGGCACTAGTCTGATCGCGGATTGAAAGTTTGAATATTCGATGGCACGCTGTTTCTTCTTGTTACTTCCTGCTGTATTCGTCATACAGAAACAAGTCGCCATAGTGATTCCGGGGTTGTCTCCATTTCATCGGAACAGCATAAGGCATCCTTTTCTTGGTTCCTTTAAGCCAGGTCTTCAGACGCATTAGATAACGCACAAGAGGGGCCCAGCCTGATCCTCAATCTTACAGTCAAAATAAAAATAATATAATTCCCTAACGACATCATTTATCGATCTAATCTGAAACTTAACAATAAACACGCCACAGATGTAACAAAATCAGCCCGGTGAGTTTTTACAACATCTGCGGGAAGAACTTGACATTTTGCACAGGAAAGCGAAACTTAGAACCACAGAACAACCACGAAATCACTGTATGATAACACTAAAACATTTCCGAAAATACGGTAAAATAACTGAAGTTACTGAGTAAAGTTTCGTAAGTAGATTCCCACGACAAACATTTTCACACTTGAGAGATTACTTACTGCAATACATACCCGTAAGAGTAAGACTGAGCCACGCAACAACGGCATTTTCTACTTTATATATTTGCTCGCGCGCGTCATCGTGCCTCCCATTGGTGCCAGATAGACGAGGCAGCTACATTCAGTGTGTAAAAAACACTTAAAAACAGAAGAAGGAGAAGAAACACAAGTGTCAAGGGTTTCATTCATCGCGAATTTCTCTCTCTCCGTTTCATTGATATATATATATATATATATATATATATATATATATATATATATATATATATATATATATATACATGTTGAAGGATGTCTCTCATCTTTTAAGTGGATGGATGAGTCTCATCTTTTAAGTGGAAGGGACTATATATATTGATGCCAACAACAAGAAGCTCCTGAATTTCACCAGAGTGAAATGCTATTTATTTCTCACTCTAGTAACAATGTGAAAATGGGTACTTTGATGGTAACTGAAGCCAAAATGGTAAAAACTGACAATTATGCGTTACACAAAACTACGAGCTAATCTAGAAAAACGGTTGTCAATTTCGAATGCAGCATCCTGAAATTAATCGAGAATTAGTGGTTTTCCTTTTTGTAACTAAACTGACGTCGGCCTGTGCTATTACACATCAAGAATTTTCCCCCTAAGTTAGCACGTACCTTGCGTGCACATGAAGGACACGCCACTGCAGACACGAGTGGCTGTCCGGATGCCGCCGCGTCGAGAGGTGTGTTGACGACGTTTCGACCATCTTATCGTGGTCTTCTTCAGGGCTGGTCTGCCTAGGCACCAGGATAAGATGGTCGAAACGTTTGATTGGTGGGGCAGCTTGATTCGTTGGGATTCGGCAGAGCTGTGCCAAGTAAAAGCTCCTGAACCAATTAAATTCGTACTTGGGTTACGCTTCTCTCGATTTGCTGCTTTCAAAAATTGTTCGTTGTGTCCTCGTGAGGGAGGCTGGCAACGATCGCCTGCTTACCAACAAAGGCGTATTTGGATCGTCGGACCTTGTCTGCGCCTTTCTAGTTCATAACAAAATGTGGCAGCCGCGTCGCCTAGCCACTTGTCGGTACAAAGAAAGTGACCAATAAAACTTTCTACCTGCCGTCGCTTGCTCGGACGGGACGCCATAACTTTTTTTGACAAGTGTTTCTGGTGTTACGAGCCCGCGATCTCTCTCACTTTGTCCGCGAGCGATTGCATCTCCACACAACACCCGCGCCTATGCAACTTTTTTTTATGGAATCACGAACGGTCACCCTGTCGCTCCTCGGGTCTTTTTGTGGAGAAAAAGCGTTGGCTAGTGACATTTTTGACCTGCAATAAATTCAGTTGGGCCCTAGAGCAGTGGTGTCAAGGTCTTGTACTGGTGGCTGTGGCATGCGTCGTGGCACCATAGCATGCCACGAACTCCTCTGCGTAACTAGCATCGGGAAAGCGAATTATTATGGGTAGTAGTAACCCCGCCTTTTTACAATAGGGATAACGTGTTTCTGGTGGCAGGGTGATGAACTGCGTGGGGGGGGGGCGATTTCGTGGTGGCACTCGTGCCACGGACTCCCGCTTGTGGCATCGACCTTGACAACACTGCCCTAGAGTGTAGGGCGTTGCTCGCATGGCAGGTGGGGGGTACTTTACGCCTTCTGAGGAAGAGTGGAGGGTGGCTCGGCCGTCCAGACGGCGACGTGCCCTTTAAAACAGTCGGTGACAAAGAGGATGGAGTGGAGCGGTTGCGACCGGACACCTCCATTGTCCGCGACCGGCCTCATCGGCGAGCTCTAGTCCATGGGCGGGTTTTAGCGTTGAAACAAATAATTTTTTCGCGATCTACTACAGTACTTTGACATGAGTGCCTATGACCTTAGTAGTTGAAGCCCCCTTCCTATGGTCCGATTAAAATAAGTTGGTGATTGGCAGTTGCGAATGGAATGGAGCGACGTTGACAGTTTGCGTACCACTGAACACGTGTTCCCGGGACACGAAAACAAACACTTGAAATAAGTACTTATTAAAGCATCCAAATCATACACTTGTATTGTATGAAGCTACAGCTTCAGAAGCACAACCGTCAATCACCAACTTATTTTAATCGGACCATAGTGTAGCGGTACGCTATTTTTAATATTTTTAAATTTCACAAATAACTGTCGATGCGAGGCGTCCACCTCCCGCCGCCGCCAGCCGGGTCGGCGCGCCCCCTCCGCTAATGGAAGGGATGACAGCACGCGCCCCTCTAAAGTTTATGGCCATCGTCCGCGAGTCGACCCTCATCCCGTCACGCACCCGGGCGCCGAAGAAGAGATTAGAGACGTGTGCCGATCCCGCCGTTCCGGGTATCATGCGCACTGAGTACCCAGGCCGTCCTTCGCAGCTTTCTCCGGGGGTCCCAACGGACATTCCGCGTACCCTTTACTGACCTACTTCCGAAGTCAGACGGAGAGCGTTTTCCAGACAGAGATACGGCTACGGAAAATTCCTAGAATCACCGGACCTGATTGGCCGAGGACAAAATTACGGCGTAGTAGCACTTAGCCAATCAGGGGCAAAATTCCGTGGGGTGGGAGCGATTTTGGGGCACTTTTGAATTTTCGGGGTGGCGGAACGAGGACACCTCCACGCTAGCGGCGTAGGGGAGAAGATCACTTCTTCTTGTTCGATTGAGCTGGGGGGGGCGAGCGCCGCGGAGCGAGTAACAGCTCCGGCGCCGCGTTCGAACACTACGTTTACTCGACTTGTCTTGGGTGGCGAGCGCCGCGGAGTAAGTGATAGCTCCGGCGCCGCGTTCGAGGGAGAATTATTATTTTGGGACTTAGTTCGTGGACTCTGAGCTCTGCCGTGGGCAGTGACCGGTGACTAGTTTTCTCCGAGATTCGTGACCGTGAAAACTCCAGAGAACTTTCCGTAAGAACTGCTGATTTGTGTGAACGGAATTCGCGATCATTCACGATCCGGGCCAGCTGACCGTCGCCGCCGCCGCCGTCACCGCCGCAGCCGCTGTCGCCGCCGCCGCTCCTTTGGTAGCTATTGTGGAAGGACGTTTCTCGGCCTGGCAGGGCCATCTCAGCCGCCGACCCAGACGGAGAGAAGCCGACGCCGCCGCGACCCCCGCCGCCGCCGCCGAGGGCCGCCTACACGCCGCCCCATTCAGGCATAAACTTCGGTCAACGACCGCCAAAGAACTATTGTGCATTGCTGTGCCGCGCTTAGGCACTTGTTTCCTCATTATTGTCAGCCAGAAGGCGAATGGCCTAGAGTTTGTTGGGGCCTGTAAAGGAATTTGATTGTAATTCTCGTTCTTTACTTTTTTTTTTAGATTTAAGTTTTATCTCATTTTTTCTTTCGTTTCTAACTGAGCTCATCAGGTAGGGCCTTTCTTAACTCTTTGAATCACTGTAACTTCCCCGGCCTATTATTAGGCGGGAATAAACCTTTTTATTTGCTTTACCAACCACTGAATTGTTTCTGTAGTTAGCAAACGCCTTACGACTCCTTCCATCCGAGTTAGATTCTAAGCAGGTGACAAAGTTGGCCGACTGAGCTAGGCCCGGGCCGCCCTCGTTGACTTCGGCGCACACCCACGCCGCCGGAGCTCAACGCTGTGGTTGACAATCGACGCCACCGTGTGGCTCGATAACGAACCTTGGGTGTGACAATTGGCTTTCCCAAGTGGGGCTCGATAGTACCACAGATACCCCAGTAAAACGCCCTAGAATCAATTCATGTCTCAGTGCCATTTTGATAATAGTCGCAGAACCTAATTTTCTATTACTGTTGTTTTTTTAAATGGATGGAAGGACGCTGCTACGAAAAGAACAATTTGTGGTCTGGTAATGATATTATTTATTATTGTATTTTGTGTATAAGTGTTATTGTTTTGGGCTTTGTGTGTTGTGAATACCGTGTGCGCGTTTCACGCAAAACAGCCAAAATGCTGGACGAATCAGGCGTCGATGTGGCGGGAGAGAGCAGTTCGGGGGAACAGCCTGCGCCCGAGATCACCCTAAGTGAACTTATGCGAGTTCTCACGAAGCAAATCTCAGAGAGTAGCGAAAGACATGCGAGTCAGATTGCAGAAAGTAGTAAGAATTTAAAACTAGAATTGATGAACCAAATTTCAGAGAGTAGCGAGAGACATGCGAGACAAATCTCAGAAAGTAATAAAAGACATGAGGAAAGATTTGACCGGCTAGACAGTTGTTTGGTTGACCAGGCCGCGAAACTAGAAAATTTGGAGGCGAAATTTGATCACAAAATAGGAACTTTGCAGAATCAGTTAGAGGGTAGATGTGGGAAAATTGAAACTAGCGTGGAGAACTTAGGCCAGGAGTTAGAAAGTTCTAGGGCCGAGGCAAGGGAAAATATTATCAAAATCGAATCAGAAATTAGTCAGAAACTTCAGGCATGTGACAGGAAAGTGGAAGCTTATTGCGAATCAATTACTGAGAATATTGCCGAGGTTAAAACAGAAATGAACGGCAAATTCACGAAAATTGAAACCAAACTCAGCACGGAAGTGAGTGAAATTCATGACAAATTCGAGAAATTAGGAGTTATTGAAGGGGAGAATATCAGGGACAGGGAAGAAAAGTTAAAGAAAGAAATAGACAAGAACTTAATAAAATTGGTAAGGGAGGAAATCGAGAAAGAGAAAGAGAACGGCCCTATTGCGAATTCATCGGGAGGATCAGGGCTTAGATTCTCGTGGGCCCCTCCACAAAATTTATGTTTTTGGGGAAAAGCAGATGAAAATCCAAAGGTTTTTCTCGACCGTGCCGAGAATTACATGGATTTGACGAAGGCAGTACCGTCCAAATTAAAACCTAAATTCATGCAGGAACTTCTACGCGGAAATGCAGCCCACTGGCTCACTGCGCTTGCACCATTCCCGCAAACGTACGAAGAGTTTCGTACCAAGTTCCTTGCGCGTTACTGGAACGAACAAACGCGTTACGAATTCGAGAGAAAGATTCTAGAGAACAGGTGGGACAAAAGACGCGACCAATCTTACCTTGACTACGCCATGGAGAAAATCTCCGCTATTAAATTGTGTGACCCCATGATAGAGGATAAAAAGGTCATTTGGCTTTTGACCGCGCATTACCCTACCTATGTGCAAAATTTAATTAATAGTGTAGGATGTGAGGACCTCGATCGATTCCAGGAGCTGCTCGCTCAATTTGATAGGACTCGGGTAATTTCTTATGAGGATAATTGGGAGCGAAACCAAGGGAACGGCCAGAACCGACCGTCATGGCGTCGCGATGACCGGAATCGGGGGAACGCTGCAAATGAGCGACGCCCACCACCGGATTCTAATGAGAATCGAGGCGGGAACGCTGGGGACAGAAACGGTCAGCATGATTCCACTAGGCAGAGCCCGTTAAATTAGAACCGTTCGAGCCAGTAAGGTACCGGGGTCCCGAACGAGTTGTGTCAGAGGTACCAATTTCCAAGGTAGTGTCAGTGAACTACGCATTTCATGACTTAAATGACGATGCGAATGAACATGTGAAGGAACTCGCACGGAAGTGCCCAGTAATCGAGTTTCTCACAGGAAATTTTAATGTACGCGCTCTAGTAGATACCGGCAGTGAGGTTAGCGCAATTTCAAAGAAATTTTACTCGCAACTAATAAGTGAACGCATTCCAGTGCCAACTTTGCCTACAGGTAAATGCTTCGTTGTAGGAATCGGGAAGAAGAAAAGTAAGCCGATTTTCATGCAGGCCTTAATCTCACTAAATTTTCGGGAAGTTTCATTCGACGTGCCATGTTTAGTCATAGAAGACTTGAATTATGATGTTATTCTAGGGGTAGATTTCTTGCGGGAAAATAACGGGATAGTGGATTTTTCCAGGAATATTGTGAGTTTCGGTGAGGGTAGGGAAATTGAGATACAAGATGACGAGGACAGACCGGACATTAGCATTTCATGTGGGTTTGGGGATTCGGGGGATGACGTGAGTGGAGTCATTAACAAGTGCTTGCTAGGAAATGATTCACTAAATGACCACGAGCGCCATCAGCTGCAGCAATTGCTCTGCAAATACGGCAACGTTTTCGATCGTCCCGTGCATCCAATAAAAGACTTTTGCTTTCGGATCCAGGTCACCGATGACTCACCCTTTAAAGTGAAAAATTACCCTATTCCGCAGTCCATTAGGGGGGAAGTCGATGAAACGATCAAAAACATGATTAGTGAAGGCATTATTGAGAGGTCAGTCACGGCCTACTTAAACCCGATTGTTGTTGTCAAGAAGAAAGACGGGAAAGTTAGAATTTGTTTAGATGCACGACGAATCAACGAAGTTACAGTCCCAGAAAACGAGGCACCTCAAAACATAGACGAAATTCTTTGGAAATTCAACAAAACTAAAAATTTTTCGGCCTTAGATTTTTCGAGTTCTTATTGGCAGATTTCCATCCACCCCGACGATAGGAAGTTCACGGGATTCTTATACAACGGCTTAACCTACTTCTGGAAACGGATGCCTTTCGGCTTAAAGAACAGCGGCGCTGCGTTCATTCGTTGTCTGGATGAGAAGCTAGGCGACGACATCAAGCAATTTGTGACGCCTTACGTCGACGACATCGTAGTGTCTTCTCAAAATTTCCAGGAGCATTTAGATTATCTAGAGCAACTGCTTGATTGCCTGTCTAAAAATCACATGAAGTTAAATTTGAACAAGTCGCAGTTCTGCACTACAGAAATTTCATTTTTAGGCTATCTGGTAAACACCGACGGTGTGCGAATCGATCCAGAGAAGGTTCAGGCGATCGACGAAATCTCGCGCCCACAAAATCCCAAACAATTAAAAGGTTTCTTGGGAATGTGCGTGTACCAATCAAGATTCATCCCGGGTTACGGAATCCTTACGGCCCCCTTAATCAATTTACTAAGAAAGGGAACGAAATGGCTTTGGACCGCTGAACATGAGGAGGCTTTCAATAAGATAAAAGCGGCTTTTCGCAATGCTATCATGGTAAACCATCCCCAGTTTTCTAAGCCTTTTTTCCTTCAGACCGACAGTTCAAACGTAGGAATAGGATGCGTGCTGTCGCAAACAGGTGATGATGAGTCAGAAACTAAAATTGTTGCCGTAGCTAGTCGTGTACTGAGGCCAAATGAATACCAGTTTTCAGTTACTGAGAAAGAAGCGCTTTCAATAATTTGGGCTCTCCAAAAAATGCTCGGGTACTTAGCAGGGAGAAAATTCTACATTGTTACGGACCACAAGGCCCTCATCTTTTTAAAGCGCTGTCACTGCACGAATGCTCGATTATTGCGATGGGTTCTTTGGCTGCAGCAATTTGATTTTGAAATTCGCCATTGTTCAGGAATTAATAACCCCATTGCTGATTTCTTAAGTCGACTGCCTTACTCCTCAAATCACAAAATTCGGAATGAGACCGTGTATTACATGAACGCCATTGAACTCAATGTCACTCCCATCCCTGAGATGCAGCCCAGGAATTTAGGAACGCTTCAGGAACAAGTTGCCGTAATTGGCAAGGTCAAATTATTTTTACAAGGCTCTCTAGATCAGAATGACCCACTTTTTGAAAAATTTAGCCAAAATCCCGACTTGGTCAAAGTTTCAAACAACCTTGTAATGTTTAGAACTAAGGAGCAGCCAAGTGAATACCGGATTTGGATTCCCACCGGTATTACTGACAAATTAATTATCCACCTGCATCAGAAGCACGGACATTTCGGAGGAAGCAAAACCTTAAAAGTCCTGCTCACTTTCGCATATTGGAAAGGCATGGCCAGGCAGACTAGGGCTACTGTTTCCAAGTGTATCACATGCCAAAAGACTAAATTCCCAAACCGGCATTATGACGGCCCGATGAGACATATTATTCCCTCGGCCCCAAATGAGCTTGCTTGTCTCGACTTGTATGGTCCGCTACCCACTGCAAGGTACGGGTACAAGCACATCTTGGTTGTAATCGATTCATTCTCAAAATTTACTCAACTTTATCCCATTACTCGGCCTACCGCACAAAATTGCCTGAAGCGGCTTATTCGCGAATTTTTTCAGACAGCAGGAACCTACAAAAAAGTTTTAAGTGACCACGCGTCTCAGTTTACCGGCACGCTGTGGAAACAAACACTAGAAAACGAAGGAGTGTCGGCCATTTTCTCATCAATCCGACATCCTCAGTCGAATCCGAGCGAGAGGGTTATGAAGGAGATCTCGCGCCTATTCCGCGCATACATCTCAAATAATCACAAAGAGTGGCCCTTGCTTCTAAAAAACATGAATGAATGGCTAAACATTATTGAACACGACTCCATCGGTATGACTCCGTTTGAGGCACACTTTGGGAGAAAACCGAAGCATGCTTTCCCTCTGCTAGCACGATTGTCAGGACAATCGGTCCCAAATTATGAAAACCGTTGCAGAATCATCTTGGAAAATCTAAACAAGAATGCCCGAAAAAGGGAAGTACTGGTAAAAAGGCCTTTTCAATTTAATGTAGGGGACAAGGTGTTAGTTCGAACTCCACGAGTGAGTGACCAGCCTGCGGGCCTATTTCATAAATTCTTTCCTTTATTCAGCGGCCCATTTATCGTCGAAGCCATTCCACATCCGAACGTATGCCTCCTGCGGGACGAAAACGGCCTTCCAGCCGGAAAATTCAATTTTTTCAACCTCCGTCCGTTTAAAGAGTAGAAGTCACTGACAACCTCTGCACACGATTCGGAGTACCTTGGGCTCGCGGTACAGTTCATGTTCTTCTTTGTTAAATTTTGTAGGGTTAATTAGAATTAAGATCTAGTAGTAGTTGCAATTTTCTTAGTTACTGTAGAATGATTTTAATGTTAGGCATCGCCATGTTATTTTTTTGAAATTTCATCACGACGAGAAAAAAAAATTCTCATTTCCAAATCTCAATTTTTCAAAGCCCCAATTTTTTTTTCTCTATTCGGAGGGGAGGGCCAATGTAGCGGTACGCTATTTTTAATATTTTTTAAATTTCACAAATAACTGTCGATGCGAGGCGTCCACCTCCCGCCGCCGCCAGCCGGGTCGGCGCGCCCCCTCCGCTAATGGAAGGGATGACAGCACGCGCCCCTCTAAAGTTTATGGCCATCGTCCGCGAGTCGACCCTCATCCCGTCACGCACCCGGGCGCCGAAGAAGAGATTAGAGACGTGTGCCGATCCCGCCGTTCCGGGTATCATGCGCACTGAGTACCCAGGCCGTCCTTCGCAGCTTTCTCCGGGGGTCCCAACGGACATTCCGCGTACCCTTTACTGACCTACTTCCGATGTCAGACGGAGAGCGTTTTCCAGACAGAGATACGGCTACGGAAAATTCCTAGAATCACCGGACCTGATTGGCCGAGGACAAAATTACGGCGTAGTAGCACTTAGCCAATCAGGGGCAAAATTCCGTGGGGTGGGAGCGATTTTGGGGCACTTTTGAATTTTCGGGGTGGCGGAACGAGGACACCTCCACGCTAGCGGCGTAGGGGAGAAGATCACTTCTTCTTGTTCGATTGAGCTGGGGGGGGCGAGCGCCGCGGAGCGAGTAACAGCTCCGGCGCCGCGTTCGAACACTACGTTTACTCGACTTGTCTTGGGTGGCGAGCGCCGCGGAGTAAGTGATAGCTCCGGCGCCGCGTTCGAGGGAGAATTATTATTTTGGGACTTAGTTCGTGGACTCTGAGCTCTGCCGTGGGCAGTGACCGGTGACTAGTTTTCTCCGAGATTCGTGACCGTGAAAACTCCAGAGAACTTTCCGTAAGAACTGCTGATTTGTGTGAACGGAATTCGCGATCATTCACGATCCGGGCCAGCTGACCGTCGCCGCCGCCGCCGTCACCGCCGCAGCCGCTGTCGCCGCCGCCGCTCCTTTGGTAGCTATTGTGGAAGGACGTTTCTCGGCCTGGCAGGGCCATCTCAGCCGCCGACCCAGACGGAGAGAAGCCGACGCCGCCGCGACCCCCGCCGCCGCCGCCGAGGGCCGCCTACACGCCGCCCCATTCAGGCATAAACTTCGGTCAACGACCGCCAAAGAACTATTGTGCATTGCTGTGCCGCGCTTAGGCACTTGTTTCCTCATTATTGTCAGCCAGAAGGCGAATGGCCTAGAGTTTGTTGGGGCCTGTAAAGGAATTTGATTGTAATTCTCGTTCTTTACTTTTTTTTTTAGATTTAAGTTTTATCTCATTTTTTCTTTCGTTTCTAACTGAGCTCATCAGGTAGGGCCTTTCTTAACTCTTTGAATCACTGTAACTTCCCCGGCCTATTATTAGGCGGGAATAAACCTTTTTATTTGCTTTACCAACCACTGAATTGTTTCTGTAGTTAGCAAACGCCTTACGACTCCTTCCATCCGAGTTAGATTCTAAGCAGGTGACAAAGTTGGCCGACTGAGCTAGGCCCGGGCCGCCCTCGTTGACTTCGGCGCACACCCACGCCGCCGGAGCTCGACGCTGTGGTTGACAATCGACGCCACCGTGTGGCTCGATAACGAACCTTGGGTGTGACAATAGTCAATTAATTAAGCGAGCGCAGCGCCATGCAGCGGACAGGAACTCGATGGATTCTAATGTGGGAGTTGGTCCAAGTCCTTTGTATAATAATAATAATAATAATAATAATAATAATAATAATAATAATAATAATTTATTAAGTCACATATACAATTACAATCGTGTATGACGAGTCAAAGTGATGTTTTGGGTGGAGAGAGTGAAGTTAAATTACTATAAACCGGGAGAAATGGCTCGGTGCATCAACTGATGTCACTGCAGTCCCTCTGACCGGGAGGTCCTAGGTTCGAGTCCCGACGGCGCACTGTGGTCCAATTTCAACATTTTATGGGGACATTGCTCTTTTGGAATTGAAATCCACTAAATAACTCTTGCATTATTAAATGTATATGCTTTTGAGTATTTTAACACTCGAATCTACTGTTGGGTAATTTATACAAGATCCTGTATTCGTTTTAACACTATTATTGCGACCAAATAAGAATAGACATTTAGTACTCTCTATTTAAATCAGAGTAATAAAATGTTTGATATTTAAAGTTACAGTACATATAATGTAGAAAAGCTATATGACGAAAATAAAATAAAAAGCAAACAGTTACATGACTTATACTTCAAAATCACTCTCTGAAGAATCTTCATTTTGGCTCTGGGATGAGTCTTCTGAATCCTGGTGAACTCGTGGCAATTCTGGGGACTGTGTAGGCACTGTCAATGGGTTGATGACTTGCTGTGGCAATTTATTTATTCTTCTTTTAGGTAAATTTCTGATACTAGAAATAACTGGATCAGAAGATACCAAGAGCGCATGGAGGAGGTCTTTCATATTTCTTTGCCGACTATTTTTGCGAGTATTGTGTTCACGAAAGTACCGACATTCTTCGTGCCTTGCTTCTAATGCTTCCTCGCTCAACTGGCCTATAGGAAGCAAAAGTGTTTCCATAACGTGAGCTCCATGAATTAATATTGTGTGAACACTTGCTGGAATTTTGAACCATGCATAATGTTTCACAAAAAAATCTGCTGTTTCGTGAGCGTACGTTATTTGTTCGATATTCTCAGTTTTTGGTGTCATTTTTAAAGGAACAATTGATGTTAACAACAAATCAGAATCAGTAGCATTTGTGCTTTCAAGAAATTTTTGTTTATAGTTTGAGTGGCAGGAACTTCCATCAAAACCCCATTTGTATATAATTTCCAAATTGGAATTATTGTGCTCACTGACAACTGTACTGAGAAATTCGTTCTGTACTAAGCATAAACGATGTGCGGTATGATCGAGTAGACTTTGTAATTTAAACTTCAGATTTTGTCTCCGAAGTAAATATTTTTTATGTAGGCCGGGTGTATGTCACAATTTTTCTCTTTCGCACTTTTTTTTTTCTTCATCGAATATATTATGATTTGCCCAATTTTGAATCTATAATTAATGCCAGGGCTTCTTCTGGAGTGTAACGCTGAACATTTTTCTTTGGCAAGCTCAAGCGCTTAATTGTTCTCAAAGAACGAGGTCTTGAAATCGTAGCCTTTTTTTATAACTTGAGCCACATTTCGTTTGCCTTGTTTTGTAAAAACCGTTTGTGTTGCGAACGCGCTAGTTCGTGTGGGCTATGGCTCTCGAATAAGTTTTTTTTTTCGCACCTTCTCTTTGTCCTAGCGCTTAATGTGTCAAATTCTCGTTGTGACTTATGGATTTTAAGTCACTTTTATGTTGTGGAAGAAAAATCATTTCTTGTCTTAATCAATCGTTATTGTACTTCAAAAAAGTTTCCTAACGTCTTCCGCTTGCATTCCAACGACGTACAATATTAACTCATTAGTGCCCACTGGCAAACTTTTTTGCCATGAATGTTATCTCTTGCATCCGTTGCATTCTTTTGGAAATTTTGTGAATTTTAGTTCTTCAGTAAACGTAGACATCCTAAACGAAACATACAAGCAAGATTTTTCATTCTTGAATGCCAGATGTTGGTTTAGCCTTGATCGCTAAGTCATTCCTGGCCAGGGTGTACACATGACTTGGGTCGATTCGAATCTTCATCTAAAACCGTGCTTAGCTGAAATAAGCCTGTGGTTAAGTCGGAGGGAGAGGCCGATGTAAAACAAACGGTGGTTGGTCCGCATCGAAGAAAATTAAATAATGCAGCTTGCACAGGTTTCCGCACTTCAAAATTAGTGTCAAGGTAGATAAATACTATATAAAATATCTGTAATGTTACAAAGTGTAACAGTTTTGTTCTACTCAAATCAATTCCGTATAAAAGTTATAAATGTCCATTTTTTCTCTAATCCTTTAGAAAATAAATTCTGTATTTATAAAACGTTAAATTCACTTTAAAGATAGTGAATAACTTACCTGAAGAACTTGATGCCATGTTGGCACAAAAATGTTCACAACAATTTACTATAGACACGTGTAAGAACTTTTAGAACATAATCTTCCAATCGACGTCCACTCTCGACTCAACGCGCTCCGCAATAAACACCGAGTTTTAAGAAGTCTTATCGCTCTACGCTTCACAGAATATCGCCTATTCATACTTTTTCGAACAATTCAAGCTTCTGTTCACAATCCTGAATCGATACATTGAAGTTTCAGCAACTTTCATTTCAAGGCAAATGTCCCCGTAAATGAGCAAAATAGACTACTGTGCGGCGGCAGGATTTTCGACACTAGCTTGTCAGCTAGGCCGAATTCAGTCGCTGTCTGGAGGAGAATTCTAGCTGTCGGGTGCTCTAATCGGTAATTCTCCGTGGTTTCTCCGATCAACACAGGCGAATGCCGGAGCAGTACCCTAACAAACGGGTCACGGACCGCGCGCGATCTTTCCTTCCTCTGCCATGTCCTATCTTCACACCTTACACACACTCACACACACACTTACACTAACATACACTACACTATCACACATGCCAGGAGACCAGTCGGGAGCTAAGAGCTTGTCCTGGCAGGGGAGGTGCCCTGCTGGTGGGAGATATCTGGTTGTCCTTCTTCCATAGACTTGAATTTTGCCTTTCAGTGACAGTTTGAATTGTTATTTTGGTTTCTAACTGCATATTTAAAGTAAAAGAGTCAGAATTGAAAAAAGCCAGGACATACGGCAGTGCTTGGACAATGAAAAGCTGCTTAGTCTAATGGTGCTCAGGAAAACAACATTCTTGCAAAGCCCCCCAAAAAGGAATTTCAAGTGACCTATCCTGCCTGGGGTGTCTGTTCAGAATTGTTTAAACATAATAACGAGCAATATTTTGCGTCACAATCATTGTTCACTTTGTTTTTTACTTCATTTATCTGAAGAATACTATTTACCATTTTAGTAAGCTACTCTGTGGAGTAGTTTGAATGTGTACCATCATTTTAAAGAATGGTTTATTATTTATTTATTATTTTGTCCATGAAATCTTTTCTCTATCAACTACTTAATTCTCCTTGCTTCCTTCCTTTTTTTCCTCCCTCTCTCTTTCGTTTTTCTTAAATTTAGATTAAAATTCATGGAAATGTTATAGGTTTGACCTGTCACCTGCAAGTAGCACTGACAGTGAATCTGTCACTGATGTGAAGAAGAGAAGTGAGGATGATGATGCCTCAAGAACTAAATCTACTTTTGAAATACGACAAGAACGTCTCAAGGAGCGTATTAAGTCTTTGGAAGAGAAGGCTCTTGCAGATAAGTCATGGCAGCTGAAGGGTGAAGTGGCGGCCACAAATCGACCCCAAAACTCCCTGCTGGAGGAGGTTTTGGAATTTGATATGACTGTTCGACCTGGTGAGCTAATGTCTTTCAATGTTTAAATTTTATGGAAAAGCTGAACACTTCTGTTCTAAAAAAACTCATCATTAATTATAGATAATGAAAAGTAACAGAATGATTAACTACTATTTAGGGCAGAATTTTGTCAATTTGAGTTTTTATACCACTTAACTGGATGTGTACAAAGCTTTTATTCAAAGATTAATATTGTTTGTTCATCATTAAGAAGTAAAAATCTTGCATTGTATCCCTCTTCACTGAAAGTTCTTTTTTCTAGTATTGTAACAGGGTTTATGTGGAAATGTGGCATTAGAAACTAAAATAGGCAAAAAAAGGTACTTGATGTACTAAAACAACTCCCAGAAGTGCAATTAAGTGATTTCCTGTTGTTCAAAGTCCTAAAGTAGTAAAAAAAACAAAAAAGCATTTTGTCCAACCTCCGGGCTCTTGTCATGAGTAATACATCCTGATTATGGGAGTTTGGTTCAATATATTTTTAAAGGTAAATTTTTTATTTACAGAATTGACACTTGTGTAAAAGTCAGTTTAGTGTTAATATGTATTCTTTATGAGATATGCTATATATGTGAACTGTGGAACTTCCGTAAATTGAACCCTACTAATTATAGTGAAGTAAGTAAGTAATATTTTTCTCTTATAATTGGGTCATTAATAGGGCCCGGATTTTAATGACCTAAAATTCAGTGAAATATGCAAGCATTTATGACCTAAAACCTTTATAAATATGACCTTAAAAATAAAATATGACTTTATCTAAGTTTATTTTTTTGCAAATTTCTTTTCATTTTTTAGCTATAACATAAATACAAAATTCACTCTAGAACAGATTGTGAGTATAGTACTAAAGTTTTACAGTCTTTGGAACTAACTAGTACTTAAAAGAAATTGCTTGTGTCTGTAAAACAAATCAAGAACGGTACAATAAAACACACCCAACAAAATGTCTTGCTTAACTACTGCATACTTCTTGTTTAATAATTTCAAATTTCCTCTTAGTCTTATGTTTCCGGAGAGTTGCATTGTATCACAAAGTGCACTTTTTTGGGTTTTCCATCTTAAAAGACCTACGTTTGTTGTTGAGGATAGTTATGTGTGTGTAAAAGCTCCTCTTCACATCACATGACATCACGGGGGCGTATTTGAAGGCAGCAATGCCACTGCAGGGCAGCTTTGGTTCATTGTCTTAAAATTTTTCGGCATTTCCAGAAATTAAATAGCTAATTTTGCACATTGTAGAATATCCAGTATTTCACTGAAGAACACTCAGCCTTGTTGTACACTTTTTCAGCCACATGACCACGAGCTCGACCAAACTCACTCTGCACATGTTGAACAATATTCAAGGCGTCACACAGTTGATTACCAGCAGCTTCCAGTCCGGTGATTGCTTTTGACACCACTGAAAAGTTGACGTTATGTATAAAATATAGATCCATCTTCACAACGCGCAGAAGGCAAGGAAGAAATGCAAATTTGCTTTCTATCAAGGGATCATTGTAGCACTAGGAACAATATGTTTCAAATAATCCTTTTTTGGGTATAATTGATGAGTTTATTTGTGCTAATATCATCTGACACATTGTCATGCGAGACACATTTTCAAGCTTTTTATTCTTGTGTCCTTAAAAATATGACAAATATATGCATTTAGGACAAAATTTGGCCAAAATATGACCTTTTACTAAAAACGGTGTAAATATATGTTTTAAAAAAATATGTTTTTCTATTCGACAATACCTAGACTCGTGTATAAATTCTTTTAAAATTCACCAGAAGAAAAAATATGACCTGTCATTAAAATCCGGGCCCTAGTCATTAATTAGACTCTAACAGATGTCTGTTCTTGCTATATCTTTAATCTGTATATGTTCTTCTAGCCTAAAATCAGTTCTTTTAAACAGAAGGTAGAATTATTTATATCAACTAGCGTACCCATGCGAGAACTCTCGCATGTTAAAACCCACCCTTTCCCTATCCATTTGTCTATCCCTTCTATTAAGAAGGAAAGTTGTTAATGAAACATGTTTATTTTTTAATGTATAAATGTAACTTCTAACATACTTGCAGTATATCAAACAAAAAAATCAATACAATTGACGTTGGAAACAAATTTTCAATAAAACTTTATTCAGCATTATAGAGAGATGTTCTCTGAACAATTCATACTTCTTTAAAAACAACTTTGAACAAATTATTCACTCCTCCTTGAGAGTTAGCTTTTCGCTTTCCTTGATAGTCACAAACATAATAGAAAAGGTTTTTACTCTTCAGAAAGCAAAGCAAAGTACAGTAGTGCGTAAATACCGATTGAGCAAGTACAACCCTACTCTTTGCAATATTATTTGACTTTCCTTGATTTGTCATGAGGAACAGAAGGGGTTTTGGAGAGTCAGGGTGCCAGCTTGCTGGGCTGCGAAAACTGAAAAATTATTTGTGTATTAAAAAGTATTGGATTATTTTCAGCGTTCTTACGTACCTCAGAAAAGAAATTCTGAGCCAAAAAATAAACTAATATTTTCACCTTTGAGTACTAAATACAATTTTTTACCATTGGAAACAATTTAGTAGGCTTAGACTTCACTTCGGTACATGGGAATGTTACTCAAACGATGTTTGCATATTGAATATCTTAACAAACCGACACCTTGAGTTTAATATCAAATGGTGTATTATTTACAATATGAGTTTGCAGCTGGGCGTTGATGTACATACTTCCAGACACCACCAACATTTAAATCCTTTGGACTGGGAACGTTGGCAGTTGTCGAAGGACTTCTCCTATTCTTTCTATAATTTTAAATTTACTTGCTTTTTTAAATTAATTCACGCAGTACTGTAGGCCAGCACGAATTTATTTTTGTTTTTCATTTATTTCAAGCTATTTTTACTTTAGCTAATTTAAAACGTTTGTTCGTTGTGTTGTGCCATACACAAGTTTTCCCCTACTACTTCCGCATACCCGTGCGAGAACTCTCACATGTTAGACCCTATGTTAGATCCATATCCTTATATTTCCATTTTAAGAGGGGAAGTTGTTAACAAAACGTGTAATTTGTTTAAAAATATATAAAGGTAACTTGCAATGTACTAACACAATATCAAATAAAATAAAAAACAATGCAATTGACGTTTAAAATGAATTTTCAATAAATATTTATTCAGTATCATGGAGAGTTTTCTTGGGACAATTCACAACACTTCCTTAAAGACAACATTTGAAGTAATTATTCAATATTCTTGGACAGCTAGCTTTTAGCTTCCCGTGAGTCACAAAAATATTAGATAAGCTTTTTACTTTTGAGAAAGCTTCGTGTCTGAACCCACTGACTTTTAAATTTCATCGAATGATAACGAAAATACTGGTACAGGTAAAACACACAGTCTTCACTCTTCTTTGTGCACTCACATCCTTCATCAATTAGTAACACAGCACTTACAGACACCGGTAAGAGGTTAATTGATTGGTTTCACTACACGCAAAGAAACAATCTTTATAGGTATCAAGCAACTATAATAGTACTTCTAGTTGTTGCTGGAGAGCAAATCTTGAATTAATGATTATGCAAATAAACCTCGTCAAACTGCACAAACTACGGTGTTAAAAGAAAGCGTAAATAAAGATTGTCGAATCTAAGCTTTCTAAGCGTGTCGCCACAAGAATTGCTACCAGCAGGAAGGACTGAAATATTGAGGTGGCCTTGATAGTATTGAAGCTTGGAATCAAAAAGTAAATTGAATGGATCGGAGAATGTCTTATCTTGTAGATTATGGTGTTAAAAACGTTTATTTGAGGCCTCTGGCCTCAAAATTTTACTTTTTAAGGCTCTAAAACGCTTTGTTTATGAGTTATTTGCCGATATAGGTTGACATGTGATGCGGATTGCATTTTACATGAATATTTCGATGCGTTTTTTTTAAGAAATCATCCATATTTTTAAAGTCAAAATGGAATTCGTCAAGTCTCTGTGAAATTCTCTTTCTTTAGAGCCCTCATTTATAAAGATTGGTTGCGTGTGAGAGCCGGAACCCAAAGTTACTACTGAAATCATACAGGAGACGATTGGTCAGGAAAAGTTGATAAAACTATGATTTGTCTAATAAAATAATGTATTGAAACTATTATTTAACTTAAGATTATCTTGTGAACCAATCCCAGAAATGCATTTCCATTCTTGTTATTATGAAAGGGCATAGGATGTGTATGAAACACTGGAATTGAATCAGAGAGGGATGTATATAATGCATACAATACTTCACATGATGTCCAAACAGCATTTTTGAAATTGAATGTTTGAAAATTGTAAAAGTTAAAATCTTTTGGACCTCTCCAACAAGAACATTAATTAAGATACTCTTTTTGTGACAAAAATCTGTTCAAAATTAGATCTTTAATTAACATCATAAACAACTTTTTTTTTATTTTGTACTTTCATTCAATGATTCAACGGCTTGGAAAATTTCATTGCTCCTCACTTAAGAAACAATGAAACTTTTTTAATACTTTGACTTCTGTTTTAAATCTTAAATATCTATTATTCTATGGCTACATTTAATTTTTTTATTTTCTACAGCCCCTGTGATGACAGAACAGACTACTATGAAGTTGGAAGACATCATTCGTCAACGAATTAAAGATAAGTCATGGGATGATGTGGAGCGCAAGGTGAAACCTACAATGGCACCAGATGAATACAAGAAGAAATTGGTAATGGACCAAGAAAAGAGTAAACTAAGTCTTGCAGATATCTACGAGCAGGTAAGGTATTCCCTTTCTTTGTCATTATTACTTTCTCGTCTATGTGCGTATATGTAGAGTAATATACATCCACAAACACACATATGCACACATACACACATGTACACACACATACTTACACACAACACACACGCATGCATGCATACAAGTGACATGACATGGTAAAAGTGAAGACAAGGTTCTTGTTTTGTTTTTGTGTTTCTAAGATTTTAGATCATTGTTTTGATTAATTATCATGAAAAAGAAACAATGGAACAAATTAAGCGTTTTTGTTTGTTTACTTTTCAAAAGTATTTCTGCATTTAATGATTTAGTAGAACACCTTTTTTGACTTCCTTTTTAATTTGAAATCTGCAGGAATATTTAAAGCAGAAAGATGCTCAGAACCCTATTGTTGATGAGAAACCAGAAGAGGAATCTCAGAAACATCGTACAATACGTTCTATGACATCTGCCCTTTTTGCTAAACTGGATGCCCTCACAAATTTCCATTACACACCAAAACCAGTAAGTATAAAATATTTTGCTAGTACAGTGAAATGTTGACTAATATTCCGAAAGAATGTAGATAGTGGGACCTGCAGATTTGGTGTATTAATATTGTATGGATTCTCAATTGGAGCAAAATCCAATAATTGATCAAAATTATAATCATCAATTTGCATTTAAATTTTTCCAAAATTATATTTGATTCGTGTGTTATTGTGGGGTGTTATTCAGGGGTGATATTTGGATATGAAGAGGGAGGTGTATAGGAGAACAAAAATTGTTCTTGTGCACACATTCCTCACTGCAAAAGGTGTTATAAGAAACTGACCCAATCAAGAAGATATCTCTTGCTCTTTTTAATACTTTTTTTTCTAATTAATAGAAATTTTTTATCACTGAGAATGAGGTAATTTGGAGAAAATGTGTGTGACAAAAAAATGGAATAAGGCAACTCTATGTATCATATTGTCCTGAATATAAGACTAGGTTTCTTCCGAAACATCTGGTTTGAAAATAACCAAGTTGTCTTATATTTTCAGATTACACCTAGATTGTTAGGATTTGATTTTACGCAGCCTTTCTCTGTTGTGAAATTTGTACATGTGAACATAACAATTAGCAGCTTAAAAAATGAAAATATCACTTCTATCTGTAATACCTATTTATATTTATGGATATATTCTTGACATTATTGCCATTTGACATCAATGCATATCTAATGACATTTACTGCCATTACCATTGCCATTGCCATTGCCATTGCCATTGCCATTGCCATTGCCATCTATTGGCATATTCAGGCAAATATTTTTGAATGGTTCAGTAAAGAGAGAATCTGAAACCTACAGGACCTATCGAGGGAAACACAACATGCAAATAAAAAGCATTTCTGCAATTTTGTTGCATGATGCGATGATCAAAGTGGCCATATGGACTCTTAGTTAGATGCCCAGCAAGTGTAAATCTGCATTTTGCATGACATGGAAATGAAAAAAATTCACATGGATAGAAGTGTGTATTCTAGGTTCAGCCTCAGAAAAGGATGATTTAAAAACTTATTATCAGAGCAAAAAGTTCCTTAACTTGGAAACTTACTGCTATCTCTCATGTTACCTCTGAAACATAGGATCAGAAATTTACGAGTTCTCAGTTCACAAATCAGTCACACAAACATTAAACAATGTGAAATTCAAATACTTTCTGATGAATATTAGAGAACTGTTAAAATAATCAAGGGGCCAAGAACAAGAGCAGGACAAGACAAAAATCTGCTGACATAGAAGAGATTGTTCTTGGGTGGTGTAAAATGAAAGATTAAGAATGTACAAATCTTTCAGAGAGGCTTTAGTCATGATGACACAATAAGGGAGGAGGTCCATAAAGCAAGAAACAATGATACGTTTGAAGGTGAACTGGGTAGTGACAAAAATCACGCCATTATTATATGCCTTTAAGGAACAAGAAAATAGTGACAGCTCTGGCAATAAATCTTTAACATTCTCATCGAGAAGGCAGTTTTCTAGTCAATTAGACATTTTTCAGTTTTGTTTTGACTGAATATAATTTTTTGTTTTAAAATTATTAGTAAAAAATTCTCTGAAGGCCTATTCAGAATTAGGGGGTCATCTTATATTCAGGTTAAATTTTTTGCATCTTTATTCGAAGTGTTAATGTTGAAGTTGTCAAGTACAAATTAAAAGAAAAGGGTTAAAAAAGAGAATTTTTATGAAATTCTGATGTAGTTGTAATGAGGTAATTTAATGTGATAGACTTTTACTTTGAATGATTTGCAGTTCTTTTGGATTTTTGGAGGTTAGATTATTAATTAAATATTTCATTTATTAGATCATTCCTGAGATAAAAATTGTTAGCAACATTCCTGCAATTACAATGGAAGAGGTTGCTCCTGTAGGTACTAGTGATGCTACACTTTTGGCTCCCGAGGAAGTGAAGGGTATGTTATTTTTTTCATAATTTATATTGAAAACTAACATTAAATGTGTTTGACCTTATGAAAACAGTTTTAAATGTGTTGTTATTTGCAGCTAAGGCAAGAGGTGATATTTATGGAAAAGAAGAACGCACGAAAACCGATAAGAAACGTGAAAGACGAAAGAAGAAACAACTTCAGAGTAAACGACAAAAGGAAAAAGAACAACATGAGAAAATTGTTCAAAAGCTTAATCCAGGACTGGGCAATAAGTATAGTAAGGAACGAGTCATGGACACTTTGAAGAAAGTAACTAAAGACAGAAATGTTCAACAGGTATGTCTTTTTGGAGAAGAAAATTATTTTATCATAAAACTGTTGTTTGTGCAATATCTAATGCTGTGTATTTTCTTATTTAGTTGGAAGATGAGGGCAAGGACAAAGGCGTTCGTTCATCAACAGCATTTTTCAGTCGCCTTCAAGAAGAAGTAGCTGGTCATATGAAAGGAAAATTAGAAGAAACCAAAAAGAAAGAAAAAGAGAAAATATCTGCCAAGAAAATAAAATTATAAAAACAATTTTGTTAAATTTTGTAAATAATTTAATTTAATAAAACAAATATATTTCTTAGTGGATTTTCAATTCATGCCTTTGATTTATGGTTCGTTTCCTGTCACTGAGTGGTGTGAGTACTGTAGGAACTACGAGATGAAATACGACGAACAGTTCTTGACAAGTATCGTTTTGCCGTGACAATCGGCCACTAGATTGCAGTACCGGCTACATCTCGTTTTTTTCTCGTACTTCCACGCAATGCACGGTATACCTAATATGGCTTCCATGTTGCTGTAAACAGAAAGTTTTTGACTTTTTAGAATCTGTGTTAGGAAGTTGTCATATTTGTGATTTTAAACTTATCGAAATTTAGTGTTGTTTACTTAATAGAAAAATTAAATTGTGACGTATGAATGTGACTAATGATGTCTGCTGTGACTACTCAAGCTGTGCCAGGTAATTTCGTCTTTGAAAGTCGTCCTTGGCTCTATTGTGGTTTACAATAAAAGGAAATTAGTTTGTGTAACTGAAAAAAAGTGTTTAGAGGTTAGAAGATCTCAATAAAGATATATATGAGGTTTTGAGCACTGATTTAACCAGCGAATTGCATTGAGCGAAGTGAAATTCTATAATTGGTTGTGGTGTATCTGTCATATGAATAATCGTAAAGTGTGTTTGGGACTGACTGAAGACTGTCATCAAGACAACGCAGAGCGATGTGTAAATGATTTATAATATGTATTAGCTAACTTTTCGTAGAAATCTGATGTATTTAACTCTACACATGTGTGGGATGAAATGTGGGCCACACAAGGTACTTTGAATCTCTGTTGTGGTAATTGTGTTTTACCAATCAAAAGTATTAACATTGCGTTGCTCTTTCAGGGACTGACCCCAGCAAGGTCATCCAGAAACGTCGTGCGGGCTCTATAGGGTATGTACCGAAACATGTGTTTGAGTTGCATGACCTCTTTTCTAGTAAATGCTGCATACTGCATGTTTAAGAGTCTTGGAATGATGGCCAAGGTGCAAGACCTTTGTATTTCTTGCTATACTCTTAATCAAAATCGTTATTTTGTATTAAAAGAGCGTACCTTTTGACGTAACCCCCTTATACGAAGATGTGAACAATTAGTGCATAGTAAATGATATTCAGAGGTACTTGACCACATCGATATCAAACTTTAATGTGAATGCAGTGATGTGCGGCAGCTGCCTGTGGCAGCTAACAATGAGCGCATTTACGGTGAAATGTGTATCGCTCAAATGTTGTCCGTTTCTATTAAGTATTGGGAACTGAAGAGACTACACGTCCAAATCGAAAATGCCAAATTTCACAATTAATTTGTGCATGATTCCCTTGTTAACTCGGGTGTTCCGTTAATAATGGCACTGCTCACCACCTGGTATGTGGGCGCGGGTGGCAGCGGGTGGCAGGGTTCGCGCCGAAGGGTGTGCTTCATGGCTGACAAGTAAAGCGCTGGTAAAGCGCCCTGCGGCGTAGGAGAGAAGTACACGTGATACGTACCTTTTCCGCTAGATGGCGCGGCGGCAGTTCCGGACTGAAACGGTGTATGTCTGCGGAGGGTAGGCTAGGGGCAAGAGAGCTCTCCGTCGGTATCGGAAGTCGCGTTCACGGTCGCGCGGCACTTAAAACTTAAAAGCGCTTTTCCGGTATTCGCGCAACAATAAAGTGGACTCTAAGGAATGGTACCGCGGAGCCAATTAGCGAGGCAGCAGCGATGGTCGCCGCGGCCGCACGCCTTGCAGCTTCCACGCGCGTCACGGTCCAGCGGTCGTGGGAACCTCCGATCGCGTTCTTCACCCTACTCCCGTAGGGCGCGCGCGAAATGTGCCTTCCGCCTGAACACCGATTATTTGCGTATCACAACGCACAACGCACGATCGTGCCGAGCATATAATAAAATACAATCCATTTGACCAACGTTAAACATAATTATTTTGTGGCAGGGTCGTGGAGTGCGTGCGGGGTGCCGTTTAACTGTTTGTGATGGATGGGCTTGCGCAACCCTTGCCGCCACTTCAGACTTACGTTGTCACGCAGCCAAACGCGTAGAAAGGGAGGGGCGTCGCACCGCTGCTGCGGCCACGGAAATACGATGCTGATCCGGCGTCGTCTTTTCGCCTCTGGCGAAACAAAAGCCGCTTTCGGCTCCCGCCAGGTACTTGGTCTCTCGCCCTCTGGCGGCGACCGCGAGAATCACGCTTTAACGAGATGAGGATCGTGACTTCAATTAACATGCCACGTCCCCCGCCCCCGGTGCCGCCGCCGCCACCGCCCCCGCGCCGCCCGCACCCGTTGCGCGGCCGAGTCACGCGCGGCGCTCGCCCGCGGCGGCGACGACCGCGCGAAACTGCTGGCGGGGGTGGCGGCCGCGACCGCTGGAGACCGACGAGTTCAAACTGTTTCTACTCGTGGCTCTGCTGTTATGTTGAAGTAATTGACGTGCTTTTGTTGTGGTGTCTTTGCTGTGAGACCGTCTTCCAACAATTAATGAAGTCCCCTGCAGCAGCAACAGTGCATTGATTCCTTGTATTACGTGCGTTAAAAATGATATTATGCTATTGATCTATTAAAAAAAGTTTTACTTGGAAAGTCGGGAAGGCATTCACTGGCGCCTCCAGCCTGGGGGGGGGGACATGGGGGGGGGCATGGGGGGCCATGCCCCCCTCCGAAAAGGCCTAGAGTTTTCATTTATCTTCTTTTATTTCGCAAAATTGTTTTAAATATTTATGTCAGAATTATGTAATTATTTAAACGGTAATATTGTATAGCATCATATCTTCAGTACATAAATAATATACAATATAATAACAAATATGTTTATTATTTTACACAAATCTACGACCCCCCCCCCTCAATGATCGGCTGGATTCGGCCCCGAAAGCATTCCATAGAAATGAACATAGCTCAAATTATACTACATGAATTGACCTGAAGTTTCTTTTTTGGAGGGAAAATTATGTAGCACTCGTTGATAGTCTATTAGCTAGGACCTATGATGAAATCAGAGGACCATAAACAAATACGGAGGTGTGTAATAGCCGTGGAGTTTGAAACGTACGTAATTTTGGGTTTTATTTTTATTAATCTGTTGTAGATTAATCTGTTTATTCTTATATATAGTTTATTGTAATAAATCTGTTTATTCTTTTACTTATTTATGGAGGGAACAGAAAAAATAAAATAGCATTAAATAAAATAAAAATATTAAAGTACTGGGCAATTCCAGAGTAATCGTAAATGTCAGACGAAAAGCTCCTGCACTTTTTTTGAGGCATTTACCAACCGAATTTTTTTTTTCATCTATATCTTGATTTAAACCAATAAATAATGAATATTCAGGGTTTATCGTTTATTGGAAAAGCAATAGTAAAGGACTAGGGCTAAGTATTTCTTATTTTGTTTTATTTTTTTAGTTATACATTAACTACTGATCTAAGACTTGTAGTTTCATTTAGACAAGTTTCGTCCTGTATCTTTTCGCGCTAGTTTATCATTGACACAGTCCTTGATAAGTCACCTACTGTATTGAAATAATGTTGAATAGGGTAAAGTGATTCTTCGATGGAGCCATTAATTTCTAAATGCATTCCAAGTGAAATAAGACACATTTGGTGTACGGGTGAATACGGAATACTCCGCAGCGTAGAAGTATGTATTCTGTGCGGAGGTATATAAATGAGAATGTCGTGTTGTTAATTTAAAATTTCGTGATTTATATAAATGTTTGTATACATTTACCATTTAATGCACACTTGTTAATTTTAAATAATTTCCAATAAAATAGCTGTTTATGTCGTTTTTGCACTATTTTGTTTTGCGCGTAATTTTTCGCCCACTGATCAGTATACAACACTGTTGTATAGCTATCAGTAGTTTCCCCCCTAGGCATTTCACTCGCCCTGGGAAGCTACGGACTCAGGAGAGTCATTACAATTGATATGCTAGTCTGCCGACCACTGACTACCTTGGGTTACAAAGAGCTGTGTTGAGAAGATATGAAGCAATTTAACAAAAGAAACACTTTGGAATGTATTAAAAATGAATTTTTGTTGTCAAAAGAGTAAAAATGTGACGCGCTGGGGAGAAATATAATCTCTGCACTTTCTTTGAACTTCAGAATCCCTAATCCTAGAATCTCTATCTTTTACTTTGCATAATTGAATTAAGAAGAACGGTACCAATATATTTAGTTGGATATCTGATGTCACTTGTTATTTCCCATGAGATTAATATATTTTTGTCGGTAAAGTCTCTTTACCCCGATCCCTTTGATGCAAGAAAAAATCTTCAATCAACGAATTGATTTATCACGGGAAATGCGATTCCGAATTGTACGAACTTCTATGTGTTAATGAGTAGCTTCGACGTTACTGGTGCAGACCACAGAGATTTATGGAGGAGTGTGATGGGGATTGAAGTAATCTATGTTACCTCTCGGTACACATTTTCGTTGCGTGTAATGCCAATCTGGCCGCCTCTCCGCAATGACCATCTCGCCGTCGCCGCGTCTTCCCCGGAGCCGGAGGGGGCCAGCCGCACCGTGGGGCGCAGACCGCGAGGCGGCTGACGGCGCGCGGTTGGCAAGCCTGACGGCGTGCAGCGGTGGGCCGCGGCCTCGGGCGGCGGCGGCGGTGGCAGCAGCGGGCGCCGCAGTGTGCGGAGCCGCGCCGCGCCGAGCTGACTCCGCTGCGGGATCCGTCTGCCTTTAGCAGCTTGCTGGCGCTTCGCGATGAGGCGCTGACCGAAGAGGTATTCCAAGCGGGAAACATTTCTTACCCACGCGACATGTATACGTACGCCGCCGCGGCCGGCGGGCCGCCGCCACACTACGCGCCGCCCCCGCCGCCGCCGGCCTATCTACCCACGCACCCGCAGCTGCCACCCCCGGGGCTGGCCACGCCGCCCGCCGCCGCCGCTGCGGCCGCCGCCGCTGCCGCCGCCGCAGCCGCGCTGTCGCCGCACGCTGCCGCCGCCGCCGCGGCCAAACGACGGAGGTATTTATTTTTATTGGTTTGATTCGGACCGTAGAGTCGGATGCTATCTCTACGACATTGTTTACCCCCAGTGCCTTCCTTCAAGTACCAATGGGTTTTGTTGTGTTAACAATGAGTAAGTTTTTTTGCCGACCAATGTGTTTGTTGATATCATTACGACACTTGTCGAAGGCTGTGTATTACTAGAAGCGGAAGAGAATTCGCTTCAACAATAGTACAAAAATATAAATGTGAACCTAAGAATGAGGTTCTCGAGACAAGGATTTCTCGCCGTGTTAAGCGTGCGCTTCGTTGTCATTTTGTGTATAACAATGTGTATACTGAAGCGCGTGCGCTGATTAGATGTTCCAAGTTGAAGTGTTGGTGTTTTGAGCAGCTCGAATACTATTACCAGAAAATGTGATTTCTGAAAATATGAAGTCTAATTTGTCGAAGGAATATTGTGAGGTTTTCTAAAAAATAATCATATACTTTCATCTTGTACCCCAAGAATTTGGAAACAAGAAGTACTGGTCGTCATGTCATGAGAATGTAAACTACCAAGGATATAGAGAAAATCTAATGTAAGTATTGAGGGAGAAAATATCCCTCCAATGAACTTTGTGAACTCCTTTAACTGAAACTAATAAGTTTCATGGTTATCGAATGCAAGGCGGAAAGAGGCAGAGGAAAAGGTTGCATCTCTAGAGCGGATGTATTCAGCATTCAATCCTACTCGTGATTCAATTTTCAATGAAACAAATCGTCCAGGAAAAATGTCAAAAGAAACATCCGAATTCATTATCAATCAGTGTGCACTTTTGAATCTTATCTATTTATTTACTTCTTTAACATAAAATTTATTTACTTCTTTAACATCGTTAAAACTATGTATGGGATATGGAGAAGTGCAGTGTGTGCACAATTTCTTGGCTCTGGAATTCCAATACTAGTTCTTATATTGCATTAAGAATACACAAGATGAAGAATAAAGGAAGCAACTCCACAAGATTTAATAACATGAAATATTCGCCCTCAAGTAATAACTACTTGCATCAGCTACAGATGTTGGCTCTTATCCCTGAGAGTGGTCCATTTGAAGGAATCGACGTATTACCCCGAGAACACTGATAACGTTTATTTGAATTACGATGTTTCTTTCTGACATCCCACAGAGCTCAAGAAACGTTCGCAGATAGCGATGCTAGCATCATGTCCAAAATGAAAACAATAGTGTGTCTCAGCATTTTCTCAATGTATCAAGGGAGGCTGGGGGAAAACCTTATCGAGATGGTTTACGTGTACAACGTAGCATTTGAAGCGCGGTCTCCAAATGCACACCTTGGTATATTTACTAACTTGTCGTGTGAGCGTCTGGAAGCGAAGAAAGGGAGCCCCTCTGCGGCGGTGCAGGTAGAGCCAGAGCGCTCGTCGAGCGGGTCCTTTGGGATTCCCGCGGGGTCTGTTCTGCTCGCCTCGTTTACGGATACCCTGCAGAGACTGCCCGGATGCAGTTCACGAAGTCTGCTGTGACGGACTAAATGTCATAGCTAATGTAATTCCTAAATGTTATACTGCGTGGGTGGGGAGTGTTTTGCCAAAGTTAATGACACTTATTGGGAATAGCAATGTTCCGAAAGTAGCTTTTTCCAGTGCAGCCTAGAGCAATCTTTCTCGTGACAGCTGCCCCCCTTAGCTTCACCTCTCATCTGCGTTGATCCCCAATTGCGTCCACAATCATTATTTGATTTTGCTGTACTCTGAAAAATGACATGTGCATCACGAACTGATCTGAATGCCATGTCTCTGGTTTGAGACGATATATTTTGTCCTAAAACTAGCATTTGTTCCTATACCTTCGTGTGTGAAGGTGTGAATCCAAAGTTTTGATGTTTATTGCATGCAATTAATTTATTTTATACATTAGGATGGTCTTACTTTTGACATCCAAGTATTTTATTTGGGGCACCGCGAATCTTTCAATAACATAAGGGAAAAAATCATTAATAGAACGAATAGGCAAGATATGTTGCTAAAAAATCGTATTGCCTCTTAACAGGAGTTTACGCTTGAATCATTGAACGCGCCAACTTACCGACCGAGAAACCCGCGACCAATGTGTGCTCTATCTTAAGGGGCGGCTCCACACATTCGGCAGTAGCCAAGCAGCGAACTACTGCTCGCCCAATCGGTACCACCCAATGTTTTCGTCGAATATTCGGTTTCTTTGTTGTGTCCAAAAGACCAACACCCGATGAGTAAAGCTAGCACCGAATGTTCGAAGTGGAAGGAGCCAAATTCTTTTGTTTCCCAGTTTGCATGCCTTTGGTCGAGGTTAAATAGTTGCATATAGGTAGGGCTAAATTCATTTTAAAAAATCTCGGGAAAGTTAGATTTAGGTAAAATACGAAACTGTCTTTCCTGGTTCTTTTGAAAGATCTTCCCCACATGTATGTTGATGTGCATATTTTCACACTTCAACGAACAAGGAAATGCTTTAAAACATCGCAGACGTTTAGATTAAGTAATGGCATATCCGATAGAATACGACGAAGGAAGTAAAGGAAATATAAAATGCTGTAAATGCGTTGTATTTTGATCTTTGCGTGAAAGATCAGCATTGTTAGGCCGAGAATAGTTGGAATTTCAGTTCAGCATTTCTAATTTGTTTAAATTAAAATGTAATGATACTGACAATGATCAAATCGTAGCCTTCAATGAGTGAAATGGGGAACAGCTATATCCAAGAAGCGAAAGAAATCCATCGATGAGAAATCTCTTTAAAAAAAAGTGTTCTTTGATAGATTCGGATGTTAGTTTACACGAACTGTATGTTTGTTAAGTTATGGGAATGTTCCAGATGGCGGTGTTGAGTTCGTCTAGAAATACGTCGCTTTTCAGTAATTTCTGACCCCTTAACAAACGTATGTTTGACTCACACAAACTTTCATCATTTTTTTGTGGTAATATTTCTTTCTTTTTTTTAAGCCAAAGAATATGCCGCAAAGCATACTTACCACGTGGATTCCTGTTAATTTAATTATCGCGGGAGTAAGTGAAGCAAGTGGGCGGGGAGTTGTGTTCGCACAGGCGTAAGACCAAACTGGAGCGCACGAGTAGTGACGGCAAATTTTACCAAAACATCGATTCAATCGATGTTTCGATACATCGCTAAAGGGTTTTCGATGTCGATGAAAACATCGGCAATAAAACATCCATGTGTTAAATATAGACTAATAAACATACTGTTTTACTATCCATTTTTAATATGGTGAAACTCGTGCCAGTTTGAAAAGCAATGGTTGATCACACATCACATGTTACTGTGAGACTTTCCTGGATTCAGTGGAGTCTGGTTCCGGTTCACGACTTGTCAAAAGGGCCTTTATAACAGTACAGTCGATTCAGGCAAAGGCACGCGTAGCGATAACATACCTTCATAACAGGAGAAACTCCCAAACTTCCTCAGATTGCAAAGCGGAAATATGCAGCGTGATAAAGAGAATGACGCAAAACATCGATATTGCCTTGGATTGCGCTACGCCGTGCGATTTTATAAAAAATAAATAACATTGATGTTTTGCAACAAAATATCGATGTGAAGAAAACATGGGAAGCAAATGATCGATGTTTCCGGTGAAAAACATCGATGTTTTTTTGCCATCCCTACGCACGAGGGTGCGGTGGCCCGGGCGACTGGACCTGGAAAGCCGTCGGCCGAGCGGGGCGGGCGGACGGGAGCGCAGCCACAGGTGGGCCGCGGTCGCCCCAGGGCGCCCTTAGCAGCTTTCACCCCCGCGTCGCTCAAAAGGGCGAGGCGTCTTATTGTGTCCGTGCGAACGCCCCTTCTGCCTTGCGCTTCGCCCGCGCATCTCCCTCGGAACTAGTCGCGAAAAGTGGTGCCTCACACTGTTCCAACTGGTCCCAAACCTGGCCGTAATGGAAAAACTTGGTGAACAAAAGTGCGTAAAGGGAAAATTTTTAATTATCAAAAGTTATTCAAAAGACACTGGAACACAAAAAGCTCCAGAAAGTTATTTCAATCATTTTTGTCTTCCTCACGGTCCCGTAGTTACCTATGCTCAAATTACTGGAATTCATCGATTCTTGTCAACGATATTCGTGAAGGTAAAAAAAATAAGGTTTACAATTCTTTTTTGGCGATTTTTTGTGTTGTATTTCCCAATAGAAGACACTTTTGTCTATAAGTTCAATATATTTTTAAGAAAAAGTGTCTTATGTTTTTATATATTTTATTATTATGTTTTTATATTTGATACGGCTGAATTTTAACCTTTGAAGCTTAACAAAGTTTGTATTGAATATAGTAGATATTTTCTTTGTCCTGCGTACTCCTGTCACGGGCAATGTTTTTATTTATCAAGTAAAATATCCTTAGCCAGAATAACACACATTTAGCTGCGCATATCTGCACCTTTTTGTTTGATCCCCACGTTACTGCAATGCTACATAGCAAGATTTAACACTAGATTTCCCGGAGGGGTCTTAGGCTCCTTGGAGAATTAATTTGTTTGTTTTTCGATTTATAGGAGCGCGCATTTCGATTTATAGGGCTGGCATTATTATTATTATTATTATTATTATTATTATTATTATTCCTCAGATTCACGACTAGATATATTATGAGTCGGTTGATAATAAACTCCGGGTTGCAACCAGCTTCCTAAGGAGTAGATCCAGGGACAATAGGTGCCACTACAATACTTTGTACAACATGTGGGCTGTTCGAGATAAAGCAATTTCTTACACTTCCCAGTCTTTTGAATTACTTGGGAGTTTAGCCACGTTCTTACACAGATTTTGCGGAACAAATCCCAGAACTCCGATTACTATCGGGACGACCCGTGCCTTGACGCCCCACATTCTGCTGATCTCGATTTCCATACTCTTGTAATTAAGACGTTTCTTTGCCTCCTTGGTTACGACGTTTTGATCGCATGGCACAGCAACATCTACAAGGAGACACGATTTTTTGTCCAAATCCCGGATAGTAATCCCGGAGTTTGCCGGATCATGCGATCAGTTTGAATCTTTTGGTCGTACAATATTGTTTAGAGTCCAACAGATGTCACCGGTTTTGGTGAGTGTTCGTACCACTTGGGTCATGAGTTTGGAACTTCGAGTGCGGTACAGATCTGCCATTGGAGGTAACTACACACCCTGTCGTGTCTGTTTGTGCTAGAATTTGACCAGCGGAGATGATATGATAAATGGTTTCTACCTGTTCCTGGCAAATGCGGCATTTGTTATCTTGGGAAATTTTGTGAACCGCTTTATCATAATGTGTTCTCAACGACTGATCTTGGGCAGCTATTAAACTGTAGCCACATAAATTATTGATCGTTATTGATTTGCACCTTGTCCATTGTTTTTAGACACTGTCCATGGAGTGGTTTGTCTCTTCACTATTTAATATTTTTTGTGTCGTACTTATCATGTTAAGTAGCATCGGTCGTTCAGTGTCTACGTTATTCCGCGTGTCTTACATAGTCTTGTTTGCACTGCTTTTTGCTACATTTACAATGCCTCTGCTTCCCATTCTTCGGTCAGCTTTCATGACCTGCCTCATTAGGGGGTCATCTTGATGGCTGACTACGTACTTTCCAATCCCGACTATTGGGTTGTGCCAGGAGGCGTCAATTGGTCTGAGGCCTCTTCCTCCTTCCTTACGTGACACATAAAGTATATGTACATCAGCTCGAGGGTGGGCGACACTATGCATTGTAAGCAGTTTTCTGCTTTTTGTCCACTAGTCCGTATCTGTATTCCGCTACAGGCACAAGCTATCTATTGCTGATATTTTATTCCTGGAGTTCAGAGCGGACTGCAGGACAAATCTCACTCTTCTGTAATACACCCTGCGAATTCTCTCTTCGATTCGACACTGTGTCGTTCGAAATGACATTCTTCAATGCCCAGATATTTGTAAGTTTTACCTGGCTCAAGATCTTGAATCACAGTGTGCGTATCAACGTCAATGTTCTTTGATGTCATTTTGCCTCTCTTTTTAAGTTGATATTTGCACATTTCTCAAGACCAAACTTCATGCACATGTCATTGCTAAAATAATTTATGACAGCATTTGGGAGAGAATCGCTTCATTCTTAGCAAACATTTTAAGATCATCTATGTAAAACAAATGCGATACTGGCCTTTCATCACCATGGAGCCTGCTACCAAACTCAGTGTGCGACAACTGTCTTTATCAGAGTTGTCCAACTGGCGGCCCGCGGTGCCATTTATTGTGGCCCGCGGAAGGTTTTCAGTCAAAAGTTAAAGACCCTTACTTCCATATCGTGCGAGCACATAGCATGCCTAGCACACGCCCCCTGTTGGAGACAACATCCTCTTAACGTCAAAATAGGTTCAAGTTTATATTTTTTTAGAATTTTTTAATAAAAGTCAGAAATTGGAAATCATCCCAATGTGTTTCATTGCGTTTTGCGTGCTACGGCTTGATATCAACCATGGTTCGATTCCCCCCTGCTCCGTTTTAGAGCAGCCGGGCAAAGTGCTGGGATTAACAAAACGGGAAAGTCAGGTATGAATCGCCCGAGTAATGAAATATGTATGGCCCGCAACCATATTAAAGGTCTTAGTTGTGGCTCTCGACGTCTTGCAAATTAGATACCTCTGGTCTGGATAGTGGGATCAAACTAATGCAAAACAGCAGAGGAAATCGCGAATATTCCTGTTACTTCCTTTCCGCTGTTTATTATACTAGGTACTCCACTTCATACTAGACTTGCAAAACTCAATAAGTCTAGGATCAAATCAATAGATTTGCAGAGACTTCAAAATCCAATCGTGTGGTACACTGCCGAAGGCCTTCTGGTAGTCAATTCAAGCCAGGCTTAAATTAGTTTTCGTTTCTTTACATCATTCAAGAAGATTTTATTTAAGAGCAAGATTTCCTTACAGCCATAGGGACCTTCACGACATCTTTTGTGTGCATTTGGCAACAGGTGGTTCTTCTCTAGGTGTTTGTACATTGAATAATAGAAAATCTTAGACGGTGGTAGAACCGCGAGAGAGGACGGATGTAAGGTAGCGAGCGAGGTAGTCATGTGTTTATCGCCAGCTAAAATAGCTCGTTGAAACGAAGAATCGAGTAATAAAGTGATACAAAGAAATTAGTAACGCGAAACGAGTATGTACCTAGAAAGTCGCGATAGACGATATGTCAATGGTGAAATCAACAGAACTGTAACTTCTGGAAAATAAGAACTTGGGAGGAACAGAGTCGCAGACAGGAAGGATAATTTATACGAGGCCAGAATCAACGGCAAAGAACGCAGAACATCTCGCAAGGGAAGTAAACAGAATTAAGTACAAAGACCTTCACATATCGTGTACTATTAATTCATATAATATTCAGAATACTATTTTAATTTATCCCATATCCTCACCAAAAATTCAACAATATTACAAATTGAAGTTTTATTGGTCGGGTTGGAAATAAAAAATAGAATTCTGTATGTGTGTGCCCCCCGTCAGGCGCGTGGCAATCCCGCAGTCCTGATGAGTGCGCTACGGACCGGGTGGGCTCTCTATATTTGGCTGCACCGGAAGCAGCGGATTTTTCTTCACGACCTTCCGGTTGCGACTGGAAGTGGAATGTCAGTTCGCCGCACTCGTGCTGCTTCTGCTCCTGAAGTCTTTCGTGCTCTTAATTAATTGTAGAATTTTTTGCCAATTCTGGTCTCCGCCATTGTCCTATGTTTTGTTATTTTTTGCCTTGTGAAGTTTGTTTGTCATCCGTTGTGTGTTGAGATAACTCTGGTCATAAAGTTTATTTACCATGATCCCAGTGCGTGGATATTGTTTGAGAAAACACAAGTTAACCTTACCCCAAAAAATGATATGCGCATCAGGTCATATTTTATTTCTAGAAGTAATGGTATCATGCAGTTTTAAAATTGACTCCTATCTGAGCAAAAAATCTCGTGCCCTCCGCCCGTAGGCCCTCGCGCGGGGCGGGCGTTCGCCAGGCGGTGCCCCGCGGCGCGCGAGCGGAGTGCCGATGGCCGCCGTCGTCGAAGGCGCAGTCAGCGACAGCGTCGTGACTAACGAGGCGCGCGACGTGCCCTATCGCCGCGACACGCGCCCGCGCCCGCGCCCGCGCCCGCGCCCGCTGCGACGTCGCCCGCCCGCCCGCCCGCCCGCCCGCTCGCGTGCGCACACGCGCGCGGATCGCTCCGCGGCCTCTCGCCTCGTCCGAGGCTTCGCGCCTTCGACGGCCGGGCCGTCCGCGCGCGCGGTGGCGGAGGCGGCAATGATGGCGTGACTGATGAGGTGGGACAAGAGGAAAAAGAAAGAAAAAAAACGCGTCCTACTTCTGACTGATCCTTGAAATATTCTGTTTGTTTATAATACGTGTCTTTTACTATCTCGCTAGCCGCTACCGCATTAGTAAGAAAGTTATTTAATGATGAGCGAAAAAACGGCGAATTTTCGGCAGAAAAACTCTAACTACTGGGCCCTGGTAATGAAAAATGGATAAATCCAAGTGATTAATTTAGGGGGAAAATCCTCTAACACGTGGTGTAACCAGAATCCCTATTTTGTAGGTCCTTGATACTGAAAAATCGATTGACGGCGAAACGTCTGTCTGTCCGTCCGTCCGTCCGTCCGTCCGTCCGTCCACGAACAACCTAGCGGCTAGACCGTTCAGTCCAATTTCTCCAAAATTGGTATTCCCCAATCTATCTGGCTGATGTCGCGGCCCCTTAAATTTGAAACCGATATTTTAATTTTTGGGGGTATTTTACATGAAGCCCCTGGGACATTTTCAAAACTGTGACTCCGTCGTTTTTGATGAAATTTTGTTGTTGGATCGTCTGAAGGACGTTTAAGAAAATGGTATAGATCATAATGTTTGAAAACCCTTATATTTCAAAAATTGAAAAAATTCAAAATTTGTTCGGCGTCTTCCTGCATAAACAATTGTGAAGATACTTTTTTTTCTTAATGAAATGTGTTGATAAAAATAATATGTTGACTTTTTTGAAAATATGAGTTTTTTGTAATTTCTTTACAAACACAATAACCCTCTCCCAATTGACTGCGCCTAGTGACCGTAATAGAAGTAATTCCAGCAGAATGCTTCGTAGGTTAGAATTTGTATATTATTTCATTGTTCGTTTCTTACATTCAAGCTTTTGTTATATGTTTGGAAATTAATTTTTTAACATTTATTTAAAACCTTTTTTAAATTAAGCTAAACGCTAGTATAATTCTGAAAATGCTCTAATGTTTGCTTTGTTAATTCTTCAAACTACTGTATGGTGTAATTCTGAAGTCGTGTATCTCGCGATTGTTTAGCTCCAAAATTTCTGTAAGTATATTCAATATTTCTCCTTTAGTGAAGTGGAATTCTAGTTTTGTTTCATAAAAATGTAATTCTTAGAGTTCTTCGTTCTTCAAAAAGACGTTTTACTAAATTACTTCCAACCTAGAAATATAAATCTATTCCATTGCTGTATTTCTAGTTAATATTCTTCAAACAATGTGAAAACGCAGGTAATGCCTCTTGCTGTGCAGGAGGGTCCAATATACTTTTACACGCGCAGTATTCTTAACCAGTCCTTGAGATGAGAAGAACATTCCGTCCAAAGAGAAAAGAGAAACTCCTTAATGTTTGGGATAGAACTATATTGAATACACCTTAGTGGAGTCGCGAGGAACAATGAATTGCGTTGTGTCGAGGAGGCGCGCGAGTCTTTATAAAAGCTCGCTGTGGCGAAGTGTCGCCGCGTCCGCATGGACGCCGACAAAGCAGTTGCGCTGGTAGGACGCAGGACCGCCTTAGCGCGCCGCTCCGTGCTCTTTCAGTTTTTCTGTTGGCTCTCCGCCTCAGCGGAACCATTTTCACCGTAATCTCTTGTGGAGGAGACTTCTAGTGACAGGTTGCTGTGATCGGTAGTTTTCTGTAATTTCTATCAGTTCCGGGCAAATGCGGGATCAGTATCCTTACTATCTGGCCACGGAATGTAGGCAATATTTCGTTCCTCATACGTTTCTCCTTTCCCTTTACACACACACACACACTTACATTCACATATCTGGAGATCCTCCCATGTCTGGAGGTCAGTCGAGAAGTTCAGGATCCGTTTGTGGGGTTACGTGGAGGAGAGCTTTTATCCGCCCCTGCAAGACGACTTGTAGGTCGGTACCGGATCTTAAGTTTTAGCAGGGGGGACTTCCATCTCGTGGGATATGATTTGCACTATTCGTATTGGACTAATGTCTACCGACTTGATGCGTCTGGTATCAATTCTCATTCAGCCTTTAAAGAGACTGGATTTGGTTCGATGCGCTAGTGCGATGATGTCGATGTAAAATTAGTTCTGCTCAAAATATCATGATTTAAAATATGGTTGGTTAGGTTAATTTACTTTTAACTCAATCGAATAGTTACAACAAAACCTGCCCTACCTTAAACGTGAATGCAGAAAAAATTCGCTTGTATTTACCAAATTACTTTATTTTGTCTCTTGCAATTTTTCAAAAGTCATTTTCATTTCAGTCTGTTTGGGTGAAATACGTGTACGGAAAAGTAATCATTCTTGTTTCAAAAGCCATGGTACTGCACGCCTTTTATTCGATAATTATTTGGAAGCAATATTCCATGTATATTGTGTCGGATTCTGCTGTTTGTTTCTAAAAAAATATTTCTTTATTGTGAAACGTTTGGAGGTGTTTTTAACTTCATCGCAGTTTCAAAATATGTTTCTTCTGTGATAAATCATATATAGCAACATCCCAATTTCAACTGGTCCGCTTGGTGCATTCTACTAAGGCGCCTTTCTGTTTCTTCAGCATTCTTTGTTACCGTCCTCCATTCGCCAGTGGCTGTAACCATTGCTTCTTCCGTGGGTGAATCGCGAGGCTCTGCTCTAAACTGTGGCTGTGTGAAGCCCGTTTCAACGCAGCTGCTAGGTGGCATGGCATCGCGTGGACTCGGGTCGCGTCGCCTCGCGGACGAGCGCCTTTGTCTTTGTCAGACAAGAGCTTCTGTGTTTGAGGAATGTAGCGGATTTCCGTATGTTCTTTACGGTTTTTCTGTGCAACCGGAATTCGTGTTGGGGTGTATTTGTGCTTGCGTACTCTTTGCCGGCGGAAATGTTGGTGCTTACCCAGTGGCGCGTTTTGCCTTCTGCTTAGGTACGAGGAATAGTTGTGTGGAAGTATTATTGAAATTAGTGCATGAAAATGCTTTGTTATAGGAGAAAGTCGCGTGTAATTCTTAACAAAGGTTCATATACTTTTTCTTACACTCTGCCGTCGGAAATGTTGGTACTTACCCATTAGCGCATTTTGCCTTCTGCTTAGGTACGAGGAATAGTTGTGGGGCAGTATTATTGAAAATAGTGCATGAAAATGCCTTGTTATAGGAGACAGTCGTACGTAGTTCTTAACATCATATACTTTTTCTTAGACTCAGATCTTTAGTTTTTGTAGTGTTACCTTAGAATAGGTGGACTGTAGTCTGCATTTATCGCTTTATTAGTCATTAAATAACATTTTAGTTTCAAGAATCGCAAGAGTGATATTTAGCTTCATCTTAAAAATTATTATCTGTGATACGTAATCAAATATAATCTTACAGCACGTGATTCTTACTGGCTATCTTGTTCAGAGTGTATGCGATTGCCATGTCCGCTTTATGTCCTTTTAGGTTTTCTAAAAGCGTGTGTAACAAGTCGTTGGAAATTCCCATTTTGAAAGTCGCGTTCGCGCTTATCTTAAAACTTGGAAGTTCTCTTGGCGGTCTCGGAAACAAACTCGCCCTCTCCCTTGGAAATTAAAAAGTTCGCCAAAGTAGTAAAAGGAAGTTGAAATTAAGCTTGTCACTGCGAAAATACGAGTATATGCTGCAGTACGGCGCCGAACTACGAGAGGGTCGAGGTTTCGAAATGGAGTATATGAAAGTAAAAAAAAACAAACGAGTATATCAATTATTATTTTACGTTACAAATTATAATGTTTATCTGTAGACTTATTTTTTGAAAATTGTTCTTTAATAAATGCACTCGTTCTTTGCATTGGGGGGTATAGTATGTAGGGTATAGTGTGTGTAATTTTTAGATATTTGTATTACAATAGTCAATCGATTAGGTGAGCTATCTTCATCGTGTTTCCAGGTGGAAGATTTTGAGAATAGGCAAAATCTCAAAATTGAAGCAAAAATTAGGCTGCATCTTTTGAGATTAGGCGTTTACATGGGGTGGACGTTTATTTGCAAATACTCATGTATCCAGTATTCAATTTTATCTTATCAAATGCTTAACTTTGTACTTTGCTTTACCATCACTTAAGATCGTTACTTACCACCCATTACTTAAGATCACAACTGCTTTTTCACAACCAACATCTGAGCTGAAATGTGGCACACGTACAATTTTGATAAACTCTTAACCATTCTTTGTAACGTATCCAATTGGGAAACAGTTCCATTTGGCAAATTACATTTTCCGGATAACCATATGAGTAAATTAATTACCATAAGAATTATAGTTAAAAATATAAATATTTTCGCATCGCTGACTATGATTTCTTTGTACTTTACGTAGATTTTTGTATTACTATAGTCAGTCGATAAGGTGGGCTATCTTCGTCGTGTTTCCAGGTGGACGAACTTGTTTGGGTTTTATAGATTAAACGATAGGTGAAGTTTTAGACTTTCTTACTGATAAAAAAAAAGTGAATGTCTCAATATTTGATACGGCATTGATTCCTTTTTGACGATAAACGAACCCATAACGATAAAATTGCCAAGTTTATCTCCTGCTTCTAGAATTTATGCTGACAATATTTCAAGTGTGGAAGGACAATGTGTAATTGCTTACAATTTTATTAACTATCAGATCCTCAAACATCAAGATCTGCAATTTAAAAACGAATTAAATGGAAGTTATCCTCGGAATACCTGTATTTGTAGATACTTTGTAAATAGCAAGAAATCGTTGTTAGTGAAGCCAAAATATTTGTCTTTTTAACTTTAATCCTTATGGGCATTAATTTACTCATATGATAATCCGGAAAATATAATTTGCCAAATGGAATTGTTTGCCAATTGGATATGTTGCAAAAAATGTTTAGCAGTTAATCAATATTGTACGTGTGCCATATTTCAGCTCAGATGTTGTGAAAAAGTAGTTATGTTCTCAATGGTAGAGTAAAATAGGGTACAAAGATTAGCATTTGAATATATAAAATTGAATACTAGATACATGAGTGTTTGCAAAGAAAAACTTCTAAGTAAACGTATTGAATACTCGTAATAGGACGAAAGTGAAACATTGTCCAAAGATACTGAACATTTGTCAAAATTGTTCTGAGGTTGTAATTGTCTTTTTTTGTACCGTGTTTTTTTGGTACCGTGTACCGTTTTGTAAGATTCTACCTAATCTCAAAATCGACCATAACATCGAAGTCTGTATTGCTAGAAACGAACATACGACTCCAGTAAAGAGAACAAAGCTGCATTAGCAAGAAGACTATCAGCTCTTCGCACGTGTATATTCTCTTTCCTATTGGTCGATCTTGGTAGTCGATCTCGCTGATCTTGGAGGGTTTTTGCTGTCCGTTGCAACGGAATCAGCGAAGCGTCTCCACCTTTTGGCTCTAGTCACGTAAAAAGAACATCGCGAGGTTGAATTATGTATTGTAACGAATAGATCGCAAAACACTGTTGATAGTTGTGTAATGAAAACAGTGTCCCAATGAAGATCAATGGATAGAGAGCAACGTGCAAATTTTCCTGGTAGTTTGGACAAAACAAAAATATGTAAGACGTGTTTTTCAGGCGGATATGTAATATTACCTTCTAAGGTCATAATGAAAGCGGAGTAATAACCCAAAGAAAATCATGAAGTTGTTTATAAAAATGATCATGATGACTTACGATGATGAATTACGATGACTCATGATGACTTACGATGCAAAAGTCGAAAACCCGTTTTATTTTACCTTTTCATGACTGACGTTGTCCAGAATTAACCTCTGGATTCACCTCTAATAATTTCCTGGTAACTATGAAAACGAACAATGGGAATTGAAAAGTTAACAAGAAGACTGAGCAGTTCATACGTGCATCGTCTCAACCTTATTGTTCGTCCCAGACCTCGGACCTCTTTTCCTGCTTGTCTCGGAGGGGTTTTGCTCCCCAAGTGCAAGAGAGAAGCAGCGAAGCGGCTCCCCGTTTTTGATTGGGCCGCGTAAAGGCGCGTCGCCGCGCCGCGCCGCGCCGCGTGCGACGGGCAGAAGACCGTGGGACCCTGGCTGTCGGCGCTGCTCCGCGGGTCCATCCGCGGTGGCGGCGGGTGCGGGTGGAGGCGGAGGCGGAGGAGCCTCGGCGGTGCCGCGCCGCGCCGCGGTCAGTGCTCCCGGGGGCGGAGGCGGAGAGGGCCGGCCGGATGGCACGTTCCCGGAGAATCGCTAACTGGCATCTGTATTCCACAAAAGGCGGTTCCGTGATGGGCGCGCGCGTGTGTCTAAATCGACTGTTGGTCGGGCTGACCCGCGACGCGGTGCGCCGCGGCAGCGCGACAGCGTCGGTGCGTCTTCCCCGCGTGCGCGCGCCCGCCCCCTCCCCTCCCCGCCCCCTTCCCCGCCCGCCCGCCGCGCCGGTGAGTTGGGTGCGCGGGGGCGGCAGCTTCGCGTGCACGGGCCGCGGCCTGGGTGGCGCTGTCTGCCTCGGAAGGCCCCCGGAATTCACCCGAATTGGCGGCGTTTGAAGCAGCCAGACGCGAACCAGCAGACCTGTTGTCATCATGCATATTATGAATGACGAAAGTTACTGCTGAATGATACTGACAGCAGGTCGTTGAGTAGTTACATAGGATGTAAGTGGGTCCGCTGACTGCACTGCGTCTTCGAAGATGCCATGTTAGAATTTGTATTAAAACACATATCTTGGTAAGAAGTGGCTCAGCTTTTTGAAGTTGAAGTGGTTAACTTCTAGACTGCAATTTATTGTCTTTTTATTATGCAATTTATTATGTGATAATTAATTGACAAAAATGGTAGTGTGAATTTCTAAGGAATCCTGACGCAAGGAAAGAGACTAATTCAGATATAAGCTGACCATTTAATTCTTCACTTGGATAAATGAAGAAAATTTATGAATAAACTTTCATAAATTGTGGATCTTTGTTTTGGCTGAATAAAATTCTTCGATGGAATAAAGTGAAAATACTATTTAATTTCCGTCGTTAGACACGATGATGCTTATGAAAGACTCTCATCGCAGTACATTTTACGATTCTTAACTTGGCCCTCCATACACTGCCATTAGCATAGAAGAAGATGAAGATTTCTCAAAATTTTCCGTTTTCAACAAAACATTGTTGATTAATCCGTTCTTCTGTGGTTGTCAATCGTAAATGCAGTCTCGCAGTTGGCTGCCACAAGAGCGTGCACGTCACGGCGGTCTCCAGTTAAGCTTTCCACACTTGCTTCGTGTTGAGCAAACCATTCTCCTGCTAGGCAAATTTAAGGTGTATTAAAATGTTCGACATTTACGCGTAAAAAATGTAGTTTTGCATTACACGTTTACGATATAGTCTTCGATTTTCAACATTTACTAGCCTGTTTGTGTCAAAATGTTTGGTATTTTGAATATCCGTCATTCATAGTTCAATTGCTAACGCAAATGACGTAGTTTGTAACGAAACAAGGAATTTCTTATGATGCATAACATCTCAGAAATGAATCACGCCATATGTATGATTTTAATATTGGTAAACTCAAAAAATGTAAGAAATAGCTTTCAAGTACGTATACATGTAGCGTATGTTCTCATTTACTGATTTCTGTTGTGGACCTCCGAATTGAAAACATCCAGCAGTCTGGTACTGTTTCGTGCCACATTTCCAGCCGTATGATACGCCCATGGCCATTCGATTTCATTCAAAATGTAGCGGAACTTCGTGTTTGGCACGTTTTGGAATTTATGTTGGAGCAATCCAGTTGTCACAAATCGGATGGTTCCCATTTCGTGGCTAAAACTGTGCTCCTCCCTCGAGCTTGCGTCAGTCGGAGCGGCCTGCCAAAGCCTCTCTTGCTGGCGGGGCGGGGCGGGGCGGCCAGGAGCGCGGGCGCCGCTCTTCGCGTGGCTTTGCGTTCCGTCGCCGCCTTCGTGCGGCGCCGCCGCGGCGGAGGCGGCGGTGTGCGGGCTCTCGCGAGGGAGGGCGAGCGGGCTGGCGATTCGCGTGATCTCCCGTGTTAGAGGTCAGTGACTGCTTGCCCAACGGCGGAGTCGGCCCGCGCCCGCGCCCGCGCCCGCGCGAGGTGTCTGGTGTGGCAAGCACCCAATTGACCGCCCGAAGGCCTCGGGCCGGCGCGGCCTCGGCCCCGGCACCCGCCGCGGGCACTGCGTTCGCCCAGGGCGGCGCGCGCGGCCCGAGACTCCCGTCCAGAATAGACGCGTTTCTCCCGCTGTGGTTATATATACTGCGTGGCGGATTGGTGGCTTGTGGCGAGAGAGAAGCCGGTTGTTTTGATTGGGATGACTCACGAGTGGATTCGGACGATGTATTGTGAAGGCTGTGTTTTGTCTTCTCGGCGGAGGCGTAATTTTTTAGTAGGAATGATCTGACTTGCTGTGGTGCGTCTTGAGACAAATGATGATCGGGTCGTTATTGTTGGAGGGAAAATTGGTCGCGAGGCAGTTATTGTGAAGAAATTTAAAAAAGAAACTTACTTGAAAAGGCCTGACCCAAAGAAAATAGTTTGTTCGCCTTTCCGATTTTACTCTTCAACGGCTATTTCAGGTTCATCATTTCGACTTCGTTTTTAATTTGTATATGTTTATCAAAAAAGGTCAAATCCGCCCTTTTTTAGATCACGAACAACTTGAGTGTTTTTTTTTAAATTATACATGTAACTTGTTCATTATGTACTTTAACATTATAAATTGTAGGTTTTTGTTCTTGTACCATACGAAATTTTTCCGGGAAGCGTGATAAGAATTGGCTGATAAATTACCTTAATTTCGGAGCCCGCGCAGTATACTAGCGGGAAAGGAGAGCAACATACGTTCCCGCTCGTTGAGTGCCCTCGGCAGCGGCTGCCGGGCGAACAGGGTCCGCGTTGAGAGGCGACAGCGGCGTGGTCGCTTCTTGCGGCGCGGCTTCGCGGCGGAGATGCCGGCACGGCGCGCTGGCGAGCGGCGCCGCCGCCTACGCGGGGGCGCGCAGAAGAAGCCAGGCTGCGGGCGGCTGCATCTTAATGCGCGCCGCCGCCGCCGCAGACAGGGTCGACGCTGGTGCCGCCCCGCCCCGCCCCACTCCGCCCCCGTCTGTACGGCCGGGCGTGAGAGGATGCGCAGTATTTGCGGGCGGCGCTGAAATCTCTCTCCGGACTCCTAGGCGCGCGCAGATTTTTGTCGGGTAGGAACGCCGGAGAAAGGGGCTTACGGCCATCAGCTTTGGCAGAAACTCGGATTTAACAATAAAATCTCCTTTACGCGCAGATTACCTGTTTTTGTTGTTTATTTTAATCGAGATTCAGTGCATCGATGAACGGACATCAATATTTTTGTTTTGTAGAATAGAATAGAAATTTAAGCCTCATCCAAGTGAACTGTGTAGAGAGTTTAGGAATATGAGGGTTGGAGCATAAGTCATGGCAACTATTGGTTTTTTGTGAGAATACTAGCACGGGTGGAAAATGTGAAATATACACATGAAAGGACAAGGTGGAAACTAAGTCCGTACCAAAATCTCGTGTTTTTCATATTTATTAAGGTATTGAAAGTGATTACTGGTTTCAAGTTCCAAAGCATTTTAGCATAAACGAGTTCACAGTATTCTAAAAGCATTATATACTTGTACTAAAGGCTCAGTAAGGCAGATGCTGTATTACCGCAGGTGCCACATCGATCCGCTCACCCACAAGTTGTCACGTTGTGGTTTGCTAATCATTGGTTCCTAAGCGTCCTCTCAGAAATGCCCCTGCCCATCTCGCAGCAGTCCAGTATAGAAGGGCATTATTCTCAAGGGTTTCCACGTTTTCCCTGTGACGTTCTCGGGCATTTCTCCCGTGGAGAACGGGTATATTGATGTGTGAGCGCTGCTCGAAACGGATTACATTCGTCTCGCACGGATGCAGTCAGACAATTGATTTCACATTGCTCTATGTGCTAATAGAGATGCTCCCAGAGTCACCTGTTTTTGTGAACATACTGTGCAGCATTTCTTTCACGCAACAAATAAAATTGTACGATTTGTTAATATTTCTATTGGAAAAAAGTTACCATGACTTTTGCCCCAATTCTCGTATTAGTTTAACATTGTTAACATTTATATAATTTTCTATTTAAATAATATTCTATTTGTAAATATTTTGAAAATTGATGTAAGCAGGGAACGGTTAACGCCCTAGCATGCACGGCCCTTCCGCCATTGGGAACCCCCGCGGGATTGCTAGTTGAAGTGAATACAACTACATTTTACGAGATTTAGAGCATTGTAATTTGGAATTTACTGTGGCATTGCTATGTGAAAAAATTGAATTATATGCGAAAAAATTTAATACATTTTGTAAGTAGCTAATTACATTTTACAGTAGAAATTAAGGTAAAATTGATAATTTCTTTTCACATGTGTAAAAATTGAATTTTCCATTCTGAGTCTGATTGAACGTTTGCCCATTTGGTTAACTTGTGCCAACTTGAAGATTTTATTTCATATTTACTAGCATCTTTTTAGGTGTAGGTTCATCTTGTGAAAAATGAATGTTGTTAATATGGGCTCAAAAATATTAATATCTGTTGTTCAGCCTGTTGGAAAAGTCGAGCTTTTGAGATTAATATAATCGACTGGAAATTTAATTTAACTTCTATTTGGTGTTACGGAATGCTTATTAAGTTGCTTCGCGTCATAAAGAGACTATTCACTTCCGTACGAGGCTTCACGTAAGGTGGTTTGTAAGACGTGACGTGAGACTGCCACCATGAAACAGTTTGTGATATGGGGAGAGCAAAATGAAACGTGATTGAGTATTCTCGAATATGCCATCGTGTCCAACAACGAATACTAATTGCCCAGGAATCTAAAAGCAGGTTTATTTCGACTAATATATATGTGTAAATACACCCATATATATCGTACGTTTTTGAGACAAGTATCTTGTGAAACTCAGTAGACCAGAAAATAATTGTATGAACATCAAATTAGATATTATCTTTACTCCCTGATCATGAATATTAAATTGCTTTTTAATACAAAATAAGCATAGAAAGCACCGACTAGGCACGCTCTTTTTCTCTTACTCTTATTGTAATTTAACTATTTTTTTCTGTGCTTTTATGACGGGAATACGTTTATCCTTTTAACTCCCTCCAGCGAACCATGAAATAAGGAAGTTATCATTTTACGCCTGGTTCATCTGCTTTTTAAAAGCAATTCATGCACCTGAAGGTGGAAGAGACATGGTTTTTACTCACTGAGATGACTGTTGAGAGACGCTGCTTATTATAAAATAATTGACTAAATGGAAATTTAGTAATTTGTGGCCAGTGTGGTAATGTCCTTAAAATTGTTCCTGTAATATTTGGTGAATTCCAAAATCAGAATTTGGTCTGAAGATACGCAACTGTAGCGAAAAACCTTTCGATGTATTTCAATTCCTGGACTCGTACCTCGAGGTTCTCAAGAAATATTTGTTTGCCGTTTCCTTCTCCGGCAATTTACAATAGAGATGAAATCTGGATAAAACGCGTCAGCTGGGATCTTGTTTCTGGTTTTAAATATGAAGTGTATACTTTTATTGTGGATTTTTATTATATTTTAGTTTTTGAAAAGTACAAAAACTATCTATTAATCTGATTTATTAATTAATTTGAGTCAATACATTTCGTAATCAGTATTTGCTTTTTTAATAAAATCTTACTTTGAAACATTTTCAATTTGTTAAATGTTAATCGTTTCGTCGTTTGTTAGAACTGAAGACGATCGAAACCTTAATGCACGTAAGTACATTAAGGTTGATGACAATAATAATAATATTAATAATAATAATAATTATAATAATAAACACTGGCTAATAATATTCTGCTATCTAGTTAGAACAAGGAGCTATATTGTATCATCACGTGGGCTGTTCGTAGTTTCATACAACAGGAAACACTACTTCCCATCTGCAATTATTTCTTTGCGGTTTAGAAACTGCTCGGCGTCAATTCGTGGCTGCGTAGCGGACAAATGGTTTGAGGTTAGTCTGCGGGGACTTCGGTGTTAATAACTGCGGTTTTGGACAATTCTATTACAGTCAAAATGACAGACCGAGAGCTCGCTGTGCGGTTGCTGTTCCCTGGGAGAATGAATGCAATTCGAGACGAGTCATCTAATGTGTCTGATGTGACTATGTAGATTTGGGGACATAAACGATAGTAAATTTATAAGGCCCAGATTGTCTGACGAATAAATGAAACAAAAAAGTAATTTTACAGTAAAGCTACAGAAAGGAAATAATTTTTTTGATGTAGTAAAAATGTAAATTAAGTTTTTTAAAATGTTTTGGTCAGTACGTTTCTGTACTTTTGCCTGTTCTGTTATTTGTATTAAGACAATTCTGATTGCTTTTGTTCATAAATCACGGATGGGATGATAGAAAATTTACAACAACAACAACAACAAAACTATCAGAATCTACGTAATATTTCAAGATAAATGAGATGTCAAGAAATATTTTGACTGATTCAAAAAGATACCTTGCACTAGAAGCGTACAAATTCAACTGAAATTTTCTCTCATAGAAAATAAAAGGGACGCGCAAGGATTTACATGCGCCAGTGCTGATCAAATGATACGCCATCACGTCTACGGAGACTATGAAGCCTGCGGAAAAAAAAGGGCTCAGGGCGTCTTTGTTGAGAGTTGGCCTACAATAAAGCTTCACACGATCTTGTGGTAGCAGTTCACATCAATGTGATTGCAGATAAAACACGTCTGCAGCTGTGTTTGACTCCTCTTACGTTTTCATTGCTGTACTATTCGAGAGAGTGACATTCTCTATTCTCCCGCAGGGTAGCAGGGTCCCATTGTCGAAAACGATGGATTGAATACGCCCATCAACGTTCTAAATAAAACATTTGCATGTTGAATTCCTTTATTTTCCGCAAGCGTTTCTGAGTTTCAATGCCGATATTATGTAGCATCTCTTGAAGTACCTGGGCTGTAATGTTCTCTTTAGAACTATTCGCGTGGGAAAATTTTATTCATTAGGGGAAGCATTATGTAGTTTTGATGTAAACCTCTGAAAGTTAAGATGAAAAGCATGTGGGTTCCCTAATTATTTTTCTAAATTTAAAACACGTTGTGTATGTGTGATGTTATTTACATCACTTCGCAAAGATAGAATTCCTGCAAGTAGTAGTTCCTGTAACATTCCTGCAAGATTTGAGTGTGTTCGCTAAGTAGAAGATCCCGAGAATATCGCCAAATGAGCTGCTGAACCAAACCCTCTCAAATAATTGCGCAAAAAGGCGAGATCGTTGTGCCGGGAGAGCTATCGTTGAACATCGGGCGGCGTCGAACAGAGTACGGTGGCGGTGGGCGCGGATACCGACGCCGTTCGGGGCCGTGTTGCGGCGGGGCCCGCTCTCTGGACGCGGCACGCGCGGTAATGATGGGGCGGCGGCGGCGGCTGCGGTACGGCAGGGCAGGCCCCGCCGCCGCCACCGCCGCCACCGGTTGCGGTCGGAGCTTCGGCGACCGGCGGCGCGGGGGCGGCGGCAGAGGGCGGGGGCGGGGGCGGCCGCAGCCACAGAGGCTGTCCCCGCCGCCGCCCCGCCCGCGAGCTCGCCTCGCATCCGCCTGCAAACTTCGTCCTCCGGCTCCTTCCCTCGTCCTCGCCGCCGTTGCCGCCGCGCGCATTCCTCGTGCGCGTCCTCTTCCTCCCACGCCGATCGCTCGCTCGCTCGCTCTCCTGCCGCCCTCGCCGCCGCCGCCGCCGCCAGTCGAGTGCTTTATGTCGTGAAGCGCCGCGCCGCGCCGCGCCGCGCCGCGCCGCGCCGCGCCGCGCTCTCCCGCTGTGTATTAACCGCGGGTCGCTTAGCCTCCGCTTCCTCTCGACGGATTTACTGGGCAGATAGATACGATTTATGGCGACTGCATTTCTTTGCTTTCCCGGCGCGCCGAAATGTGATTGACGTTTATTTTAATAAAACTTAATATTTGAAATCGCAACTTTCGGATTCGCTTTGCCCTTATTTATATCAATTTGTATTGAAATAAATAAGCATTGCCATTATCAATCTCGTTCATATACAATTTAGTGAAAGTGATGACCTTTTGGAAAGCTGATAGGAAATAGCATCCTATTTTTACTTTCTCGCCTTGCGAAGGAACTTCGTAATATTACTTCGTTCTTCATGTAATCATGCGCCGGAAAACGGCGAATTTTTGGTACAAAAACTCTTATTGCCGGGCTCTAGTAAGGAAAAAGTAGATAAATCCTGTTACTAAATATATAAAAAAAAAACTTCTCTGGCAGAATCCATGTTTTGTGGATTCTTGATACCGAAAAATCAGTTGACGGCTGAACATTTGTCTGTCCGTCCGATGTCAACCTTTAGCGCGTAAACCGTTCAACCGATTTTCTGCAAAATTGTTATTTCTCAATCGATCTGAATGAACTCGAGGCTTTTGAAGTTTCAAACGGATATTTTGATTTTGAGGTTACTATACATGAAGCCTCAGAAACATTTTCAAAAATTTCTCGAAATGGCACTAAATTGTTTGATCAAACTTTGTTTTTCATTAATTTTCATTAACAAACGTTTTTTCTGTAAATGTTCTCGTCATATGTAATAAGGGACGTGTAATAAGGTCATATGGAAAAATATGGTGCTATTCCCATTTTCCGCTATCGTTCCTTTTTTTTCTTCTTTCTTTTCTTTTCTCTCTCTCTCTCTTTTCTTTTTTTTCTTTTTTCTTCTCTTTTCTTTCTTTCTTTCTTTCTTTCTTTCGAAAATTGCTAAGAGTTAACTTTTCAAAACTACAAAATTGCAGATAGCAATTTTTGCTTTAAACAGTCTGTTGTAAAAAATCAGCTCCTTACAAAAGGTAGTCTACAAGTTTTTGCAAAATTAGCTTTTTGTAATTTGCACTTCAAATTTATGCAGTTTCTTTTTAAAAAATTCTCAAAAACCCCACTTTTTTCCTTTGAATTTTCTCCTTGTATATAAGAATGTAATATAAAAATACTAGTGATGCTAAGAAACAGTACAGGCTTTCTTGCTCTAGTTAGTTTTCTAATCTCGTTAGTCTGGAATAGCTTTTCGAATATGAATTCTCTTCCCAGGTGTCATCTTTTACTGCCCAAACGACATTTTTTTAATTTTCTCAATTTTCGGCACCCTAAAGATAGAAGTGAAATAAACTTTATGAATATTATAGAAGAGTAAGATCCGGGCCGACCTCGGTAGCTGAGAACGTTAATTGCGTATACCAACTCAGCGCTTCGGTGCAGAGGGTTGCGGGTTAAGAGACACGCCTCGGATTTAATATTTGTCCATTATCTCTCATGAATGTTGTTGCAGAAAATTATTGAGTATTTGAGAAACTTTATTGAATATAATTTGAAGGACTTGTACTCACAAAAGCAATCAATACAGATTAATATACCGGATGTGATTTTCAAATTTTCAACTTTTTAACTCTTTTCCAACTCTCTTATTCGATTTCTAGAATATATCTCACGTCAAATCAATTGTTGTCTTTCCGTTACTATGTATGTATTGAATTAATAATAAAGAATCTATCAACAGGCAATTTAAATACATTGTAAACACTACCCATGGGAGGAAATTATATCATGTTTTATCGTGATATCCCTGAAGGTTCCGAATATTATTACTTTTTACTTACTCACCCTTCGAAGGTTCTTCGTAAGAAGAGAAAGTTATGTCATCGTGCGCCGGGAAACGCAATTTTTTTGACAGAAAAACTATCATTGCCGGTCCCTCGTTACGTAAAAGTGGAAAAATCCTGTTGATAAATATAGAAAAAAATCATCTCCACGTGATATAACCAGAATCCCTGTTTTGTGGGTGCTTGATACGGAAAAAAGATTGACGGCAAATGTTTGTTCTGTCCATCTGTGAACAACGCTAGTGGCTAAACCGTTCACCCGATTTTCTCCAAAATTGCTATTCCCCAATCGATCTGGCTGATGTCGAAGCCGGGACATTTTCAAAACATGCCTATAACTTTTTTGATTAAACCTGTTAGTGGAGAGTGTGAAGAACGTTCAAGATAATGGTGCAGGTCTCATGTTCGTTGAAATATCTGATTTTTCGAATAAAAAAAAATATTTTCGGCCTCTTCCCACAACTGCCATTGTGAAAATACGTTGTTTTTTTAATGAAATTTGTTGATCAAAAACAATCTTCAAATAAGATCATGTTGAATTTTTTGAAAATACGAGTTTTTTTCTGTAATTTGGCCACAAACGTAATGGCCCGCTCCGAATTTACTGTGCTTCGTGAACGTAACTCCAGAAAGTTGGATGCGTCGTAAGTTGGAATTTGTATATTATTTCATTTTTCTTTGTTCGTTTCTTACATTCGACCTTTTGTTACACATTTATTTTGTAGAAATTATTCTATTTGAAATATATGAAATGAAAATTTCTAGCTTTCATGGAGTATGAGATTGGAACACAACAGTAACTGGGCAAGAAGGACTTGGGAGCTAATTTTTGTGAATTAATCGTTGTTGGGTCATAATTTACGAGTATGAAAAATAGTTATAATTGTCAAATTTGTGATATTTTTTTGAAATATTTGCCCTGAGAACTATTTTCCTGATAATAGCGAGGAGGAGATTACAGGAGGACGCGGAAACAATGGGATGCACGAATTCTAAAGGCGGCCGCACACGATCTGGTTTGCGAGACATACTTGCGCGTGTATGGCCACCTTGCGTTTCCAGGTTGGAGGCCACTTGACAGTGCTGCGCACCACGTCGCTCTGCGGGTTGCGGTCCCGTTGCGTCCTCGTTCATAGGGGCAGTGTCGGTGACTTAAATATCTTCATTCGGGAAACTTGCTCATCATCATCATCATCAATGCTCTGAGAGTAGGTGATTAGGGCATTCAAGGTCTGAAAATACCTCTTTATAGGTTTAGTTTTTAATAGTTTTGTTTGCTCAATGGGCAGTAATTAAAATTGGCAGCGCATTGTAAACAGCTTTCGTAGTGAATAAAATTGTGTTAACGGATATGTTAACCAAGATTTACAGAATTCTGTGAATAATGTAGTGTCCACTACGCAAGTGTTTATGGAAACTAACTAAATTTAAATTTGAAAATAATTCTCATGTATTTTAATTACGAATATCTCTTTATTTCTTTAGAAATTCATCTGTTTGCCATACGTGTAACATATTCATTGAAGTCTATCCAGCTTGATGTTTGTTGGCCGGGGAATAAGAAAAGCATTATTAGAATTCATTTCTTAATGAGTTCTGCTACTCTAATCCGTTTTCTGTGTCGGAGTTCCGGGAGTGATTTCCCATTCCGAATCGGCGCTCGCTTTTTCGACCGCAGGTATTATACGCGCACATTTTCTTGAGTCCTAGAATACGTACCCCCCACTCCTTTTCCAACATTAGTTGAATTAAGAATAAATTGTAGCAACGAACGTTGTAAACAAAATGTGATGGCCAGTAATGTTTGCTCCAGAGTAGTAGAAACTATTTTGCACCGAAAAATGAACTACAAATTTGATATGAAATGCCTTTTGTCAAAATATCCAAACTCTTCACTCCTTTCGCAACTAGCGAAGCCAGAGCTCAAGAAAACGTGCGCGGATAATACTACCGTTGCCGCCAACAGCCACAACTATTGTTTGCGTCGTGTTACCACGTCCGCCGCGACTGCCGTCTCGCGGTTTCCTCAGGGGCTTCCCCCGTCAACCGCCCCAGCGACGACTGCCCTCAGCGTCTCGAAACAAATTCTTACTGTATCAACCATTTTTCTCTTTCTTTCTTTCTTTCTCCCCCCCCCCCGAATATCAGAAGTGCGCCTTGTCCGCATTTCGACACTGTGGTATTTGTATAATTATATTTCATTTAGCATCGGAGTGTGCTTCATCCTACTGTGAGGAAGCTGTGTGCAATACTGTGCAATGTGGATGTGCTCCATAGGGCCTCCCGTGAATGTATATTTATGTAAAAAATTTTCCTTGAATTCCTATGGCCCCATATTTACATGTACAACTATCAAAATGACAATATTGAATAATTAGTGATCAATTGTCATTTGTGGGCTCGTGAGGGCTTGTCAATACGATATTCTGTTAGAGTTACAGTATTCGTACAAAGAATATTTGTAGATAATAACTTTTGTTATACAACGGTCAATAGAATGCAGACGTATAGAGGAGCAATGGTTACAATGTACTATGATATTATATAGGATGTATTGATGACACGAACGTGAAATAAAGTATATGTCTTACGAAGAACGATTACTGACCTTAATTAATAATATACTTTAAATAGAATGGAAATACAACACATTCGCAAAATGAAATACTATATTTACAAAAATAAGCTTTAGTACTTCAAAATCTCACTTGTTTTGATTAACAATGAGTACTTCTAAATATACAAATAGACTATTGTTGCAAATGAGAAGTTATTCCATGAATCAGGGTGAAGCGATATTAACTAGTTGTCGGGTACGTTTTCAAATCTTGATAAGTTTTTTCCCTCTATTCAGTAGAATAACATCAATTAATCTTATTCATTGTGCTAACGACATAGTATCTGTAATGAAGAACGATAGCGTGTGGTAAAAACTGTGACATTGAGACTGAATGTGAATGTTGAAACGCGAGCGAGTGCGAATCTCGTGTATATCTGGCGCCCACCTATCTTGCCTTTGGCAATTTCCTGCGTGGCTATTGAAGCTCGCATCGGAGTGATGGAAGGCTACAGCCGCCACGCTCCGGTGCGCGCCGTCGGAGACGTCGCCGTGATTGAGACGTCGAAAGCCCACACAGGGCCGCCGCCGCCGCCGCCGCCGCCGCGCGGAGCAGCGAGGCACGGGCCTGCTCCCGAGACCGAGGGCGAGGGCGCCGCCGGCCGGCCATCGCACGCGCCACCCCCGCCCCCTGGCCCGGACGCGGCCCCGGCTGCCGGAAACCGGGCGCGGGGGAGGGGGAGCCGGGGGGTCAGGGGCCCGCATCCCGGCGCGGCGTGTCCAGGGGGCGGTCGGGGGCTGCTCGGGCGGGGGCGCACGTGAGCATGAGTATGCATGCGTGCGCGCGTGCAAGGGATCGATGACGCGCGTTACCTGCCCGGCGCCCCTTCCTCGCCTGCCCCTGCCCCCTCCCACCGCCTGGCAGCGCTCCCACGCCGCGATTAGGGCTACCGCGGCCGGCGCGGCGGCGGCGGCGGCGGCAGCGGCGGGCTTCGAACGGCCCGCGGAGGCCGCGCGTGCGTACCCGCCGCCCTCGCCGCCTAATGCGGCTTGCATGCGAGCCCCTCTCACGCCTCGCCCCGCGCCCGCCCCCCGCACCCCCCGGGCCCGCTAAACAAAATAAAAAGCTACCGACTTGGCGGCGATGTCGATCAGTAAAAATTACCATATTTCTCCCGGCGCGCGCACAGGGTGGCTCGCAAGTCCCCCGCTTCCTCGTCGAGCAGGAGCGCCCGCAGCCGAGCGGGCAGCCTCCAAGAGAGAGCGCGAAGTTTGCGATCCATCTTGAGCTGTGGGCGCGGGAGGAATAACGGCGAAATTGTTTTATGCCTTATTGGAAATGACTCGTAATATGGCCTGCGTGCGTCCGACATGTAACTAGATGAAAGGGTGGAAACTGTAGAAATACTAGTCCAGGATGACTTTTCGTCACGATGTTAGAGGAAGAGGATGCTAGTTAGTAGGAAAAAGTTTAATACACAAGTCATTGTTTTTATTATTATTATTATTATTATTAGTAGTAATTATCTGATTTGTTCAAGGGGAAAAGATATTCAAAAATAGCCATGAAGTCTTCAAAGCTGTCAGTGACTTGATGATTTATCTCCCGTGCCAGTGTCTTCCGAGGCGCGTCGCAAATGGTGGTGGACACCTTTTTGGCTGTCCGACACACGGGCGAAAAATCGTTGCCCTGGCGCCGGGTATTTCGGCATCCGGGCGGAGCGGCGCGCGGGGGCTGTGCGGGGGCGGCGCGCGGTGCGTCGCAGCCTCTCTCGCCTCCCTGCCCACCCCGCGTAGGTAGATAGCGCGCCCCATCCATCTCTATTATTTCCCCGGCCGGGGCGCACGCCCGCCCTCGTGATCACCCGGGGCCGCGCGCAGGGAGCAGGGCAGGGGACGGGCACCCGGCTAATGAGCCCTTTATCGGAGCATCGGGGCACGTAAACCAGATTTGCGGCTCTGCCACCGCCGCCGCCGGCAGCGCCCCGGTGGGGGTGCGGGGAGCCTGTGCGACGGGCAGGGCGGGACGCGAGAGGACATGTGCACGCCGCCTCTGCCCTCGCCCTCGCCCTCGCCCTCGCCCTCGCCCTCGCCCTCGCCCTCGCCCTCGCCCTCGCCCTCGCCCTTGCCCTCGCCCTCGCCCTCGCCCTCGCCCTCGCCCTCGCTCCCGCCCCCGCCCCCGCCACCGCCCCCGTCACCATCCCCGCTCTCGCTCTCACCCTCGTCTCCGCCGCCCCGCCTCCGCGCCCCATGCCCTGCCGACCTGTCACCGCGCGCACCCTGACTCCCGGGAAATGAAAAATCCGCACTCGTCCTCTGTGCCGACGGCAGCGCAGAGGCGGCGGCGCCGGCGGCGGCGCCGGCGGCGGCGGCGCGATGCGACGGTGCGAGGCGCCGGCGGGCGGAGAGGGCGCGCGCGGGTCGTCTCCGGGGTGATTTGCGTGTCTGAGCCGCGGGCGGGGTTGGGGGCCAGGGCGGTGGACGGGGCGCCGAGAGGGTCCGTCCCGGGGCCGCCCCCGCGCACAAACACGCGCCGCTCCCTCTCCTCCGCGCCCCGGCCTCGCGGCGGCGCGGCGCCCTCCGCCGGGCGTCTTCCGGCGCGCTGCGCCGCGCGGGCGCTCCCCGGGGGCGCCGCCAGGACGCGCGCAGGGCAGAAACTTCTCAGGTGCTGTGTGCTCTGTATTGGCGGGATACCTTAATGTAGTAGTACACCCTCCTCGGTTTGATTGATAATGGATCTTTGTAAAGCTGTAGCAAAATATTTGAGAGGTAAACATGTGTGGAATATCAGTGGAAACATGATTAAGTTTGTTGTTTAAAAACAATATTCTGCCTATAATATTATTAAATTACTAAATAGAGTGTTGCATTGTGCCTCTTGGTATATTAATCTATTGTACTATCGTAATTCGAAACTAATCAAGCTACGCAATTTAATCCTGGAAAATATAATAATACTATTTTTGGCCCAATTTGCTTCCAAGAAATACTTCCCTTTTTTCGCGAACCGACGTTTTTTGCCTTGTAAAGGCAGCCCATGCACTCACGTTTCACTATCAAGAGACTGAAAATACGCAGGCATTTTAGCATATTCCTTGCACCTCACAAAGCTGTTATCGTAGAAAAAATGTTTTGGTCGCCACGTCGTTAAGAAAAATCGTGACCTTATATTTTATGCATAATAAATCTTTCCAGATTGCAACGTTTGTGCGCTTTCCGAAGATTAGAATACTTGTCATCTGCGTGACCTTTGCCTCAACGAAGCATTCGCAGGTATTTAAAGATACGTTGAAGACAATAGTACTACTACGTGATTTTGTTTTCGAGTTTGTAAAGAAGTTAGCGCCTTAAGTATTGTGCCACCAAATATTTCCATAGATATTAGTGATTAATGTGTCGGTGGGTGTATTACGTATTAGTGTCGTAAATTTTGAGTAGTATATTTTAAACATTCCTCAAATACTGAGTATATTATTTTATTATTAGTGCTTTAAAAAAACCTCAGTGCATTTTTTTTTCAATTTTTATTGCCGTCTGATGTTCTTCAGGGATATACTTATTTACTACATTTAATACACCTTTTGGGTCGGATTTGAATATTCTGATGTATTTATGTCTTTCATTCTAGAATTAAAATGAGAATTATATTTATCTCTGTTGTAACGCAAAAATAATTCTAGATGATAGCAGAAATTCTCCTTTCGTGTTTATTTACAGCCAGATTCAGCGTGCAGAGCATGGAGATTGCTCGAACCCCCATATCGGTCACCGACAGTGGTGTCAAAGCTTAAGCCTCTTTAGTGCAGCGCTAAGCCTCTTTGCGCAGTTAACCTCTGTCGATGTTCTCCGCAGCGCTGGTGACTAGCTGTCGCCCGTCATTAAACTTCCACCGTATTACAGCGTCCGCCGCCGCATTCACGCGTAGTAAAGAGATCATGCGCTATTTCCTCGTGTTATTGCGCAATATAAGTGCTCTTGGAATTTTATAGAGAATTGAATTCAGAATTTGCTTGTCATGTGGAGTAACTATTATATGAAATATACTTTCCACACCCTGGAGCTAAATCATAGAGTGGCAACTAGACCGATACCGTAGATATTTGGTACGACTAAATATGCAGCGCATGAGTGTTTTTCTCATTATTGCTATTACCTAGCACTTTATTGTATTATTTTCGACCCACGCAATTAATTTACTGACAATAAATTTCTATGGATAATTGACTTTTTAAATTTTGACGTTGCTGCCTACAGGCAGTAATCTTTTTATATATTTATTTATTAAGAAAAGATTACTGAAAGAAAATTGAAAATCTCTTGCATACCCTGGAAATGTAACATGATCTTCCTGTCCAGAGAAACTACATTGCAATACAATTTACTCATTCTCTTATTCATATATTTGGATTTTTGTGAGAGTCAAATACAGGTCCTCGTATTGACCAGCAAATATTTTTTCATGATACCGTAATTGGTTGAAATATTATTGGATTAATATTGAATGAATTGAATAATATTTGTGGAATGAAATAACATTAGATTAATATTTAAGAAGAATGAGAATGCGCCCTGCAGTCTCCTTGAAGAAATCGAAACGGGAAAAACCTGAGAGCTTCCCATCAGGAACGTCAGCGTGACAGCTTCCCAAGTCGCAGTCGAGTGAGTGAATATGTTGATCACCAGTGGCTATTGATAAGGTGTTCGGTTGTAGCATTCAGCGAGTGCGACCTCGCCATCGCAGGAGTTTGTCGTTACGTCGAGAATACTCGTTAGCGTCAGCACGGCCTCCGCGCCGCGCCGTCACGCCAGCTCTTTGGCGTCCTTTGTTTGAGGCTGGCGTGCGTCGTCGGGGCTTCGTCAGCCGCCCGTGCCTCGCGTCGATGGAGCGGGCGGGGGCTCGGATGGCTTGCGAGCGCCGCGCCGCTCCACACGCGCCCACGCGTCGGGGGCTGAAATACGCCGAACGGACCCCGTGCACAAAGAAAACAGGCGATGGACGTGACATGTTACACGAAAGTTTATTTAATTATTAGTTATAACGATGATGATGATAAGAAGAAGCAGCATTGCGAAGAAAACTATAAAAGACACGCAGAATAACAAACACACACTGACCTTCTGATGCTACTACACGTGAAATGTGAGTCACAAAAAATGTTAAAGAAATCTTGGAGAGCCAAACCACTCCATGGACAGTATCTAAAAGGAATGGAAGGTGCAGATCAATAAGGATAATCATGTATGTGGCTTAAAAGGGGAAGAATGAAGCCAGAATCGGAAACAGTTTTAATAGCTGCCCAAGATCAGGAGTCGAGAACATTGCATTATGATAAATTTCCCAAGGTGATAAATGCCGCATTTGCCAGGAACAAGTAGAAACCATTGATCATATCGTCTCATCTTGTCCAATTCCAGCCAAGATCAAATATTTGAAAAGACATGATCGGGTGTGTACCTCCACTGGCAGATCTGCACCACCCTCGAAGTGCCAAACACATGCCTCAAGTGGAACCCTCACCAAAATCGGTGACGTCTGTTGGACTCTACAGTATTTATCAATATCGACCAACAAATTCAAACGGATCGCACGTTAGCGGCAAAATCCGGGATTGTTACCCGAGATTTGGAGAAAAAAATCCGGGATAAAAATAGACGTCCAGAGAAAATCGGTGTTAAAATTTGAAATGCATTTTCAGTACATGAGAATAAAGTTTGTTGCTTAAAATAGGCCGGGTGCATAAGATAGTCCTTCTTTCCTTTTCTGTGCTTCAGTGTCCAATTAGAGCCTTTTTCCTGCAACTTTTGTTGAGAATTTTGCTTTTTTTCTCTGACGTGTACTCTTCGGACATCCTCATTCTTCAAGCATTTAATCATGCAATAATGTCCTATTGATACTCATAGTCTTTCCATTCCATTTTTCTATCACCTACACCACTGTTAAAAGTAACAACAGCATCTTTATGCCAATTTCTACAGTTTTTTTTAAACGCAGCCTTTACGCACACTTTCCAAATCTTGGAATGGAATTTGCATCGTGCATTTGCATTTACATTTTGTGTCATACAACCAACACGTCTTTTTAGGAAATTTGGGTATCTTTTTGTAGCTTTCATGCCTGCCATTGGTTGTTTTTGTTTCTATATTTGTCAACAGTGTTTGTAGCTCTGCTTTTTGATATGGGCACCCGGTATCGGGTCAATTGGTTTCTCATCTGTTGAGCTCTTGTGAAACCTCCTGGCCCACACAGCTTGTATCAACTCTTCAACAGAGGAGCTACTTTTTCCCGTTGCATTTCTCTAAGAAGTGTCGTATTGACACTATCTGTCAAGCGGAATAATAACAAAATAAACATAAAAGAAGAAAAGAATAACAAAGTACGATGAATTGTAGTTCACACATACAACATACTAGTATGAAAATTTGCGACTCTAAAGAAGACTAAAAATAAAATGACAGAACATCACGAAGGGGTTGTCTTACTTGTGGTAGATGTCACCCGCATAATGTCAGATACTTTTCTTTATAATTCCATAATCAATCGACATATCGTTATGAAACCAACATAAAAATAAAGATAATGAACAACGAATTTTTTGGTATTATTTAAAAAAAAACGTTTTTTCAACCCCGATAACTGTATGTACAGTATGTATGTAACAGAACTCGCACTTCAGATTGAAGGACCGTTTCGTCACTCAGTTACTGGGTTTCGCAGGGAATGCAACCCTTGCGCTCATGGAAGGCGATGACTGGAGACAGGATTTCCATGCTAATGTATGTTTTATTTACGCTTTGTAGAGCTTTCGAACTTTGCAAATGAGTCATTCAATGCACAAATCAAATGAATTCCACGAAAAATTGACCTTGATGTGTTTGATTTTTTAAAACTCCTTGTATCCATTCTAATAGCAAACACAACTCACACGTGTTTTTTATTGTTTTTTTTATTTTCATAAAAGTCGTATACCTTAAGAGTAATTCGAAATTTAAAATTACAAAATAGCGCGCATTCAGTCATATATAATTGCTCATATCCCCTTTATTTAAAAAAATAAAGAATTCAAGCTAGCTTCATTTTATAGACTGTAACACTACTTTGTATTACATTTGTACTAAAATTATTCGTTCACAAATTGAAATTGTTTATTTTTCGAAGCTTTTCAACTTTAAATTTTATTTTTTTAAAGTTCGCAAACATGTTTTAAATATAAAAACTTATTACTAGATTCTCTACCTGTTATTGTGTGATTGTGCAAAATGTCAGAAAAAAATAAGCATAAATACATTTGAAATAAATTAACTTTCCCAATCGAACATCCGGCATGTTGAGGACGGCGGTATCCAGGATCCGGTATGAAGTCAAATGCACTCCATCCATTTATCATTAAAATGAGAATGTTAGGAATGAGTAGTTGACTTTGTAGTAGTAGTAGTAGTATTAGTAGTAGTATTTGAAATTCATTAATGTACATTTTATTAAAGTTAAGGAAATAATAGATCCACGAAAGTGTATTTTTGTGTAACTAGATTCCCTTTTTCCTACCGGGATTTCAATGAGTCATATTCTTTTCTCTGGTCATCATTTGTCAAAAACATAAAGTGAACACCTCTAACATTTTTTTGTTCAATCGAATCATTTCTGTAAAGTCGTAATTGGATAATGAAATGGCTGCAGATTTTCTCGCGTAGCCAATCTTCTGGTGGTGTCGGTCGTCAATTCCATCACAAGACCGTTTCCCACGGAAGTAGCAAAGATTTGCCATTCAGAATTCATGCCAAAATCTTTTTCGTTAAAACAAAATAACAAACTTTCTCCGGTTTTTATATTACGCACTTGTTCCATCAGAAAAATATATTACTTTTTTGACGTTACCTATCTTTACTTTTAGAAATTCTATCAAATGTTTCTGGAATAGGTGAACTGTATTTGTACCATGCTTTAGACTTTCATAAATTGATATTACACGTTTGTGCCGTAGGTGACTTGTATATTTGAAATCTATAACAAAGGGGTGTAGTGTGACGTGGTTCTTTATTCCATGTGCTCCCTGGACTGAATTTTAAATGACGATGGAATATGTTACAAGCCTAAAGTTTTTCTTCGTATATTTATCTCAGTGATTTTAGAGATTGAATATATCAAAATTAAAGTCATGTCTTGGGTGCTTGATATTACTCATTGTGTGAACAGTCTAACATAAATTATGTAAATGTATTAAGTATTATGTTGCTGCACATAGACACAGCCCACTATAACAAATAAAATTGGATCTGCCGAACACCGCAGTATGTGTCTCGTCCTGACGTGGTTGTAGTGAAACCGGTCACGAAAAGAAGGGCCTCTTTCTTTACATCTGGTAGAGTCGTGTGTATTGCCCGCACTGGGTCCGCCTATTATTAAAATTTGTTTAAGACATTAAAATGTCTTTGGAATTAGTGTATGGAGTTGTAAGTGTCGCTGCTAAGGAGAATTTATATGAGTGTTAAATTCAAATTTTGATTTGGAATTTCTCCAAAAATGTGAAGAACCAGACAATGCAAAATATGACCTCACATTGGCTCAAATTTCATCTTTGAAGTATGCTCCAATTAGTACGTAATTATTACGACTTGTGTCATTGAGAACATTTTCTGCATTTAAAAACGTTTGTTTCTGACAAAACGATGAATTTGACAGAGTAAAATTGAGAAAAATTGTAAATTGTTACAAAAGGCTATAAAACAGGAAATATACTAAACTTGATTGTGCATATTTTGACATTTGTTATTCTGCATCGTTTATGTTTGGCCATTTGATAATGCATGTTTGCACGCTTATTTTAGCATTTGATAGTGCATGAAAATCCTGCCTCTAGCCATGACACTGAGGCAGGATGACGTTTTTTAAATACATCCGATAAGGACATCAACTTGTATAAAAAATTCGTAAGCTTTTGTTGAAATTATTGGCATTACTAGTTTGTAGATGAGGTGAGACAGCCTACAGTTTGGAATGTATTAAAAGGTAAAACAAAAATTAGATGTACCTTGTTTATATTTGTATATATATATAAAATTTTGTGTTAACATTCTATATCCAATATTGCAGGGCTTTCATATTTGAAAAATTAACATAATGAATTTACATTACAACTTTTTTTTTTCCTTTTACAACATTATGTTTGAATTGGCCCGCGTAAACTGCGTAGACGCTTTAAAAGTTCTCGCTCAGATCAACGTTCGTGAATAACCTGCTCCCGAGTGTTTTAAAAGTATCTTTTGATCGTGACCGCGCCTTGTAGGTACACTGCCTGATGAGGTTGCGCCGACGAGCGCGTCTATAGGGCACCGCGTCCCTAGTGTTCCTCCCTCACGCGGGTTTATTTATTTAAGCTGTAATTCCGCGCTGCATTCGAGCTGCGTCTGTGGGCGGGGCAGCGAACGAACGGACTGCGCCGGATGTCCGTAGACCCGATTCTCGTGCTGTGACTTCCCTTGTGGGCTCCAGATTCCTCGGATATGTATGAAATTCTATCTCGCTCGCTTCGCTGGGTGGGTGCGCGCTTGCAGGGAAGCGAGTTGAATATTTATTTATTCCTATATTCAGACCGTAGTGCAGCTGATAAATATGCGCACGAGTGATGTGTATTACCGGATATGAAGAAATATGGTTTCGTAAGTAGAATGAGAAAGCGCTTACCATGTTGAATTTGCAGGTTCTTGCTTTTGAGACAGGTGATATTCAGCCGTTTTTTAAACTCAACGCAATAATTACAGATTGAGGGTGGATGAGGAGGGTGCGTGCCTAGAACATTTCAGCGTGTGGACGTTTAAAGAAAACTTCAACAAGCATTTACTACTTATTTAGTTCCGTATCTTTATAGAAGATAATAATTAATTATGAAAATAATTAATTAAAAAAATTAATTATTTAAATTATGAAAATAAATTTGCATTGTAGTATGTGATGCTAGTAAGATGTTTTGTTAGCATTTTGCATTCTGGTAAGATGGTCAGGGTTATGTTATTACCATATCTCCTATAAGTGCTGGCGTGTTTATTTTTGCTGGCTTTTGTCATCATGTCAGAAAATATTTTCGTAGTGAGGTTTCTGTTGTTTCCTGTTGCCCTTGTGTTAACACTTCGTAACTGATCACGTGTAGGTTTCAGTGTTAGTTCACTAACCTTCGATCATCAGATCCTTGACTTTCAATCTTTGATCGTGTATTTTTTTAAACTCAAATCTCGTTTTTGATTTATTAATATATTTTCGTTGTTAGATGGAAACGCGGCGGCCTAGGCGATGGAGAGGCGTAAGGTAGAGCCTCTTGTGCGCGGAGCCGAAGGCAGAGAATTGGAATTCCACGTAGAGCATTGGAAGGATTCTCCATACTGCTATGGCATGACTTGTCACATCACCGTGCTTCCGATATGACCATAATCGTTCGTTTCGAACCATTATCCATCACTAATTGGTCGTCCTACGATCTTACTCACTGTGGAAAACGAAAGCCACCACAGCGATCACCTGCTGAGGAAATAGAAGGGCATAAAAGCGAAAGCCTCCTCCATCGCGTAAGAAATGAAGATTACTTTCAACACGCAAATGCAAACAGAGCAATTTTGTTTGTACAATCTGATTGACGAGTTTCATTCGACAGATCTTCCTCAATGCCGCGATTTCATAGGAAGGCACTCGCGGGCGCGCTTCTCTTGTCTTCTGCCACGTCCGCCTCCCCGTGCATCCCGCGCGCCTTATCGCCGGCGCTTAATTTGCTTTTTTGATTCAATTCGGAGCCCCTCTCCCCCCATTCCCTTGCGCCATCCCCCTCCGGCCACCGTGCGCCCCGCCCCGCGCCATTACGCCAGATAAGCGCCGAGTTTTCTTTTCTCGCCTCGGGCGCCGCGCCGCGCCGCGCTGCTTGCAACCGCTGCGTGCTGCACTCGATGTCTTTATTTCGCCAACTTCCTTCTCTTTGCGCCCACTCGCCATCCCTTTCCCCGGCCTATTAGAGCCCACGTGCACTCTGCCGACGCAAACTGTCTCCCAGCCACTGTTTCAGAGATAAGAATTGTTCTGCACAATTCTCCTTGTAATTTCTGTACCTCTTCTTTTCTGCCACCCTTCGCACTTTTGTGATATGTAGTGTTTGCAGATTTGTTTTCTATTGCTTAATTTCTTTAAATTCCTCGTTATGTCTCGCTCTTCGCATGTCTATAAACCTATCTGCCTCTCTGTGGTTGGCACTCCCGAACCACACTTGGTTTTCTCATGTTATTTTTTAGCAATCGACTTCTAGTTTCTTCTCGAGATACTGCTTCAAGAGTTCTCTCTCTCTCTCCGGACGCCTTTCTCGCAACTCTTCTGCTTCCAGACCTTAGCAGTTGTGTCTCCAGCCCTGCGTCTCCGTCCGCCTGCGCCTCCCCTTCCGGCCGCCGGACGGCGCACGCGACGCTCCCCGCGGGCCCCTCCGTGCGACGGGCGGCGATATTTTCCGCGGCCTCTCCACATAAATCCCCATTTGCGGCGGCGAATATCTGCCGCGCGGGACTTTCGTTTCGCCTCGGAGCCGCTCCGCCCCGCCCGTTGCGTCCGCGCCGCGGCCGCGCGCCGACTCCCGCCCGGCGCCGCGCCGGTAGCTCGTTGCAGCGAGATTTACGGCAAACGACGTACGGTCGCATCGCTAACATCCGTGCCATTTAATTGTTTCGTTTTATCATGCATCTCCGTCCAGAATTCACTACTTACAAGAACCGCCGAGTAGACTAATTGAAGATAATGATTCAATCGAGTTGTACTGTTTAGTTTCGTTGATAATAGCTTACACTTGTGGTTCTTGAATTTGCGTGTGGTGCAACTCATTGATGAGTTACATCTAGAAACTCAGTTAGATTTAAATGTTAAAGCGTTTGAGAATTCTATGCACGGAAAGTAATAAATATGTCTACAACAAGTTTTTGGGTTGGTCATTAAAGATAATATTTCAAATTTTATTCACGAATAAGAAATAATTGCCAGCCTTACTCTCCAGAAACAGTTGCAAGCAGAGGAAAAGTAATTGCCGTTTGTTAAAGAGTGTAGCAAATTGTTCGCGAAGTCTGATTTAATAAAATATTTTACCATCTTCTTATAAAAAAATATTTGCGGGTGTGCAAAAAAAATATGTAAATAGTTCATTTTCGTTCCATTTACTTTTTGCTCTGCAAAACGTGCTCTTCATCGCAGTGAGCTCTTAGAAGCTGTTGGAAATCGAAGTAGTGCTTAATGTTTGCCCAGAGAATTATGCCGCCCCGCGTAGGCGAGAGGCAAATCCTCGCCAACGTGCACGCTGCTGCGCAACATGCCTCGCTCGCACACACGCCGCGCCCGCAGCTCTCTGTGCGACAGACGTTAACGGAGAGATACCCGGGGCCTTAACAGCTGCGCCGGTCGCACACCTCTGCGCGCCAGACACAGGCGTCTCTACCTCCTCCACCCCCACCCCACAGGTATCACCCTCGCCATCGCCGTCTCTTCCTCTGCTCGCGTTCCCGGTGTTGCCTTCCGTACGTCATTCTGTTTCGTCTCTCACAGGCGCCGCTTCCGCTCCCGCTGTGACTGCCGTCACTGCTTCACCCACCCCACCCCCTGCATTAGCCTCTACTTTTGCCATCGGCACTGCTGCCCCCGTACCGTTTGTACCGTCGCCGTAGCCGGCTCCACTGTGGCGGCGGCGGCGCGGCGGCTGCACGAGCGCGGGGTAGGCCGAGGCTGTGCTGTGCTGGGCGGGGCGGGGCGGAAGGGGCGGCGATCCAATTACGGCAGCGGCGCCAGCGCCAGCGTCGGCGGCGGCGTCGCACCTGGGCCTTTGTCCGCGCCGGGCTAATTGCGTTAGCGGGCTTTGTGCCGCCGCCACCGCGGCAGCGCCGTCGCGTGCCGCCCCCGCAGCCGCCCTCGCGCAGCGCAGCACAGCACCGCGACGCTCGGCGGCCGCCACCGCCACCGCCATCGCTGCCGCGCCGCCGCTGACCCGCATAGCTGGGGTGAAAGCGCCTCAGGGCCCACACCGCCCGCCGTATGGTGGTGCCGCAACCGGAGGTTCCCCGACTCGTTGGACGTTGTATGGACTGCCGAGATTATGTGCTTACTATCACTGGGTTGCGCGTGTTTGTGTTTGTGGCTTCAGGATCTGGGATTGTGTTAAGTTAATATATTCATTTTATTTATGCTTCGGCATGTACAGATCAGTTTTGAGTCGTTTCTCTTTACACTGTATTTGATTTGCAGAATGAAACTAAATTGTTTAACAGAACCGGTTTGCTGTAACAGGTTCCAATGTGGTTGATTCCCGAAATATAATTACTTATTTAGGCAATACATTAAATGAAAAAACATTTTCTTGTGAGAAAATTGTAGCAGTGATATGCGATATTATAAAAACGGAAAATTGAAATTTATCCCTAAATATCGTGAACGTTGGAGGAATGAATTACAAAAGGGAATTATTTAAGGGTCCCTAATACAGCATCTCGTGAACGTAGGCCTAAGCAGCGAAGCTGTAGGTATTCGTAGGAAAAATAAAAGACTCATTAATGAACAATCTACAACCTTCTATCAGTACGACGTTCGGTGTTTCATGAGCAGAGAGAAGTTTTCAGGAAAATTGTTTAAGAAGCGGAGCTTTGTGTCTCGAAGAGAGGGGCCGCGGTGGCGAAGGCGCGGGAGGGAGGGCGACCTTGCCGCGTTGCGACAGCTGCCCTCGCCGCCCGGGGCGCGTGTCCGACCGGCGAAAACACGCACCGCGAGTCGCGTTTCCGCCCCGTGGAGGCCGTTGTCCGTGCGCGCGACACGCTCTTGTCTGGCGACCGCAATGACAAGTCGGTAATTCCCAATGATTGGTACATTTTTAGTTTGTACAGTTTTTATTGTAAGGATATGGAAAATTTGTTTCTCTAAATTGCGATGTATAGATAATGTTTCATGAATTTAGATAAGACGTATTTTAATTAAATTGATTACTAATTATTATTACTTTTATAAACACTAAGAAAATTCATTCTCCGAACGTTGCAATTTAAATTACACACTAAGGCCCAATTTAAAACAGAGATTCCAGTATAGTCAGACTAGTCTCTGACTATTATGTGGTCTATGATAGAATAGAATATATACTAGTTCTATGATATACTACCAATATACTAAGCGCCTGGAAATAGAGCACCTGCACTCAGGGGGCTACCCATATCTGTATTATTCCGCGAAACTTTTCTGGAAATTCGGTTAATACAGTGCCAGTTATAAAATCAACGGGGTAGGATTTTGTCTTGAATAAGTTGGAGAAAAACAGGATTTCTTTATCTTCGGGTATCAGTAGTGTTCGTTTCTACAGCCTGAAACTACACTGGCTTGAGTGCGCTGCTATTCTCCTAGAGTGCTGGTGATCTAAAGATTCGGCGAAAATGTTACCCGATCCTGCCTCACATTATGGCCTTTTCTTTGTGCATGTATTTGTGGCTCTCAGGAGTGTTGTATTTATTCCGGTGCCGGCACTCAGAGGCCACCCCACATAGTTCATGTATTTCAAAAAGTTGTAAAAACTTTTTCCTGGTGCATTAAATGCAATACATTGAAAAACGTATCACTTCACGAAAAATAATTGAAAAGCTACTTCTTGTAGCAATGAGTAACCGGGCATGGCCAACATATGAGTGCGACTATACTTTGTAAACAATGCTGCCCGCAGGTTTTCCACAGTAAACAAACAATACTCGTTTACTATACCCATGTACATTCTCCGAATAGATTACGATGTCTCTTGGTTATCTTGTTTATTCCTTCAGGGTTGTATGTTACGTTTATACGCTTACGACCAAGAATGCCTTTGTTCTTCCCCATTACTTTCATCCTGTTGCCGTCTCCTCTTTCCATGACATAGTTCTTGATTTTGACTCACCATTATCAGGAAAATATCTTTGTATCGTAAATTTGATGTTCTTTAGCAGCTTGCTGCTGGCTTTTCGCGCGTAATTCCCCGCCGTGCTGTCTTGCGTTTTCTCCTCCACATTGAAGTTGGGAGGGCGTTCACGTAAGTGGTGGATACGCTAACGGGAGAGGGCCGCGTGCCCGCAAGCGCCGCCCCCGCCGCCGCCGTCCCCGCCGCCGCCGTCCCCGCTTCGCCACCACCGTCCCCGCCCCGCCGTCCCCGCCTTGTCGCCTTCGCCATCTCCACCGCCGCCACCAGAGGCGACGCTGCCGCCACCGCCTCAGGCTATGCCAAACGTGGCCCGCGGAGAAAGCAGGGCACTCCCCGATGCCCCCTCTCTGCAACCTTCCCGCCTCACTCCGACCGTGTGCCGCTCCCGTACAGTTGGTATTTGTGTCCTTGTCTGCCCCGACTCTCCCGCACACAATCGCTCTTTTCGGAACGTTACCTGTCGAATGTTGCCCTGCGCTGCTAGTTCTCTTGACCACTACCGTGGTGGAGTTGTCATAAAAACAAATAACTGCACTCTCTCGGTCTTCCTGCTGAAATTCTCTTTAGTTTGCTAGGTATCGTTAATCGTGTTTTACTCGTGGTTACTGGTATGTCGTAGATTTAGGTATCTTGCCGTGTTTGTGATATATTGCTTGAGGCAGTGTGAAAAAATTTACCTGTAATTTTTCTACGACTACAATAATATGACAAGTTTACCTGCCATAGTCATAATCAAATTTACAGTACAAACCCAACGGTTTACCTGCATGAAAAAATAAAATACCAAGATGTATGTACAAATACTTTTTATTAGTTCTGGTTGTTTTGAATGAACTCCTAATCCGTTGCGGGGTATATACGCCCGAGATGATTATGTACGATCGCGTGCGATCTGTAGAAATGAATGATGCATGTCCCATTCCTTGTTCCTTCGGTTTCGTAAACGAGAAAATAACTGTGCCAGCGGCAAAAGAGAATTGTAGACAAAGCTGCACCTGAATATTCCTTCAGGTGTGATGTGACGTTGACAGGACGGGACAGCGGCTGGAGCAAGGCACAGTGTGGTGTATACCATGGCGTCCTTTACCGTCCTGCTGCGGCCGAGGCTACAGATGTGCTAAGGGAATTCGTCCTCAGTTTTGGCACTCGGAATTTTGGAGTTCGGTTAGGCCAGCTCTGTCATCCCCAACCCAGTTACTACCGTTGATTCTATCACATTACCATAAGTATCATTACACTGTTATAACCTGATGTTAATGCCCAGAGACCGACACTACCACTACAGTCAATTTTAGAACCTTCACCCGCAACTTCATCAAGACCTCATGCGTCTCAGCTCAGAACCAACATTACCATTGTCTCAACTTTGTCTTTGACCGGGAGAGCCTGGAGTACAAGCCCCAACGGTGGCGGATTGTCGACACTAGCTAAATAGCTAGGTCGAATTCAGCCGGTCCGGAGAATAATTCTATTGGCAGGCTTCTCTGATCAGTAGTTTTCAGTGATTTCGATCAGTAATTTTCAGTGACTCCGATCCATACCAGGCGATTGGCGGAGAGTACCATAACAAAAGGACTGCGGACTGCGCAAGCTTTCCTTCCTGTTCCATGTTCTATCGTCTCCCGTAACTCACACATTCATACACACACTGTACCCATGTCGGGAGTTTGGAGCTTGTCGCGGCTAAGAGTCCCCCCACGCAGACTTGTTAGTCGGCGCCGAATCTCAACATCCAACAGCGAAGGGACACACTACCACCTAGAATATAACGTTCACTGCATTATCGGGTCTTTTAAACATATTACCAATTGACGTACCCAGAAACAATCAACCTATAACAACTTCTAACCCTTATTTCCCAAATATTCGGTATATATTGTTCCGTTTTGAATCAGATTTTGAAATATGTTGGTGACACCCAACGAGGGGATGTTGTGGTAAGTTTTATTTCAAACAGCCGATGCGTAATCAGGTATGGTGTACCTGGCTTGTCAGTATATCGGAGTATTGTTTTCTATCCATTTATACACAATTGTTTGGTGTTACGTGATCAAGTTAACAAATCTCGCCATCTTTCTAATATTTGTATCGATCTCAGAATATGACAAATGATATGTGGTTGGCTTTATTGCTCCTATTTTAGTTCTGCAATCGCATTCATCTTTTGTCAACTATGATGACTCCACTAACGTCTCTTTGTCGCCATCCCTCGCCTGTCATAATCCCTCTCGCTCCCCGCCTCAGCTTCACCCGCTGCCGCCACCGGCGCCCGATCTCGACGCCACCAACCGCGTTCTTCCAGACGCGTTTCGAGGAATTGCTCGCGTCCATGTTTTGCTCCGGCGCGGCGCCGCGCCGCGCCGTGGCGGCGACGACGGCGGCGGCGGCGGCGGCGGCGACGGCGGCGGTGGCTGCGGCGGTGGTGGCGGTGGCGGCCTCTGTTGCTCTCGGAGGTCGCAGTACGCGGTTACGCCGCCCGCGGCAGCTGCCCGCCTATGTTGCCTCCATTGAGTGCAGCCGGCTGCTGTTGCTGGCGTCGGCTTGGCGGGCGGGCGGGCCGGTGGCGCTCCCTCCCCCGGGCATCGATCGGCGTCCTTCTGCGTGCTCTCCCCTGGCCGCCGCCGCCACCGCATTATCATAATTAGTCGCCGCCAGACGCTGTGGCCCTGGCGGTGAACCTGCCACTAACTGTACCTTCCTAATTCAATGCTTGTTGTAGACAAACCAACTTCGTGAACGATTTAAAGTTGGTACTTGTTAAAACAACTGAACACTTTGTGGAATCAGAAGTTAATCGGTTATTTGTTTCGTAATTCAGTATTACTAGTATATTTGGATTGTGCTGAATCATTATTACTGTCTCGGTACATTCCAGTTTTACCCCTCTGGGTTTGGGCTTAATCGACACGTCATCAATAAAACATGTATTTTTTTTCGCAAAAAAAGTAAAATAATGAGGCCTTGGGTCATGTCTCTTTGTAAATCATCAACTAAAGTAGCTGCGGTAGACAAAGCGACAGGATTTCTCTGGGTTCTCCCGTTGCCAAAAAGCTAAAAGAAACATCCAAGTATGGCATGTTTGCTCAAGCGAAACACCTTGACTGTTTTTATTAGCATCGTTGTCAAAGATACGTAAACAAATTGATCTCTTGCCATACTCAAAATGAAATAAAATCTCACTTGTGAGTTTTTTCTTAAACATTAAAAATAAACTGTTTCCTACTAGTATGTTCTTTCCCTTTAAGGTTATTTAAATATTCTAAAATGTTAAAATTATATGTACTACGTACATTAATCCGCACACTGATGCGAATAGAAATGGATAATGGTAATCCACTATATTGTTCCAGTTTTGTGTAGAAGGTATCCTTTACTCTTTGAAAGTGATGTTAGTAACCTGGTTGCTATTGGAAACGTCCGTGTTTAAACTAGTGGTGCTAAAACAGCATGCCTGTAGTAATGATCATGTAATATATTTGTACCACAATTTCCAGCCAATTTCTCTCCGAATTAACACATCTCAATAATAATTTTTTGTAAAACTCACTACAAATCATAGAACATTTGGTGCGAAAACTATTTTCAATCAAATATCGACACAATAGGGAAAAATAGAGAGGGAGGGAAAATAGAGAAAGAGAGGAAAAACAGACCGGGAAAAGAGAGAGGGGAAAAAGAGTCAGAGAATGGGGGAAAAGAGATACTGAGGGGTAAAAGAGACAGAGGGGGAAAAGGGACACAGAAGGGAAAAAGACAGAGTTGGGAAAACGAGGGAGGGGGAAGAGAGATAGGGAAAGAGTTAGAATATATTCTAACTTACGTAGCAACCATCTGCTCCAAACACATGTCAAATTATGTTCGAGATGCGCAGGAAACTCGTGGCGGGCGACTATGTTTGATACCAAATTGCACAAAAAATTCCTGTATTTTCAAAAAATTGAACATGCCCTTATTTGAAGATCTGTTTTTGATGTACACATTTCATTCAGAAAACAAAAATTGTATCTTCAAAATTGTAGTTGTAGGAAGACGCCGAACATTTTTTTTTTTTAATTTTGGAGTTTTAAACGAACATGAAACCTGCACAATTCTTTTAAGCGTCTTTTACGCTAAGGTAAAAAAATTTTATCCAAAAATTTGGTGCTTATTTTTAAGAAAAAAGTTAAAATAAAATAAAAATTGCCTGTGATTTACTAAAAATTTCGGAAAAATTGCTCTTATTTTCTTAAAATTGAACATGACATTGGAGACATGTTTTTGATTAACACATTTCATTAAGAAAAATGTTTATCTTCATAATTGTAGTTGCAAAAGACGCCAAAAAAGTTTGCATTTTTGTTGTTTTTTTTAAACGAGAATTTTCAGTGAACATGGGACTTGTACCATTCTCTTAAGCGTCCTATACACTATCGGAGGTCAAAATTTAATCAAGATTGTTGGTGCCGTTTTTGAGAAAATGTTTTAAACTAAATTAAAAATTGTTTATATTTCACGCAAAATTACGCGAAAAATACTCAATACTCAAGATAAAATTTCGAAAGTTTGTGCCTGATCTTATTTCAAAACCTATCTTTAAAGAACAGATTTCATTAAGAAAAAAATCTATCTTTAATATTTTAATTGTAGGAAGACGCCGAAAAAATTTCGAACTTTTGCAATTTTCGAAAAATCAGGGTTTTCAGAAAACATGAGATCTGCACCATTCTCTGGAACGTCCTTCGCACTATCCAATAACAAAGTTTAAACAAAAAGGTTGGAGCTTTTTTTTAATTTTGAAAAAGGCCCCCAGGGTTTAATGAAAAGTGCTCCCAAAATTAGAATTTCCGATTTCATTTTCAAGGGGCCGCGGGATCAGCCAGATCGATTGGTAAATGTCAATTATGGAGAAAATCAGCTGAATGGTTTAGCCGCTAGGCTACTTGTTCACACGTAGACGAACAGACGTTTTGCCGTCCATCGTTTTTTTTTTTGGGAGGGGAGTATCAAGGACCCACAAAACATGGATTCTTGCTACACCACGTGTTAGAGGTTTTTTGAAATATAGTAACTGTATTTATCCATATTTTCGTTGCGAGGGCCCAGCAATTTTTCTGCCGAAAATTCACCACTTTTTCCCGCAGCATTGCATAACTCTCTCTCTCTTGTGCGTAAGCGGTAGAGAGAAAGTAAAAAGATAATTACAATGACACATTGCAAAATAAAATGTCATTATTAACGTAATTGTACTTTCTATTATTTAAATAAGAGTCCCATTACACCCAAATCGAACTGGTAAGGATCCTGGTGATTCAACTCCAATTCACACAAACTTACGAGGACAATAATAAGAGGTATCCCGGGCTTGTTGGCCCTTAAACAAGTTGCCAGTTCAGGTAATAGTACTTTGTAGGTAGGTGTTCATTTTCTGCTTCAGTACATGTCCGCATTTAAAATTTAATTTATTATTGAAATGTCCTTAATTTCAAATATGTGGTGTTAGTACTCGTAAAATCTTGAAGATACCGTCCCCACATTTGTATTTACATTTATCTTTCGAATATAGTTGTTTCGTTCTTTGATCAACTCCGACATCATAACAGTTTGATATCTTGCTGCTCTTCCGTTGCTAATTGATGGTCAGAGAAAGTCTGATGTACGTATTATTTCTTTCATGTATTTATAACTGCACTCTACACCTCACCAAACCGGTTTGGCATTGGTTCAGAAGCATATAATAGCTTAGATTTTCTTCCTAGTATATAGTTTCTGTTACATTGCTTATTGCGAGATAGCTGTCCCAGTAACGTGATATGATCGTTCCAACGCTAAAAAAAATTAGAGACGATTCTTTGCAAGAACATCTAACGAATTTTAATTTCCTTGGATTTAACTCGATGCTCAAAATGACTTGTTTGGAAAATCGTTCCTTTTATTGTCTACGAATTGTAATATGAAAAAGTCAGGATAATAAGGACTTATTTTAGAAAAAAATTAGGGGAACATGTCATTTATTAGAAAAATAAATCGTTTCTTTGTGAAACGATTTTAATAAGAAATTAGATGAGAATTAATAACAGAACGGCACGCCAATTTATATCATTATTAGAAACTGGAGGTCATTCATGGCGAGGAGGTTCAAAAGAGGAGAAAATACCAAGAAGTTGCCTCTTTTTTCTCCATAAAATCTCAGGGACGTCACAAGAAAAATATTGTGGAATGCAAAGAACCTGGCAACTGAATAAAGAACGAAAATCTTAAAGAAACAATGTTATTTGCCGGTTATGTGAGTAGTACTGTATGATGATGTCTACATTCGCAATTCTTTTTAATAATAAAATAATTCACAACGCTAACGGCGACGCAACTACCAAATTGAAACCCTTCATATAACGGAGCTGCACTATTGGAGTCTATAGATCGACGTTGCCAATCCTAAAATATGGAACTTTTGCCAATACAGTGGCTGCGAATGTCCGTGACCCGTTGTTTCGTTCGCTCGGAGAAGGCTGTTCTTCAGCAAGGGACGGCCGAAGCGGCGCGGTGGCGGCGGCGGTGGCAGCGGCGGTGGCAGCGGCAGAGGCCGTTTTTTTTCCCGCGCGCCGGTCGCCGCCGCCGCCGCCTTCGCCATCACCACCGCCGCCAGAGCTTATTATAGATTGTTTCTAAAAGCTTCGTGTATGGTTTGGTGCGCGTTGCGTGCTGCATGCGGATACCCAGACGCCGAGGCGCCGTGCTGCCGCGGGCCGAATCCGCCGCCGCGCGCGAGGTACAGTCGCGGCCGCTCGCGACCCTGGAGCGGCTAGAGCCCGCGTCTCCCCTCCCCCGCCACCTTATGCCGCCGCCGCGCACTCAAGCAAAGGTCGGAAATGTCCCTCTTCGCCTGTCAGCCACACTAGTCTACGCCAACGCTCTCGTCGCCCCCGTCGTCTCTTATCCTTCTCCAAAATCAGCAGTCGCTTGGTCTCGTCATCTTGATAGCTATACTATTCCACAGAACCTGTGTTGCGCTACAACCCTCGCACGAGTTTCCCCTTACTTTCTGCTACTGTTTACTAACTTGTTTGATACACACACCGCCACTCTGTCTGACATCCTGCCTGTCATCCTGTACCGGCTACCTGCTCCTTCCTCCCGGTCGCCTTCCTATCATCATTCAGCCCTTCATCCTACTTCTTCCCTCCCCCCAATCTCGTACCTGCCTTCTTCACAACCTACAGTTCCGTCTACCTAAATTTTACCCTTTTCTACCTCGTCCTTTTTTCCTGCATCTCTCAGGATCTACTTTAATTTCTCTTTTGATTTAGTGCGCCCCCCTCCCTTCCCCTGAATCTCGTCCCCGCTGGCCTTCCTTCCCAGACGCCCCCGTCGCCTTTGCGACCGCCCTATCACGCTCTCGTTCTCTGTGCAAAGGGAGTCCGCATGGCAAACTAGGGGGAAGGTGGCATGCAATCCTCTTTTCTACGAAGGAGCTCGTCCGAAATTTGATATTTGAATAGGGAGTACAGATACGTCTTTGTGCAAGCGGAAGTGAATATTTGATCCGACTTGACTCTATTTTTATGTGTTAAGTCCGCAGGTTGTATATTTGTTGTTGTTGTTGTGGTTGTTTTTTGTTTTGTTTTTTTATTGTTGTTTTTTTAAAATTTAGATTAGTTTTCCATTGTGTATCTCATTATAACATTTCGTCATATTTAGTAAACCGATGTATAATTCTTGCCAAATTACATCGAAAGACTAAATTAAAGTTACGAGGATGTATCTGACGAGGTCGCTGGATTAAAGTATCCGAAACCTTCAGTTGTTTGTGTTTTTTTTTTTTGGAAGAACTGTCTCAGCATGGAGCCGAGACTACTAAAGCATGAGAATGCAAGCGGTGTACGTCTATAACGTTCGAGAATAAAAGGTTTCGCATTTGCCCTTATTGTTAATAATTACGTATGCTTTAATGCAATGATTTATTTGTACCAGTTCCTGGAGAATGAAAAAACGTAAAAATGTGATAAGAATTCTAATTATATTGCACCGTATTACACAGCTTATCATATTGACGAATGACTAACAACACATTAAATCAAACGATTTCGACCACCTCCATTTGCACACTCCATTTCATACTTTTTTAGGTAAGTAGGAAACACTTTTTTTCATCAATTTCAGTGACTCTCAAGGGGTGCCAAGAAAAGGTCCGAGACTTCAGCTTCCTCAGTCATCGTGAGATTTGGAAGGCGAGTAAGAGGAATCTCTTGGTGTCTGTCGCGCTTCCTGCAGCCGGAGGCACAACAGGCGCGAAGGGACTCCTTGCGGGGGACATGCGCTTTTAGCGCTACGTTTTAATAAAGAGCACTACCTGGGCGGACTGAAGAATCTTCGAGATCAATCTCATTTTGTTGCTTTGTTAACGTTGGATCGTTCTCCATTCTTCCGGTCGTGCAATTTAGGAATGAGTTCCTATGATACCGAGATCCTGGTAAATTATTGCCATTGATCAACGAAAGTGTTGATATAGTTTGCTGATTCCGCCGTCAGTGCCGCCACAGTCGCTTCCTTTGCACTCGCCATAAACTCCTTCACTTTGTTATTTTTGATACCAATAGTTAAACCGGGAACGGGTGAATGATTTGATGGGTAGGTGGAAATTAAGAGATGTGGAGCAACACTGGAATGAGAAACTGGGTGAACGAGAGACCCCAGGAAACATGATGTGAATCTATTTTGTCGAGAGATTAACCCCAAGGTTTTTTCTTCGGAGGGAGGATGCTACAGGTATATAATTTACGAATTATATTTATTATTATACAGGAATACATAATACGAATTATTTTAATATAATTTGAAAATAATTAAAAATAATTTACGATTCATTTAATCTGAATATTAAAAAAATTATTTGTTAACTTATATTGTAGTTAATATTTATAACGTAAACAATATTGCCATAGGTATTGTATGACTTTCGTTGATATAGAACGTTAGTAAAAGCTATATTTTTGAGGGAGGGGGTTGACGCCTCACGCCCCTTGTGTCTTTGTTCATAACGAATTACTCACGAATCTACTGGTTCCGAGCGGTGAATGCGAGCGGTCAGACCGTCACATCACGGGTCTCCCTCCATCGTTTCTTTCACTGCCACCTGCCCATTGATGGCGTCCCTGATGGCCTTCCGACTATCCAGCGAGAGTTGATTCACTATCTCGTTGCCGCCGTCTGAGTGTGTGTGTGTGTGTGTGTGTGTGTGTGTGTGTGTGTTTAAGGGAGTGCGCTCTGGATACGCGTCCTTGCCCCGCTATCTACAAAGAGTACGAAATAGACAATATTTGTTACCAACTTGCTTGGCAATCTAACTGCCTTCGGTAATAGGGATCTGTGTGTGTGTGTGTGTGAGAGAGAGAGAGAGAGATTGTATCATGAAAGGTTTTCATTCAGATATTTCTTTGTTTGGGAGTAGTGTAACAATAGCTAGCCATCAACGAGTACAGAAACCTCAAGGTCATCTCCAGGTGTGCTAAAAAATGTCCATGGGCACAAGAAGCGTAGTATTTTAGGCAGTGAATGATACATGTCAAAATAAAATAGTATTTCTTTTTTCTTCTCTAATTTTAGACTAAGAGAATAGTAAATTCCATCAGTGGTGAGTGTAATAAGCTATGATGGAAATTTATCGAGAATGTGAATTATTATTTCTGAATGCAATGAGATGATTAACATATATACTTTTTGGACTGTTTTTCGTTTTCATGCCCTCTTTCGAGAGAAAGACAAGCTCTTGGCCCTGATTCGGAATGAAACGATGAAGAAACCCACGCTCATGACAGTCTTGGCGCACCCCTCTCTCCGCGACTGGTTCACTTGTCTGTCCCCCTCGCGTCGCGGGGACTGCCCCAGAGACTGGCGTCCCCCTGCGGCAGCTATTGAGCGGCAGCTCGGCTGTTGACGGACAGGGCGACCCTGCCCTCCCCTTCCCGCCCACCACTCCTCCCCTCACCAACGCCCTCACGTGAGCAGTTCGCGCGCGGCTGATATGGATTTACGGTACGCGTCGCGCGCGCCGCGGAGGGCTGAGCGGCGCGGCCGCGATCCCTCCCTCGCGGCGATTTATTAGCGCTGTCGGAGCGCGACCTCGCCGCGATGCGCTTCGGGCGACCTTGCGCGGCCGACGCGACGCGGGTCGTTCGCATTGTTTCCTGTATCCACTTATTAGCAAACATTGACAAAGACGTTGGACTTGCTCATAACAGTCAGCTTAATACTACAATGCTCGGGTTTCTGTACCTACCTACTCCACCCATGGGTGTCGTTTCCACACCATACTTTCAGATGGCTGCTGGGACGATAACGAAATGTATTGTTGTTCTTCTGATTTCTATTACGTACTTTCGTAACTTTGATATTTGATATTTCGAATACAAATTTTTCATGTGTGATGAAAATGAAACAAATTTTTAATGTTTCATGTGAAAACAGTATTTCTTAGTTGTTACTAACCTCGAGAAAGGAAAAAAAAAAGTTTGGTGAATGTCGCACGATTTCTTCCCACTGTTTCAACCTTTGTTCTACTAAGTGTACTGTCTTTTTGTGAGAGTTATGCAATACGCGAGCAAAGTATCAAATTGCAGATGTATTTACATTTTCTGGGACTGAATTGGTTGAGAATGCTTTCCATAATTATTTGCAAACTAGGAAAAATCAAGAATTGCTTGACTGGTAAATGTTAATGAATTAAAATGTAAAATATATATTATCTTATTAATCTGAAATGGCGGCTGTGCTTTAAAAATTTAAAGATCTTGTGTTTTTAACCATTTTATTTATTCATTCATTATTAAATGTGAAATTGAATTCCATGTTTATTTTGTATTATTTTTTGCTGATGTAGATGTGATGAATAGTATTCGATTTTAAAATATACATAAGCATGCTACGTTGGTTACTAGCTATTGCATCACTGATGGATAGCCCGTATGGTTTCAGGTCCGATGAGGACGACCCAAGCGGCAGCAAGTACGCCCGGATGGAGGAGGAGAGCATCCAGGACAAGGAGCGGTTTGCCAGGTGAGTGTCAGGCCCGGCGCACCGCCGCCGCTCAGCGGGCCGCGCTGGGCGCCGGGACATTCGCCTTGCACTAGCGATCCCTTACGCTTAGAATTCACTCTGCAACTCGAAAAGCACCAAGGTTTGAAGTGTCAAAATATGAAAAATAAATATATTGCTTGACATTTTCAAATTGCTGATGCACCATGCAGGCTCATATTATACGTACGATAAAAAAAATGGACACTCTTTTTGTGTTCCCGAAATGAAGATCTCCTTGAACACGAATCATTTCAGGGAGGTGGATTTAAATTAAAAAACAGGCCTAGGCATTCAATGAAATAAAGGGTTCAATTTTAATTGATTACTGTAATACGTTGTTGCCTTCACAATAAGCCAAGACGGTTTTCTCAGGCAAATCATATCGCAATCCGAAAATGTTTGTCTGCGAACACATTGTTTTCATTCCTGCTACCAGGGCATTCGATCATGGGGATGCTCTCTCCCGGGGTCCCGTAAATTGAAGATCCGGATTCACTCACTGTCGCGGCAGCCGGCGCCGTGCTTTGTTCCGCTGCGGCGGCGGAGGCTGTAATGGTCTCGAGCGCGCGGAGCGGAGCGGGGCGTCCAAGCGAGGCGAAGTAAGGGAGAAAGAAAGACGCGACGGACAAACTGACGGAGGGCTCGGGGGTGGGGGAGAGGGTAAGGACGCAGGCGATGCGATGGGACGCGACGCGATGCACCCGCGATAGCGCAGGGGTGGGGGAAGTCGAGGACGGAGGCGGTGGCGGCTGGGCTGCTCCTGAGACAGCGCGGGCCGGAGGCTGCGGCGGCGAGCGGTGCGGCTCACCTGCTGGAGCCACCGCCGCCGCCCGTGGAGCGTGGGAACGGCCGCGGGGTCAGCAGCCCGAGCGTGTCGGCGCGCCGCCAACGTCGCCGCCGCCGCCCGTGCCGCCGATGCCGCGCCGCCCCCGAGCTGAATGCGCGGCAATTCCGCGACCAGGGCGGCGGCGATGGCTATTTCTGCAATTGGCCTCGGCGCGGCGCGGGGGCGGGGCGGCGACGTGGCCGGCCGCTTCCGCCGCCGCGCCGGTCGCCGAGATTGGCGCTCCTAGGCGGCGGTTGAGACCCAACGACCGACGCCGCTGCCCGCGCGGTTTTCGGCCTAACGAGGAGTTCGTTACGTTCCATGATGACTCCCCGTACGTGGAGGTCGGATGTCTGATTGGATGTGGCGGGCGATCTTATAGCGATGTGTTCCACGACTCTTCGCATGAGATCCATTGGCCCTTAGTTTAAATGGCATGTTCTGAGCAGAAGGTTGGAATTGCCGTACAACCGGAATTTTCGAGAGAATGAAACCCTTTTTATGTATTGTATTCCAATTACTAAAATCAATTTCGAATTTAAAATCAAATATATAGCGAAGCCTACAGGCTTCGCGTAAATTTGCGTGAAATATAGGCAATTTTTGTCAACAGATTTTTTTTAACCGCCCAAAATCTTTTCATGAAATTTTGATCTTGGATACCACAACGACGCGTAAGAGACTGATGCTGGACTCATTTTCGGTATAATCCCTAATTTTTCGAAAATTTAAAAAAAAATCCATTTTTTTTCGGCGTCTTCCTACTGTTACAGTTGTGAAGATAATTTTTTCTTAATGAAATGAATTCAACAAAACATCTTGTAATAAGGGCATGTTCAATTTTTTCAATATTCCAATAAACCTATTTTTCCTTTAATTTTTTACTTGTGTGCATAGAGCCATTTTCTGTGAACTCTCTATATGTTTGGAAATTGCGAACAACAAAATTAACATTCCAAAAGTACAATTTTAATGATAGGTTTTTGTTAAATGAAGTCTGCTGTAAAAATTGAGTTCGTTAAAAAAGAAGTATTTTTTTTAAAATATTAGTAGTTTAGCGTAATTTTGCAAATTCTGATTTCTCGTGCTCCATTTGCTAGCCTTCAGGAAATATCAGATGGGAATGCGACAATGGCATTCCGCACCGCGAGTCTGCAGTTGTATTTTCTAAGAATTCCGTTCCCTTGTTGACGTGATGCAGCTGTATGATAGGCAATTTTAATTGTCGGATATGTGTTGATTTTATGAACTTGATGATATTGAAAATATTTAGATTTTGCTCCTAATGTTCTACGATTGTAATGAGTTTTACAAAAAATGACAGATGTGTTAATTCGAATGAAACTGCAACAAAATAATAATAATAATATAATATTACGTATCCGTTTCCAAGAGCGAGAAATTATGTGCTGTTTTTATCACCACTAGTTAAATAATTTGAGGACTTAGACCGTCCATTCGCTCAGTGGGTGTTTTTAGTGTTGCTATACTCCAATGGATGTTTTCATTACTTTATAGAATTTTCCTTTTGTTCATCCAGTTTTATTATCCCAATACGCGTCAAATAAATCGATTGTTTCGGAAATTATACTTTTTGTTGCTGTAATAAGTAACTTATGAGTTGTAATTCTTATATCAATCCCAAAATGTTAGTATTTCGTGACTGTAACCATAATGTTTGTGGTTTAACCATGATAACATATTCTGTTGAATCGTACTTTGTCACAGGATGTTCGTCACTGCCTTGTGGCGAGTGCTATTGTATTCTGAAATGTGGTTGCATTACAGAGCCTACACTCCGGTAGGCTCATAAAAGAATAGTACGAAGTCGTAGAAGGTTAGAGAGATGACTGTGGTAGTTAAGCGTTGGCAAAGCCATAGTTGTCTTTTGTAAACTGTTGTTACTACCTTTATTGGAGCTTAGTTTGATAATGAAAAGGTTTGAACAATCCATTTTACATGCAAATGATAGATTTTCTCTTCTCGAGTTCATCTAAACGAGTGAGAATGTAGTTTTTGTTCGTGGATTTTGATATGCAAATCACTCTAATGCAGCTTTCTGGAAAGCTTTTCTTATTAAACTTTTCCTCCCGTAACGATAAAGTGTCATAGACATTATGTTGCATTGATATTATTACGTATTATATTTTTAATTTTATAGTTTTACCAAGACGGTATTTAGTGTCCAGTATTAATTGCCTCTGGAAAAGGATATAATTAGGGAGCGGATTTTTATGCCCTAAAAAATCTTGAAGTATGCTCTTAAAAATATGCATTTATGACCAAAAAATTTTGAAAAATGCCCTTTAATATGCACTTAAAATTAACATTTCATTTCTTCTGCAAACCTGTCTTGATAAAATTCTTGGAATGAAATGAAAATTTGCTTGGAATGAAAAGATATATTGTTTGTGCAAATGTAATATAATCTACCACACTTCTCTAGAGAAATAATCGAATTCACCTTGGTGAAATACATTGTATATCTTGTTGAATTTCTTCTGACTGATTTAAAAAAATATGTTCTCAAGAAATATCCCACATTTGCACAAGTATTTATCATCTACAGAAAACAAAAACGCAAACTGACTGGCTCTTTCGAATCAATGAACGCTCACAATTACAAAAGATTCTTTGAAAAGATGAAACGTTTTATAGATTAGTCTCTTTTGAATGAAATATGCAAAATATGCGCCTATAATTACACGAATATGCACCAACAGGAAAAAACAGCCAAATATGCAGTAATATGCACTAACATATTAATCTATATAGCATCATATTCTAACCAAACGTCGAGAAATTTCACTTGGCTATATCCTGAACCAGCGGACAAAAATATGCAAAATCATAAAAATTCGTTCCCTAGCTATAATACTTGGAATGGTTGAAGGAATCAGGAAGAGGGGGGGGTATGTAGGTTGCACAATGAAATAATCAAGGCTAACAACCTCACATGGCCAGACTCAATTGTGTTCAAAACAAACCAGTGGAGAAATTTTGCACATGGTATCAGTCACAAACAAAATGAAGAGGCGGTTCGAGTCCGAGTGAGTAGTGAACAAATGGCTGGCATCCTTCTGCTGTGTATATCCAGTTAGGATAACGAGAGATCGCTTCCTATCTTCCTATTTACTACTACGACGACGACTATGACTACCACCACTAGTACTAATTCCACTGTTACTGTTACTTTTACTACTACTATTCAGTGCCTGGTGATTTTGAAGACGATGATGGCAGTAAATAATAACAATAACAAAAACATTTGAAATGACATAGACATTTGAGAAGCTTCGGGAAAGAGCCGCTGCCTGGGGAGCGTCAGGGCACCTGTGGAACCATTCCTGGTGGTGACAGTATGCGAACCGATGGTGGCAGGATGCTGAAAGGGCGGACACCTGCCGGGGAACCCGAAGAATCTACAGCCTACCACCGAAGGAAAACCAACACTCACCATCTCCAGCAGAATCAGTAATTGATGTTTAAATGGAAACTCAGCCACTGACCTCTCTTGCTGGCAAGCTAAGGCAGAAAATGAAAAGGACCGATGAAGTGAATGAATACATCGTTTACTGCTATACCTCAAAATAACTAAACTGGAGCCGGACTTAACAGATTAAAGAGAACCATTGTACCAAATGGTTATTGGCAAATACCCAGAACTTACCATAATAGTAGTAGTAGTAATATTATTATTATTATTATTATTATTATTATTATATAGATACGTAGATGGTAAGCTTTAAATATGTTTGGACCATATAGGATCAATCGTCGTTGATTTCAGGAATTAAAACTTTTGTAGTTTATACATTTATTATGAGCTCGACGTTTCGCACATTCAGCATGTGCCTTGTCAAGGGAAATAACAATTTCAATAATAATAATAATAATAATAATAATAATAATAATAATAATGTCGACTCCCGTTATAGTGAACTCGGATATAGTGAACGCTCGGTTGTTGTGAACTTATGTTACTGGTCCCGTTTCACTTACATTACAAAGAAGCATAAGAAGATTCGGTTATAATGAACCTACACCTCGACTATAGTGAACGTAGGAAATAGAATACCCTGGAAATTAATTCCCTCCTGGAAAAAAGAAATGTATATCGCTTCGGTGCCGCAAATTCCAACCCAAAGCAGCGTGAAAAAAATATTGTCAGCTGAAAGTCATAATTGGAGAAGTCTCTCGAGAGGTGGACGCCGACCTGGAATGGAGACCTTATGCCACGGAGTTTGGCTGCAGAAACTAAGGCCGTGTCCAGCGTGGCCTACAACTGGCGGATGCTTACTTCGGATTCAATCAGGGTGTTATTTGAGATTCCGCGGGACAAAGCACGTTGAGTTGTACGTAGGCGACAGAAAGCGCGCTACTGCCACCGACTCGCAGCCTGGCGATACCCGCTGTGCCGCGCGGAAAAGCGATCAGTTTCATTAACCACTTGCGCCACGCCGCTACCGAAAGGATCTCGTATGTTGTAAGGCGAGCAAAAAGGCCTACGGAAAAAGGGACGGTGTTCCAAGTGAAAAAAAAAGAAGAAAAGAAATCAAGGGTGTCAAGACTGCATTACTGTATTAGAGGCACAGGACAATACAGAATGAAGTATGAAGAGAGCACGAACTCTAGAGAAGGATTTAGAGAAATTACTAATGAAAAACGTACGAAACAAACAATTGATTTTTTAAGGGCAAATAAAGATATTGAAATTTTCATTTAGTGCTGTTAATGTATTTTTGAGGATCTCTATATTAATAAAGTGCGGCGGCGCTCCTGCCCCTGCGCACGGGACGCAGCGGCGGTGGCGCCCCGCTGAGGCCTCGACGACACGGACGTTCTGCGTCCACTGACGTATCAGGTCTTGCGCGTGATCAGTTAGTCATTGTGGAGAAATTCTATTTAATTTTGACAACATCTGTCATGGTGAACCAAAAATGTCAGTCCCCAGAAATTCACTATAACCGGAGTCGATTGTTTATTTCTTCATTGGCAAGGCGTTAGCAAAAAGGCGATAAAATACGTTACTTTTCTACCCGATATTTGCTAATTAATCACAAATTAAGGATAATATCAGGGTCTAAAATATCTTACCAAGTGCGATATCAGTTGCGCCTGTCACGTTGTCCGCCTCATAAAAATCAGTCTGGCAAGGGAGCCTTCCCACGGGTTCATAAACAAGTATTAAAACCCACGCGAGGATCGCTACTTATAAAATACCCTTCTTTCCCACTGGATGGACGTACAAAAAAAATCTTTTATCATGCGTAATTGTTTATATCGAACAGACCTTCCCCAGGCGGGTGAATTCTCCGAGAGATGGACTCTAATGATTTTTTTTTCGTCCGCGCCGATGTTAATGAGGGGTTTCCATACCAAATTTCATTAGAGGGTGTCTGCGGCCGGTGAAGGCCGCCCGGCGGCGGAGGCCCGGGATTCGGGGCCGCGGAAATTACTTCTTGAATAAATTATAGTCATTATTGGGTGCCCGGTGTTTATAATACACGGGCAGCGCTGGCGAGTCCGCGGCGTGGCGGGCCGGCGCATTGCCTGCGGCCGCGCGGCGCTCCTGCCCCTGCGCACGGGACGCAGCGGCGGTGGCGCCCCGCTGAGGCCTCGACGACACGGACGTTCTGCGTCCACTGACGTATCAGGTCTTGCGCGTGATCATATTAGATTGTATTCCGAGTCCGACAGTGTGGCGATGCGTTTGCTAGACCTGGGGAATTATACATTTCGAATGTACTTAATGCATCTGGAGGTGTTTGTATAAACAATCGTTCTTCTGACACTGAAATTAATAACCTTCCCGATGTTCTATGTGGTTCAAACTCACATGTTTGCGGTATTTGTTTCAAAATCATTAAGAATTACATGCGAAGCAAATCAACATTGATAATTATTACATATGTGGAGAAAATTTAAAGAACAAATTTGGAGCGGTTTTTGAGAAAAAAAAATTCTAACGCAAATTACGGAAAAACTACCCTTTCTTTTTTTCTTAAAAAAAAAATGTTCATGACCTTTTTTAAAGAGCTAATTTTGTACAACAGACTTTGTCTGAGGCAAAAATCTCTATCTTTAATTTGGTAGTTTTAAATTTTTGAATGAAATTTTCCAAAAATCGGAGATTTCAACCAAAAATGAGACCTGCACCATTCTCTTAAACGTCCTTCGCACTATTCAACAAAATTTAATCAAAGAAATTGGAACCATTATTTTGACAATTTTGAAGATGTCTGAGGGGCTTTACATAAAGTATCTCCCAAAATTAAAATATCGGTTTTAAATTCCAGGGTCCGCGACATCAGGCTGAACAATTGGGGAACATCAGTTTTGGAGAAAATCGGCTGAATGGTTTATGTGCTACGGTTATACATAGACAGACTTATTGCCGTCAATCGATTTTTCGGTATGTAGGACGTCCGAAACATTGATCCTTGCTACACCACGTGTTAGAGGATTTTTTTTCTATGTTGAGCAACTGAATTTATCCACTTTTTCGATACCAGGGCCCGGCAATGAGAGTGATTGTGTCGAAAATTTGCCATTTTCCGGCGCACGATTACAATACTTTCTCTTTTTATAACGTATACGTTAGTAAGTGCGAGAAAGTAAAAAGTAGCCCGTAAATCTTCGGTTCCCCAATTATAAAACTTTCCAACTTTTGTGGTCTTACGACACCTTTCCACTTTTGCCAACAGATTGATCGTGGAAGCTCTACCAATTGTGGTATGTGTGTCCGGAATATGTCGTAATAAATGGATTAGTGAACCAGTGTCAACAATTCATTTCTCTGGAAACGCCTGTGTATGCTGTTTACATAGTGGCCGCGTCACAATGCCGGAGTATGTTGTTTAAGAGAATATACAACCCAAATATAGGGTTCTTTGTGTTTAAGAGACTAACGTGCCTGCTAGTTGGCCCAGTATACAATCGTTCAAATGCTCTCGAATGTTCATGATGTTCATATACTTTTGATGTCTTCGTTTATAAAAGGTCGTATGCTTCCGATAACATTGCCGACTGTGCCCTACCTGAAGTGTGGTAGATGATAACTACTCTATCAAGTAATCTGCGATACAGCCCAGACGTCATATCCGGTGGTACGTATCCTGACGTATTATGCTTAGTCAAAATGTCTAAGCTATCATTGTTTTACGGGCGTTTCCATTTCTTTACCTGCGGGGTAGTTTCGAAGGATAGTCGAATTTGTAAGTGTGAACAACGGGAAAGTTGGTGCTTTGAGCGCTGAATTTTATTTTGAATTATATTTTTATTCTGCCACTCAAAAGACACTTCCCGACACAGGAATCTCAGTCAATATGTACTGAGGGTGTAAGCTCTTCGTGCGCGAGTATATAACTAAGTCGGATTGTAGTATTTTTTCTTACGCACTGTATTTTGAACTGTAGGGTACTTAACAATGTTAGTGAGCATATGCACAGGTAAAGTAACGTGGGATATTGAATTTATTTATTATTAAAAATTATTTTTCTCTAAACTAAAATTACAATCTACATATGTGTGGTATTTCAAATCCATAAATTTATTAATTGTATCGTCATATTCTTAATATCCTGTTTTGGGCCATTTTCTCTCGTGCTCGGAATGGAGTTTTGAGGAAGGGAAAAGAACATAGTTCCATAACTGAGTCCTAATGTTTTTTTGCAGAAATGTGTGTTGTTATACTGATTTGAAACTGCATTATTCATATGTTGGTACATATTTTGTTGTATTGTACAATGGAAAATAGTGTTAGTTCATTAGTTCCTTTTAATAGCACACAATGATTAATTTGGATGGGAATTTTGAACGGGAGTGTGCAAGCTGAGAACAATTTATATGTGAGAAGGCTACATAAAATAAAAGAACATAAAATATTACATCCGGAGACAATTTCTACAGAAATATTTAGCTCCTTCTGAGCAAGATAAATAAACTCGTAACCTTGTTTGTAATCGTGCAGTTTTGTATTTGAATTTTATCAAAAAACAAATTCATGTTACGGAAGAAAAAATGTTCATTTAAAACGAAATTCGTTCACAAACTCGTGAATCTATAACACATTTCATAAAAGGTTTCGTGAAGTATCGTAATTTTAATGTAAGACGAAAGTTGTTTCATACGAAGTAGAATTAAATGTAATAGCCTGATCCTTCAAAAGGGACCTTTTTGTATTATTTTGTTGAGTAAAGGTAGTTTGGTACTGGCCTCATTTCTTAGTTGCGTTTTTCCCGAGGAGCCATAACCAGTACCAGAGTCCTGGGCTTGCACTCGCCCGCTCCACGCACTCGCGCTCGTCTGGAGGTTGTAGCGTTGACCGTGCGCCTGTTTCTTCACCCCCACTGCAGGGAGAACCACTGCGAAATCGAGCGCCGGCGCCGCAACAAGATGACGGCCTACATCACCGAGCTGTCGGACATGGTGCCCACGTGCTCCGCGCTGGCGCGCAAGCCCGACAAGCTCACCATCCTGCGCATGGCGGTGGCACACATGAAGGCGCTGCGTGGTGAGTCAGGTAGACCCTCTCGGCGCCGCCGCGCCTCCCCCGCGCGACCGCTCCCTCTCGCCTCACCTCACCGCCCCCTCCTCCCCCCGTCCCCCCTCTCTTCCTCTCTCTCTGTCTCGTCTCCGACCGAAGAGCTGGGATTATGTGGAGAGGAGTTGTGTGCAAATACAGTGCTCGTGGTTGAAGCACTTCGCACTACTGAATGTCATGTTTTCTGTTGGCAAAACGTAATACCGGAGGCTACGGTTCTTGGTTAAAAGTGCACGTTTTCTGCGTTTTACTTTTTTTGGTGTAGTGTTTGTAGATGTGCGACATTAAAAACTCCCTCTTCATCTTCGGCATGTAATATCACGGTTAGAAGTGTCAAAAGTATTGGAATATGAAATTCATGTATTGCATGTCTAAGTTGAGAGAAAACGTTAATTTTACGGATCTAAGATTTGTTTTAAATATTTATAGATTTGACTGTTGTTAAGTCCGGATTTTATTATTGAAGGTGTTATGGCATCGGGAAATGTTGCGTAGGATAAGTTTGAATTTATTTTCTGACAAAAATTAATGGTGAAATACTGTTAAGAAAGTTTTGTAAAACAAGCCAGGAATACGTATGTTATTAAATCCTAGAGAAGAAACTCTTCTAAAATGAAGTGTTACTAAGAATAAAATATAAAAATTTAATTGGGGACACGAGGAAGCAAACTTTATTTTTTCAAAAAGGCTGGGTTAAATTCAACATATTTTTTTTCATCTAAATACACGGTTCTTCAATTGACAATTACGCGCACATTATGATTTTGCCCACAGGAAATATGGCAGTTATCGTTTCAAAAAGCTTCAATTATGGCGTGCACATCGCCACTCTGTGTATTTCAATGTTGTATTCTCTGCCCCAGTGCAACCCGCTCATTCCGTTTCTTTCCGCCCCCTTCTACTACTTCTCAATCTCTTCTGATACTTCTCATTTCTTGTCCCTTTCCCCTTCTCTCCCACACCAGAGAGCCCCGAGCGCTCAGAAACTGGCCGTTTCTTTGTGACCATTCCTCTTGTTTCCAGGTTCTCCCGCAGCTATCCTCCGTTTCCTCCCGCTCACTCCCACCCACTCATACCCCTTCTGCCAACCCCTGTCCGTTCCAAATCTCGCCCCTTTGACCAACAAACGTCCTTTCCATCCCCTCATTCTCTGTCCAGTCTATTCGCCCCAACTTGTTTCCTCCTCTCAGCATGTCCCCATTTTCCTACTTGCGTTTTTAACAAAGCTTTTCCGTTTTCTTCGTCCTCATTGCCTTTTTAAACAATTTTGAAACATGTTCCAATGTTTTGGGTTTGTGCATGTGTATACTCACTTTCTGGTTCGTGTGTACTCCTATTGTGTATAGATCATACACCTATCCTAAGTGTTATGAATGCGAATCATCGCTTTAGTTCACTTCAACCAGTTTTCATTACCTATTCTTTCCCGCCACATTTAGCTCACTTCTTGTGGTAACATTTCGTGATCATTTTGAAAATCACTGAGGTGTTGGCGGAATCTCAAGAGCAACGTTTAATATATTGAACACTAGGTAGTCCTAGTGTACTGTATTTGTTTTTTAAATAACTAAGTTCAAGTATTGTTTGGAGTGAGTTTTCTGCTTTCCTCCAAATATCTAAAAAAAAAAACAAAAAAAAACGATATTTTTCCTTTGGTTTGGATATCTAGGAGTTTTTAATTTTCCTTAACGACTTCCATAATACGTCTCTGAGAAATAATTTACAAATATCATTTGTCATCAATATGAATGACCACATAATTATTCTTAATGTCTATTAATAAGTACCTACGTAGTTTGTACCCACATCATTTCCAGCATAGTTCATTGTCGCATTTTGTAAGTACCAATACATCAGGCGTCTCTGATGCCATAAAATTGAGGGCCATTAACTCAGTGAGTGCTTGAGATTCCGACAACCATGAGCTCTTATGTGATCATTTAGCGTTGTGTACTCAGGCAAGTAAGAGTGACAAGCACACGAACGGAAAGAAAGGAGCTGCTGGAGGGCGAAGACAAAACGAGCGTTTGTTCGTGCAAATAAAGGAGGCCCCGGCCTCCGCTGTGTAATAGACGTTTTCACGGCGCGCGATTATTACAGCCTCTGCGTTGCCTCCACTCTCTCGCCGTTGGGCCTCCACAATGAGGACATCATGCCGGGACTCGGTGCCCAAGTGCCGGTACGGGCGCCGACACCGCGTCGCTGCCAGTGCTGCAGCAACGTGTGAAAATACACTCAGCGAAATTTCCCAGCGACGCCTCGTTATCCTTTGCACACGTTTTTGTTGTTCCTGGGACGTTGAAATGGCGCATCGAATGGCGGAAAAAATCTACGGTTTTCCATTTTCTATTGTTTTTCCGTTGGTGCACGTGTGTTAGTTTTGATAGTGCAATAGACATGTGAAGAGTGTTAGTAGAAGGTATGAGAAGCTGAGCGGAAAGCAGGAGAATGAAGGAAGTGTAATTGTATTACTTAATTCTGACGAGATTTTCTTAGTAATTTGCATGTTTCCAAAATTACCGGAAAACTGGAAAGCGAATGGAAAAATCTGGGTTTTTAGAAAAATGTGATGTAGTAAATCTGTAAGAAGATGGTATTGAAACTTTGGTTGATTTTTATTTCTATCTCGCTCATTGTCTGTACAATCCAAGATCAGAATCAAATAAAATCTGTAGAAGAACTCTAAAAAATCATACTCGTTTATTAAAATAAAATATCTTGTCATGAATGCTTGTTTTTTAAATTAACTCATCCGACAACTCCGCACATACTACGTCAGGGTATTTAGATTTCATATTTATTGTCGAGAGCCCATTTTGTTTACTTCTTCACTGGGGAAGTCAAGCATTTGCTGAATTACAAAAATAGAAAACGTTTATTAGTGTTTACAGAAAATTACCTATTTTATTTGTAATATTTCTAAAATTAAAAGAACATAGCGAAATAGTGGCAAATAGCATGTGGTAGGTCAAAGTAGGCATCAGTTGTTCCGGATGTATGTCTGTAGGTAGATCATTTGAGAAACGACATCGATACCGCGTGAGTGGCGGGTAGGGCCGTCTCATTATCCAGGAAGCGCGGCGGCGGCGAGCTGACCCCGTTCCCGGCGCGGCGCGGCGCGGCGCAGCGCGGGGCCGTTTGTCATGGGCGCGCGCCCGCGCGATGCAAGCAGGCACGGAGGGGGCGGGGCGTCCCCCTAATTAATAAGTAAGCCGCAATTAAGCCGCGCGCGACGTGCCCCATTACGCGAATGACGCGGCAATGATGCGCACCGCGGAGCCGCTGCAGCCCGTCCCGCCCCGCCCCGTGCCGCCTCGCTGCCCCGGCGCACGGCGGCCACGCGACCACTCGCGCCCTCGCGACTCTTCGCGGCGCACGGCGCACCCGCTTCTTCGCTTGCCGTTCCTTTGCCTTCGGCCCTCCTTGCCGGCACCTCTATCATCCCGGGTTTTACTAGTTGATATTATTTCGTCTTGTCATATCTGTGCACTTCTCGATCTTTATGTCTTGATCTCGAGCTCCACTACTAATTATTTTTCTCCTCTAGCTTCCTTTATCTATTCTCTCTTTCTCTTACTCTCGACGCCCTGGTATACCACCTTTCTCTTTTTTTTCATTTGTCGTTTCGTGCTTTCCGTTTTTTTTCTCTTCCTTCCTTCTTACACATCTTTCATTTTTTTCTTCTTTGTTGTCAAGTTTCTTTGCATTTCACTTTCATTTATTGTTCATACCTGGTCACGTTAATATAAACTCTGTTTCAACAATTGCATTTCTTACTTCTCCATTTTCCTCTCGAAACAGACCTTTTTCTCTCTAGAGATGTACCAAGAACCGATGATATACACACTCGAGGCATTTTTCAAATACCGTGAACTCTTACGAGTATATGACTGGACGCTTATCTGCCCCGGGTCTTTAGAGGTCTTGGGTCCCTCTGCCCGTCGTCCCTCCGCCGATGTGCCATTGCCCTCGCGCACCTGCACATGGTGTAAGTAACGCGACATGCGCAGCGTCAGCTCGGGTTGTGCTTGCGACGCGCAATCCACTCATGGCTAATAACAATCAGCCTAACAGGGGTGTCGTGTTCCCGCGCGCGACGAGTGACGTCACCCCCTCTGGGCGTGAGCAGGCCTTGTTATTCGCCGCTCAGCCGCACCGCCGCCCGCGCCAGTCCCTTCCTCCGGCCGGCTACGGACTGCCCGGCGACGCACAGTGGGCCACAAGAACACCAAAGACGAGGATTTTTACTTAATTTCCACACAATCATTTCAGTTAATAGATTTTTACTGTATAAATAATATTAGTATTATGTGTATTTCATAAACTTCGGTTCCAATTTACTTTGAACATTGATTCCATGGTGAGAGGTGGCCAAAACGTAACTTATTTTTTCATTTCCCTACCGATGTTGAATGATGAATACCCCTTTTGTGAAGAAATATAGGTTTTGTTTCTAAGTTTTATCATTGATTCTATACTACAACTCCAACAGATAGAAATGACTAATATAGAAAATTACAGTGTTTAAACGCTTCAGTGAACGATGTTGAAAAGTATTGTCTCAATTACATTCTCCGGACACTTTCCATTTCGAGGCAACAGGTTTTGCTTTTTTGATCCACTCACATATCGGCCTATTACAATTGGCTCTCCGCTGAGTTGACCGCGGCCCCGATTAATACCTCATTTTTCGCGCCGCGGCTGTCCTCACGGTCGCCCTTCCCGCTGCCCCGGGGGCGAGGGAGCCGCCGGCAGCGAGACGCGTTTTTTTTATTTATCGACCAGCGGGGCTCTCCCTCGCCGTGCCGCCCCCTCTCCCCCAACCTCCGTAATTGCCCCCCTGCGTCTCTCGCCCGCCCGCCCGCTCCCGGAAGATGTGCTGTGAAGCAGCCTCATAGCGTGTACGGCTTCTTCGGCCGCTGAGAAGGGTCCGGTTTTGCTTGGGGAAGGAACTTTTATGTAGTCAGACTGTGTAGTAGACTATGATACTGATTTTCTCCGCCTGCTGTTTAACCTGTACCGTTGAATCAACTGTGGGTGGTGGCGTTTTAGAGAGGGGAAGTAATGTGAGAACATTAATGACGCTTCAGTACGTTTAAAACTACACACTACACTTACAGTAATTATGAGCTAGTGAATGTTACAAACGACTTTCATACCATTTTTTAAAATTTTGCTAAATGGATTCAGGACGGCATATAAAATGTACTCATAAAATACTATTTTACTTCCTCGCTATTGCTTACGCAGTGATTATGGGATTCAGAAATTGTTAGCTCACTTTAATGTAATCAAGGCAAGAGTAAAAAAAGAAGTAAAATATTATTTTTTCTTTTCTGTATAATGTGCTGCAAATACTGTAATAGTTAAATTCATGTTTGTTTCTTTAGTAAAAGTTAGAAATAACTGTTCTTGGCTAACGAAATAAACGCAGACATGCTCCACAGGCGCTCATTTGAATTAGTTAATTTGGACGTTTGCAAATTGTAACTGAGTTTTTAGTTTGGCCGAGAGTTCAATATTTCAGTATTACGTTACTATTCAATAATGTGAGAAAGTGTGCGCTTTGTGAGCTCCGCTAATGTAACATTGTATTGCGGAAATTAACGGAAACCCAGTTCTTCCTTTTGAGAATATTGAAAGTATCACAAATTTGCAAAATCAGCTTTGTATTTACGGAAAATTGGTTTGAGAAAACTCAAGAAAGTAGACTAGCTAAAATATTTTCCTTTATTTAAAATTTAGTAATTTATACTTCGTAGGCCGTGATGCATACGTTTTGAATTCACACAAATCGATTTTCGTATCATCGTTTTAGATTATCTCTGCATCATTTCTGTTTTGTTTTGTTTTTTTTTACTCCTAAATGATTGATATCAGTGTTTGAAAATGACTTTATTGTCACGCATTGCTCTGTGACGTACAAGTAATTGCTCCGCTTTCTGTTTACGGACTCCGGTTGTGTTGATCTTTCGCGTGGAATATCCGATATGCGCCGTGGAGGAGGACGTCCTTCGCTCGATTAGTGGCGCTCTTCATTTGTTTCCCGAGCTGTCACGTTCCGAGTATTCATGACTCGGACGTGCCTCGGTCGACGCGCAGAAACAGAAGCTGTGCTCACCCACACCCGTTTGGAACGGCCTTCTTTCCTTGCCCGTGCTGACAGCTGTTGCGGACGCCCAGAAAGCAACGAGTACTTTAATAACATGGAATCGTCTGCTGAAAGGACCTGTGGCATCTGGTTCACAGCATTCTCACTGGATAAATTTAGTCGAAATTAAATAACGGAATAATTGATTTATGTTCACGCTTTTATTATTTCTACATTATTAAGTTGCGTGTTTAGTGAATGAGTCGAATGGTGACTGTTAAAAGTTAAGCTCTTGTGCGCTATTGATATCGCCGTTTGTTTTTCATTGATATTGTTGAACTTCGTTAGAGCTGCGAAACGCTCGTGCTTTGACTCATACGCTTTATTCAGGATGCCTCGTGAGAATATCTCCCAAAGAGAAATTGTCGTTAACAGAACAGTGCCGTCTTTATTTTCAGATCTGGTACAATCTTTGCTAGTAATATTTTGATAAATTTGGATTTGTTACCTGCGGCTGCAACATCGTGTACGCACAGGTACGGCAGATTGCCTACACCATTGCATTTTCCATCGCGGCCCCTGAATTCTTTGACCAAAACGCCGGACATTGACGGTTTAGCTGGAATATTTTTGGTAATGTGGTATATTGAAGATGTTGAATTTGCAAAGTTTTGAGTTTTTTATTTCATGCTTATTTTAATAAACTCGTAGCCATGCATTGCCGTTAGGTGCAATTAAACGTAATGAATATGGAGTTATCAAGTTTCCCTTTTCGATCATCAATAAAAGTGATAAATTCAATTAAGTTCTATAGTTCGGACAAACGTATGTAAACCAAAGACATCTACTTTGCTATTGGTATTAATTGTCACGATTGCGACATGCAGATGCACGGTAGAGTAAACATAGATGTAAGAGTACTTTCAAGATTTTTCTCTCAAAACTAACAACTTTTGATTATCAATCGTGCCCGATCATTTACTCGTCTTCATGGAATTTCCAATTGTTTTTTGATTTGCTCTTCACATAAACATCCATATAATCTCATATTGTATAGAGGAGCAGTAGTGAAAAGAATAAATATTATTACAAACTTATGTTTGTCATGAATAAATTAACAAAGAATTTAAAAAAATATGGAAACATATACTCGTACGAAACATAAATACAACTCGATTTCGTGTTATAAGTAGTTTGCGATTTTTGCATCTGACGTTAATGCATTATGGACCCTGGAAAGCATTTTACTTTACCAAGATTACCAGGGCCCTAAAAAAATCAGAATCTTCCAGTGTGAATCCCTTGTAGTATGTCTTGATTCTTCGTGTTAAATGATTTTTTGTTGCATATGCGGTGGGGCGAATGTAGAAAAAAAAACAGGGTTTGGGACAGTACATTTGGAAGTGAGCAATAAAGGCGCGGGCGTGGCTGGCGGTGCGGAACGGGAGTAGCAGAGGTGCGAGTTCCCCGCGCATCCATTGTCTGGCGGCCGCGCGTTAGGCCCCGCATCGGGAGCATTACCAGTTTTACTCGCGCTTAAACTGGCTCTCGGCTCGCGGGGCATCAAAATCTCCGACGCGTTACGAGCGCTCGGGTCGATTACGGCGAACGATGGGCCCGCCATCTGCCGACGGACGCCGGAACGTCCAGCCCCGACGGAGTTATACGGAGTTGAAGGGAAGTTTGCGGATAAAGTGAATGAGTGGCGGAGCTACAAGTTCATTCGAAGATCGCGTAGTGCACGCCGCTAACCCAGTCTCAATGAATCTAAAAATATTCTGCGCCTCCTTCCAGGAATACTTCCTCGGTTTACGCGGTGGGTTTTACGGACCTGTTTAAAGTGCGTCGTCTCGGTCGACTGCGGAACGAGGCCGTTTGTTTTGAGATCCGATTATCACGCCGGATTTTAGGGACTTCATTGAACTTTAGATATGTTATGTTTGTTTTTGAGGTTCTGTTGAGGAAGATTGCCAAAGAATTGAAAAGTTGCGAAAACATGTGTAGCCCACCCTACCTATATTAATATATAATGTGTAAGCATATACTTCGAAAATATGTTTATTTACGCCGCGAGAATGTAGTATAATAACAGGGAATAATTAGCGCCTGTAGCGGTACGTGGGCGTTTTTATAAATGTCTTTGGCCGAATATTTTCTAATCGGCAGGGATCGATGCTTACAGATTTTGATAGATATTCAGTATTTATATTGTTTATTTGTAATTTTAACATATTTAATTTTAATTTAAACACAGGGTAAGGTAAAATACAATTCGAATGGTTTTCAGATATTCTGCCGTAATTATTTGGAGTAAGTACTCAAACCTGATGAAAACTTCCTAACTATTATACAGTTGTTTAACCCTCGTAAGGGGACGTGAGTGAAACGTGCTGACAGGAAGAGGGCGAGGGTTTCTTAAAATACATTTGCCAATTGGTAAATTCGCATTCTATCATTGATGATCATCGGCTAACCTCAGAGGTGCGTGTTACGAAAAACAAAATCAGATCTCCCATTTCAATTAATATTGTTCACTTTCTGCAAAACTGAGAAGATCAAAGGCAATACAATTTTACAAGAACAATCACTGTGTGTGTGTGGGACGATCGTAAGGGTTTTCTGTGTTTCTGTTAATCAACAAAATTCCAGATATTTTATCCTTATTCGTTCATACTTTGATATCCTATGCTACAATGTGGATAACATCAAACTTCAATCCCTTGACCTGGAACCACAAGTTTAATTGCGTCCTCTTTACAAATAGATGTGCACGATAAAATGAATAGTATGTATCGTTCTTTTTGGTATTTCGAAAATTTATTAAAGTAATTTTGGCGAAGTGAACGTGAACCATTGAAGAAATAAGAAACATCAGATTAAGTATACTAGTTGAATAGGGCGTCGTCGTTGATGTAAACTGTTTTAAAAGTATTCTCATGTGTTGAAAATTTCTTTCTTACTTAATTTATTTCATGCGTAACTTTGCTCAAATATGTTCTTAATGATAATAAATAATAATAATAATAATAAATGTTATTTGTCATAAAATATGAAAAACAAATTAATAGTAATGTATAAATCACATTTACAAAATGACATAAAATGTACACATTTTTAAATGTAATTTAACTTCTGCATCTTCTCCCATTGTATTTTATTATATTTTAGTTTTTTGTTCTAGCAGAAGAGAGTCTAGTAAAATGTGTTCATAATGGAAGTATTAGGACTCGTAATAAAACTATAATATTTGGTGGGCAGGTATTTTATTTATCCTAAAGATCCCCGTCCGAACTTTCCTGTACGTAACTATTTTCACTATTAAAACAACGAATTACAAAGTACAGAATGTTCATGGGTCAAACCAAAATAGTATTTTGGTACGTGAAATAATAGTAATTATTTAAATATCCCACATTGCAACTTCGAAAGATTCCTTTTATCATAGTTTGTACGTAAACATAGGTAATGTGAAGATGGCTGGCATATTTTAAACAAACACCACCGCACATGTAGACGTAAGAGTAATAAACTCTATTTTAGATACTATACATCAAAACTTCGTCAACGGTATCGAAAACATCGATCGTTCTAGAATCGTTGTTTGGGGAACGCTAGTGTGCGTTTCTGCTCGCTTCGTTGAGGCGCTGCGCGACGGGCGATAACGCGCGGCGAGGTCGCAGCCAGCGCTCCGTTCTCGTTTCCTATCTCCTTTTGATGTGGGGTTTACCCGCCTTTCTGTGGGTCGTTCGCGCGACGAATGGTTGGAAACGGCCCTCCCCCGTCCCTCTTTCGCCCTCTCTACAACAGTCGACTCGGTGCTGTTTCCCGATCTTCTCTCAGTCACTGCCGAGGTTGTCTTACGCGCTAGGGATGGTTTACTTACGGTGCATGTTCCTAATCCTTCGTTTTTACTTTTTCGCGTCCTTATTTCATAAAATAGAGAAAATATGGAAATGCCGCGGCAAAAAACTGTCCCTGATTCCGAAAAAAAATGGATAATTCGTGTTTCTATGAATAGTAAATTACTGCCTCTAACACATTGTACTCAGATTCCACGTTTTGTTGGCCCTTAATACCGAAATAACGATTCATGGCAAATGTCTGTCGATGGCGAAGTCGAAAGATTTATGAGATAAAATCCAGTTAAAAAGGATTAAGTGAAAAGCGAAAGAATTGTGGATGGAAAAACATTAAAAATTATTTTGTTGACAGAAATGAGTGACATATAACATTATTAATAAAATGAACAATAAAGAAAGAAATTATACAGAAGTGGACGTACGGAAGCGATAGGAGATTGTTTTAGTATTCATTTCAGTCAGCGGTAAAAATATACGACAGAAGGATTTTAGACAGGAAGGAGAACGGTAGTCGGAGGCAACGCGAATAGATCGTTGAACGGCAGTTCGCGAATTTGGTGTCCAAAATGTCGAATTACAATTTTGATTTAATCGTACGAGTATTTGTTTTGTTTGTAGATGGGTAGGAAACGCAACTGTTTTGGATGCGCATGTATTTACAGTTTCGCACATCGTGCCTACAGCTAGTAATTAGTTCTTCATGTGGTTGTGGGGATATAATTGTAAGGACAGAAATTGCAGTGTTTTATTACTTAACTGTTATTGATGCGAGAAAGCACGTTCTGTTGTAGCAACACTAGTTTTATTGGAGTCCATGCAATGTACTTGATTTTACTTTGATTTGCAAGTAGAATACAGAATATAGCAAATGAAACTGTTTTAATTTACTTAAAAAAGGAAATGTAATTAATTATTTTTATGAAAATGTTAAATGAGTTGTAACGAGTAATTAATTATTCTGATAGAGTTATAACAATTCTAGCGATCTTCTGGTTATCAGATTGCGGCATTCACTTGTTCATAAATTACCCCTACTACTTAACACGTAGAACACTAACCGTGAGTCACTCACTGTTTCGCCATGTTAGTGTGCAATTCGTTAGGTTTTAGTGGTTTTACTGTTCGGTTTCGTGTGTATATTTGAGTTTTGAAGATGCCGAAATTAATTTGAATGCACCTCTTGGTAATTCTTTCGACGGAACAGACTGTTGTTGCCTGAGTAGTGAATTAAAACCTTGTTCCGACAGATATGTGGTGCTCTTTCTGTGCGATGAGACCCACTGCTCGAACTGCATACGATATCTTTGGAATATTTTCATGCCAGAAAATGAACACGGAAATCATGGAGGAAGAAAGTTCAGAACGACCGCCACCCTGAAACATATTTTTTTATTACACGACTTGCTACGCACAATAGTTTAGTACAGTTTTCATCAAAATAACGTCATTCACTTGCAGTGAACCTCTGCATTCACTTCATGGATCTTGTAACTGAGGCCGACACAAACATTATTCAATGATGTGCTACTTCTGTTATAAATATTCATAAAATCATCTTATAAGAACTTCATTTTTCTTCATCCATTTCCATCCTCTGATTCTTGACGCCCTTCCGCTTCTTGTTGGGTTGGTTACACTGAGAGGAGGGGTGTCTTCTGACACGTGAACATCACTTTCCGCTCATAACCAGAAGATCACCAGAATTTGCCAGTGACATAATGTGAAGAGTATAATTTGTTAATGGTGGGTGACATTGTAACATATTAATAAGAATTGGAAATAGTATTTCCAGACGTACAGTTTTAGATGGAAGCTAAACTTCAAAAATCGTTCCACGTTCGTCAATGTGTTTTGTTATTAATATTTTGTATTGATCTTTTACGTTCTCTTATATTATTCAACAGATAACAAAACGTTGAACTTATTTAGTGATCCTTTATTTCGTTAACCAAAAGAAGTTGAATTAGCTTTTACAACACAAAAGTTCTTTTGGGGGAAAAATGATACAAATTTAGCAAACAATTTCTAAAACAGGGTGGCCAGCGAACGTGGAATCCTTAAAAACCGGGAATTTGAAAAAAAAACCTGGAAGAACCGGGGAAAAACGGGAATTTGATTTGAAACACGGGAATTTTCGTTATTTTAGGATTTATCCCCATCATTTTGCACAAGTTCACATACGCTATCATATTCAGTAACGTATTTGATTCAACTCGGCCACAAGATGAAAATGTCCTGTAGCACAAAAGCTTACAACTATTAGGTACTGCTGCGTGGGCATGAGAGGTGTATTGCTGTTTGAAGGATATTCCAGATGATGTTTCTTCTAAAATCTTCATGACACCGCCTGCGACATTCTGCATCTGGTTACAAATTAAGCATCGTCCAGAAATCTTGAAAGATTTTTTTTTGAGATTTTTTTTTTTTTTGAAATTTTTTATTCTGGGTTCATTTTTTTAATTAGTACTCAAAAGTAAAGCATCACAATTATCTCCCTTGTTAACATTTCGTTACCCGCGAGTCAAGTCGTAGCAAGTGTAGGCCCACTCGCGCGCTGGATTCCATCTAGCACACCCGTTATTTCTTCCTTTATTAACATCATTAATATACATTTCTTATTTGCCTACTCCTGAATTTTAATTTAATTTAAACTATGAAAAGAAACATACAATTTCTAAACAGTGTTTGAAGCCATTATTACTTATCCGCGCGCGTTTTCTTGAACCCTCATTTCGCTAGGTGCGAGAGTGGTGGGGGTTGATTATTTTGACGACAGGACTCCAATATCAGATCTGTAGCTCGTTTTTAAAGATGCAAAATAGTTTCTATTGTACGGGAGCGAACATTTCTGGTTATCAGATTTTGGTCACAATGTTCGCTGCTAACACTTATTCATAATCACTCATTCAAACTAACATTAGTAAAGAAGTGAGGGTAAGTATTCCAGGGCTCAAGGAAATGTGCGCATATATCACACATGCGCCACTTTAATAGCAAAAAGATAAAATATTAAAGTCAACGAAATAGTGTGTGCCCTAACCTCACAACAAGAGTTTGAGTCGTTGAGAAGTCGTCGCTGGCAGGATGCACCGGTCGGTCAAAATTTAAGGAATATTTTGATAATCGTCAAGCGAAACGACCCTGGTGAAACAAATATAACGTTTAACATGCGTTTTATGAGCACATTAAAAATCAATTAAGATTTTTGTCGTTTATTGCTGTCACACGGTAATTAATGCTTAATTAATAAATGCTTACAATTAAATGGAGAAACTGCTTAAACGGTCGTCTTCGCATTCATTCTATTTATTAGAGATCAGAGGTATCTCTAGATTCATTAAATCATTGGATATAGTTCTATTTTAATATGAGAATCTAGTCAGAAAATCGAACTAATTTTTATATTTTAATAATCAAACGTAGTAGTTAAAACATATTACAACTGATGATTAAATGCTATCTATCCATTGAAACTGTATTAAGCATAAATACACAGAAGTACATTTTTGTTTTGAAAAAATATCGGGAAATCTCGTAACAGAATTTAGATCGGGGATAAAACTATTATGATCCTAAATACTATTTCTGAAAAACGTTTTAAAATTGTTGTATTGAAAAATAGATTATGTTATCTTCAGAATTCCAAACATTAAGATGTCTGAGATGTATCAGGCAAATACGAAGATTTATTCATTCCGAAAATTCAAAAGTATTATTAAAAATGAAACTTTTCAGGTATGCCGTGTGATCTACAAAACATACCTCTCCCCATATCCTTTAAATTTGTGAGAACTGATTAGTAGGCCTAGTATCGACAACAGAATATCCATTTTGGAAAAATATCAGAACTTTGAATAATAATTAGTAACACATGCTGCATAGACAATCATAAAAAAATCCGAGTTTTTTTTAGTGCTCGTTTTTGTACACAATGTACACTATACCACTACGTTGCGAAAGAAAAGTGCGAGTAACATAGTAGATTTAAGTAACAAACAGTAAAAAATAATGTGTTGTAATGTGCGGAACAGAACCTGGAAAATGTATATTCTCAGACATGGAAAACCGAGGAAAAGCCTTTTGTTCCAAAAAGCCAAAACACTGATCACCCTGTACGACGTACCCTGCAAGATTTGGTTGCTTTTGAGTAATATTTGTAAAAATTTGTTTCAACGATTTGAATTGTAAGATACAAATGATAAATTATGACTCCCAACATTCTTTTGCAACGTTTGATTTCATATTGTGTGTCATTTAATGGGATTTGTCTTAGTTGTTTACACAAACGAATAATGTGGGTGTTCTGATGACATTTTTATTTAGAAAAACAGTTGAGTGCTTCGCACTTCTATATGGTTCAACTTTCCATTATTACATTTGTTCGCTGCATTGTTTTGCTCTTTCCACAAGACACGCGTAATGCTAATCGCTGGGGTGGAAGTGAAGTTTGAAAGCAAGCCATGTGCGCCAAAGCAGTGTCCACGCCTGCCGTTTATGTAAGGCCGGAGCGCCGCGCCGCTAAAATCGGGAGAAAATCTCGCTTACGTAACAAGCTCCCGTTTCTGCGGGCGCGCTCAGCGTGGCGCGCGGGGGAGTGTATTCGTCTTCTGGGGCAGCGGCTGCCGCTCGGGAGAGGTTGGAAATGGATCGCCCAATTAAACAGACACATTGTGAACTATCTTTATTCTTATATTGTAAACGATATTTATATAAGTTCATAAGTGTGTATGGGAATCACAATAGTTACGGAATTATTAACTTAAAAATTCCGTATCTAAACAATCTTGTAGATGAGTCCCAAATAATTTTACAGACAGACAATTTGTTGCATAACTTTCTCTATTTTTCGGGTTTCAACATGATTTGCACCACGTTTAGGCGATAGGTTGTCCCCGACAGGCTAAAATTGAATACTGAAGACATTTTCCCCCGAAACGTATTGCAAATTATGTTGAAACTCGAAAAATAAAGAAAATTATGCAACAAATTGTCTGTCTGTAAAATTATTTGGGACTCCTCACCTTTAAGATTGTTTAGAAATGTTCATAAAAGACCACTGATTTCAATTTTTCAGAAAATTCCGTATGTATGAGTATTTGGTGGTTACGTGGTGTCACTATCACAATGTAAAATAGGTCTCTAAAGGATCATATGTAATAAGTTAAAACAAATATTACTCTAATACAAGTTCTTTATTACATCAATTTAATAAAATTCATATTCACGTACATTTAGCCGAAAGTTGGGCATTTATCCTTCCGTAAGGTTCTAATGCAGATTTGAAGTGGCGTTATCCAGCTCTTCCGGGGGTTTTGTATCTCGCATTAATGTGTGTTTTAAGATTATGCGTGAAGTATAGAAATAAAGCGATTGTCATATTTTTAACTTACAGCTTTGATTGCGATTGCTTCGAGACAGCGCTTACGTCTCTGAATGGATTTCTATTGGACATTTTGCATTATGATCTACTTCTTCTCATAGGTGAAAAACAGTGAAATTTTGGGGGTTGTAGTGTATACTGTCCATAACTAATGACCATTTGAGTGTCAATATATCACCTGCCCGATGTTTTGCTCGTTAAATTTTCAGAGAACCATATTACTAGCTCATATTAAGAAGTGCTTTGTATCGCTTCAAAAACTAGTCATTATTGAAGAGATGTGTTCTTAAGTATTTTGAAGCTGATGATCTAATTATGTTTCAAAACAGATATTCACATACATTCCAAACGGGAGTATAAAAAACTGATTTCACGTACGGGATATAGGATATATTGTCTCAAGATGAACACCCGTCGGTTGAATTGTGTTTGCACGTAATGCTTGAATACGACATGTGTATGGAATATAAAATAATGAATCTGTAACTAATAATAGAATTTAGCCGATATTCAATGGGAAAAAAAACATACAAAAGGGAAATCCTTAATGCGTCCTTTCAGGGATAAATTGAAAGGAGTAATGCCCAAAGCTACATTCTGACAACACATTATTATTATTATTATTATTATTATTATTATTATTATTATTATTATTATTATTTTCTGAATTATCGCATTAATACGTGAAATGTAAATGGCTGGAGCGCAATCACTTTTTAAAGTTGTGCATGTGGTGGCTGAGTTTTATTTTTTCTTCTTCTCGGGAGTTACGTAACGGGCGCCCCGTTCGCGTGTCTGTTCGGAGGCAAAATCTGCAGCTGAGGCGGCGGCGGGCGGCGTCGTTTGGGCGCACTGTGCGGGCGGCGGCGCGGCCGCGGCTCCCGTGGGAGCGGCGCGGGAGCTAACGGGATGCGGCGCGGCCGCCTCACGACGCGCGCTCCACGCCGGGGGGGGCAGGGGGAGGGAGGGAGCGGGCAGGAAGCTCGCCCGAAGGGTGCGGGGCGCGGGCGGAAGGAGAAGGGCCCATCTCCCCCGTGGCCCTCCTTCTTCTTCGCGCAACTCCCGCGCGGCCTCCGAGAAGGCGACGCGGAAATTTTGGTGTCGTTTTTTAGACTTATTGACGTTCTTTTCACTTGCTAATTTAGATGTTTTATGTGGATTGGTTTTCTGTGAGGAATATGGTCAACGTTGTGTAAAACCGTGGAGGAAACAATACGCAGATTCTTGGTCACGGAGCTGGGGGGGGGGGGGAATGGGTGTGTGCATTGAAGTCTACACCGTTATGTAAACCTCTGCTTTCTGCATCACCAGCGAATGGTTTAGTTGATCAGGCTAGTAGTTAGCTTTACGATGATTGTATTAGTTGGTGCTAACATTTAAATAAATTTGTTTTACTCGCATGTAGGACTCGCGTGTCTCGCTTATTTGTTTTGTATATGTGAAAATTATTAAGAAGGAAATTCAAGTTCTAAGTAAGATAAAAAAACACACAAACACACTGTAAAAATGGATATTACACCTACAATCAGAACAGCATCTGATTTGGTTCGTGCTGGATTCCACTACAGAATGCATTATCAATGGGACTTGCTTACTTTCCCTTTTCAGTTTTAATAGAGGTAATCGTATATTATGTTTTCATTTGCCTTCCGTGTCACAATTTCTTTCTTTCAACTCTTCTGAACGGAACCAGTTTTATCCGTTCGTAAAAATTGGTATAACGAACATCTGTCTTTTAATATCCATGTTCAGTAAGAACTTGAAATATGGTGGTTGTATTTATTTGGGTTTGGAAACTTTACTTCATTCAGATTTTTATTTTTCTGGCGGAAACAGACGTCAACTCAACCTGTTCGAATATTTATCTTTCCTGAACTACTCCTAAATACGAAATGAATAATTGAAAATATTGTATGGGGAAGTGGATAAAAATAAGGGACGATTGACTCTGTTAATAAATATTATGGCTGTCTGCTATTCGCACCACAAAAAATGTCAGATATTGTCTTTTAGTTTAATTACAGAACACTGATCTTCATAACCACGTCGAAAATCCGATCTAACCGCGTTCCTCGTATACAATTATAGCCGTCATGTGTCTACCCTCCAATTATACATGAAAGTAACTGTTCGATTTTTTGTCTGCAAATCTATGCATATTGTGATATTGAATCCTTTGAATTATTTGCAAGCATTCACGTATTATTTTGTAGTTTTACGGAGCTGTATCACTCACTGCTTTGTATTAATATGCGTGACGCATATGGGACTGACGTAGCAGTTCTGCAATGTCCATTGTATTCTGTCACGTGTGGTTCAGACCAGCCAATCGAGCTTGGCAGTAGTCGCAAATACGAAGAGTGATTCATCATTTTCCCCAATACATTCTGATTATGAGAATGAGCTCAATGTGATAGCTTATTTCTGTGAAGTTTTGCTTATATTGTAGGAGTGAAGAACACATTTTGAAGAACTGACGAATTTTTTTATGGTAATGGAATGTGGGCTGAAGTTTCGAATGTACTATAATCTTTATCGTTAATACTCACTGTAGAAGAATTAAAATAATTTGAAAATTATTAAATATGTACAATAGAAGCGACGCCACGTCATGGGCAAATTTGCCGAAGTGTCGACCAAATCAGGGCAAATTTAAAACTAAAGGCATATTGAAGTGTAAAAATTATTACATTTCCTTTGTAACTGTTTTGAAGATCTTATTATTCTTTATAAGCGAGTTTTTGAAGAAATCAGGAAGTAAAATTGCTGCTGAACAAAACCACATTTCATTGATTTCCAAGATGAAGCATACTTTGATCAAAAACTAATAAAATATTATCGTTTAACAGCAGTAAGTAAAACATTTTAACAAAAACACTTCTGACGAATATTGCGCTAACATAGCGTATTATACATTCAGTACAAAGTTCTTTACACGCCGAGAATATAATCGTGTTTATATATGAATTTAATGGTGGGAAGGCTCTTCCTTGGAGATTTGCTTTCGCATGACGTCAGCTATGTCATAAGTGATACATTCAGTATGAGAATTCAGTCGGTATGCGCAGTATGAGTATATGCGGAAAACAATCAAATTATTGATTTTTTTCAGTCAAAATCGAAACTGTCTAATTATTTTTGAAATTTCCTCGAGTTGTGGAATCAAAAGCTAGCTCCTGAGTATCTAACGAAATCATAGACCGCTCTCACACGTCGCGATGCTGCATAGTTTTCTTTTAATTTCTGGACATTGGAAATTAGTAATCACAGTCGACTCCGGTTAAAGTGAACTTAAGTCACTGGTCCTATTTCTTTTACATTGCAAATAAGCCCAAGAAGATCCGGTTATCGTGAACTTTGAACCTCAGCTATAGTGAACGTAGGAAATGCAAGGTCCTAGAAATTAATTCCCTCCTGGAAAAAAAATATATCGCCTCAATGCCACAAATCCCAACACTAGGCTGCTTGAGCCTCTCACTTCACTGCGGAAACAAAGACCCTGTCCTGCGTGGGTTGCAAGTGGCAGCAGCGACGCGTGACTGCTTGCTTCAGTTTCAAGCTTGATGTTACTTGACATTCTGCGGGAGAAAACGCGTGGTGTTCTACGTAGACGAGAGGAAGCGCGCGACTGCCCCAGCCCCACAGCCACGCGACGCCGGCCGCGCCACGCGGAAAAGCGATCAGTTTCATTAGCCGCTGGGGCCATGCCGCTGCCGAATGCATATCGCGTGTAAAAGGGCCTTGGGAGAGTGCGACGGTGTTAAAACAGCGCAAGAGGCATTGAAAGGTGCCAAGGCAGCATTACGATACTCAGAAATAGTGGGCAACGGAGAATCAAGTCTGGAGAGAGCATTAACTCTGGAGAAGGATCAAGAGAAATTACTAAAGAAAAATGTACGAAGCAAACAACTGAAGATTTTTTTAATCAAATTAAAATATTGAAATTTTCAGTTCATGCTGTTAATGCATTTTTCTGTATCTCTATATTAATAAAATCAATAATTGCGGGGAAATGCTATTTAATTTTGACTTCATCGGATGTAGTGAACCTCTGCTATAGTGAGCCAAACTTGTTAGTCGCCAGACGTTCACTATAATCGGAGTCATCTGGAGATGTGAGAATGATGGCAATGCAGTTGACGTTAGTGTTGTAGTACTCTACGGTTACGGTAATGTGATCCCACCCCACGATATGATAGATTCTCTCGTGATAAAAAGCATGAAATAAATAACATTTATTTTTAAAGGTGCCGCTTTAATCCCACTTTCTCCTATGTTAAAATGTGTATTTATTCCTCACGGGATTAAAGTGACACGTAAATTCCACCGGGATTAAAGTAACCACATCCTCCCATTATCATTACAATCTAAGAAAGAACGATAGTTTGGATATACCGTAACTCTAAGTGAATACATATACGTATGTTAGAAACTAACCTTCAACAATAAGTACTGATTGTCACGAGCTTCCTTAACAAATTTTTAAAATTCAAGCTTTGTTAAAGTCTTTATTTTTTGGCTAGTAGCCTTTTCCGTGTCTTTTCAAAAATCAAATCAATTGACAATATCTGAAAATATCAATATCAATTAAAGCGTGAAACAGTATAATCAACCATTTTTACTTTCTCGCTACGGAGTAGAAAGTTTTGTATTGCTGCGCGAAAAAACTGCGAATTTTCGGCAGAAAAACTCTTATTACAAGGCCCTGGTAACGAAAAAGTTGATAAATCCTGTTGCTAAATTTAGGGGAGGGGGAAATCCTCTAACATGTGTTGTAGCCTGAATCCATGTTTTATGAGTCCTTGATACCGAAAAATCGAATGACGGCAAACCGTCTGTCCGTCCGTCTGAACAACGTTGGCGACTAAACCTTCAGCCGATTTTCTCCAAAATTTGTATCCCCGTATCGATTTGGCTGATGTGGCGGCCCCTTGAATTTTAAACCAATATTTTAATTTTCGGGGGTACTTGACATAAAGCCCGTGGGACATTTTCCAAATTTTCGAAAAAATGGCTCCATCGTTTTTGATTAAATGTTTTTGTTGGATATGGGCCCCACGAGATGTTATACACGCCTGTTGTGAGCTGGTTGTGAGGTTTTAGGTAGTGGGTGAATGGAAGGTTTCCTACGATTTCGCCAACTATGCACAACTGTACCACTTAACCTAATGCTGTCGACACCATCAGGAACATCAACGCGTCGCCGTGATGGAATGACCACGCGCGACGCACCATGCGCGACGTGCGATAAAGTAGACAAACAAAACAGACGAAAATCGACCAATCGCAACAGATCAATTAGTCAGCAATTACTGAAAGAGAGAAGTAAATGCTTCAAGTTTCGCAAAACTTTGTATTCATATGAAAATAAGCAATTGCTTATGAGAAGCAGTAGTTTCTACTTGTACTCATGAGCAATTGCTTTGGAATACTTACTTATTTTTATTCAAATCACCTATAATCTTGTGGGAACAAGTCCTTTGGGGGAATCTTGGGGGAACGAGTCCCCGGAGTGCCCACTGCCCGGATCGCCCGCCGTACACAGCCAGCTCTGTTCATTTCTTTACGGATCCACACAATACGCCTTTGTTAGATCACCCTGCCTTCTCGTCCTTGCGCCCTCTTTTTACATTACAATTACATTGTATCATATGCTCTGTGTGTGTAATACATCACAAATACTTAATTTATTATTGTGCTGCTGTAATGTTAAATAACGCGTAGTTGATTCCTTTATTACTTTAGTGCCGTAGAACAGTTACAACTCAGCATGAAACATCTGGTGTTTCCGTCGCAGGACACTTTTGAAATCCCAGTCCTGGAAATTTGTGCGCTACATGCTGCAACTGATGCACTCTCAACATCTCGGTCTGTGCAGTTTGCATTTTAAAACAAATGAGAATAACGAAGTGTGTATTTTAGCACATTTGGAAAGCTCAATCTTGAAAGGAACTTCTCGGAACATAATGTATTTCTTGTTGTATCAGAATTTTAAAAAATTCCACAATCCTTTAAAATCCGTCATCGTGTATGAAAATAAAAATAGTATAGCGTACAAAGAGCAGATGTACAGAGAAATGTTTGATTGGAACAATGTACTATTGCCACGTCAATTTCAGGTGTTACGTAAATATTGTAGATTCACGCAAGTTAGGAGTAATGGTAGTACCTTGTACTGAGTTACGGAGCACGCATTTCTCTCGTGCACCTTATCAGCCTATTTACTTCAAGATATGTAGGACGTAGTTGGCAGATCTGTTTGTGATAAGCCGCTCCCATGTCCCGTTGAATCGGCATCCTTCGCAGCACTTAACTGTACGGGATGCCCGAGAACCGAACTGTTTTCTCAATTACCCCGTTATATGAAGATAAAAAGAGCACTTGGTGGAGAATCCTCATCTGGTCAAACTCTCAAGTTCACGTCACTTGTATCAAACAGGATTCCGAGTTTCTCATTTTCAACAAGGTTCATCAGGAGTGTTATCTCGTGTACAATCTGACGGGGTTAAGACAATACCAGTTTGCGTCAGATTGTGACTGGTCGATTGTCCAGAGACAATAAGAATGGAGAAGAATCGCACCAGTAGGGTGCGTTGTTAGTCGAGGTTGACCTCATTTTTCGCTATGACACAGTGTAACGGGATGCCCATAAAGAATGTTAATGTGATTCGAATAGCTATTTTTCCCTCGTCCGTACTGTATTGCTGCTATTCTAGGTACAAAGCGTCATGCTGAATATTCAAGATATTCATTTAATCTACTCCTAGTGTGATAGAATATGTATGTTATAAACTAGTGAACTTTCCCCTTTGTTGGGGAATGTTAATTGCAGCATGATAAACGTTTGATATATTGTATTGTAAAATTTGATTATATATATATATATATATATATATATATATATATATATATATATATATTCACGAAACGTTTTAATTTTGCTAGTATTTTTAATCAGGCCTTCTTAATCTTAGATCTTTAAATAGTACTTTTTTAGACTATCTTATTCGTTCTCGACACGTATTTCTAGCATTACATCCAAAGGAATTAAAAATTAAAAACCGAATTCACAAACATTAGTGGGATGGAAATGCGACTGTCCAAATGTCCGGACCTTTTTTTATTATCGTTAGACTTGCGTATATTTTTATTCCGCTTCTTTGAAGATGTTTTTTATGCTTCCTAAAACATACCACAATTCATATAGTTAATTGATTGAGACAAGACAGGTCATTACCGTTCGCTTCTTCGTATAGACACGAAGAATACAACTGGTGAAAGAAATTAATTTATCTGCTGATATTATCTTCGAAGAGTCATTACTTGAACCTAGCAGTCGCTCGGCACGAGGCAAAGAAAGACTGCGTCAGGTGCCGTCGTGGCTTGTAAAACAATCCTCGCGCGATGAAGCATGCGCTGTTGGCAAAATGACAGTAGTGAGTTTCCTTGTTCCAAGAATTTTAAACAAAAGTAGTTAGGCGGAAGTTCCGACTCGACACTATCTAAAAGTGTCATTTGTGTACGCGAGAATGTGTACGTTGCATTGCCGAGCTTGAGAAAAAAATGCTTCATGTGTTACAATTGTATCTAGGGTTTGCTGCCTACTTTTATATTGAAAACGAAACATCCAACATGAAGGAAATGGATAAAGAAAGTGGCAATGTTATAAAAAATCTTGCGATTCAATGCTGTTGATAGTAATTATAAATAATGAATTTTAAATTATATAATATTTTTTGGTGCTGATACTGAAATATTACTGTTTTTTGCCATAACTTATGAAAAGATAGGTTATATATTCAAGTTAAATAGTATCAGCCTCTATTTGTTACACATGGATAATTGCTTTCGACATATGATTTGATTGCAGACGGTTTCGTTGAACTTGGTTTGCTCATAAAAAGTTCCTGTATGCTAACATATCAAGAAATGTAACTTTTTATGAGATAACAAGAAGTGTGAATGTTTTGTGCCGGAACTTGTTATTATGATTAAAATAGATATCGATTGTAAAAAATGCATTTAAAATTGCGAAATTGTTTGTCAGAAAGATCTTTTTTTCCTCTCCACAACTTGCAACAGATCCCATTGATGTTGGGAGTGCAGCCAGAGGTAATCTGCGGTTGTCTCTTATAACGTGGCTGTGAAACGCTGGGTGCGCCGCCCAGTGCCTCCGTTACGCTTCGCTTGGTGACGCGCGCCTCACGCACGCGTCCGCACGCAGCACGCGCCGGCCGCTAACGGCGTCGCCTGCCCTCTGCGAGCCTGCACGCGTTGCGCTCCTGGCGTGGCCTCCGACGCGCCACATCTATGCCTTTCGTGGGTTTCCGCTCGTTTTTGGTGATGGAGAGGAAATATTTAAGAAAAACATTTCTCGCTCGTATGTGAATCCAATGTGATGATTTTGTGTCGAAGCATGAAATCCATGACGGTATGTCACCTAATGTCACAGAATGGTAGGCTATTTGTGTCATTACATGCTGGACACGCTTTCACTTGTAATATACTAGTTAATTTGGTACATAGCTTCCCCATAAAAATCACCAACTAGTTAATTTGGTACTAGTTAAAAATAATATATTAAAATTAAATTGTAAAAAGTACTAAAATGGAGGCGCAACTCTTCTTGTCGGATGTTCTTTCGGGCTACTGCCAACTCCAGAACACGTGATGGAGAATCTAATCTAACATGTGTGATGAAGAGTACAGTCTTCCAATGTATTATCAGGCGGCTTATGAAAGAAAATTTGTACGTTTGCTAGATCCTATTCTAGAACACACGGTTCAATTTTTATAGATTTATATTAGAATATAATATTATAGTCGAAATTGTCCTTTCAAAGGGGCGCATCCTGTTCGCACTATCGTATATGCTACACATAAGATTATCCTGTAAAACGATAATTATCTTATGGGGTGGCAACACTGAGTATTAACCTTTTCCTTCCGAGTGATCCAAGTGGTAGACTGCATATTGTAAACAGCGGCGTCCGAGCAATAAAGCGACTGCGACCTGTGTCAATTCATTGCCTCATTGGCGTCACCTGCATCGGAAGCTTCGGCTCGGCCCGGAGCGGGACACGTGATTCAAGCGGCCACGGCTAGTTCGCAGAAAGAAACACAAACATATTTTTCGACACTTTTAAAAATGTTCTGGGACGTATTCTCAAGCAAATCATAATTTCCCTATCACGAGACCGAGACGCGTCAAATGACAACTTCATTCGTTTCGATTGGTGGACGAGAAGCGGTCTAACCGTGAATGATGGACGGACGGACATACGCAATTTACTCAAATACTGCATACGGGTGTAGGTGATCCTTCCTGTATCCTAGAGAAAAGGAAGCTCTTGCGTTAAGGACTGCATAATTTTAATTCACAAGTTGCACAACAAATTATATTAACTTGCAGCTTTTAGGAGATCTTGAACCCCAATCCTCCCAAAAAGAAAATGGTTTGGAACGTGAATCATGAACCAACCAATTTTGCTTGTGTAACATATTCAAAACTCGTAATTAGTTTTAGAATCACTGTAAACATTTTTTTCTCAACAAAAGTGAGCAAACCAGATCCTGAGATGCTGTTTGACTTGTTGCCTGATATGAATCCTGTCCGTGTGTTGCTTTTTGTGATGAACAAATTGCATGGTCACTCTGATGCGTGCCTGGAGCAATGTGGATAATGCGTGTCTGGCCCTGTGTGTGGTGACTGCAGGTGAGGATGAGCGGCTCCGGCCGGCCGCGGCCCCTGCGTTGTGGTCTCTGGTGGACAGTGCCGAACGGTTACCTTACGGAAATTCTATGGCTGCAGTTCCCTTTGTTCGAGCTGCAGGTAGGTTCGAAATAAGTGCACGGAAGCATTTTTACAATGACTTTTTTTTTATTATCAATTCACAACGCTTGATGTGATTTGTCAGTGTCGTTGTCTTATCTTGCTTGCCTCTGTGGAGAGGTAGTTAACTGTGTAGAACGTATCACGCTCGAATTAGTAAGTTATCGCCACTGTCCGCACGTAAGAATGAGGTGTTGTAAACTGCCCCTTTGAATTTTCTGAAATACGGGAGATCCTGCTGTTCCTTCATCATACTTTGGACATAATGCTTGTTTCCATTCACTGCTTATTTTTAACATATTCTGGGAAACATGTGTTTTCGTTCTTCGATGAAACAATCTCTTATTTTTCATTTTTAATCAGGAATTGCAACAGGAATTGATAAATTAAAGGTGAGAAAACCTGTAAGCGACGCGTTACAAGTTAAGACTTTCCAGTGCCATTTGATCGGGTGGCAACTCAGCCTGCTCAAAAGTATTTGCACCACGTGTGAAAGTACTGGACGACGTGTGGAGGTGGTTTCCTATTGAGGAATCCGCATTTGCGAACTCCCTACACAGTCACGTATGGTTCTACAAGAGCCCTCACACTACTTGTACCTGCGGACGTAGTGACACTTGAGGGGATCAATTGATTTGGCCGTAAATTTCACCCCCTCGCCTCACACCCTCCCCACGTGCGTCACTTCTCTGCAGGAAACACGGCCTGCTCTGCTGAGCGATGTGCTACGTGCAGAACGGCGATACATATGGTAACAAAACGACGGATCTGCCGCACACTTTTCCACCTCCGTCTGGGTGTACGTGAGTCATTACGGCTGCCGTGTAGTTGGCAGAGGCAGTCCGATTGCTTCGCCTTTGAGATCGGCATCTTTGTCACACTAGATTTTTTCTGTGGGGTCACATGAAGTATTTGAAATACCACTGACAAGAAATCTCGGTCAGAGCTTCTGGCCAGAATTTCAGCCGCAGTTGACTTAATTTTGGCCAAAGGAGGCCGTTTCCATGTATGCATCAGATTTAAATGGCTGCCACTTGGAGTAATTTCTATAGTCCAAGCTAAACAGTTAAGGTGAAAGTGCCGTTTTCAGTGGGCCACTTGTCTCCTGTGTTTCGTGTACCAGACGAGCACCAGTGTCACCTAACAAGCAGAGCATATTCCTGTTAATACTGCATAGTAATGGAGAAAATTAAAATTTATCAAAAAGTGCGATTAAAACATGAATGTAAATATGGGTTATATTTTCTGGCTGTGTGACAAATTTAATCGAAATAATGTGCGAAATTTTACTTGTTAGTAAAATTATATTTGGCATTAAAAAATTAAATAGACATTTTTGCAGGAAATCCCAAATCCTTATCTGTAATACTTCTGTAGTGTTTTATTGTCAGAATCTGCATGAAACTATTTTTCTTTTTGTCTTAAACATTGTTTCAAATTAATATTGTGGCTGAGGGGCGTTTATTCCATGCAAGCAAGGGAAGCATTGCTTCCCATATCATTTCCAAGGATATCGTACATTTAAATACCACTTGACTTGTAATTTAGAATCATTTACTTGTATTCCAAGTAAAAACAGTTTAAATTGGGCGCGACAATCTTATCTTTCCAAAATTAGCACGTAATTCTTATTGTCACCTACTGATAGAGTTGAGTTTGCCTGTAAAGCTCTTCGGAAGCACTGAGCTGACTGCTTCCAGCGCCTCATAGAGAAATGCTATTATCAGCAGATACGGAGGCGCGTGTGGTGAGGCCCGCATGTGCTCATCGGTAGTATAAGTTATTTTTTCTTCGAGTTCTTATTTTCTTGTGCTGCAAGATGAGATATTTGGATACTGAAAAAGATACTTCTGTTTCAATTTTCTTATTATTGTTTTTAATGAAATTTTTCCCTTAACAGAAAATCTATTCAATCTTTTCCAAAGTAAGAGTAATGTCATTGGTTACTGTGTAGAACAAATAAACAAGTTTCAGAAAATAAAACCAAAAAGGGATTGTTTTGAAGAAGCGCAAAGATTCTTGATAATACTGGTGATATAAAGCATAGTTATCGCAGACTTTTCTGGGAAATAATTAACATTGTAGAGCAACTGAACTCAAGGTTCTGCAATTCCAAATCCCTGATGTTTTTAGAACTCACTAATTTCGAGAACAATAACCAAACGCCCTTCCCACGAGATGTCCTAAATTCGTTAATACAGAGCTAAGGAACGCTTTTCGATGTAGTCCCTTTGCGCTCAGGATTGAGGGTCCTGTACAGTGTGACTGATGGTATTAAGAAACGAAGTGCTCAAGAATTGTGCTTTGTTCGGGAAAATAAACTGGAAAAAGCATACTCGGAAGTATTGAAACTATGCTAACTTGTTACGATTATTCCGGCAACAATTGGATCCGTTGAACGCAACTTTTTGACATATATACGTTTAAAAACGTGTATATGTCGAAACTGAGAAATTTTACTATTCAAGACGGATTTTCTAATTTTGAATGGATTTTCAGTGTTGAAAATTCATTTATTAAAAGACTGAGTGAAAGTCCTAAATTTTACGACAGTGTCATCGCTTATATTGCGAAGCAAGACGGAAGAATCGCTCTTTACTACAAATAAGGTATTTACAAGTAGTTTAAGTTATCCAATTGCCGTCATATCCATGCGAAAAATTAAAAATCTTCCATCTGAAATGTAATTGCTTCTCCAGAAAAAAAATTCACCACACACCACTGTTGTGGCTTGTCTTTACGTTGCCACAAGCATGTAAATTGAATATAATACGCTTAAGCGATTTCTAAAATGCAGACGCGGAAAGTGGGATGTGAGTAAAAGCCTGGTATGTTTACAAAAAACCTTACGTAGTGGATAGAGTATTCAAGTGAGTAGTGTATTGATACTTATTTTCCAATGATCTACATCGCAACGTGTTTTCTTTTTTCTTCACTTTTTCTTCTATGAATCTCGGGGAGGAGAGCTTCAAGTTTCTCGTAGCTGAGGAACTCGCATTGCCTTAATCCGGTCGTACCGTGGAGTTGTTTGAGGCGCGAAGTGCTGCGGGTTCATGGAGAGGCGCGGGCGTGGGAGCCCGGCGAGAAACTGGGCCAGTGTGCGGGGCGACGCTCCCACGCGTCCTGGCGGACACGCCCCCAAGCCACGACGTAATTTAATTAGCTTAATTCATATGATTTACGTAAATTACTTGTTTCATACTCTTGAGCTCAAATATACTGGGTTGTCTTGAGATTTCTTAACCTGGCAGTTTACTGTCAATTAACTAGATGTTCTTGAACGTTCTATTTCACCCATTTGATTTTGCGCAGCTGTGAGGTCAAATTAACAGATATAACTGTCGGAACTTTTCATTTAGTAAGGTATTGCATATGCAAAGTACCTTTCAGTATGAACTGAATTTTTCGGTAAGCCTTTTTCCTAATTTTATAAGATTGTGTCCTGTCAAGATCAGTGTTTTGTAGTATTGATTTCGTACATGGGTTTATCTGCAAATAAATACTCGGCAGTGTTTCCAAAAGTGAATTGCATTTTTAGCTACTTTCTTCTCGACAAGAATACACATAGTACCCATTTCAGCAATAGTTACATTAAATGAAAGATGTATATGCACAGTGAATGATGTATTAGAAATCACACCCAAATACATTAAATATTCGCTATTCTCATCCTGTTGAAGCTGTTTGCAGCATATTGCCGAGAATTGTTCTTGCAAAGAGCGTCTAGCAGAGTCTTTCGCCAAGAACCTGGGGCTGTGGAGCAACTTCTCGCCTCAGCCGCTGCTGCCGCCGGTGGCGTCTGCGGCGGGGGCTGAGCGGGGTATCTCCCCTCGACCGCGCCGGGATCTTCGCGCGTCCCGCCCCCGAGCCCTCTGCCGCCGCCGCCGCCGCCGCCGCCGCCGCGGGCGCTGATTAATGAACGCGCGCCGTGAAGGCATCCGTTAATTTGTCGGCGCGAGCGAGCGGCACCCCGGCGGCGGCTGCGCGCGCAGGGCGGCTCGGCGCACAGTGCTCCGAAAGACGCCTGCGCAGCGCGTTTGGTCTTTTTCGAAGCAAGCGTTTCAGCCTTTTAGAATAACTTTTAAAATAAGTAACTTGTAAATGAAGGAGAAACGCCATAGATGTAAATGTCCTTCATTTCATTAGTCTGTTTACGTCAAAGCGGAGAGATGATCGAGCCAAGAGATGATTCTAGCCAAGTTTTCCTTTCATGCTTAAAGAAAATATATTGCTGATGTATTTATCCATTATGCTGTGTTGCTTTTTCAGTATTTAAAAATAAAATGTAGGTTTTTTAATTTATCATTTTGACCTTCTTATATTAACTAGAAAGCTATCAGTGATGTCAGCTCTGTGGTTTAAAATTGAATTACTTTGTCAGTTCTCTTACCGTTTATAGCTCCCTCTCAAATATTATTTCGTAACTGGAAAAACAGGTATTGCCCCTTTGATATCCATTATTTCTAATTTCCGAGCATTTCCTACATCCATGTGTTCTGAACCTGTGGGTATGCCGTGTCTTTAATTTTCACTGTGTCCTCTCGGGATCCCGTTTCGGACCAGTGTGCTGCGCGGAGCGTGGCAGGACGGGACGGGACGGAGCGGGGCGTCAGCAGCAGCTGGAGGAGCCGCGCGGGCGGAGAAGGGCGGTGTTTGCACTCCGCGCGCCCGGGAAATCATTAGCTGCAGCGCCAGCGCCCCCCGCCGCCCACGGCGCGCCCCTTTTTGACGCCCCGGCCCTCGTCCTCGTCCCGGAGCTGGCGCGCGCCACTCATGGCACCTCCTGGGGCCGCGCCCTGGGACTGAAGCGTTTTTCTTAAAAGCGCCCGGGCAGGGTTCTCGTGGCGCTTGTGCCTGTTGTAGAGACCTTTGAAAAGTCATTTTACATTTTTCATGCGTGTAGAATGCGATTTTATCCATGGTGTACTCTACCTCCCCAAATAATCAAGGACAAGTCATATCAATATCAGCGCCATATTTGATATCAGTGCCTTTACGTATGACTAAGCAAAAAATATTAGACCTTCGAAGGTATCGATAATTTTTCATGATAATTGTGAAGTAACGTTATGTTTAATGCCAAAAAATATTTTGTTCCGATTTTAAATTAAATTCTTCGGAAAGATGAAGGCGAATACGATTTACTTTTACAAGAGAGTACCGTAATGTTTTTCGTACAAAAATATGTACTCAAATATAACCTTCAAAGATCTGTAAGAATACTAGTTTGTTTTTTGTGTATACTGCTTCCGTGGAATAGTGTTTTGAATAACACAACCCTCAATTTTGCACTTTAAAGGAAAACTGTCGATGGCTGAGTATTTTTGTGACGTACGCCCGCATCTGCCGAAACAGGGCCGCCTTCCGCTCCAAAGTCCGCGTAACTTGGAGGCGCCGCCCCCGCGCACCGGCGCCCTCGCAGCGCTCGCGGCCCCTCGCGCATAAAACGGCGCGCGCCGCCTCCTGCTTGCTTTAATTAAACCGGGGCAGCGGCGGCCGGGACGGGGAGGGGCGGGCGGGCGGCGGCGGCGACGCCGACGTCGGAGGAGGAGGACCGCCGCCTCCGAGGAGCGCCCGCGATTAAGTTGATTGAAGGAATTGCGGCGGCGGCGGCGACGCAGGGCAGCTCGGTCGACTTCGCCGCCGGCTGCGGCCGTGTGCGACAGGCTGGCTGGCTGGCTGGGACGCGCGCGTCGCCTGTGGCGCACGGGTCGCTGCCGCCGCGCCGGTCGCCGCTTGCCTGCCGCCTCGTGCAGTATTCACCGGCGGCCACCGCCGGCTGTCCCCCCCATGAATAGTTAACCCGCGCGCCGCTGGTCGGTCGCCGGTGGCGATCCGGCAGCGCCGAGCGCCGCCGGGTGAAGTATGGTGGAGGCGGTGGCGGGGACGCCTAGGAGGCGGGTGGCGAGTCTAGTAGCCCTGTTGGCAGCGAGAGGAAGTAGCGGAAGGAGCGCCAGATGCGGCACCGGGCGATTGGGGTTGGGGCGACGGTGAGCGAACTATATAGCCGGTAGCGATCCGCTGCGGGACACTGGCGATGGCGTTTGGGTCGCCGGGTCACCGTGAGGAACCCCTTCCGTTGCACAGGTCGATGCGGCCGTGTGGGTGCCAGGACGTGCGCCTGTGACGGACACAGAGGGAAAAGTTTAATTCTTCGTTAGGGTCGGGACAAGATGTAAATAGTTCACTGTGGGTGACTTAGCTCTCCCTCTCAGCCATAATGTTGTACGATTGAAGTAACTCTTCTAGCATGGAATGTCTAGTTATGATACCCAAACAAAAAAGACTGACGTTCCCTAATGGATATTGGATAACAAATTTTGTTATCCGAGCTTGTAATGAATCGAATCCGAATATTGCAAGCGCCATTAGAAATATGTTTTCTATTCGTGAGGTCGTTAAAAAAGTTATTTCCATTTTCTTGTTAAACAATCCCAAAAGAATAATTTACTTCATTTATCTCAATCGCATTTCCCAAGAGGTCTTCTTTGTTAATGTCAAGTAAACAAATGTACTGTATTGCTCTGCTCTTTCATCAGATCGTTGGCTTCACATCCTTCTCTGTCAACGCCCGCAGTAAAGCACACAGGATGTGTTTTTCTAACTGCCTGTCATTAGCTCTATGGATACGTGCATTATAGAGAAATAAACGCCACGGAGCAATCGGTCGCATCAACATGCTCGCGCCGCCCGGAGATGTTTGTTGACACGCGCGCGCGCGGCGTCGCACGAGCTGCCAGCGCCAGAGATTAGCTGTGCATTCCGAGCGGCGAGCGCGGGCGCGGGGGCGGGCGCGAGGTCCGGCGCAGGTGGGAGGAGGGCGAGGCGTGCATGCTGATGCGCCGCCGACCGGCATCGTTCTCGCATTAGCCCGCGCCGCGTCGCTTCGGCCCGGCCCGGCCCGGCCCGACGCGCGCGCGTGCCCGCTCACAAAACGCGTCGTTTTACGCGGCGTCGCGTTCGCACGCGAACGGCCGCCGCTTGCGGCTGCTGGCGGACGAGACGCGTCGCTGTACGCTTCGCTCCACCCCCACCCCATCCCCCACCCCCACTCCGGTGGCCGGTGGCCGTTTGGGGCAGCGCGGACCCCGTCGACAGCCCGACAGCGCCGTTGTTTCCCGCCATCACCGGACTCAGCTCGCGCGCGCGTAATGCGCGCTCTGCTGCTTCTGCTTGCATTCCGACGCGTCCTCTGCCCTGCCATGCCCGCGCTCGTTTCACCTCCTCGCTTGTATTCGTGCTGCTGGTGCCCCTTCGCTTCCTCTCACCCGCCCGTTACCTTTAACACCCCCCTTTTTATAATTCTCTTTGAACTCTTTCATCTTTCTTTCTTTCTTTCTTTTTTCCCTCTCGTCGCCTGGTATGTCTTGCCTGTTCCTTTGACGTCGCCTGTCATTGTCTTTCTTATTCACCTGTTTTGCTCTAGTTTCTTTACCAGCTTTCTCACTTTTACTCGCTTTCAGATATTTCTCGCTTCTCGTTTATTTCCCTGGACGCTGCAATTCCCATCTCGTCGACGCTATCACGCTATCTCTTCTGACGTCATCATTCGAAATGGAATTACATCATTCCTCGGAGACTTGCCACTTCTTCGTCCACCGCCCACTTTTTCCGACTGCACCCCTCGCCCTTATGTGCCGCTCACCAAAAACGCGTCGTTTTTACGCCACGTCGTGTCCACTCTGCGCGCCGGCCTCGCCGCCTCCCGTCAGGGTCGCGTGCCCCGCGCTCGCGGTATTTATGGGCGCTGTCGACGCGGGGCGGGGCGGGGGCCGGGCGGGGGCAAGCGGCCACAGGGCGACCGCGGCGCGACACGCGGGCAGCTGCGTCGCCGACAAGCGACGCGACGCGACGCGCTGCGCACGTGCGCGCTGACGTGGCTGGCGGTGGCCGCGTGCCGCGACCCTTGCGTCACCACCGTCATGTGCGTCCGCGCGCGCCGCTGACGGTCGCCGCCCGGGACCTCGAACCCAGCGCCATCGGCTCGCAGCACCCGGCTGGGGAAGCTTCTCAGCCGTGGTGCCCGGCCACCCCCGGGGAGAGATTCCGCTTGAGTTGGTTGTGGTGGCGTCCCATCAGGTGATACTCTTTGGAAGTCCCAGCGTTTGGATGGAGTCCAGCCATTCGCGGAAAAATGGATGTTGACTCGCTTCGTGGAAATTGCTGATGGCATACAGAAGCGGATTTATAGAAAGGCGGGAAATTTCGTGAAGTCGTACGTGCTAATCCGTGTTATCCTGTTGTTTTTGCGATAGTTTCTTGTTTCATTTCAATGTTTTCTTTTTAGTTCCTAATGGATATTTGGAATAACCGTTACCTTTATTTTCTACTTTTTTATGCTCTTCATTTTCTTCTATTTTATTAATGTTAAATCTTTTTCGTAGTTACTTAATGTAAACTCATACATACAGACATAGCCTTTTCCCAGAACACATGACACTTGACATCAGCGACAGTTACGTTTCGTAATTGAAAATCTGGGTCCGTACGTGTTCAGAAGTGGAAGAGCGACTTAACTATGCCTTTAACGTCCCGAGGAATTAACTGGCTCAGCTTATGTATTTTCTGAGTTTGTGTTTTCTTAATGCCTCCCTTTGTCTCGGACCATAGTTGAGTCGTAAAGGCACCTCGCGCACGATGGCATCCGAAGGCGCGTGCGTCTGCTTTTGACAAGTGGAACAAGCGAGCGGCTGGTGTTTGTGAAAGGCCGGAGGCGATTCCGCAGGCGCTTTAAGTGCGCGGGCGTGCCTTGCTCTGCTGCTACCTCCGCCGCCTCGCGATCCGCGAGCGCAAGAGCGCGGCCCTGCGTGCGTCAGTGGTGGCGGACGACGCGGGGCGCGCGCATCGGCGTTTCCTCGTCCCGCGCTCGCCTCCCACAGCCAAAGACAGCCGTATTTCCTCGTTCTTCTGAAAACCTTTGGGGTAGAGGGGATGTTCCCGAGGAAAATAAATATTCGACGTATTATAATATGAATAAAATATACTCCGTTGCCCTTCAGAGATCTTAATGGGTTACACTTTTACGTAATCTCGCAGTCGGGAAAAGTGTACTTCATTTGCAATACGATGGCTGCAATACGATGCTGATACGATTCAATTAAATCAACGAAATGAATCAATCTTACTGATTCCTACCGTTCACTGCAAATGGCATAAAGAAGATTCTTTATGATCGTAGTAACATATGTCAACGTTATAAATGACTAATTTCTGGCGATATCCTCATAACTAGCGGACGAATTTTGATGGTCTAAAACATCGCCAAAAATGATCAATAAAATTCTCTTCAAATGCTTCCAAAGGCCCTAAAACAAAGAAAAATGACGTAAAAATGTAATCAAAACCAGTTCAAATGAACTCAAGCTCTTGGATAAGTTACTGATGTAATTGAGGCTTCCATTCGTTCAAGTGAATTCAGCGTGCAAATGTTTGGTTTGGACTGTTCTTTACCAGGAAATCTCTGTCTTTAGTTATCACCAAATCGGCAGAACCGACCATTGCGCTGATTGGTGTCATAGCAACCTTAGATTACATACAACGGCTGACATTACAATTTCTGAACGAAGAAATTGAATAGACTGCTCAGGAATTCTTGGAGAACATTTGTTGCATCTCGTAAATATTTTAAGCAAGTACCATTAAAATAGATATATTTTAAAATGTAATTTACGTTCCTTTCAAATCCCCATACAATTTTGGAAATAATTGCTACCTTAATCCACATTAGCTACTACCGTCATTTCATAATAAAGATGCTTTCTGAACTATAAAATTGTGACGATCTCAAATTACACTATTTTGGCAGTTTTGCCATTGCTGATGTCTTTAGTAACACGGCAATAATATTATGTAGTGTTTGAATGTTAGTGTCACTATTAACGAACAAAAATTTGGCGTTATACTGCATGGGTACCTAACTAATCATTTAAAACATCAAAATAGGATATGTCTAATTTACTTCTTATGTTTTGAATTGATTACACCTGTAACAGCAATCATTGGTAGATGTTTTGGTGAGCAAAGGGTGCGTCGAATGTTCCACTTTGTGAAAGTGCATTCCGTTGCCTTACGTTCATTTAGGTAAACCGTCCCAAAGCTACTGGGCAACGCGCACTTCTCGGGCGGAAAGTGTTAATGAGAACGCAAAACCGCTTGAAATAGGCAGCGAAGCTTGGAGTTATCGCGTGTCGTTCATGGTCTTTTTGTCTGTCCTGTGCACTTGTACAGTGTGACGACACGCGCAAAATCTGGCGCCCCACATCCCGTCAACCGGCCTCGGTCTCAGTGCTGGCAGTTCGCAGAGCAGACGGAAGGTACCCTAGATGTTACCCTACGCGTCATCATTTGAGCTAAGAGTAAGGACAGCTTCATAATCAACTTTATCGGGGAGAATGATTTTTTTTTCTGTAGAAGTGTGGAAAATGTAAAAATGAACCTTTCAAAGTATTAAAAATTTAGCTCATTCAAACTGTTGAAATGTTTGCATATCTACGTTTTATTAACTGAAATTAATACAATGGTGATTGTGAAATATGTATTGGCGCATCCGGTTTCCTTGCTAGAGTCGTTCCTGTTACTAAAGAAGACTCCACTTCTGAAAGCATTTTGAAAGAACATGGCTCTCGAGAACAGTGCGGAATTGTCTACTCTAAACGCTCGTTTTATGAGGTTCTCTCGTGTGGTCTATGCCGAAGATCTTAATTCGTCCAACAAAGCAACCGCCTAGCGAAATCGTCGGCCGCCAATCGCGCTCGCGGTGTTTCTGGAGCGGTCGCGTGACAGCGGAGAGCGGGATGGGAGGGGCGGGCGCGGCCGCCGCCGCCGCCGCCGCCGCAGGTGGGTCCACTAGGCGCTGCGATGGCTTAGAATGTGAGAAGCGTCCCGATGCTATCTCCGCGCGACGGCTTCGATGCGCTTTGGCCTTTTCCGGAGGGCGCGCCACCGCCGCCGCCCCCGCGCACTAATCACCATGCGGCCGCCTCTAAACGAATCCCGTGGGTCGATGGGGCTGCCCGCGCCCACCGCCCCGCCCTCTGCGCTGTGGCGAGGCCGCGCTGATTTTAATTGTAAAACGACGACCACCCATTGCCCTGCTCTCTTGCGCTCGCACCCAATCGCCCGCCCGCCCTTCCCGCTCGCTCGCTTGCTTGGCTTCGCGCGGGCGCTCCGGGGCTGCCTTGCATGCCTGCTTGCTCGTTCTCCTCGTTTATCTTTTCCTATTTCCTTACTCACCACCTCGTGCTCTTAGCCTTTCCTTCTTTTTTGTGAGCCCCTGCAATGTCGAGTTCTTCCCCGGTATCCAAAAATACAATCATAGAATGTGTAACATGAGGTGGACACCGGCCTTTTCTGGCAGTGCCTCAATGGCACACACTGTGCGGAGGAGTGGGGATGTGTATGTGAGCAGAGGTCAGGTATCGCAGAGTGGGTCACAACACAGCAAAGTTTTTTAATTGAGATTACCATTCAATTATGGGAAAACTATAAAAAATATGGTTTATTTTCACCTTGGATTTGGTTTTGCTAAGTTGCAAGAATCTTTTTTCTTCTTCTTCTTTATTTCTATTCTGGAGAAAGGCCCTCGCATTCTTCTGTAATATATATTCTTCCTTCAAATTAAATAATCTGACATGTTCTTCGAATAATTAAAGGATTTATTTACAAAGTGGCATATCTCCAAGAAATACAATTTTTCAGAAAAGAAAATTATTCATATTCCGGCTTATGGCTCAAAATAGGATTAAACTATTTTCGGATACGGTTTTAGGAAACTCCGTATTTGAAATATTTGGCAGCATCTTAAAGAAGCTACTTAATAATATATTTATGAGTAAAACTAGGAAACAAATGTAAATGTAAATGGAAAGAAATTATGTTTGGAAATACTTCAATTATGTCGTGCAACGTTCGTAGATTTGAAACTTTGCACAATCCATTTACTGTACTGTTGTGGTCTTATCGTCTTATCTGTTGACCCCAAACTCATACATTTACCGTTTCTACCCAAACAAGATAGCATAATTGTGCATTTCTAGCGCATTCCGTTAACCTGACTTCCTTTTTGACCTGTACTAAATGATGGCCTTAGGTAAGCTGATAGAACGTGTAACATTATTCATGTGATGACTTTCTAATTATTTCTAAACTATCTTCACTTCACTCATTATTTGAAAAACGATAAATGCGTTTCTTCAGAAATTTTCCTTATTTTATTGCTTGCCCGTTGTGTCCATACCATATTAAATGTTTTAGACAGAATGTTTAATGAAATAATTCTTATTATATTAATTATATTATATTAATTTATATTAACTTTTTGGAGAATATGGTCTGTATTTAGATATGTCAGTTATATTTCATTGAGTGCCGTATACGCATGACATAAATCAATTGATGTATCCATCCACTCGTGCTGAATTTTTTTTGCAACATAATTTTTAAGAACGCCAGTGTATTTGATGGCATACCTTGATCGCATGATTTTCAAGACAGATATCTTTAACTTCAACCATTATAGTCTGAATAATAATTAGATATAAACTTATTTGTTGATTCAGTTTAATTGTTTATTTCAAAATCACGTTTCTCCTATTATCAAAATATCATTAGGGTGATATTACTGTTGACATGAATCGTGCACCATTCAGTGTTGAAACCAAACGCTTTGGAATGAGCCCGTGTCCTAATTGACATTGACATGTGTGACAAATGTGAGGTGTCTTCCGCCTTGAGGGGGTTCCTCAGGAGCTGTCCGTTGGGTAGCGGTGCTTCGCGAACCCCGGCGGTGCCCCGAGCGCCGACGACGCGGCGCCGCGCCTCTCGCGCGCGCGCGGCCGGCGGCCGTGCGGCCGGATGCGCGACCGCCGCCGCCGCCGCCAGCGCAGTCGCCGTCGCCGGATGCGCGCGCCTTAGGATGCTACCTGCGCACGGCGCGCGTGACGCCACGCGGGCCGCCCGCCCTCCGCCCTCCACCCGCCCGCCGGCCGACACGACGCGACGCGCGCCTCTGGAGCCGCGCCAGCGCTTTGTCTATCCCGCGCCCGCTGCCCCGCCGCCGCCGCCGCCAACGCCGCCGTTGAGATTTTGAGCAACGGCGATGTCGCGATGGTGGCGTCTCCGAGGTTTCGTCAGCGACCGCCCGCTGCATGACAATCTCCGCCCCGTGCCTTCCCGCGCCCGCCGCTGCGGCCTCCCTCCGACACTCTCGCGTGTCGAACGCCCCAACCCCCACCCCCCACCTCATCCCCTCGCGCCAAGCTGAGAGGTCTACGCGCCTCGCCCGCGGTGATAATCCTCTCTCACTCCACGCAGCTGCCGTATATGGGCCACCCTCCGAATGCTCACCTTCCCTGTTTCTACGTTCCTCCACTCACCTCCCCCCTCTCTCTCACACACACACTAACACACACACACACACACAATCTCGCTCATCTTCGGATACCTTAAAATAATTTATACTCCGGTTTAATATTTGTGTGTGCTCATTTCTCATTTAAAATCAGGTCCGAAAGAGGGGTTTCTGTTATTTTTCTACCACGCTGATTTCACCCAGTGTTTGAAGGTGAATAGGAGCATGACTAGTATTTTGATTTCTGAATATTGAGAAAGAAAAAATTAAGTCATACCATTCTTTATTCCTCTTCCTTTTTTAAATATTCCGACTCAGTTCTTGTAAACAACGTTTCTACTACCGGTTACTCCGCAATTCTCCCTCTCCACAAACCATTTCCCCTATCGATCTCTCTGATCTACCCTCTCTAGTTGACAATTATCTTCCCTTCCATCAGCTTCCAACAACCACAGCTGCCGCCTGCTGTCATCTGCTTTCGATTCTTGTTACCAACGTCGCACTATTCCCTTTTGGATATCGCTCTGCTGGTTTGCTTTTTCAAATAACTTATAGTGCTGATGTGCAAAGAACATACTCTCTAGCGTCAAAGGAAACATGTTAATTTTACCTATTTTATTTGCCTATTCTGTGTAGACTTACTGTTATGGTAAATAAATATAGAAATTATGTAAACTTTTGAAACAAGTTTGTGTTATTGTTTCTAGTAATCGGTGTTTGGTAAATGAATCTTTGCTTCGGAAGAAATTGTTTAAAAAGCAGCTCTTGGGAGAAGAGTCAGGTTTTGGATTCGTGAAGTAAAGCCGCCTTCGGGCAGCGCGGAAGACCTGGCGACAGGTGTCACTCATGAATAAAACACTGTGCACAACAAAAAGAAATCCGTACGTCCGAAATATACACGCCAAGCGATACGTTTATGTTGAAAAAGGAAGGGAGAGTTTTTAAAGCATCTGGGTGATGTAATTAAGTAACTGTATGTTAATTTATCACACCGATTGCTCGTATTAATTATTCACAATAAGCTCATTTGAGTTCATATATCATTCATTTTATGACGGTGATTAGCACGGTATCAGTACCTATATTCGACAAGAACGGTTGTCTTTCCTCGTAGTGTTGATTGTTTCAATAAAATGGAAGGAAAAGATCCAGAAACCTGAATTATTCAGGATGCTAATGTATGCTAATGTACAGCAGCCCTAACTTAACACCAAACATCTCTGCATGTAGTGAAATCTTGGCCAGTCTCTGTTTGTGGCAATATTCACAGTTTGTATTCACGGGTTTGTACATTTCCGAATATGAGTGGGGGGTGACAGATATGCTTTACAACGGCTGTCTTAATAAAGTACCGCAGAAGAAGTTGGTTTAAATCCATTACAATACAGTCCGTTTCCAATTGTACTGTGATAGATGCAGACTCCTAAAGCAGGATCGGCTTCATGGGTGGGAAGAGGCGAAGGAGGGGGCGTGACGCGCGGTTCCGCGAAGGCGGCGTCCGCCGTGCCGATCGAGAAGCCCCGCGGCGGGGGCGGAGGCGGGGGCGGGGCGTCTCGCCCGAGCGCTGATGTCACCGCGCCGCCCAGGAAGCCCCACTCCAGCGCCGGCTTCTCCGAACGCAGCGCCAGCCCCTCTACGTCCATCCCTCGCTCGGGCTTCCCGCTTCCTACTTGCGGAACGTATTGGGATACCGTCGCGGAAACATTACTGTTCACGATGATGGGTTATGAAAGATACCCTGGTTTAAATTTGGTTGCTTAAAGTGTCTGAAAAGGACGTCTGCACGGTTTCTCTCTCGTTGAACCGTGGAAATCACTTCCTAGAACTTACACCTATTTTCCTACCATATGAATGAAAATACGTCTCTTTTACCCTGGTGAGATATTTCGTCTGTCACAAATGTAACAAGAGAATGGTGAAGTGGAACCTTTTGCCGTGATCACAGATAAAGACGACGAGAATTAGATTATTGTTTCCGAACATATTTCTTGGGAAGTAGGATAGTGATTAGGATAGTGATATAAAATTGTAAGCTTCGAGTAAAATAAATTGTCGCTTGGCAATTTGAAAGAGATAGACCTAAGGAATTAGTTTTTTTCAAAATGAAATATTGCTTGGGCGATAAATGTCAGCGATTAAAGAAACGTAAATCCATGCAGTTCTCTTAAAATGCATCACCGAATTCAGAAAGTGCGTTCGAATTTTATTTCAATTATCTTTTTTGCTGATTCAGAACGTGGCGATATTAGATCATTATTATTAATCCAAAATATCAGTTTCTAAACTGTCAAAAATACTGCAATATATGGAACGTATGCATGCTAAATACAAGGCTAACCAAAACAATAAAGCAATACGCACCAAAAGATCGTAAGGGAAGTCTACGACAGATCAATTCTAATGAGACGGAACGGAAAGTGTCAATTCCTGGCAACAGTGATGACGATGATGGTGGTGGTGAAGTCTACAATAGATACAATTTTAGCGCGTTCCTGAAAGCTTGTGGGCGGCGGAAACCACCCCGTGTTTGTTCGGCGGTATAAATAATTTGTACGTTTGTTTCACTAGAGGCAAGCTCATACGGAAAACCGTACTCCGAACTGTTAAGTTGAAATAAAGTCATGTTCATTTCGAGTTTTCACTACTGTGAAAACTATGTCCACACATCTGTAACACATTTTAGGACGTACCAAATTCAGAAGGTACGAGTATTTGGACAACGATGGATAAGCGATGTATGCAACCCGTGTGACGTGGCTGAAATGCCCACGAAGTCTGGTGAAGTTGGCCTGACGCGTCAGGGAATCTCATTGTGGATGACGGGCACGCTCAGTATTGCCAACGAGGTGTTCGGTTGGAGGGGAATAGAGACAATGGACAATGGAACTGTGCGGTAAACCAAGATTAGATAATTTTAAATTTTCGCGAGTTGTGTGGCAGGATGATTGGCCAATAGTTTTTTAGCCATTAGGAACAGTGGTTTAGGGATAGGAAAGAAGTCATGGAATACACTATATGGTCCGTTCAGGTCAGATGACGATTTTTTTTGACAGGTTCTAAAACAGTAGATTATCGCCGAAGCACAGCACAGCACCGCATCACTCTGCCGAGCCGTAAGGGTAGGAGCGCCAGTTGTTACAGGTTTAAAGTGTTCAGTGCGTATAGATGGAGGTTCGGGATAGTTTTCACGAGTGATTTACGTTGTTCCTATATCGTCACAAGAAATAATATTTTAAAAATTGATACAAATCATGTCAAAAATGTGAGAACATGTTTGCGCCTGAATGAAGTCATTGAACTGATATAAACGAGCAGGCCATAAATAGAGAATTTCAAAGAGCCTGCATTGTTTACATTCACCTCACTTTTAATTAAATTCATGGTAGACAAAATTTTAATCACAGAGCGTTACATGTAAATAATATTTCTTAAGAAGCAAGTTTTAATGTATACTTTTCGTGCATCCCAGCCACGTATATGCATTAATATCATGCGAACAGTTGCCGTAATGACAAGAATAATAGGGAGTAAATTAGCTCAAGCACAAGATAGTCTACGTTTGTGAAATATATGTGAATAATTTCTACAAGTTAATCACCGAGAACGCCCCCTAATTTGGTTTGGCATCAATAATAAAACAAAACCGCTCCCATGACTCAACACATAGTGTGGGAAAATTAAATATACGACGTCTTTAGAATGCAGAGCAAGGATATTAAAATGTTTATGCATTTTTAGATTATAAAAATTAATCTTGTTTTCTAATATTTAGTTATATTTTCTAATTTATTTTTCAGAATTACGTGATTTCTTCTGAAATACGATATAAGCTTCATAGTAACTGAATCGTTCGTATTAGAAACGATGTTTTTCTGTTATTTTCGCATTGTCAATGATTCCTAATTAGTTCATGAACTCACTAATAAACACGTGAGAGTCATTACTTCTATTGCTAATAACAAGAGGTAAAAATGTTACTTTCACTGATTATTCATTTGTATTTTCTTCAAATTTTTAATTGAAAATACAACTCAAAATGTAAATAAACAACACAACACAATAACAACAAACATTTGAATCCATTTTGGAAAGATAGTATTTCATATACTCTAGAGTCCATTATACTAACTTGTAAATACGGCCGCAGTAACGAAGCGAGGACGATGAAAGAATTTTTATGGTTAAAACTTGGTAATCTGTATTCTGTTGACGCTGCTCGGCTGAAGAGTGATGGCCTGCTGTGGAGAGTGAGCCTGCGCATGCAGTTGTGCAGTACTGCTGTATACTTCAGAGGAAATGTTCGGAATACTGGTCAGTTTTGATCACCACACACCTTTGTGAGATGCGAAATAAACTATCAACGAGACTTGTAAATGATCGAAGAAGCATTGAAGCATTGAAAGTAAAGAATAAATTATAAGGGGGACTATCAAATGAGAACTTGTTGACAGTCATGTTTCGTTAGATTATTTGTTGACATTTGGTATTATCAAATTGCTATTAGCAACAGAAAGATGGATGGTTTATTCGTTGTTAAATACTGAATGTAATAAAATTAGATGAGTGGATTTATTAATAGAAAACGATAGTCACTAGAGAAACTGTGTGAATGTTTATTTTCCACGAGGAACGGACGTAATAAAATAGAAACAACAAAATACGCAGGCTTCCCGAATAAAGCAATCGAATTCACATTAACTCCCATTTCTTTCGCAATGGAGAGAAACAATCCTGAATGGCGCGAATTTGTCTCTTCACCACGCGCGTGCGCGTGGTTGCCCGCGCGGGACACCCCTGAGCCGCCGGTGGCGTGGCGCGGGGGTTGGAGAGAGGGGGGGGGGCGTCGTGCTCTTCGGCGACGTAAACTTTTGTGTGCCACCGCGAGATAAAGCGACGCACAATGATGCATACACAACGCGGGTGGAGACGGGGGCCCCGTTTTCCTCGTTCCCAGGAGCCCCGAGCGCTCCGCCGCGTTCCCATCCCCACTCCTCGCGCCGCCCCTCCCCTCCACCCCCCACCAGCCCCCATGGCATCGCCGTTTGCACCGCCATCGGCACTTGTGGCGCGGCGAGAGAGATTTGCGCTGCTGTTGTTTGTAATCGGCCACTGCTTATGGCCGTCAGTGTAATACGCGCTTTCGGACAGATTGTGTACGTTGTTGGTATTATGTATTTTAAAAAATGCCTAACGTGACTGAACTGCTTAGTGTGGCTATGATATACGCCGGTTTTATTAACTTTGGTGTTAGGGCTTATACTCTCAAACTGGCCACTTAGTTGATTCGTATAATTTGGCACAGGAGGAAATTAAAAATCATTTAGATCATCTTAGTTGTCCATCAATTGTTTCAAAATTATTGTGAAATTATTAATGAAAATATGAGCATTGATATTTGCAACGATTCACCATTTGTAGCCGAGAGATCGTTTTGCATGTGTGTTGAAATTGTAAAATGGGGCAATGTTTTTTTAAATCAATATTAGAGTCTTCCGCTGGAGAGATTTGGATTCAACTCACCTTTTTCTAATATTTTCTAGTTATTGAAAGCTCATAGTTTTACTTCCCTCTCAAATAAATGCTTCTCTTAACAGAAAGTTATAGAATATATTTCCCGCACCAGTTTGGAAAGTGTGATTGTGATTTAGTATTTGCATCTTAATCGTACTCTCATATTTTCTTTCTTCTGAAGTTTTTCTTGTTCTGTTCGGTAACCAAAACACATTGGAAATGTACTCTCGGAATCAGGTTTGGCTACACAGAGATCAGCCAATACGAATATTAGTTTCCAAGTGAAACTTACGTATTTTGTGGATGCACAGGAAGAGAATGATGGGTTAATGGAAATGACAATATTTAAAAATCAGCCTAAGCTATAATATATTATACAACGTAATTTCAGTTTATGATCTTTAAACGTATGTATAATAATGAATAATACATTGAATAATAATATTGAATAATACATTTCAACACCATTCGTTTCTTCATTGCAAACAAATGTCGGAATTGTATAGATTAACAGAACGTCGGGAACACTAGCATTTCTTGCATGTGACTGGTACATAGGGAGCAGAAATTATTTAATTATTATTGTATCGTTATCGCACTATAGAAGAAAACGAGAACCGATATTCAGTGTATTTGTACATATTTTTATGACTTATTTTTTCTTTGAGAAATATCGATAAGAAGAAAACATTGGGGGAGAGTCAATGAGAATTTTTGATGTAAAAATAGTTAACTGTGTTGCCCCTCCTACATCCAATAGCATAGAATATGTTTTCAATCTATCGCATATGAAAATGCATTCACTAACATTTTCCTGAAGAACGTGCGCTACTTAAGAATGGCGAGAAATCACCACTATTATAACTAATATAATCAGTTTCATTAACATTATAAAATATGAAAATGAACAGGAGGGACTTGCAGTTTATTTTAACCTAGATATTGGCCTGATATTTTATACTTATTTTAATTTAAAATAATATATTTGAAAAAACATACCTCAGTGTTTCATAGAACATTACAACAAATATCCGGCATGCAGAAATCGAAATATTGGAATTAAAAGTGCTTCTGTTTCTCTAAACGAGGCAGCAAGCCCAGGGAGATGGGCGGCGCGCCGCTTCTCCGCCGCGGAGGAGCCCGTCCGCTGCCGCCGCGCTCTGAAATATTCCTCTCGTGCTCAAGAGCGCGCTGATGGCGTGTCCGCCCTGCGCTGCAGTCGCTATGCTTCGTTCCTCCGTCGCTTTTAAATATGCCGTTTAGGTTATTTTTACCGGTTGGATGCGCGAGTTGTAATTTGAACGAACCTTCTGGTCGGAACGAAGCGGTCGTTCACGTCACGAATTATGTGGCCGCGGTTGAGACTCTGTTTTCGCGTTGGCCACTCGAGAGAATTTTGTATGGACGTGTTGGAATAACTGTTGTGTTTTGGTGCGCAGGAGGAGTGGCATGTGATTTCGATGGATGCGCGGGAAGATATGCTTACAAGGAAGAAAAACCGGTAGGAATTTAAATATTAAAAGCAGGGAAAAATCTTCGTTCGGTATTAAATTTGTAAGGTTTTTGTGTGTATTTACAAATTAAGATAATACGGAATTAACCTGCAAGGATCAGCTTTTCTGGTCTGCCGATAAACGCTTGATATTACAATCTAGAATCCATCCTGAGCTGGGTACCGGTAAATATGTCATTAGTAGTCTTCATTCGTAATCCCTGTATATTTCCGGACCGCTAGTTCCGAAACGATTGAAATGTCAATATTTAGGAAAGATATTCGTATTGGAATAAATTATTTTATGAATTCACCATCAGATTTTTTGGAGAGTCCAAACACAGCGCGAAAGTCTCTCGGTAGCGACGTCTTGCTAGTAAGATTGCTAGCAACATAAATTATGTTGGTAGCACGAGCTGCAGCTTGTAACAAAAGAAAACATAAATTCCGTACTCACCACAATCATAACAAGCGCTGGAAGTGTTGTCCGCTTCACTTGTTTCTCTGTGGTCTGGTTGGTACGGAGATTGCTGGAAAAGTTTTTGTTTCCAACAATCAAAAATCAAATGTGTGGTGATCTATTTTCGTTGCCTGAAGAAGTAGTCGAAATTTCGGACATCGGTTTCCGCAGTATCTGTTCTACAGTGGAAGAAGCGCTTGATAAATTGGTTAGAGCGGGTACAACTATGTATAATGCTAAAGGCGCATATTTCGAAAAACAATCAAGCCATTTACCAAATTTCGTTAATGATTTTTCACATCATTTCCAGAAAGTTTCCCAACAACCCTCGTACCAATATAAATGCATATTTTTAATAGGAATCCCGGACTCGACTCAGGGCGGAGAGACTTTCCTGATGCACTATGTCGTATTAAAGCAAGATAGCAATAAATCAATACTGTAGTTTACTACAAGCACTTTTTGTATCTATTGTCGTTTGTCTCTTAATTAGATTTGGTCTTGAGTGACGTTTGATCAAGAAATTCAACAGAGGTTGTTCAAATTTGGTCATTAACATCGAATTTGCATAAAAGGTTGAACTCGGAACACTTCAGTTGTGTGTGTTGTTTTTTGTTTTTCTTTTTTTCTTTCTTTTTTCTCTTCAGCGTTATTGACTCGGTGGTCAGAATCAAAATAATTTATTATAATCACTATTGAATATCTGTGGTATTGTTGCCGGGTGACCAAATTATTCATATCTTGGCAATTGAACTTTCAGATGTCAGACGTGCATAAGAGGTTGAGGTACAACCACTTGGAAATTGTTGCAGATACTTAAGTACTAATATTAATGTCCACTGCGATGATCTTTATAATTTGTGATTAAATTTGAAGACCTGTTAATGTAGTGTATACTCTACAATACAAAAATGGTTGTTGAGCATTGGGAATAGAATAGCCGTTTATGTTTGTTTCCGTGATTAAACATATCTCTTGTTTAATAGGCTGGAAGTTAGTATGTTGGAAGAAAGAGACGCATGAAACATCAATCCCCCTATGAATGCAATAGACAAGAGTAGATTTTTTTTAAATGGCCTTTAAAAAAGTAATGCGTATCACTGATATCGAATGAGCTCCACCAAAATTTGAAAGTGAAAATTACCCCTGCTAGAACCTATTCTCCCAGCTCTACGCTCCCAAACGATTGTCTTCTCTCCCTTCAGGCGCAGCTAAATTAGTTGTTCTTGTTACGTGCGTATTATGGAGTGTAAGTTCGAATTTGTTCATTTGTATGTATTATTAGGGTAATCTACTTTTACATCAAGTTCATAAAGGTGTATGCTCATGGAAATTAAACCGCAGTTACTCGCTTGCGGTTTTTAACACAAACCATGCGGGAGTTATACATGATAGCACAACGGGCTCGAATTTCTGTATCGAGACCGCTAATATCCGGACAGCGTGTACTCTGGATAGACGTTCAGCTCCCTGTATTGAACTTTTTTTAATGAATGCATTTTTCAATTACCTCCCTTTCTTAACCGCATAAATTTCTTTAATGCTAGGAATTAAAATCTTGCTCTTCCACCACCCGAAACCCGAATGTAAGATATTTCGTGGCCTGCCTGATGAGACTCACGTCTGCGACCGGTTGAATGCCCTTATAAAGTTGTCCAAAAAACTAGAGGTTATCACTTTATTTTCTAGGTTCTGAACCAAATAATTAATTTTCATTCCGAAACAAGAATTATCACTATATTTTCTACTTCATAATTTGAGGCAGTTACTCGCGCTTTCCTGAAAAAGCTCTCACACTAAAGTCTAACGTGCTTTTGCGCGTTCTTCACAAAATATGTTTGCCGGTCATTAATCAAAATTACAAGTCATTTTACTGTACACGAGCTACTGTTACAACACTTTAACATCCCTATTCTTTTCTCCAATTTGAAAAAAAAAAAAAACAAATGAAAAAAAAGTATTCTTTATTAACATAGGAGATGCATTTGTGCGCATGTTCAGTTTATTCGCTTCCTGAGACGAAGTTAAAATGTGGGGTAACCAGCGAGTAACGTGACTTGAGGTACGGGTTGCAATGTGATCTTGGCGTTCGCCTTCAGTAGCGAAGGAATCGTTGCCTCAGACTGGCTCCGAGTGCGTTGGCGAGCCTCCCGCACCGGTGGCGCGGCTGGCGCGTAGCGGCGAGCCAGGGAGTCGCGACGCGGCCTTGCGGGCGCGTGGGCGGCGCGGGCGGAGGGTCGCGGGTTCAGCGGCGCGCGCGCTGCCAGCCGGCGGCGGGCGCGTGGGCGGCGCGGCGCGGCGTGGCGCGGCTGCCCCTGCGTGCCCGCGCGGCCGTGCGTGCCTCGGACGCACCGCACCGCGCCGCGCCGCGTCAGAGAGGGCTGACCTCGACGAGCTACACGGGCGTCTGCGGAGAGATGTGTTGCGTGTTACCTTTAATTTTTCAACAACAAAAAAAAGTTACAAAAACCCTATTACATTTTGAGATGAAGTTTATTTGAATTTATAATAATTGCACTTGGCGTTATCATAGTTGCATTGCGATAAGTCAATTACCCATTAATATATATATAATTGTATTAATCGAATATCACCATCCTGAAGTTATTTGCCTTGTAAGACCGAGGACCCAACATACTATAATTCAGGAACAAAGATAAGATAATGTATGAAATGTATGTTTTTGCAAATACATTTAAATACATCCCTTTTCCTGGTTTCGCATAGAACTCGGTCTCGGTGTTGCGTTAACCTTCATATGGTTTGTTTTTGTGCACATGCTGCGAGCTCGAGTAAATAAATGAGCAATTCTAAAAAGCGCTGACGACTCAGATACTAATAAGAGTAGGTAATGATAGTACACAAGTATAACATGTTTTCCTTGTACCATATCCTTGACTATAGTCCTCATTGCATTATTGTGTATAATTTCGTTTTCAACAATTACTCCAATTCAGACGAATGAATTAATTTTTAAGTTTTCTTCGTTTCAAGATCATTTTGCATACATTAATTTGTCTTCTTTACTTGGTGCTGAATTTCACGAAAAATTAAACAATGATGAATTGGCTTTTGCGTAATATGGAAGGTTTTTGTTCCTAAATACATTGTGATGAGTAGTCTTACTTGTAAAGTCATGTATTTCGAAGGTTAAAATGTTATCTAAAGAGAAAAGCCCCATTTCATCAGCGAGGTAAAATATACGAATGTAATGTTGAGCCATGGCAACCAAGTGGCTAAATTCTCTGAATAATCTGAACCTTATATATCACTAGACTAGTGTTAAAAATACATTTCCGCCATTATAAAGAAGTTCACTTCTATCAGAAAGTCACTCTCTTCTGGGTACGCTGATACGAATGGGTAGCAACGCATCTGGCATTACAAAGAGCTTTCAGGTAGTAAGGGTTTCAGACATAGTATGACGTTTTTACTAGGTACTTTTTTTTATTTAAAAGCAATGTACTGAAATAGTGTTAAATTATTTCTTGGGTACAGTTTTGTACATTTTTTGACATTGTTTCTTCGAAAAACAATGACAATGGATTTGATCTCTTTACTTTTAACACTTAAGTTGCCGATGGAAATGATGTCAACTCTCCCTTGCTTAAGAAAAGTAAATTTGTTGTTTGAAACAAGAGCGTTATTCCGAAGCATTTCAAATTCATAGATGGTCCTCCGCGTGTGCGACGTGGAACAGACGAAGGCATGGGAAATCCGGCGAACCGCGTTCGCGCGTGCAAAGTGGTGAAGGGAATCAGAGCTGCGTGAGAACGCGCGATTCATGGGGTACTCTGCCGCACGACTCCATCCGCGTGTTGCGCGCGTCCAGTGCTCTCGCCGCCACCTCCGCGGCAGTATGATCCCGGAGGCCTCCCTCTTCCTTTTACGCCCGTTCCAAGAAGCGTCTGTGCACGGCGGGGCGAGCTAGGCACGCCGATGCACCTGCCTTCGCACTGGCGTCGCGCGAGCGTCGCGGCGGCGCAGCGTTAATGTCGCTGCCCTTCGGATTGAAGTTTCACCAATGGGATCCAATTTACCATTCATCTCTGGCGCATGCTTACGTAATTTGAACTTTTGGAGGCGATAAAAAAAATCATTGAACGTCATAGATAGCTCTGCAGGTAAAAAGTTCATTATATTTTTTAAAGCGATGTCATATTTACGTCGTATTAAGTAGGCTATTATAAATCGCCGATTATTTTTCTCTGCAATTGTTTTTCCGTACAGATGGTTCGTGGAACCAGGTTTACCTTAAGTTTTCATTCTCGCTTTTCGTGAAAAAAAAATTAATTACATTAGGGAGGAGGGGCATGGAGTGATGGCTAGTATACACTCCTTTCACTGTTGGGACCCCGAGTTCGTTCGAAGACCAATTTATGAGGAATATGTGGATGACAGTGTGAGCTCTCGGTAGATTTCTCTGAATTATCTTGTTCACCTGCCGGTCTTTCCACTATTTCTCCATCATCATTCACCTCCACAACTCATTGTCGCAATAGCTATCATGTATTCATTAGAAATCATCACACATCAATGATCTGTTGATGACCCACAAAATAATTTTTAAAAAAATCAATAAATTATGTTAAAAAATTATGTCTACCTTGTTCAACAAAACACGTAAAAATATCAGGTCTAACAGGAACAAGAATAAATCAAAACTTCACTGCCCACAGTCGACGTGGTTGTATGTACTTGACACAACGTCCCGTGAACGGGCTCAGGCCTCCCGGCGACGTCCCTGCCTCGCGGCCATGGGTTAACAGGGTACGTGTGGTTAGCACGTAGACACCCCACGCCGTATTCCGGTCTTCTCAACCTAAGAAGTAAATTTTCTCATCGCAACACAGCAACATATACTGGGACACTGCAAGGAAAACGCAGACTTTAGTCTTGCCTCGATCGGGAATCGAACCCGGGGCTGCGTACTGGAAAGCGAGCTCAGTCGACATGGTTGTTCCACAAAAATTCTGTGGATTCAATTATTCTGCAATTCTGTGGAACAAACGATTTCTCCCTTTAGTCAAACGTGTGAGACTCCCGTGTCAATTCCAGACTATGTGGTGTTTTGAGCCGTAGGCGCCACAGCGTAGCGTACAAACGGAGCGACACGACGCGGAGGACCGCATGCGCACGAAAAAGAGCGGGGCGGGATCGCGCGTGTTTACGCGAGAGGTTGCGGGGGCGGGTGGCGGGCGCTCGCCGTGCGCACTCGTGCACCGCCGCCGCCCCCGCCCGCCATTTGTATGTGCCGCGTACGCGCGCGGCGGCCGCCACCGCAAACACGGGGTAGCGAGTGCCGCCCGCCCAGCACACAAGGGCGCGTGGGACGGGGTGGGCGTGGCGAGCGCGCGAGAGGTGTGGCTTTCGGTGGATAATGCCAGGTGTGTCATGTTTGGTGGACATGGATGTACGGGAGTTGGGGGTGCAGGAGGGCTTTCCACCTACAAACTGGTAGTGGTCGTGGCTTTCTATGTCAGAGGTACGGGGTCTTTCATTTAAACATTTTGTAATCTTTCAGTTACATCTGTCTCATAAATATCGATTACATAAATTGTAATTAATTCGCTCTACAGAGTTGTAAAGGAAATTGGATACTACGGTTCTAACGTCTATTTCTCGAAATCTTTAATTGTAAACAAAGGCCTAAAAAATACAATTCCAAAAAAAATCCTTATTTTATTGTTATCAGTGGATTAGTGCTTTATAATAGCAAGCATAGACCTAATATGAAGGAACAGTTAGCGTAAAAATCACGATTAAATTGTTTAAAAAAGTATCAGAAAGGCGTATGCTAAGGTTCAATTATTCGATGAATACGTATGACGACTGAATTGATGGCTTCAAAATCCTATGATTAAATAAGGGTTAATAATTACAGTAGTTACATGACTTAGACCCTCGATTTGTTATCACTGTAATGTTCTCTAAATTTTAAATGTTGGGTGGCTTCTACTGAATGTACAAAACGAAAAACAATAACAATCACTAATCATAAGAGTAGTGGAATAAGATAAGATAGGCAAATTTGCCCCCGAGGATACAAAGTTTTTATGTTGAAAATCGTGATTGAAATGTCAAAAAAAAGATTTTCACGGGATTTGAATCAATTTGCCCGGAGTACTTCGTACGAACGAAAAGAACTTGTTTTTTTAACTTCTTATATAAGTTCGAGAATTTTTTCAGGCGTTTATGTCTGATTATTTACGACCTTAGAGGCAACAAAAAAGAAGGGAAAAAATAGAGAGAGAAACGCTTCTTCCCTTCATTTTTTAAGGATATCTCATGTTCTTCATCCAGGTTAAGAAGGATATTTCAGTGTTTAGTAGAAAGAAACAACGTCTACTCTATGCCCATTGCCTGCTTGGCAACCCATGGTAACCTTAATTTCGCTTCGCAAATTAAAATATTGAGTGAGTGACGTTGGTCTGTTTTGTTTGTGCAGGCACGGGCAACACCAGCACGGACGGCACCTACAAGCCCAGCTTCCTCACGGACCAGGAACTGAAGCACCTCATCCTGGAGGCGGCGGACGGTTTCTTGTTCGTTGTCACCTGCGACACCGGCCGCATCATCTACGTCTCCGACTCCATCAGCCCTGTGCTCAACCAGTCGCAGGTAGGTTGTGCTACCTCACTGCTGTTTGTCAGTTTGAGAAGTTTTGGTCAGGACTTCGAAGGCTGGAATAAGTGTCTGTGCGGCATCGGAATACAGAATTATGCTGCACATACGAAAATTACTTCCTTTGTCTTTGTTTCAAATCTCTGAATCATGTGATTTCTATTTCTGGATCGATTGTTAATCTTCTAATGATTTTTTCTATTCTTTTTCTTTTCATTGTTTAGGTTTCTTTAATTTGTTCTTCGCCTTTTTCTTCGGATACCTTCTTGTAACGTTATTAGGTTACTTTTAAGATAGGGGATCGAATTGAATCATATCTCCCTACACTTCCTTAACTGAACTTCAGACTTCCGAATATGTACGTATGTATGTTGCTGTGCTATTTATTCTTCTGAAAACATGCTCTGAATTTGTATTCAAAATTATTTTTATTTTCCTTGCCAGAATGTGTAAAGTCCACGATAAGATGTTTGTGAAATATAAATACAGGTACGTAAGGATAACGTGCTTTTCCTGGTTACGCCCGCTTCCCTATTGCAGTGTTGCATCAACCTTCATTCCGACGTTTTGTTTTATTTTATTTTTCTGTCGTCCATGCTGCATGTGGAGTAAGTAAATGAGCAGTGTAAGAAATCTAGCGACTTCAGACTAAGAACACTATAAGAACAGAAGTCTCTTTTCCCCTCAATGACGTGTTAGTTTTTAAACTCGATTTTCATGATTCGCCGCACTACCTATGATTGTTTCTTTACTTTTGGAACATTTTTATAGTCTTCCGTGTTTTAATTTGAAAAATTCTTATTAATTTTTAGTTTTTTTATGCAATTCATTACATTATTTCCTGCATTTCTACGTGTTAATCTAGTACTGTTTCTCAATTGATCGTTCTGTCCTATTCCATTGACCTAACTTTATTGCCGATATGTGCCACGGATCACGTCCACAGATCTCCGCGACCCACTTTCCTAGCATTCGTTCACATGCTCTGTTGGGATTGAGAGAGATATTACGCAAGCTTATCAGAATATATTTTCTTCTGTTTTTGTTTCAGTGCAAGATATCTTTTGTTCTGTAGTTTCTTATGGTAATCATCCTTGTTTCATAAGCTGTTAAGAGAGAAGAATATGTCTGGTAATCATTTTATGATCACATTACGTGCAAGGTTCAGCAATTCCTCTTTTCAGTTTATTTCTTCCTGTTTTGAAAACTTCCTTTTCAAGTTTTTTAAACATTTCTGAGTCCACGATTTGCGGAGGACTTCATTTTCTGCTGTAGGTAGGAGTGCCCCATAGAACACATTATTGGAACTGTCATCGTAAAGAGACGTCATGTTAGTTAATAGGAGATCCGTTGTAGTCAACTCACCTAATAATCAAGATCCCTATTTTCCGGAAGAATCAACCTACTACCTCTGAAAAGTCATGTGGTAGAGAAAGCTGTTATAAGCAATTAATGGCTGTAAAGGTGTCACCTACGTTTGCTACATACATTGAAGTGAGGATGTGCTGGCGGCTGACTGTTAATACAAGTGGCCATTTCTGTAAGTGTAACATTACTTTGTGCTGTAAGATCATCCGTAAAGTGACTGTTCCAAAACATACCACAGGTCTATGATTCATTATGCTTCGTTTTACGTAAAACGTGCAAACAGTATTGCCTCGCGGAGTGGCAAAATTAGTGCTTTCAACTCTGATGTCACGCAAGGCGTCAAGTGGAGGTCGGGCGCCCACACGAAGGCGCACTTCGGGTTTACACTTCGTAATAGTGTTGGTTACTGAATCCAGGAGAGGCAGGTCTTACAATGCAACGTGGCAGTGAAGTAAAGCGTGGAACCATTCCGCAATCTTCAAACAGTGAAGTGATATTTATGTCCAAATTATGTAATTATTTAAACAATAATATTGTATAGTATCGTATCTACAGGATATAAATAATATACAATATAATAACAAATATCTGTATTATTTAACAAAAATCTACGATGCCTCCCATGAACATACGCCCCGGGTAGAGTTTACAATGGAGTTTTCTAAGAATAATTATTTTAAATTGCTAAAGAAAAATGAATCGAGAATCAGGTTATATTGAATGGGGACACATATAGTAAACTGATTATCAGTGAGCCATTTAGAAGTTAAAGTTGAAAACCTTGCGAATGAACATCGCTTGATATTGAGACGAATTTTATTAAAAGAGAAAACGATTTCAAAAAATGGTATTTTTTAATTGACCTTTAATTTCTTAGGAGAAAAAAAGGAAATTTAATATTTGTATTTTGCTCCAGTTTGCTTTAGGGAAATAGACAAGAACTCTTCAAGAGTCTCAAGGTCATTCGGATAGTTGCCTACACACATGTCTCCAAGTATTTGTAAGCTTGGTAACGAATACAAGCTTCATTAGAATTAAATATCTATACAGTGATGGTTAATGGTAAAAAATAGTTAACCGCACAAGAAAGGGAAAATATTAAAAACAGGTGAGAAACTCGGCTTCAGGTAGTTCGGGGATGATCACAGACACCTGCTTGGTAAGGGTGCGGCCGGGATTTCCCCGTGACGTCAAGAGGAGAGATGAGCTAGAAGTGTTATGAAACGGAATTGGAATCTATTTTCAAAGGAAGAGAAAACACAGCATTTCTTTTTTCTTTCTCGCTCTTACGAAGGTACTTCGTAAAGAAGAAAAAGTTTTGTAATCGTGCGCCAGAAAACGGCGAATTTTCGGCAGAAAAATTCTTGGATGATCTTGGCTGTCCGGGTGACGCCGCGTCGAAGGCTGTGTTGCCGACGTTTCGACCATCTTATCGTGGTCTTCCTCTTGGCTGGAATGAGGAAGACCACGATAAGATGGTCGAAACGTCGGCAACATAGCCTTCGACGCGGCGTCACCCGGACAGCCAAGATCATCCACATGACTCCGGCCGCGGAAGCCTACGACTTCAGAAAAATTCTTATTGCCGGACCCTGGTATCGAAACGTGGATAAATATCTGCCATCCGTGAATAAACGCTAAATATAAAGAAAAAAATCCTCTATCACGTGTCATAGCCAGAATTAATGTTTCGTGGATAAGTGAGACCGAAAAATCGGTTGACGACAAAATGTCCGTCTGTGGTCAATGCTAACACCTGAATCGTTCAGACGATTTTCTTCAAAATTGATATTCCCCGATCGATCTGAATGAAGTTGGGGTTTTAGGAGTTTTAAACGAATATTTTGATTTTTGAGGGTACTTTACATGAAGCCTCAAAAACATTTTCAAAACTTTTCTCAAAAATGGCTCCAAATTTTTTGATCAAACTCTGTCTCGGGCTAGCGTAAAATATGCTTAAGTTTATGGTGCAAGTGCCATGTTATTTGAAAATCTCATATTTTTTGAAAATTACAATTTTTTGGGGGCGTCTTCCTACAATTCTAATATTGAAGATAGAGATTTTTTCCTTGAGGAAATCTGTTCCTTAAATAAGTTCATGTTCGATTATTCGAAAATACGAGCAGGTTTCGTGCAATTTTGTGCGAAATAATGGCAGTTAAAAAAACCGCTCCAATTTGTACCCGCCCCCCCTCGGATAGAAGAAGAGATGCTTAAAGAAATGGTGCTGGTCTAATTTTTGTTGAATTTTCTGAATTTTCGAAAATTGCAAATCAAGAAATAATGCGAGAAAGTATGTACTGTTGTAACTACACAAGTTATTTCATGTGATATTAACTTATTATAATTACTTTTTTCACGTATTCATATATTATAAAAATACTTACTCGTATTTCAGCGAATTTGGTGACAGCTTACAGAACATTTTCTACCATACTTAAAAGTTAATTTGTATCATCGGTCCATTACTGTTTCCGCAAATCTTCGAACATTGTAATTGTTAAGATCGATTATTGATGTTATTATGGAATTAAAAATTCCCTGGTCGATAGTCCGTTCAGTTCCCCACAGATGTGAGCCTTGGGGCAGTGCGCCGGCGCGGCGCAGCGGCAACGGCCGAGCACGCGCTCGCGCTGCCTGTGCGGTCGCGGCGTCGCTCGCTGGAATGCCCCTGATGGATGGGCGCCACCTGCCTTTGTATCTGCAGACAAGAGCGCTAAGCGCCTGCCCACCCGCCCGAGCGCCAGGCGCGTCCTTCTAAAGTCATCCACGCATTCCTTCGAAAGGTCCTTTGCGTCTGCGTTGAAAAGCGTGAGCACTGGTACGGCGAAGACCCTTAAACTCAAAGACTCGAAAATGCCATTCAGGATCTCTGAAATTTTCAATGGATTGTAGTCAGGCGTTTGTTCGTAATCGGGTAAATACATTGAAGATCTCTTTTTTTTCTTCGCCTCTCCCACAAATGTGCACTACAACTACTGGCTGCTGGTAGAGCGTTTTGCAATTATCTAATACGGGTGGTCACCGATGGTATTCATGTGCCTAAATCTTTGGTTCCGAGTAGGAAATTTCTTGGAAATTAAGCGTATGTTATCTTCTACCAGCGGGATGATTAAAAACAATGGCAGCTTTTCTCTGCGGTCATGACACTGTGATGGCCTTTTTTTCTACTAATTCTAATTCGAAAACTGAAACACCGTAAGAGTTGTGATAGATATTACGTATTATGTGGTAACATCCGGTGTATGACTGACATTTAACTATATTCAATCTTCCGTGCCTCTTCAGTTAGTATGCAGTTTTGCCGAGCACTGCTTTTACTGTTGATTTTGAAAATCTCTATTTGTAATCTCTCTCGCATTGCTTTTTCCTCGGCTGGCCTGGATTGGCATGTTTTTAGCGCACCCACGTGTGCGAAAGAATAAACTAACTTTTTAATTTAGTAAATTAAATATACTCGTAAATTCCACGAAATATACTACCCTTCTTTATCCACAAATTTCGTAATTACTATGGAAATATATTGATTATAACTTGGTTGTACTTTCAGCGTTCAATAGATTTCTCGTAAACTAATTTATCAACGATTGCCTTAGGCGCATTGCATTTTATTTTATTTGAAATTTAATCAATTACTCTTTACTAGTTGAATGTGCTGTCGCCGGTGTTGTAAAACGGTTTTAAATGTGTTTTCATGTATTGAAAATTTCTTTCATACTTTATTTCTTTTATGCATAGCTTTGTTCAGATATGTTCTTAGAGTATCTGGCATTGGACTTGCCAATGAATCGTAGTAGTTTCCCAATTAAAAATTCACAACACCCAATGGCCTGTATATTACCTCCATATGGGATATGAACAGGTAATATTGCAGTTTCAAAATTATAATCGCCGTAAAAAAAATACTTGCAGGTATGAATGATGCGAGTAGTCAGAATTTAGTACAACTATATTTTGTTCGTTTTCTTTTTTAATATGATCATAAAAGATCACCAGTAAGCTGATCTTCTGCGTTATTGTCTAATGCTAATATAAAATCATTCTCAATTAGTTCGGAAAATTCTGTCGCAAAGTCTTCTACAACTACATTTGATTTCCGTGCGTTGTTTAACACTTCCATATTTTTGTCCCCTAACTTTTTAAGATTTTAAAATTCCACAAAATCAATCTGATTTGTATTATGAAGGCAAATATACATATGAATAAGTTGTAAGTCACATTAAATTGAAAATGGATCTTTGCTTTATCTTCATTTTTTCTAAAATTTTCATTTTTTTAGTACGGATACAACAAGGAACGCTTGAAAGAATGGCACAGGTCTTATTTTCGTTGAACTCTGAATCTTCGAAACTTGGAAATAATGCGAGAAAGTACGTGCTGTTATAGCACCACTAGTTGATATTAAGAAACGAGTAGGTGTGGCAATGTCTTAGGTGGGTAACCTTGCTCCAGCAACAGCAAAATTACTACGGCGGCCACCTGCCCCCTGGAATGCGTCCACCCCTCCGCCATCCCGTTGTGCGTCGGCGTTCGCGCCCCCTGCCCGGTCGCTTTCGCGCCGTCATTGTGTCACCCGCCTGCTGCGCCGCGCCGGTCAAATGGGAGCGCCGCTCCCTCGCGAAGACGGACCTCAAAAGATGTCTGGGGCGGTTTCGGAAACAAATAATGACCAGGGACTGTCGAAAGCGCAAAGGAATTTTTCTTATCGCGAAGTAATTTTCAGCTAATCTGTGAACACTGCAACGTCTCAGCAAAGCAGTCTGCTACGTTTTCCATGAGTGAAATGTAAGAAAAATGATAAAGCGTAAACATTTTCAGAGTATTGAGGTTCCAGTGAATTGTATATCAGTGAATCTACTGCCCTCAGTGCAGTTTTTGCTTGTCTTCAGCTGTATTAAATCGCAAAACAATAATCGCAGGAGCGGCATGAATCTGTAAGCATATTTACTTAATTTACTCGTGTGTTTGATCTCAATAAACCTTTTTGGAGTGAATGCAAAATAACACCGAAGGTGCTTCCAAGAAATGCATGATCAGCGAATATACTCAAACATTTAAAATTTAGTAACCAACGAAAATTATTAGAGGTGACTACGTTGGAGAGCTACCGCTGGGTAGGGATATTTAATTTATAATTTAATAACGTTTAAAGAAAATGTTATATTAGTTTAGAATTTTTTAAATAGTCAAAGTGATTGTTTATTTTCACATTATTTTAATAGTTATTGTCAAAATCCTAATATCAAACGGAGGCCCTTGCCGATGCTTGGAGCCCCTTAAGATATATTAATTCGTCCACGTTATGAAGATGTCAAAAATACGTAACTTTTTGACATCATTCATGTAGATGTCATTGTAGTAAGATAGTATGCGATGTGTTTAATAAGGTTTGATTAGACTTATTTCTTAATAATCGTACAATTGAATGGTAAGTAATAAGCTTTATGTATTGATAGACACATAACTAATGTTATATAATAGTCATTGAAGTACGGGCCAGAATTAAAGAAATGTCAAGTTATGCCAGCCCAAGTAAGTTCGTTGACCATCATTTTTGCATTTGTTGTAGAGACCTTTCAGAGAAGAGGAACCTCTCGAAAAGAACATAGTATATTTGATACATACAGAATACTTCCTTTACGTGGGCTGCTTCTCTTAAACAACTGTACGATATATTTTTAGGTTTATTTTATGGAAACTCTTGCCGTGTTTTGTATCTTTCTCTTTGTGGCAGAACATGTCATGTTTGGGACGGTGTCGCGTGTCGTGTTGCTTGTCGCATGACTTAGGTGCCAAGTTTAAGCTTGTTGATTGTGCCTTATTATTGAAATAGTGATACACATTTAAGGCGTTGCTTAGGCGGTGTTACCGCAACGTTGCATTTAACAATTAAATGGGATCGTATTATTTTGTATGCGTGAGTAGTGCGTTGGATGCTAAATAGGGGTAGCCAATGTGCTGGATGTTGCCGGGCTTCCTGGTTGGAGGAGGAGGGCAGCGCCCAGCGTGTCAGCGGCGGCGATCCGTGCGCCGGGCGCTCGTCTCGCGCTTGCCTCGTGTCTTTCTCACGGGGCGTGTTTCGAGGTTTCCGCTCAAGTGCGCGCAACCCCCCGCCGGCGGGCGCCGGGACAAAGGGAGCGTCGGGTAATCGAATGAATCGCATCGCAGGGGCGGCGCACAGTGGGTCGAAGGGACATCGGGACTGTCGAGCCTCTACGTAGTCCGATGAAGCCATGCGTTTGAAACTAAAAATAGACTGGTATGATATACAAATCATAGTGACGCTCCTTGATCTGCTGTTTTTTCTCCTTTTTTCCCTCAATGTTTCTGTGTAGTTTCGACGACTTCTTTCACAGTGGAAGATTTGCGATACACATCTGTGGTAATATTTCCCTACAACACGTCAAATGAACTACATTGCCCCGATTCACCTTTCAGCTATCATCTTTACAGTGTTTCCTTTTTCGTAAGTTTGGGAAGAATTTTAGCTTTTAATTTTTTTTATTTATGAATTGATTTTGTATCATATTTGCAGGAGCTCTAAATGACTGTAATTGAAAATTGCGCTTTTAGTATTTGCTCTTGGTAACACGAGAATAGTAACGAAAAAAAAATTCCATCCCTTTACTCTCTTTGAGTCAGCGGGTTTTGGGGAGAATAGTCGGAGTATTGGCCTGTTGGCCGAATATCAGTTGAGCCGGTCTTTAGTCTTTCTATTCACCCCGCCAGGGCCACAAAACTTCATTGCGAATGATCCCTTTGCTGTGTCGTCTGTTTGATGCCAGTGAGGCGGGGTGGGTGCGAGTGTGGCGCGGCGAGGTCGTCGGTCCCCATCGGTGTCGCATGCGGGCGCGGGCGCGCGGGCGGCTGAGTGGGCGGCTGCGACGCGACGGCGGAAGGGCGCTCGAGTGCGCGGGCGGCGAGGGAGGATCCGGGCGAGGGCGGCTGGCGCTTTGGCGGCGACGCGCGGGGGTCCTGCCACAATACGTCTTTCTGCCGCTTTGAATGCCTCGGGTTTTCGCTTGCTTTGGGGCGTCGGTCACAGCAATCATGATTTGCGTGGAATTCGCCATTTTGTTGGTTTCTTCAAATCCTCTTAAAGATTTTAGGATGGCGTGTTAGGTTTTTACGATGAAGGGAGTTTTCTGTTTGCGTCTTTCAATTTCTAGAATTGCTATGCTGTAACTGGTATTCACATCCGCAATCGTAAACTTCCTGCCTATACCATAGTGTATAATGCTATTGCCATTTACACGTTTCACTCTATAACTTTTCACATTATTTCTTGTGAAAACAAGTGTATGATATGTAGCGCGTCTCTGTGAGAATATGTGATACGCTGCGCAAAGATTTTAACGGTAATACGATGTATTTCCTTGCTTACGCAGAGGAAGAAGATTACGCACATCTCATTTTTGAGATACGCAGTGAATTCCGAAATGCAAAAATCATTTTTAATAACTGCTAACTCTAGGCAATAACACAAGCTCTATAATAGAAATTGTATATTCGATGTTGATATCACATAAAATGCATCTCGCATTTTAAAGTTGGCCTACGGCCTTTGGTCCGCCAATTATAAGTTCTCCTTAGGCCTAATCAAATCTAAGCTCGTACATTTTTGTTTGCTTGCCTTCGAGATAGTATTATACATTTAATCTCCCAAATCTCGGGAATAACAAGTAGAAAAAGTGTAACAATGACTATACAGTAGGAACGTTTTGTTATTTGGCTGACAAATAACAACATGAGGCTCCGGATGCTGTGTCACGTCAATTTCTAAAATACAGGTATTTTAGATACACCTGTATTTCCGGCGTCTGTGCTTGGTGTAAGTCGAAAGAGAACATTGGCTGTTCAAGAACTGTATTTTTGCCTGTGACAAATCGTTTTCACCTCTCAGAGCTTAAAAATGCTTGCGAGTTAAACGTCGAAAAGCCCTGTCGGTCACAGTATTGCATTCTCCGTAATTTTTCCTAATTTTACGCGCGAAGCTGTGCGGGCCAATCTGAGTATGGCTGAATCGCACGAAATTACAAATTACAAATGCAATACGGCAACAATGAACGGGTGATATCTGTGCTTCTTCTTATCGTTTTTAATGTTTAAGAAAATATTGTAATACTTTCCTGTGCTGACATTTTTTATTGCCTTAAGATACTGAATCCGCGCTGCTCTCCACAAGGTTATGTTGCTTCAAGACGATTGATCGTCTTTACATGTTCACGTCGGTATGTCTTCAAATGCTCTTCCGAACCTATTATGTTATTTGGAAGCCTTAACAAATTCATTGAAAGAGATTAGTCGGAATCGAATTAGCACAAATGAAACATCTTTCTGTGTATTATATTCTTTGAAGCAATAATAAATGGAAATTAAGAACGATTAAGTAATTTATTATATTCAAAATAACAATATTTTTGTACGTCTATTTAATAAACATTTGTGACGTTGCAAAAGCATTTCCTTAATTTCAGTGAAGAATGTTTTAGGTTTTCCTTGGCCATGACTCCTTGAAGCGATTGCCACTAAAGGAATGTTAAATGCACTAGTAGTTTCCATAATGGCGTGATCGTATGTTGGGCTGATGGTGTTGTAGCGTAGTGTTAATTTCAGCGCCGACGTAACCATCACGAGTAATGGCGCGAAAACGTTGAAAAGCCCCGAGTGGGGCTTGCCCGCGCGATGTAAAAGCTGGGAATCTTGTAGCCGTCGCCGCCGCCGCAGCCGCTTATTTATCTCGCCCACTCGTGCCGCAAGGTCAGCGGCGACGCGGGGTTCTCCAGCATCGGCAATCCCCGCCGCCGCCGCCCGCGCAGCGCCGAGGCGGTAAAGGGCCCGTCCGCCGCGCAGGGTGGGGGAGGAGGGAGGGCGATGACGCCGCGGGGCTCCGCCTCGAGACAACACGCGCCGCGCCGTTCGCTTCGCGCTCGCTCGTAGGAGCTGCCTTTCGGGTGCGGTGACGTGCAGGATTTCACCCGCTCTGGAGTCAACCGTTTTGTGACTGAAATGCATTTTTTTAAAGCATTTGAAATGGTATTTGTACGATGGTAGTAATTTTTTTTTCTCAGTTTTAGTTGGCTCAGGACAACAACTGTCGCGACTCTTGCGCGACGCAACACTGCAGTGACTCTATAAGGGGAGATTTTAGGGGTCGAGTCCTGTTAACGTATTTTCGGCACTTGCTAGATAGCTTGGTCGAATTCAGTCGTTGTCTGAACGAGAATTCTAGCGATCGGCTGCACGAATCGCTAGTTTTACGTGGTTTTTCCAACCAATTCCAGGTGAATGCCGGAGGCGTATCCTAATAAACGAACCACGAACCGCGCTTAATTTCTGTTTTATCCTTTTCACTCTCCTCTTACCCAGGTACATCAGTACCTACCACTGGTCGGGAAACCAGTGCTTCCCTGGGCTGCGGCGGTGCCCCGCTGGCGGAAATACTTCGTTGGAGAGTTCCTCCGCAAGCGAACGTGTTGGTTGATTCTAGCCCAATCTCACATTGTAGCTCAGGAGAAACACTTCCCGCGATATAATGTACACTATTTTTTCGGAAATAATGATCAAAGCACTAGGAAACAAAATAATCAGTCTGCAAAAAATACAAGTGTGTTCGTATGAAAAGAGCGGTGTGCAATGTGGGTGTCGTATGAGGGTAATTCCATGCAGAAAAGTAGGTCTCACGACCTCGATATCTTTAAATTCAAAGATACTACACTGTGTCATTTGCCCTACTCCCAAATAGGAATCGGTCATAATTTGTAAGTATGTGTGCCATAATAACTTAACAATGAGCTTTTGAAATACTGTTTTTACAGCGCCCGCGAATGTTTTTTCATCACTTTCGTCGCACACAATTTTTTTTAATATTTTAATTCTCTAAAGAGGAATATGGTGTGATTTTTTTTCCAATCACATTTTGGCGCGAATTTCAAAATTTTAAACTGAACTGAAAATTGGTTATTTTTTTTGCTATCGTCCACATTGTTTAAAAATCTGAAAAAAATACGTTAAATAATGTTAGAAGAAACATTCTGGGGGGGGGACAGAGACAGTACTCCAACTTTGTCACGTCGAAAATCTATTTCAATTTTTTTTTAATTTGTCGTCGAAATTGGTTGACAAACATACCGTCAAATTCAACTATTTTCTCTTGTCTCTGCAAGTTTTTTTCAGCCTGATACATGCAATAGAAGCTGAGAAAAAAATAGAACATGAAATACATGTTTCTCGTTGTCCCTCTGCAACAGATTGCCCCAGGAGGAGGATTTTGTTTTGGGGAATCTACGCCATTTTTTATTCTCTTTCTTATGAGTCTCGCGATTATCCATTCGGTGTGGGGGCACTTTTCACCGCCTGGTTCGGCTATATCCTTTAAATAAGATGTGTCGCTGTGCCGACCTCTGAGCGAAAGGGTGAACTGCAAACGAAGCGGTAACTTTTTGCACCGTGGCCCGCGCCGCGCTGCGCCGCAGCCCTCGCGCCAGCGTCGGGACGCGTGGCCGCCACGGCCGGTCAGTCGCTCCTGGGCGTGAAGCGCTGTTTTCGCTGCGCGTCGGCGTGGGACCAGGCGGGGCGGGGGCGGGCGTGGACGGCGAGGGCGAGGGCGGGCATGCGGCCTCCGCCGGCGCGTCGGCGCGCACCGCGGCGCCGCTCCGCAGCCACAACAAACAGCTGCTTTTTATCGCGCCGAGGTCGCCTCGGGGCCGTGGCCTCGCCCGCCGCCGCGCTCGCCGCGCCGGCACGCGTGCGCTTCTGCTCGGCCGAACGAGGAGGGTGCACTCTAGCTGAAACGCTCTTTTTAATTTTTTTATTTTTATTTTATTATAGTTTTGAGCTGCTCGGTTTTTGATAAGCCCCTGCATAATGTGGGGGGGGGGGGGGATAATGACATTGTGAAATAATTTGTTCACAGAGAAATTTGTTAGGCAATCGCTGTGTGAAGAAATTTTAGAATGTTTCTTTTGCTTCCAGTTCCTTTGAACACATTCTTGGTTAGAATATTTGTGATATATCCAGGCTAATTTTGTGTTATGATTAGACTTCACTTTAACGGAATGTAACAATAATTAATACAAGAAATCCATAGCTACTAAAATAATTGTTGTACCTATTTGTGATAGTCTGTGCATGACCTTCCACTCACTGTAATTGATAACATTCTCTGTATGTCCACGAAGATTAAAACTGGAGTGAATGTCAATTTAAATTTAAAATATATAGTATGTAAGAATAGTTGTTTGTAATAGAAGGGCGTGTTTAAATCGTTTTATTTTAATATAAGGCGTTCATTTTTGTGCTTTTATTGACCAAAAATGTGGTGAATAAGATATGCTGTGTCTTAGTTTTCTTGTTTCTTCTGCGGCTTCAACATCCTTCAAGGATGAGAGTAGGCAACCATGAAAGCACGTCTTAGAGCCCACACGCCAGTTTGATCGTGTTTGCTTGAACAGATTGCCGTGCGTTAGCAAAATGCCAGCATTGTTTGTTGGCTGATATATACATCCTGTTATTCGAAGTTTCCTAGTGAAGATGGGTATTTAAAAGCCCATGTATTTGCATTTCGAAGAGTCGCAGCGCGTATTTGGCGACGTTTGTTTTTAAGGGTATTAGAAGGGGCTCTGACGCAGGGAATTTTCATAGACTAGGGTGGTTTCGGGAAGTGGGTGTCATGAGAAAGTTCGTTTCATAGTCTCAGATCTTTGGGATTATTTGATTTTTGTTTGGACGAAAATTTCAAGATGAAATGTTAGAAAAATATCGATCGCGATGCTGTTTAAATACATTACCTGCGTATTTACTCATGGATGATGGAAGTGCCCTATATACAATCGGAATTTCAGACTTGAATACTAATAGTTGACCCGCAATCTTATCACTTTAGTGTTTCTTTGCGTTTTGGAAGCAAATGATCAGTAAGAGAATTTCGGGTGAAGAGCTCGGAAATATTATTCCTCGTGCCTTGGAATAGCGTGCCATGCGCGATGCCGGTTCCCCTTCGAGAAGGCGGAAGCTCGCTGGGCAAGGCCTCGTCCTGCCATATACACGTTCTTCCCCAGCACCGCAGTAATCCTGTCGCTGCTCGAATGTCTTACTAGCCATAATCCATACGCTCCATATAACGACCGAGCGGCATCTATAAATTATCGGAATATCTAGGATTCACGAACAGCAATAATTATTTCTTCTTACAGGCGATTGTTTCACATTTAATTTATAGTTTGTGACATATTTGTGCTGAGATTGTTGTAAACAATGGATATGGGAGCACAAGAAAGGTAATCCAGAAAATATTAAACAACACAATAGAACAACACTTCTCATTTTCATTTAATATTACTATTCATGGAACTGTACCTATCACATTGAGTATTGTAACAACATTACTTTTCGCTAGCAGAGAACGCTTTGTTCATTAAGTTTGGCAAACACTCTGAAAGCATGTTTTCCCACGCAGATATACCAATGTTGGTACATTCTTAGAAATACTATTTAATAGCTTGTCGCAGATGTCCCTAAAACATTATTCGCGAATAAGTTACATTTTGAAATTGCGGAATATTGTATATTAGTCAGTGTAATCGTTATACATTTATGAAATACAATTCTTCCAAGTGAAGTTAATTATTTTCTTTTGTGATGCTACTCCGAAAGCCGCCTCCGTCGGCAAACCGTTTGTTTCAATGGTGGCATCCGTTCGGTCCATTGCCTGATTCCCGAGCGGCGCGGCGCGGCGCGGAGAGACGCGGCCCGAGGCGCTCACAGGGACCCAAAAAGACGTGGAAGACGCGCGCGGCGGGCGCGCTCCCCGTGGCGCAGGGCCCGGAACGAACCGCGGAGCGCGAGCTCCTCCGCCAGCCCTGCATTTGCGATCCGCTGCGCTCCCTCCCCCGCCCCCCTCCTCGCGCTCGCTGCCGCCGCCGGCTGCAGCGCCGACGACCCGGAAGTCGAGGTGTCGCCCTCACCCGCTGCCCCTCCTCCTCTGACTCCGCTCCGTCTCCGAAACAATAAAACTTTCTCGCTTAACATGACAAAGGGGTCCCGGGGGAGGGGGAGGAAGGGAAGGATAGAAATCTTGGGAGAAGGTGTTTCAAAGGGCAAGAGCTAATAAAATGACTGTAAATGGAAATAAAAGTAAAGCGATCACATTTTGTAGGGCCAGAGACTTTCATACATTGCCTTATCAGCTAGGTAATGACGTAGTTCCGCGAGTCTCAAACTGTAAATACCTTGGCATCCTCCTGGATAGCAAGTTGGGATGGGAGAAACAAACTAACTACGTAGTGGGTAAAGCTTGGAGGTCTTTGCATTTCGTCATGAGAAATCTTAAAAAATGCAATACGAAAGCAAAAGAAATAGCGTATACCTCGCTTGTTAGGCCTGTAATGGAATATGGAGCTAGTTGTTGGGATCCGTACAGAATAGGACTTAAGAAGAGCTTAGAGAGGATACAAAACAGAGCGGCAAAATACACTTTTCGGAAGAACATACCTGCACGTTGGGAATCGTTAGAACATCGGAGAAAAAGGGCTCGACTTTGCGTAATGTATAAATCTTACACTGGTGGCCCTGCATGGCAGGAAATACGGGGAAGGCTAGATAAACCGGATTATTTTAATAGATTTGATCATAAATATAAAATTAGAACTAGAATTCAAAGAACGGACGTAGGCAAATTCTCCTTTGTAAACAGAACAATCGTAGATTGGAACGATTTGCCTGCGACAGTTTTTGAGCCCTTTCCTTGCTCAGCGCGTGGTTTTAGAAAAAAAAGTATAGGAAATTAATCAATAGGGTGAAAAGTGCAGTGAAGTGAAGTGAAGTGAAGTGAAAGGTGCGATTATGGGTAGTAAACTAAAAAGTATTGAGCTATTAGTATTTAGGTAAAGTGTTATGAGGTGCAGTGACGTGAAGTGAAGTGCAGTGAAGTGATTTCATTTCGTAGTTTAGTTCGCTAATCTTAAGCGTCTTTTATAGGCTATTCTGACAAAAGTTCGTATTTATTGATTGATGTTAACGAGTGTTTTACGTGTTAGAAATGTAAAAATTATTATAAGTATTGTATATTATTATGTTGTCGGTAAAAGTGATTATCCATATTTGTCTGAATACGATTGTGAGTGAATACTTGTAGGTTGGTGTGTATGCGAGTGTTCTTCTGTCTTTGTATGATATGTATGTAAGCGTGTATGTTTGTATGTATGAATGTTGGTGTTATATGTAAGTAAGTTTATTACTTAAATGTTAGTATATATAGTTTCATTTGTTGTATATGTATAGGCATGTAAATGCAGTTGCATGATCGTTTGATTTTTATATTGATTTTTTTATATATTGTTTTTATAGTTAATTGTGTTTTGTACTTTTAATGTACTTTTGTTTTTCTGTATTCTGCCACCGGGCAACATCAGCCCAATTGTAGAATAAACCCTATCTATCTATCTATCTAAACACATACGATATCAGTGTCTTTCCTACGATGTAAATAACGATATTATTGAGTGTCTGATTAGGTTAGTTTCGAGGAAATAGGGGTTGGAATAATACATTATGTGAGATTGATTTTTCATTTACAAGTTTTGGATAAGAAAAACACACACGCACACTTGATGACTTTCCTTGCTCTCTATTTGTGTACCTAATTTCTTATTTACTTTTTCTGTTGTCAAAGATTGGGCAGGATGTTTTTAGATTGCCACATGTACAGAATCATAATATATTATTCATCAACACGCAGTATTGGCGTTTTCAACGAAGGTATGGCTTTATATACTCAGTAATTATTTTATTTTTCATCTGCACAAGAAAGTTTTCGCACATTGTATGAACTTTGACTTTTATTGATTTTAGCCTTTGTCTTCGAAATTTCTAGAACATAAATGCAAGAAAACAAAATATTCTCGAAATACACAAAACTATTTGTTATTGGAAATGAAAATAATTATATCTGTTGTTTGCGAAGGCGATGTGTTTCGAAAGGATGGACCACCCATTAGCGGTTTGTAGCTTTTCGCGACCCGTCAGAGTACTGATTCGTAATAAAAATATCATCGCACCAGTAGTTGGACTTTTTTTGGGGTCAGACATGGATCGAAGTCATTCGTTGAGACGCAGTTGAACACGTGCGTGCGTTACGAAAATCTCCTCCCTCCTTCCCGCACCATCCCGACTACGACGGGAAACCCGATCCGATCCCGTTCCATCGCCCCGTATCTAATGAAGGTATACTACGCCCGGTGACCGGAGCTCTGTTGCATGCTTCGTGTTCGTCTCCTGGGCGCGGCCTATAAAAAGCAGAGCGTTTTGTGTGGTTCTCTTGCAGTACCGCGTTTCAACGACGCCTGTAAAAACCAGATCGTATTATTCCCCGATTAAAATTGCTGAGTGGCTGTTGGGGGCAGAGAGAACGGGCATTGCTGCTCAGCGCACACGCGTGGCCGCGCCGTGCGTGCACTCCCGAGCCAATTACGCGGGCTTGAAGAATGACCGGCGCTGCAGAGGTCGTGTATTCTTCTATGAAATGTTCACAGATAAAAAGGACGGAAATTCCTCGCATTGAGATCGCTGCTGAAGAGACAGGTTGCTGTGCTCGGTGATGTACGTGGACCTTAATTGCGTTTTGTAATTGAGTTGGTTTCCTGTTTGTGGAAAATGTTAATTGAAAAATTGAAGAATTGAAGAAGATCACTCATGATTAATAAAAATTGAAGGTCTGTGTTTTGGCTTTCGGTTTAATAATGTTCTTTGCATCCCATAGATTTTTTCTCTTATACAAGAAGCAATCTATATAGTCGGTGAAATGAATGCGAAGTGATTCACCACTAAATAATTAGCAAGTAAGCACAAACCGAAGATCGTCATAAGATTTTTCCGAACTTAAGTAAAAATAGTATTATTTACTGATATTTATTTAGTTATGTTTGAGAGGATAGATCTGGAAGAATGGCATCTTTCTATGGTAAATGAAAGACTGGTAAGTTAGAAATTGGATAGAAATGAACATGGTGTAGGTACATGGAAAAGTGAAGTCTGGTTAACTTGATGAACATACACACACACACACAATTGTATCTCAGTAAATTCTCAGGCTATCGGGAAAACCACCTCTCGTACCATTCACACCATAAAATGTTCGTAAACTGGAGTCATATGAAATAACGTCACGTTGTTCATAAAAAGTTTTCGAACAATCCTTCGTTCAAGAAGTAAAGGAAGAACGTCGATTCTTCGTTATCTTAAAATGCCTGATTGCACAAGAGTAGGGTACCACCAAGAGAGGGATTCCTTGAAGAAATCGTTCTGGGAGTTGAGATTATTTGTGCGAAACGCATCTCTGGCTTCACCCGAAAGCAACGTTGCGCACAGGATACAATGTTGAGGTACTCGCGGTCAGTGCTGCTTTCGCAGTGTAAACGCCGCCGTTCCTCCATCCTGTGGCATGTCTTTTGCTACGCCGTCGGTGGTGGTAACAATACCGCTCGGACACGACGACCATGTTCTGATCTGACCACCGATCCTACCAATATAAGAGGTTTCCGAGTCTAAATAAAAATCGGTAAAGCTCTTCCGAGATATTCAAAATCGATGTAGGTTTATTTGAGGGTCATTAATGTCTATATCTAGCGTCCTGGTTATTTTCTTCTCGCCTCGGCCGTTATGAACATTTGTTCGGCGGTTATTGATTTTGGTTCTGAACTTGAAATGCGAAATATTTGAAAATGTTTTATTTATTTATTTTTTATCACAAGCGTGAGAAAAAATTCTTTATGGTATGAATGAAAAAAAAACGCTGATATTTAATATTTTATAAATACTTTTAAACTATGTTAATTTGTTCCCTATAAAATTTCACAATTCGTCAATAATTCAGTTTAAGGTTTTGGAGAGAAAAAAAAAATCTTCCACACATCCGGGCTGCGCTAGCTAGCAGGTATTAGAACCGGTTCGCTGAACCGTACAAAATATCGGGGTGACTCGATGCGTCTTGTATCATCACATTTTTCGAATGTTTCACGATGATTTCGTCTGCAGTCACCCAGTAGGTCCCCTTGGAAGCGGAACCGGGCACAGTGCGCAGCGCAGGAACCCGTGGGAAGGCGGAGACGCGGCGCGACCGGGGCGTCGCGGCGGCGCCCGATAGCGCCCGCCTCGCCTCGGCTTTTATGCGCGTTTGTTCGGCGGTTATCGGCGCGCGCCGCCAGCGCTCGGTGCGAGCGCTAGGCGAAGCGGCGGCAGCGGAGGCGGTGACGGCCAGGGCGAGGCGAGAGGCGTTTAGCGCCAAGGCGCGGGTGTGCCCCTAGGGCGGCTGGGTAGCCCAGCTAAGGATGAACGAACGTGTCCTCGTTTTGCGGAAGCCCAATATATTCTTGCGTGGGTTAAATTGCTCGAATAGGTAACACATTTCAAGTACATGCGATAAGTCGGAAGGGGGTAGTATACTACATGTTTGCAATAAAACAAACGTATAGTTTAATTCAAGAATGTCTTTTTTTTTCATTTTCGTTTTTGAATGTAACAGAAAATTGCGCCGATACATTGAAACGGTCCATACAGAGCAGCGGGCGGTGGGGCGGGGGTGGCGACGGGGGGCCAGCTTCCGCGTTCCGGGAGTGCGTCACTTCACTGCTGCTGTCGTGCCGAGAGCCCCAAACTGGCGGCCATCCAAATTCCTGTTTTCTACTCTTACCATTAGTCTTCGATAACAAGTGATATGCTCGAAATGGTTTTAAAATGTCACCATAAGAAAAGGACCAAACAACGCTAAAGAAAGCTTCTCTATCGCGAATTTGAAAGGATGTTTGAGACTATGTTAAAGCACGTGCCATAAGCATGTACAAGTAATTCACGTTTCTGCGATAGCTGTGTCACTTATTGAAGGAAATGGTTCGGCTTGTGATTTTGATTAATTGCTTCGTATATTAATCACTATGGCACGATGGTCACGAGACGACAGGTGGTGACTTGAGTAAGATGAATTGACGAAACGTATCTCCCTGTAGTGAATTTTATTAATTATTTAATTCCCTAGGTAATTGAAACAGGATCGATATCGGCATCTATTTAGGCACAGCCTCGTTGGGTGATCGCGGATTCGTGTTCGAACGGTACGGCGAGGTGACATATTTGATCGATTTGGTGTACATGAGTATGTGGCGCCTAGATTCGTAGATCCACTGCTCCGGTCGGTGTCTCTCCTCATCACTTCCAGTTGTATACCGCGGCGGAAAAAAGGCAAACTTTCTACAATGATTGCATAAGTTTTGTTATAAAACAAAGCAATTTTATCAGTTCTGGCTAAAAGTTATTCGCATGTGGGATACAGTGATATTACCAATTTTAGATAGTTGGCCTGTACTCGGAGGCACTACAACTTCTACGAGAATCATTTTCAAAATGTTAGTGGTGCGAGGAAAATTTAATTGTTCGTGTGAACTGTCCTGAAGAATCGGTAGTTAGGAGTCATCCATAAATTACGTAAAGCTAAAGGGGGAGGGTGGGGATCTGAGGCAGCGTTACGCTGCGTTACATTGGGGTAGGGGAATGCGTTACAAGGGGGAGAGGGGGTATTGAAAATACTCGAAATTTGAGTTACATAATTTATGGACGGCTCCTTAACGCCTCGCAGGAAAACTTCAGATAAGGAAGGAACGTTGCTTTTTGTCCCCGCTCTCATTTGGTTTGGTGAAAGTACTGTACAATGAAAGAATAAAAATATATCCCAGTTGCTCCTCATCTCCGTTCCTGAATGAATGTTCAGAGTGAGAAAGGTACAATCATGTGTCGGTGACGGTCGGGAAATCTCGTTGAATGCGTGCCAAGAGGGGAAGGTCAGTCTCGGTTTCGGCGTCCAGACCAATAAGTTGACCAATTACTGGAATCCTTGTTTTCTTGGAGAGATGTAATAATAGCCACATATGATCTAGTTTTGCAACTGCCTCTTCTGTCACTCGAAATTAATATTATGTAGCCGTGTATATACACACATACACACACACACATACATCGTGACGCTACTTCGCCACATTAATTATATATATATATATTTATATATAAATGTATAATTTGTATATTTGGGGAACCTGAAGGGCGCAGGGGTCTTGGTAGGGAGAAGCTGTGAATGGAGATCTCGTGTGAAGAAAACAATGAGACAACTGAATGCCTGCCGTCAAAAACTTTGAGACCCTCACTTTTCTGGAATGCTGGGTTTCCTCGCATTAAGGTTGTATGTGGTCTGAGTGAGGAATGTAGGAAACTATGTTGGCAAACATGAACATTAAGAACCCTTTTTTTCTTCTTTTTTAATTTCGCCATGAGTCGCCCGGGTGCATAAACTTTGTAATAATGAAAGAAGAACGTTGTGTGTCGCTAAATTTGCGTTTTGAGGATTACGTTTTTGCTGGCAGGTATTCAACTTTGATAAAATTGGGATTTATTAAATCCTCAATGAAAAGAAAAGAAACAATACTATGTTCAGTTAATTAAACTCATTACTTATACTATCGGAAAATCATTCTGTGAAAACTTTCTCAATAAATGATGAAATGGGATCCCATGTGCAATTTTACCAGTAATAATTTTACTTGGAAGTGTATTCCGAGTTCACAAAGTAAACCTCATAAACTTTCTTCAAAATCGAATTTACAAGAAATGTATCCCCTTTTAACCATAAAACATTTGAGTGAATTCTCCTCCAAAAGATTGAGCCTGATTCTAATTTACAATTTTTTTTCAATAAAAGATTGAACATTCTCTGAGTTCAACTACTGATTTTTCTCTCTTGGGTCGTTAATCTGGTTATTAAAGGCCCTGTTCAATTACACCGAAAACTTTTTGAGTTTATAGCTTTGCAGTACTGTCTTTACAAATTTCTCTAAACGGAATCTCGCTTATCGTTTCCCACTCACCGCTCAGGAACAAAATCTCTCAATACGCACCGTCGCCTTCCCCGAACGCGCTGCTGCTGCTGCAAACGCAATGTCAGTGGCCGACCCAGGCCTCCACGGATCCTCGTGCGTCGCCCCCGTACGTAACAAGTCTTCCGCCTTCAGTCTTCGTCCGGTCGCCTCACTCAGTCCACCAGATCTTCGGTGCACCAGCACTCTTCTGAAACGCTTTTTGCTACGAGTTTGGCGTTCGTGAATTGTGCAGGTTACAGTTCGTGCGCTTAACAAAATAAAATTATCATAGTTCACAAGAACGGCTTTTCTCGTTGTAACTATAGTTCTGATTTTCAATCAGATAACTGAATAGACTGCCAACTAATGTGAAGGCGTTATCTTAAACTGTTCGGCTCGTGAAACAATGTTCATTCTAATTTTTCCTGTAGTCATTTCGAGAAACCGGAGTAGTCTATTATTTCATTACACGAGGCAAAGTGAGTTCTTTCACTAGCATAAAAATGTTTTTATGACTTATTCATTCACTGCTTTCATAAAACTGCTTCCTCTAACAATATGCATGACTACACGTCGAATAACTCGTTTCTGTTACTACGCGTACATCAACTACCTAGTACCGCACATGATCTTTCCTCCCCCGTGCCGAAATCAGGTTTCAACACTTAGTCCGTTGGTCAGTCGGCTTGCCTCTTCTCCATAACCCGGACTGATAGACCGGGAGCTAGCAAGAAAATCGGCGTATGATAAGCTCAGACCTAAAACTTTTTGAGAAGTTAGCCAATGTTATGAGGAACAAGGAAACGCAAGTATGGCGGCTTGTAGGTGTCGGCGTTGCGCTGCCGCAATTTTTTTAAATATGTCGAAAAAATCGGCCATTGGAGAATGAGTACACAAATAATTCTAGTTATATATTTTTCGTTAGATAGCCTAAGTGTGAAGGAGTTGTATGCCATACCGAAGCGGCGTCTCGAACTGTTCGCCATACTGAATTAAAAGTGTCATTATTTTTATTCCCGCTTGGATTATGAGATCAGAGCTATTTTTGTGGTCTTATGGTAGAAAATTCTTTTTCATTGCCGATTAATTTTAAAATATTTGTACTTACATTATACTTTTCGGTGTGTAATTTATTAAATTGATTAAATTCAAACATGGACTGTTACTTGGAAAAATTTTAACAGGTAATAATTATTAATAAATACAATTTTAATTCATAGTTTTAAATATATAATTATATGTCAAATGTTTATGTGATGTATTGTTTTTCCGTATATCTCAAGTAGTTTATTTTGTATTATGATGTAGTAACCTGTCGATATTGACGGGACGAAATCAATCATTCATATTAATAATTCAGTATAATGAGGCGTAAAATACAATTTAATTTCTTTAAAACCAAATTTAAAGTTTGTCTTTCCGAAATTTCTTTTACGCCGTACCACCATATCAAGCAGTGTTTGCGATCTAGCGGCACGGGCGAGAAAGCGAGTGATTTTCCATAGAGGCTTGAGGGACAGAGTTATAAAAATCATACTATAGCTATCCGGTCTGTTTTTACTTTCTCGCACTTACTAACGTAAGAAGAGGAAATATTGTAATCGTGCGCCGGAAAACGGCGAATTTTAACCCCAAAACTCTTATTGCCCTGGTAACGAAAAAGTGGATAAATCCAGTTTCTAAGTATAGAAAAAAATCCTCTCACACGTGGTGTAGCCAGAATCCATGTTTTGTGCGTCCTTCATACCGAAAAACGGATTGACGGCAAAACGTCAGTCTGTTCGTATGCCAGTCCACAACGCTAGCGCATAAACCGTTCAGCCGATTTTCTCTCAAATTGGACTGTGTTATGCATCAACCGGCTATGTGACATCATACAAGTTTTGTGATAATCGTGTTCAAAGGTTCTATTACATTTTCAGCTCTAAAAACTGTAATTTAATTATTTCATTCATTGAAGCGCCAAACTACACAAACATGAGTGGAATACCTGGCGCTTACCTGCATAATGTGAAATGAAGAACAGCAGATTTGATGATCTAAGGTTATAGCCGGTTTTTGTGAAACATTAAATCCCTGATGTGACTGATAGCTTTTACATTTTTCATTAATTATAAGGCTATTTTTACAGATTTGGCGCCAAAAGTTTGCGTACCCTTAGAACATGGTTCAATGCAACTGATGGCGTCCATATCTCATTTTTTTTCAAAAGCGGAGCTTAGCCGGTTGATGCATAACACCGTTCAATTGATATTCCCCAATCGATCTGGCTGACGTCGCGACCCTTGAATTTGAAACCGATATTTTAATTTTGAGGGGTACATTACATAAAACATCGGACATATTCAAAATTTTCAAAAAGTGGCTCCAAATTGTTTCATTAAATTTTGTTGTTAAATATTGCGAAGGACGTTTAAGAGAATGGTGCAAGTCTCATATTCGTTAAAATCCCTGATTTTTTCGAAAATTCCAAAAAAAATTGAAAATAGAGATTTTTGCTTCAGCCAAAGTTTGCTGTTCAAAATTAGCTCTTTAAAAAACGTCATGAACAATTTTTTGAAAACAAACTAGTAGTTTTTGCATAATTTGCGCATTTTTTTTCTCACTACCCGCACCAAATTTTTTCTTTAAGTTTTCTCCACTTATGTAATTAGGGACGGTAAAAAATATGGTGCTAGTTCCATTATCGGGTATCGCTCGGTTTTTCGAAAATTGCAAAAAAAATTAAACTACAAAATTGAAGATTTTTTTCTCAGACAAAATCTGTCGTACAAAATTAGCTCTTTAAAAAAGGTCATATACAATTTTTGGTATAAGCTTGTAGTTTTCCCGTTATTTCTTTTTGAAATTAATGCTATGTTGGCGTCCCGTCGTACTTAACGATAAGTGTAATATTGTGAGAAAGTATGTGCTGTTGTAGCACCACTAGTTAAGAGTTAATCGTTAAAAATAAAGGAAACTTACATGTTTTTAATGTGTGGTAATTTGTGAGAACATTCAGATTCTTATATTAATGGAAATTATTCGTGTTTATTTGAAATATTATGAATCGTAATTGCCTCATCATTTAGTAAAACCTTTAATGAAGGATAAACGTGTTCAAGTTGTTTGTCTGTTTAGGAATTATAATTCTCCAAAACTATTTTCAAATGAATTGAAATCATCACCGTCCCAACTACGACTATATTTTCTTCATTTAAGTTCGTCTGTGTTACCTGATAGTGTTCACCATCATTGTGGCTAATAATAATTTTCTCTCTCATTCTTTGGTAGTATTTTGTATTTTTTTAAACTAAGGGACCGCTCTTTTCTTATTCCAAATAGAACACGATGCGCCAAGAGCAATAATTTATTCTTCTTTTCAACATTCCAATAGTAAACTTCACTTGCCATTCATTCACTTTAGCCATTACCTTTTTTTTTTCTTTTTCTCTCTTTCTTTCTTTTTTTATTTTTTTATTTAGAAGTTTGTATGAGGCTAATGGAAGATCTAATATTGATCATGTGGTTTCTATTTGGGTTACAGAGCGAGTGGTTCGGCTCGTGCATATTCGACAACATCCATCCGGATGATGTGGAGAAGGTGCGAGAGCAGCTGTCGACGCAGGAACCGCAAAACACGGGCCGAATTCTTGATCTCAAGACGGGCACCGTCAAGAAGGAAGGCCATCAATGTGGGTACCCTCTCTCAGTATTTACGTGTGTAGACATAGTAGTATTTCCCATCAAAATAAACTGTTGACACTTTCGACCCGAGTACGTGTGTCCAGTAAGCTCGACTGTAACTATACGGCCACGGCAGTGCCCGAGCTTAGGGGGGAGGGCGTGTGATGGAAAAGAGGGGGGAAATTATTATTAACATTATTATTATTAATATTATTTGTATTGTAGATTTTATTTCAAACTAGGGGTGCTACAGAATGGCACAGACTCTGTCGTATTAGTTTTTTTATAATTTGGTTTCGGCTAGCTTTTCTGACTTGCCACTTATTCTTGCCAGCTGCTATCTATCGTCGCCCGAAGTACATTTTTGACATTTTCTTAATTGTTCCGTTTTCTAATAGTAGAATGGAAATATTATTTTAAGAATATTAAAGAACAGTAAAAACCTCGTCCTAAACGGCAATTTTCTTTGAAAAATTTGGAGCCGTTTTTTAAGAAAGTGGCGTTTATGCGCTACTGTAAATTCGAAATTTGAAGCTCTTTTTCACAGAAAATTTGTTTTCGAAAAACTTAATTTGAAGTCATTTGAAGTACTTTAATTTACAAATACAATAGTGTTTACAAATTGCTGGAAATGTGCATAGGGGCCGTCCATAAATTACGCAATACAAATTTAGAGTATTTTAAATACCTCCTCCCCCCCCTGAAACGCCTCCGTACGCGCGGGGGCGCCTTAAACATGACTCCAAATGTTTCAACGAAAATTTCCATATAGCTTTTACTCTTCTTAAATTTTCTTAAAATTATATTTCGGTTGTGTTATAGGATACCGAAAAATTGAGAAATTTTCAAAAAAAAAAAACTTTGGATAGATAGCAGCTGGCAAGAGGATGGGGCAAGACCGAAAAGCTATCCCAGACCGAAGAATTAGAAAGCTAATTACCACGAGAAAGTATGTGCCAAGTGTACGAACTTTAGATTTTCGCAACTTCGGAAAACAATATTTACTTCTGCGTTATTACTAAACAAATGAAACTGCGCCTCATTGAACAGCTTTTTTTGCGCATATCAGATCTGTTATTCTACACTTTCTGTTTTACAGTAAAATTTGCCTAAACCGGACCCTGTACAAGCCGAAAACCTGCCTTAACCGGAAAATTTCTTTGACACGTGAAGTTAAAATGCATTTTACACAGCATTAAACGGAACCTCTGCAACGCGGAAACGGAACGGTTATTCATGACTTGCAGGGAGAAAATGTTTATAAAACGGAATTCCTGTGAATTTAATGCAATTGGCGCGAGATGTTCTTAATGAAATGTATGCATCTTTAAACTTATTTTAAATTCTATATCCCTGTGACACGCGATTTAGTTCTGGCAGTCGGACATTGAAGGAGAGCAGTTATGACGTCAGCGTAGAATTCGATCTTGGGGTAGTTTGTCTCTCAAGGCGTGGGCCGTAAGGGAATTCCCTCTCTCCCGACTGTCCAAGAGTGGGAAGATGTACGGGTGTGGCTTCTATTCACGCGTCTCCCTGCCTCTCATTGAAAACCATAACCCCTCGACCAGATACGTATTGCTCAACACCATATGAGTGTATGAGAGTCATAGTATGGATTGTAACCCATTGTGCGTTATAAGAGTCAGTAATCAGTCCGAATGCAGCCAGTAAGGTGTGTATTTTTCAACCCAGAAGCTGTCATTGAAGAGTGTTTAATAATCATTTATTAACGATTTCTTAAATAACTACTTTATATGTTAATGTATTTTGATAATTATAATAAAGCCATGTAATTTACTACTTTCAAAGCAGAAACGTCAATATAATGATCAAAAAATTGACAACCTTGCCTAAAACGGAAACCTCCCTAAACCGGAATTTTTTTGTGTCCCGATCGATTCCGGCTGAGACAGATTTGACTGTATCGCAATTAAAGCTAATTTTTTTTATTAAAACAGGGAGGAAATTAAAGTATGAGCGTAGATGGATGTTTTGAGCACTTTAAAAAATTACAAGCTGAACCCCTGCGATTTCATCGCACAAAAGAACAACAGAAAAGTTAAAACCGAAAACGACTATGTACATAATGCACTATGGAAACCCAAAAAATATTGTTTCATGTCGTTCTTACTCACCAAGACTGATGAAATGAGGTAGGTTTAAAAATTGTGGAACAATAAATCACTATTCTTTGTGAACGTGAAGTTAAACATGTTTCTGAAAATGTAATTGGAATGTATATTAACCTAGATCTGTACATGTGTATTGTAGTGGACAATTGTAGGATGTCCTGCTATCCACCTTCCATCTTATAATCGTAGAGCATCACTTATAATCACTGAAAAGTTTCTGTAAAAGGACAGTTGTAACAGACGAGTTCTCGACATCACATTTGTGTCTGATAATGCCACAATGTATTATGTGTAAATACTTTGCGAACTTGTGAGTTTTCTGATCGGGGGCCCGTGTGTTGCAGCGTCGATGCGGCTGTGCATGGGGTCGCGGCGCGGCTTCATCTGCCGCATGAAGGTGGGCGCCGTGGCATCGGACAGCATGGCGGCCGGCCACCTCAACCGCCTCAAGCAGCGCAATAGCCTGGGGCCCTCGCGCGACGGCCAGAACTACGCCGTCGTGCACTGCACGGGCTACATTAAAAACTGGCCGCCTTCAGGTGAGTGCCGCTGGAATCTCCCCCTGCTTTGCTTTTAGATTTACGTGAAACACGCGCAATCGTAATTTATACCGAAAGATGATACGGTCGGGAAGGAAAAAAATGTGGGTGAAGGTGAATACATAAATGAAACCTTAGATTGGACGAGTTTACAAAAAAACAAAACATTTTTCCCTTGCAAACGCTTCGAAATGTTCCGTCTTGTCGCTCTTGCCTGCAATGCTATCAGAGTCGTTGCAAATCTTATTAAGATTCTTTTCGCAACATACTCCCTATATTGACTCACCCAAGTTGTCCAGTGCTCATTTTGGCTGCTGCGGATGATGCAAGTAGCAGTTTTCAGAAGCTGTGCGAGGCATGACACTTAAGTGTTTAGGCTTTCTGTTTTTATTATTACGTAACATGTGATACTGTCTGTTTGAAAGGATAGAAAGCTACATCATACTTACAATCAAAGCTACATTGAACGTGTAATGTGAAGGCGTATGGAAGCTTTTTTGGGAAGAAAAGCAATTACAATATTAGGAAGAGCTATGATAAGTACAAAGTTTCGATATGTAGAACTACCTGAATTTCATATAAAATTTGTTTTGTCCTGTGTTCACGTTCGGAGATATTACAATGAATAGCATAAAAGGATGTGCGCCGATTTTCAAACCTGAAACAGTCAGGAATCACGAGTTCAGTCTTACGCTTACTATACCCACTGCTACTTTCATTCAGATGCGTAATTAACCCTTAAGATAACAATTAACGCAAAACTTTCGCATTGTGAATGCAGCTTGCTTTGCAATAGTCTCCAAAATAGACGCCATGGAGCGTGACGCGAGTAGACGAAACAAAACCTTATGGAGCGTGGTTTCCACTTCGTGAATAGTGCCACACGCATAAACGATGACATCGGCAGTTCGTAGACTTGCAGAGAAAAAAAATACTTTTGTGACCTATCTTCGTCGAGATAAAGCACACCCTACTGGGATTCTTTGGTAGTGATGCCACAGTAATATTTGTGCTAAATGGCACGTGCGCGTTCTTTTTGAAACGAGGCACATCTTTTTTACAAAAGCAACTTACTTCAACAGCTTTGAGCAAAATTATTACGAAAGTTTGCTGATTAATATTATCACGATCCACAATTGTGGAATTTAAAGACATACAACTGTCCGGTGTATTCCATGTGAATATCGGAAAGTATGTTCTTATTACCCAAGAGCACTAAACTTCACGAATAGAATCGAAAGAAATGAACTTTATTAGAAATGTAGCTGGTTACTCATTTCTTCGTCACATTAAAAATTAAGTGATAAGAAAAGAAATAAACTTTTTATTTGTAAAGGAAATTGTTTAACGATATGGAATAAAATGGAAACAACGTATATTAAGAAATAAATGGTGAAAGAATAAGCAGAATTGGTTTGAATTTTGAGCCAAGTGGAGGAGGAAACGTGGGAAGGCCACTATGAAATGGAGTGACTAATTCTAGGAGCCGAAACAGATTGAAAAGTTTTATGCAGCTGATGATGAGTATTACCCAAGAACGCGAGGGCGAAATCGGAATGACTTCCAATACAGATTTGATATAATATTCGTGTCTACAAGATAATCAAACTCTCCACTCCTATCGCATCTAGCGTAGTGGGCTCAAGAAAACGTGCGCGGATAACGCATCGTCCTCGTCATTGCGTGAAGAAGTCCATCCGCAAAAGCGCAATTTCACGGAACTTGTATATCCAGGAGAAAAACTATATAGAAGTATTTATTTACCGACTCAAAAAGTATTTTATGCCGCAAACGGCGGCAAACCGCGGCGCAGACACAAGTCCATGAGCCTTTGATCCAACCTGTGTGCCTACGTCCCTTACAATTCGCTTTTGTTCAGAAGCCATCCTCTTAATTTATCAATTATATTAAAAATTAAATGGCAACTAACTAAAAAAACAACAATTAAATGGCGCTTTGGATGCGATAAATGGCCAATATAGAGCTGTAAACATCGCTACTATATATAAACAGTACATACCTAATTTTGACACTATTATTTAGCTTAACATGAAATTGGGATCAAAATTATATATATATATATATATATATATATATATATATATATATATATATATACACACACACACACACACACACACACACACACACACACACACACACACACACACACACACACACACACATATACATATACATAGTGGAAGGAGTACTATAAACTAGGTTTCAACTTGCAACGGAATGCGTAGAGACTAATTGCCATTTGGCCCATGCGACTTGAGGGAGGCCCGACCTTCGCCAACAGTTGGCCTCTGCGGCGCGCGCGAGGACGCAGGAGCAGCCGTCGCCGTCGCCGCATGACGCCTCGGGAAGAGGCTTCGGGGAACCGGAAGCCCACGGCGCTCGCCTGCTCGCTGGCTGCTTCTGGCTCGTTCGCTTTGTGTAGGGCCGCGTGGCTTGTATCGATTGCCCACGTGCTTCGTGACGCACCCGAAACGCCGCCGACGATGCGACGCTGCGGGCGCGTGTCTGATGGCGGCGCGAGATGGCGGAGCCGCGTGACGACGCTACGGGTCGCGGTCGCGGAGTGCCCGTCCTACCAGCCCCAGAGCCCGCTTTTGCCCACACCCAGTACCCGACGAGACTCACATTAAAGGGCGAGATAGACCCCCAGGATATTGAGGATGTTGTCATAATTGAAAAAATATTTCATCCAAAAGATTCTTGATTATTAGGATAAAAATGGTTCGAAAACATGTATTTTTGAATTTGAATAATTTACACCCACGTTTCGAGAGTCATGAAGTCTTGAAACATTAGCTGGTAGCAAGTTTTCTCAATGGTTAATTCCGCCCTCATGTTACTTTCTATGAAACTTGTTCTCTACTTGCCCTTACTTTGAACGCCTGACTGCTCAGTCTTATTTGCCTTTATTTGTGGCAACCTCCTATCTTCTCAATACTTATAAATAAATTCGTTTGCTGTTTGCCAAGGTGTTTTGGAGTAAGAAACAAATTCTGTTTTATTTTTAACAATCTTGAAGGTAAGCAGTCCTAGAATAATTTTATAGACAGACAATTACTCATACATAAATATTTCTTTATTTCATAAGTGTCATCATTATTTGCAACAGTTTGAGGATATATTTCCCCATCATCAGGCTAAACAAATTTACTTTAAAAGCATAAACATTGAAAATGTTATTAGTAAACATTTTTATAAACAAGAGAAATGTTAGAAGTAAAATTATTATGTACAAATCAGCACTTACCAAACTTTGGAGTGCTCATAATGAGAAAATAAAGTCATGCACAGGACATACCCTCCAGAACGTTAAAAACACCTTATATTAAGACTGGCCAATTCCAATTCTTCAAGAACTTCTGTTCTAACAGAAAATTATCGTCCAAAATAATCTTCAATTTGAAGTGGTTGTCTTTCATTTTGCTCTTTTGCCCACTATTTTTTTGTCTCCATGAAACTTATTGCTTCTGGCAAATTGAATCACATTCTTATTTTACTTAGACCATAGTAGCCTTTAGCCTTTGGTTAAGACACCTACAACCCCCTTGAAAAATTACTAAGAATGTTTGCCATATCAAAGTTCATTGTATATAAATAAGATTAAATCTTCGCAATCTGTGATGGACAGCATGTGTCCAGACCATTGGGGCTGTATGTGTTGTTTTTTAAACAAAAAAATATTAAGTAGATCTCAATTTTTTCATGAGTATTTTACAAATGAATTATCACATACTTTGGTTTATGAAGTATTTAGAACAGTTAATCTACTTTCCATTTATTCAGCTTTCTAATTCCGCACTGATTTGTTTTATTTACTGTTGTTGCACTATATTGTTCAGGTGTGCAAATGGAGCGTGGTGGAGAAGAGGATGGCCATGCGTCACACTGCTGCTTGGTGGCCATTGGCCGCCTTCAGGTCACATCCACACCAAATACTAGTGATTTGAGTGGGGCCAACAGCAATGCAGAATTTATTTCAAGGCATTCCATGGAAGGCAAGTTCACCTTCGTGGATCAACGTGTTATGGGCATACTTGGCTACAGCCCCCAGAACTTCTAGGCAAGTCATGTTTTGACTTCTTCCATCATGAAGACCAGACACACATGAAAGAGAGCTTTGAGCAAGGTGAGTTCTTTTAAAGTTGCTTCTCATATGTATATATTTTATAGAAATGTCTATGTACTAGTATGAAATGTTAAAGCAGGAAATCAGGGTTCCTTTGGAGAAACAAACAAAATCACTGGGAAATTGGATGAAAACTGCAGTTGAGGTGAAGCGTGCAAAGAGCCCTTAGGAGCTGTTACATTATTACAAACATATCAAAATAGCAAAATAATGTTATAAAACTAGATTGTTCAGAATGACACATTCTTCTTTGAACTAGTTAGTTTCCTTATCTCTTCAGTCTGGGCTTTCAGTTTTGCCGCAGCACCTTCTCAGCTGTCATCTACTGGTGCCTGAAAGACAGTTTTTCTCATTTTCTCCATTGTTTTAGATCTGTAACAGTAGATTTGAAATTTGACTTTAAAAATATTGTAGACAAGTAAAGTAGCAGTAGTACACTAGAACCCCAGTATTCTGAACTAATTGGGGGTGTGGTCTGTTCAGATTCAGAAATGTTCAGATTATCCGCAAAAAAGTACCTTACATAATATGTACGTTACAAATACATCTGTAGGAATACCAGTCACAATGCAACATAGCATACTGATTACATGATTGATATGAAGTATATTCTTCAAAGTATAATCATCTTTTAAATTGTAGCACCTTTTGTAAAGTTGTAGTTAAACAATCAGGAAAAAATGTACTAGTGTATAACTGTAAGAAGAAACTGTAACTAAATATGGTGAAAATTAGATATGAATGTTATGGTTAGTAAAATACACACTTTTTCAAGAACTTCATTTTATCAAATTTCATTTCATGAGAGTTCATTATTATTCTACATATTGTTTTTGAATTAATGTGTCAGAAAATCATATAAGTTGTTAGTAATTAACATCAGCACTACAATGAAATTGTGAAATTGCCATCCATTTCTATGGATTGTGATCGGTGGAAAGTTCATTAATATTTGTCTTGGGGAAATCAGCTATAATTGTGTGTAATTTATATTATTTTTGAAGTCTGAATGATAGATTAGGGTACTATATTTGTCATAATGGTCTCTTAGGTCACTTAGAACCTGTTAGAAATATTTATGTACATGAATAGCAAGTTGCTAGACACTAATTTGTCTTTTTGTACCCCAAACACATTAAATTTGGCCCCATTCAATCAATATATATGAAGATTTCATGGATTTTTTATGGTAATTTATGGTACATATAAGCAGGGTTAGGCAGTATTTAAATACTTGTATTTGAAATACATCTTGTGTTTAAAAAACTGTATTTTTGAGTTTTTTTGACATGTAGTTTGGAGATGTATTTAAATGCATAAAATATAGGTGTATTTAAAAAATGAAATGCTTAAAATACTTCAAATACAAATGAAGATGAGGATAGTTTCTTTTTGTTTGATTATGCTAGTTAATGCACCTCATTAATACAAAACGAAAAGCTTCTTTCAGCTGATGAATTTGGATTTTCTTCACTTTTAAATGATACATCTAACTCATTAAAAATGCTGGACAATTATCCAGCAATACAAAATAGTGCTTATTCATTATAACGTTAACGTTCTTCCACGCCAGTTGAATGACTGGGTTTTTATACATTAGCAGACTATGGATTTATTGCCTGATGATTTGTTTGAAGAATTAATTGTTTTTAAAGGAAATTTTGTTTATTAAGTTAGACAAATTTTTATATCATTTTATATTTGAAAGTGTGTTTACATATATTAGTTAGTTATTGTTCAAAAATGTATATGGCTGACAATTACTAATTTACTGTAATTGACAATTATAATATATTGTTGCAATAAAAAGATATTATTGAAAATTATTATATTTACTGTATTTTGCGTATATATGTAAATACTTATTTACAAAGTATTTTGGGGGAGTATTTAGATACTAAATTTAAAATATTTTGCCCAACCCTGCATGTAAGATATGATTTTATTCGCATGTGGGAATGTCTGACTCCTGAGGTGACGATAGCAACTGAAGGAGCTAATTTTCACTAGTATGTACTGTCAAAATGAATGTGAACTGTTAAAATGAAATATCCAATTTTAATGTTTCCTCAAGTGGACTATGTCTTTCTTTGTTTTAATGTGAAGGAGACCTAAACCAATAGATTCATGGTGATACAAATATATTAACATCAAAATAAAATTGAACCCATAGATCAATTTTTCAAAATTACTAGGGAGTAAAACTTGTTTGTACACTGGTTTCAAAACAAAATAAATTAGGGTTTACGAATACACAGTATAAGTGTAAATTTTCCCACATTCACATCCCTAACCATGATATGTTATTAAGAATGTATTTATATTCAATGTAATTGATAATAGTTATCTTTTCTATTGTGTTCTTACACAGTCACACATTTCTTTTTAATTTAATCATACATTGATCTAATATTTTGATGTACAGTTCTCAAGCTGAAAGGCCAAGTGATGTCTGTGATGTACCGCTTCCGAGCCAAGAGCCGTGACTGGGTGTGGCTACGCACATCTGCCTTTGCATTTCTCAACCCATACACAGATGAGGTGGAGTACATTGTGTGTACCAACACAAGTGCCAAGTGAGTACACATCCTAAACTTGTTTTATAGAAGGTTTATTATATAAAATAAGTTTCTGTTAATTTCTTATTTTTGTGTTCCAATTTGTAATGTTTTCAAACTTCTAGAATAGGCATCTGATTAAGTATGAAGAACTGAATGTATGTCAGAATTGGGCGTAATTCATTACATTTGTAATGGATTACACATAAAATTACTTTGTGAGAAATTACTATGTAATCATAACTACTTAGTTAACAGGAATACTGTTAATCTTCCTGGGTGATTACTTCGTTCTTTGGAATTCTGTTTAAATCTGATTACTTTGAAATCAGGAAATGTTACTGTCATTTATAATTACTGTTAATAACTTATTTTTATTTCCCTTGAATATTTCAAAAGTGAAATTGACAAGTGAGTACTCTGGTGATGTTCCAAAAGATTTCAATACAGTAAATCCCTCGACATCCACGAATTCACTATTCACTAGTTGCAAGCATTCGCGATTAGAGAAATGGTACTGGTTTTAACATTTAACGAACGGACGGAGAAGTAACAGAAAGATATGCTGTGCTGTCTGTCTTTATAAACAATATCTAACTCACATGTATAATGTGTCATTTTTGATCTTCAAAATTCAGTAATTCAAACTGTACTCATTCCATACTATGATTAAAAATTTCTGTAATTGTAATCTCTGATGATCACATATTACTTGTAATTGTCATTGTGGTTACTCATAATTCCAATTGTAATATAAGTAGTCATAGTTTGTAGAAGGTAGTTGATCACCTTTTGAAATAAGATAATCAGGAATCAATTACACTTTACTCTACTTCGATGTAAATCAACTTGAATGCTCATACGTGTTTCTATATTTCAAGTGTTACCCTTGCTATTTGTCTCCAAGGTTAGAAAAGCAGGTTTTTATTTCCGCACTTTGCTTTCTTTGAACTTTTTCAGTATCCTCATGTATGTTTGGTTTTTGTTTATTTGGCACGATAAACGTGTTATCAATTCTTTAAATTCTTTTAATGAAGATATTTATTCTTCTACAAGGAAATTCAACCCTTAGATCCTCTTTTAGATGATCTTGTTAAATATTGTTATTGATGTGAAAAAGTTATTTTTGTAGCATTCTAGTGTATATTGAGTACAAATTGTTTCAACAATGTACTGCTCATTTTCGGTTAACAACCTGAATTTGTTAATGTTACCTGAACTTACTTTAATAGATTGTGCATTTAACTGTGAAATTACTGAGATGTTTAATACACACCTCACTACTATTTCTTAGTTAACATCAGGTATCAGAAAAGCATTTTTTAGCCACAAATATTTATTCTATGACATCACTTAGTAACTCAAAAAAATCTTCATGTAACTTCTGACAGTTCTGTCGTTCAAGGGACAAGAAATTAAATTGTTACTTAGGAAGTTTGCATTGGACATGTTAATTGTTTATTAACGATTATTATTGAGGAGTCTGCTTATGCTGCCTTTTGGTTATGCCATTTTCCTGTTTCTTGGCTTGTGATTTTCATTAGATTTCCATTAAATGAATTACTTATTAGAAGTTCAAATCAATGACATTAGAATTCAGAAGAATGCAGAGAATAAGAGCTACGGAACCCATTGGTCCAATGAAGTGCTTGAAGCATTTGTTGTGAACTGCTCCTGCTCCAGTTTGTCGTGCAGGTTGTATATAAGTTATCCACTCATTTGCTCAAGGCTTTTTTATTTGTGTTAATTTTTCTTTGTGAACAAATAAATTGTTTCCTTTTGAATAATAAACAATTTACATGTTTGAAAGGTTTTGACGGTGTTAAAAATGATATTGGGAGGATTTCAGATACAATTCAGAATCTCATGGTGGAAGCGCGAGCATGCAAGAATGAACATAAACAAATAAAGGCAGAATGTGATAAAATGGAGACCACATGACACTATAAACCAGAAAATTGCAGATATTATGGAGAAGGTTGATTCTATGCGAAATTCTTCAACAACTTGGAATAATTAGAGAGATTTTAGAATGTGGCCTACGTGAAAGGCATGTCATTATATACGGAGTGAAAGAAGTGCATTCTAGAGAGGCAAAGGAGTGTAGCATTTGTGATAAACAAGCAATGGGTGGTGCACTGTGCAAACTCAAGCTTGATGGATTTGATACTGACAGTCAGGTCTTGCAAATCACTAGGCTGGGTAAATTCGTGCAGGGCAATCTGGAAAATCCCCAACCAGTCAGAATTGTTTCAAAAGATGCAAATATTGCCAAAAATATTTTGAGGTGTAGTGGAAAGTTACCTCAAGACCTGAGAGTGAACAATAATCAAATTCCTTTACAGGGAAAAGAGTTGAAAGAACTAAAGAGAAATTGATTAATAGGCAGAAAACAATCCAAATTTAGTTATCAGACATATTAGAGGAAACCCTCAGGTTGTGCCCAGGCAGGGAAACATGTAACAGCAAGCTTAATTGGGCCAAATTCAATAATTATGTACCCCAATATTTTATATCTCATCCCAAAAATTGATGAATTTTTACTGGAAGTGGATGATGTCCAACCCGATACCATAATTGTCACAGAATCTGGGCTGAAGCCAGACATTCCTGACTCTTATGATCGATATACCTGGATATGTTATCTTCTGTAATGGCAGACTAAACAAGCATGGAGATATTTTTCATATTTATGTTAGATTTTCAATAAATTCAATTACAGTGAGTGCTTCCATGATAAGTGAACTCCTTGACCCCCTTGTAGAAGCTTTATGGTTAAATTTGAAAATTAGAAATGCCAAACTTATAATTGCAGATGTTTATAGACCACCTAGGTCAGATGCAAAGCGTGTACTATGAGACTTCATACTCTTCGAAAAAATTAGCAAGGCTAGCAAACATCATGAGCCCATCTTAATTTTTGGTGTCATTAATTTTCCATCAATCTCTTGGACAAAACATGGAGCTTCTCCAGCCACAGAAGTTGAGATACAATTCTCACAATGTTATATTAATTCAAATTTCATCCAGACAGTGCTTGGAGCCACAAGATTTAGAGGTAACCAAACTCCAGCAGTTTTGGATTTAATCTTCACAAATGACATTGACCTCATTGCTCCCCCAATTCTGAGACCACACATCGGTAGAAGTGACCATCTGTTTATTACCACAACCTTACAGATGGAATATAACAATAACGTACCCCCTTCCAAAGAAACTCTCGAAGGACTTAATTACTTTGCAGCAAATTATGATGAAATTAAAAGTCATTTTAACAAATATATTTCATCAACTCCTTGCTTGCAGAATTATCAGACAAGAAACCAGATGTTGGGACAAATTATCAGGATTTTAGTGACATGGCTCCCCAACTTCTTGAAACTTTCTCATCAAAGTGCAAAATGAGATAAAATCACGATAAATTTTAGATAAATCGTGAGGCAAAAAGACAAATAAGCATAAAGTGCAGGACCTGGCATAAGTATGAGAAGTCTTGTTTGGAAGAGGACCATTTAGACTTTATAGATATTTCAAATAGGCTCATTTCTGACTTGCATAATCAGAAGGAAGCGTATGGAGAACAAGTGGTACAAACTGGCAGCAAAAAATTCTACTCTGCCAGCCTGTGGACATAGTGTATTTTGATTTTGCCAAGGCCTCTGAGATGGTGCCACACAGGTGCTTGTTACACAAGTTGTATTCCTTGGGAGTAGAAAGGATAACTTTTGGGAAGAGAATTTATATCTAATAGAACTTTCCAAGTGAGGGTTGGTCAACATTTATCAACTTCCAGAGTAGTTTCTAGTGGAGTACCTCAAGGTTCCATCCCAGGACCTCTACTGTTCATATTGTGCACCAGTAACCTTGGAAATGAGTTGTCTTCAATTTGGAACTGCTATGCAAACAATACCAAACTCTTTGCCAAACCCTTAACATCACATGCCGAAAAGATCAAAAAGATCTTCAAACCATGGTGAACTGGTGTGAAACTTGGATGCTCCCTCTGAACCCAGATAAATTTGTAGCATGTATTGGAAAAATAATCCAAAAATTCCATATGTCATGAATAGGACACGTTTGACAGAGACACACCAACAAAATTATGGTTGTGATTATAACACAAAATCTTAAATGGGAAAGTCAATTAACAGTGTAACAAAGAAAGCAAACACTACTCTGTATCTGATGATGAAGGCCTCAAACTTGAACTCGTCAGCAGTTAAAAAAATGATCTATACCTTTTTTAAGACCAATAAGAAAGTATGCCATTGTAGTGTAGTCACCATATTTTGAGAAAGACAAGAACTTAGAAAGAATTTAGAAGCTGGCAGCTGAGATTCCAATTTAATATTAAAAATCTACAATACGAAGAGAGATGTAAATAATTGGACATGCTAAGCCTCAAAAAGAGAAAAGAAAAAAGCGATTTAATTGAAACTTACAAACTATCATGGAAAATCCCTACAGGGAATGATCTATTTTACACCCCTGCAGCGACAACCAATGTTTGGCATAATGTCCCACATTGGTACATGTCTAGGCTAGTAAACAAAGTTAATGTTGATTTAAATATGGTTAGTCAAAGTGAATTGATTAATGTTTCAAAACAAATGTTATTACAATAATCAAACTATGAGCAAATGTCATGAATAGTATATGTATCAAAATGCTGTAAATTGGGCGATTGCCTGTTATATATTTAAAAAAATAAAAATAAATAAAAATTTTAAATAGGATTTATAGGATCCCTGCTTGGACATGATATTTAACCTTCCAGCGGGCACGTGGGAGCACTCCATGCTGCCTTTGTGCTTTTATTGTTCTAAAGTGGAGTAGGGCTATTTGACATGTCAGAGGCTATTCTCCGTTCCGTTGCCTTCTTGCTATCAGTTGTAAAGATGATTTGAAAATAAAAAAATGCTGACTGCAGCCCTCCTTGCTCTACCATGCCCACTCGTGTAAGTATTTTTAGTATTCCAAACGAAAATTTTACTTATTCAGATTGTTCATTTATAAGTATTTTTGATCACTGTAAGCAAAATCAAAGATGTTGAAAGGTTGTTGTTGTTGTTGTTGTTGTTGTTGTTGTTTTCTTCTTCTTCTTCTTCTTCTTCTTCTTCTTCTTCTTCTTCTTTCCCTCCCATTACTTGTAGTCATATTTTTGTTTTTCATTGCCGAAGGGCTGAAACAGGCAAAAAAATCTGGCATCTTCTTGAGTTACTGGAAAGGGCTTCATGAAAATCAATTTAGCTTTTCTAAAATTTAAGGACAGTAACTGTTTCATTTAATTAATTGGTCTATTTAACAACAATTTTCTAGTTAACTTTTTTCTTTGTTATATTTTGTTTTGTAAGGTTTTCTAGAAAAGTGTTTTTTTATTATTCTATACCTAAAAATAGCCATATTTCTGTTGTTTATAAAATGTATTAACATTAAAAATGTAATGAACAGTTGTGAGATTTTATTTTTCCTTCTTCAATTAAATAATAGAAGTTTTGAGGGTGCAAAACACTGTTTTCTCGAGGCAGCATACAGTGCGTTTATGTGACTCAAATAGGCGTGCCCACCGGAAGGTTAATTCATCTACGGGTCCCAAGACTATGAGGACATTTGGCAAAGCTGATGAAGGAGAGAACAAGAACTGGACCAAGAACACATTTCATCACAAATCGGATTGTAAACAAATGGAATGCTCTCCCAGTGGACTTTTGTGTGAAAAATAGTTTGTCTTTCAAATCCTCTCTGGACAATTATTACCAAGCAAATTAAGTTTGTAAATGCAATATCTATTATTGAGTGTTGACTATTTTGTATGACGTGTACTTCAGCTTGTTGCTACTTCCATGTCCATAAATAAAGAAGTGGAGTGTTTATGTGTTTCTACAATGCAAATTTTTGCATAGAAAGTATTTTTTCAAAACAAATTTTGAGTGCCTGTTGCAGCTTGGCCATTCAGAATATCCAAAGAGTTTATTAGACAAAATATGCATAAAATTGTCTTAAGAGCTAATTTTCTAAGTTTCAACTTTTCCTCCCGGGACATCGAGTATAACTAAACCTGTTAGTTGTACTCAGAAATATCTGTTCTCCTTCTTTGATAGTGATTTGTATGGAACTCCACTTTTCACATCAGTTTTTTTCTGGTATTGCCTACTTTTTCAATAAGAGGAGGAATATGTTCTTGCATTGAATTTCTTATTTTGAATGTGGTAAGGCCGCGCTTTGTTGCCCAATTTATTATCTGACTAGTGTACTTGCTATATCGTTCCTCTCGGGCGAGTGTTTGAGGACAGCGTGGTTGCGCCTGTCGCAGGTCGCTCCATGCGCAGCCGGACAGCAGCGCGGCAGACCCGGCCGAGCAAGTGTACTCGCAGCCGGGGCTGGACTACAGCCTGCAGCGGCGCGACGCCGTCTACCCGCACATGATCTCGTCGGCGGCGGCGCACCTGCAGAGCGGGCAGGCGGCGGCGGCGGCTGCGGCGGCGGCGGCCGCGGCGGCGGCGGCACAGCGGCCAAGTAGCGCGCAGAACGTGTACGCGGGCTACGGGGACCCGGGCACCCACTCGCCTATCGCGTACGGCTCCCCGGGCGCAGGCCAGCAGCAGCAGCAAGGCGGCGGCGGCGCGGGCCCCGGCGGCTCCGTGCTCAGCCGCATCGGCAAGGCCACCACCACCAGCCCCACGCCCGCGCAGACCGCGTGGAGCCTCCGCCAGGTGAGCTTTCTCTCCACACCCGCCCTTCACCGACCACGAATAGAATTTGTGGTGGTTCATAGGTTGGTGTGGAGAGGGATACGGCGTTGACACAGACTAAACCTTCTACCATGACACAATGTCCGATTAACATTAAGAATAAAACTAAGAGTATGTGCTGCTCACTAGTGACACCCATGCAACAAACGTAGTCAACAACATTAAAAATTAATGTTGCTCTCAACCTGCTCTTAACACTTTTAATGGCGCTCAACTGATTAATGGTGACATTCAAGCGGCTGTTGCCTCTTTAATTTTTAGATGACAACCTTGTGCTGAAGACAAAGCTTCTGTTTTTCTATTGCTTAATTTATTATCTGGCATTACCACATGATTACAAACTGTCAACCACCTTCCAATTTTATTTATAATATTATAGTACATGCCATATAGGTCTAAGCACAAAATAGGTAAAAGACATGCAAGTATTTGCATCCATGGTTAAATCAACTTGTTTTCCCCAGAAATGTTTTTCACCTACAACATTCAAAATCCAGGGTTGACTTTAATGAGTGCTAACAAATGTGTGTTGTTTTTGTTATCTCTCCTTTAACTCATTTAGAAATGGAAATGAGAATAGAGCAGATAAGAGCCTCAAAATTTTAACTGGAATGTAGAAGGGCCAATATTTTGAAATGAAGCAAGTAAGCATCTTGATATATCAATAGGAACAATAATATATGTGCATTCTTCAATCTTGACTGCACTTCAATGTATACAATAGGCACATTATCACAAATTCTGGATAAAATGAACTGGAAAGAAAATAAAGTGATCTCTGAAGACCCTAATTGTAGAATTGATATCGACTACTCAAGTATAGTGTAGTGCTTAATGCAGGAAGGGCTGACAGTAGTGAACAAAAGTCTGATGCAAACATGCCCTGAGGAACCCCACTAGAGATGGTCTTGATTGTAGATTTTTGATAACCGATTTTTACATGGTAAATGCAATCTTGAAGGAAGGCGTGTATCCACCACAGGTTCTTTCCCATAATCCCAAAGTGCTCGAGTTTGCAGAGTAGCCTGCGGGAACTTTATCAAATGCTTTGTAGAAAGCTCTGTTGGAGAGGCGTTATCCTAGGCTTTACATTCATTATTATGCAATCAGCTGTCTGTGAAGCATTTCCTTGAATTCACTGCAATTGTAGGGTTATATCTTTGAATATTTAAAACAGATATTTTTTCTAATTATAAGACAAATAAAATTGTTTTAAATTTTATCGGTCACATGCGTCTTTAACCGCTGTTAACTAGCGACCCTTCAGGTTTGTTGAGGACACTTGTACCTACCTGTATGTTAAGAAATTTAACATCCTTAGCAATGTAAATAAACAACCACCGATTCATCGCAAGCAAACTTTATCACAAAGAAAACAACAGCAATTTACAAGACAAATAGGAATAAAAATAACTCATTATTTTCGAAAATGCTCATTGTTAATTGTAATATTATTAATTGCATAATAAGAAAATTGGGTAAATGTAGCATAATTTTCATGTCATTCCATGAAATGAAAATCTTCTCCAATAATATTTATTGACGATGTGGTGTCGCCACTGGAATTCGACGCGCCACCTTCCTCGCCGATAGTCATTTTTTTGTTTTGTTTCCATTTTCACCTTATTTACCACGGACTCAACATAGGATTCACCTACGGTAGAGCTCCGACACCCATCAAAACGTTTCAAATTAGTAACCGAGGCTCATGAATCGACCAATGCCGTAGCCGAAGTTCTTCTTAAATAGTGACCGGTGTATTTTTCGGTGTCTGGAAGACCAAGATAGGTGGCTATAATTTTTGGCACTCCTGCAATATTGTGAATGCCACGTTGACACGAACTTGCGTTTTCCAAGCTTTAAATTCTTGGTATTTTTTTTCGTATCGTCCTTTGGATTTTTCTGGGATTAAATTCTGTGTGACTTCTGCAGAGGGATCTAAAATTTATTGCGGAAGAGACGAATTTTTCCGCGTCCATCTTCGAACCACGGTATGCGAATGTATTGTTGAAATTGATACATCGCAAGCAACACTCAAGAGTATCGATTAACATGCCGCAGCAGTAGAATTCATTTGTTTCATATCGCAGTAATGTAAATTTTCGCAAAAATCTTGACATTTTATGGTGACCGATAAAACGCTGAACATACCACGAAATTTTATTGTTACTACTGCCGAGGCCAAAAGTTAAAAATCGAGGCGGAGCATCGCTTCGATACATTGATACTTTTGTTAACATCCCTTAGTTGAAAAAAAAAAAAAAGGTTTTGAGTGTGAAAAATTCTGAGAGCAACTTTTGTGAAGACTTTATTAGATAATTGTTATGAAAAGTTATAGGTAATTTGGCTTAACTCAGGCCATGATGCATCAAGAGCTAATATCTCATTTCTTGTCGGGTACTTTGTAAATAATTTGGATGGCAAGTTAAATAATTGGGATGTACACCAATTGCCTAGCGCCTGGTGTGGAAGAACAATATGCTACCCGCTATACATCGACGCTGTGCGGCCCACCTAACCTTCCGCTGTTATATTCATATAATTTAGCATATTAGATTAATGACATCTCGATTATTATTGGTAATGAACGAAAGTGTTTGAGATTATCTGTTGGGTTTATTTACTTACTGATTAGTTCAGGTCGGGTTGAGCAATATTATGAACGCCTTTTGAGGAAGTCGCCAAGAAATCTTATGCTAGTCAACCATTTCACTTCTGATTAATTATGACCCTCACTCACTTTAGTGTTTAAAACATACTATTGCACGTTATGCAAACTACCATATAATCAGTGTTTTCTGATGTGCCCTTGCCTACTTTTGCATGTCTTTGTGAGCGTGTGTATTATTTGGTGGTCAGATAATTTTAGAACATGTATTATCAGTTAAGTTATGCTTGCCTCAGATTTAAGCTCTGTAGCAAGCAGTTTATCGTTTGAAACGTGCGAGCTGAGTGATGTCTCTTTTCGCTTCCGCAGCAGCCCGTGACGGAGGGGTACCAGTACAGTCAGCTGAGCCCCAGTCGGTCGCCCAGCGGCCCCACGTACACGCAGCTGAGCGGCGGGGCGCGCGCGGCCGCGTCGGCCTACCACGCACCCACGTCGGCGGCGGGCGGCGCGGGCATGTGGGCGTGGGGCCAGAGTGCGGGCGGTGGCGCTGGCGACGGCGGCGGCGCGGGCGGCCCCGGGGCGGGTGCGCACGCGGCGGCGGCGGCGGCCGCGGTGGCGGCGGCTGCGGCGGCGGCGGCGGGCGGGCCCGGCGGGCCGGGCGGGCCCGGCGGCGCCGCGCCCCAGGGCACGGGCCAGCAGCAGCAGGAGCTCTCAGACATGCTGCAGATGCTGGACCAGGGCGGCGCCTCGTCCTTCGAGGAGCTCAACATGTTCAACACTAGCTTCGAGTAGAGGACGGACTCGCTCATTCCCTCTTGCGACAGTGCCTGCCGCCTGGCATCATCATCTTCTTCTAGGAAGTGTGTGTGTTGTTTTATAATGGAGAGAAAATATATATATAAATGAACACATGGAATATTTTGTGGTACTGGCAATAATTGTCCAGTGCACAGGTTGATTGACCGTGCCTGCCATGAAATGGACAAGTGAACCCCTTACATATCGCTGAGCAGCAAGGACTTACAGGGGCGATGAAAGAATAATGCACGTGTGGTGGTATCTTTGCCAGCTCTGTACTGTTATTACATCTGGCATATAAACTTGATTTTTAAGAAATATTTCTTCCCCTATTTTGGTCTTCTCCATGCTGTGTGCTGTACATAATCACTACTGCCTGTGCCACAGTCTGCGTTCTCAAGTTACTGCATGAGCCGCTTACAGTGGCAAGGAGCACCTGCTTGAGTAGAATAGTGATATCCCATCTCTGTATCTGTTGGGAAAGCTCAGCAGATTCTGTGTGGAGGCAGATACATTGTCAAACTGCCTTTAACTCTGTCATGTTGCTGCACTCAGCCAAAATATATAATATTTTTTATGTGCTGACTAGGAAATCATTCCAAAATGAATATTTGTGCAAAGTACCCATTCTCTCTCTCTATGATGGCCCTTGTTTAATGGCAACTATATATACTGCATATGAAAAGGCTATCATGAGATTGCCTTAATATCACACCTGCACTTGCACTTCACTCATACTTTTGATGTCCAGTATTTCATTTCCATGTTATCACCTTTACTGTCCTATTACATGTGTTCATCTTCCATGGGAACACATGCAGGACACTTGCTTGAGCCTGCACATATCATTGGAAGTGCGTCTAGAACCATAGGGAGTGAGAAAATAGGACTTTTGTATACAGGGGGGGTTACATGTCTGTAGATGTAGTGCCATTTGATGCTCTGTAGTATAGCATGGTTCTCTGTTCATCTGGGAGCAGGGGAGTTTCTCAATGAACTACTGACTGTGTGGGGTTGGAGAGCAACCTCCCCTGCATCCAGTCTCCTCTGCTTGGGGTCCGGATCTCTTCATGTATCAAGTACAATGACAGATATTAATTTTTGTACAGCTGATATGAAGAAATTGTAGTGATAAAAATCTGAAACAATTTAAATTATGTCCAATTTTTGTGTACAAACGGAAATCTGAAAAAAAAAGTTCATGTAGTATGTGTGTCTTGTTATTTCTGAATTCTTTATTTTGTACTGTGTATCTCTAATACCTTTATGTACTTTTCAGTAGCTAGTTCCTAATGTCCTAGAAGAATTGTTGAAGAATCCCAACAAAAGTATTTTCTTTTTATTCTTAGGTAGTGGAACAGAATTTCAAGTGTTTCATAGTGAGCATGGCATTTATATTTGCACAGACAACAGAAGATTTTGTAAATGCTGTAGTGGTCCCTTTGGCAGTGGGGTTACTTTTCCCAATGTGTTGAGCCTTTTAAGCAATCCAAATTACAATCTTCTGAAATTATGGTTTTTAATATTTTGTTCATATTTTATTAATGAATCTTGTCAACACCATAAGATTAGTCATTGAATCAATTGCTCTAGTTTTGAGGTTCATTATCCTTGTAATGTGGCTTTGTTTAGTCAAATACTGGGCTGTATTGGAGAGGTAGTGATGCAGGGCTTCAGAAAAGGGCACTTAAAGAGAAGGGTGATGATATAGAATTTCTTCCAAATTATTTAATACACATTTAATATCTACTAATCACGACAGGCACTTAGCTGGGAGGAAGGGGGCAGAACTGGCCATTTCTGGCATCCTCCTCCCCCCCTTTTTTACTTCAATCTCATTGCAGTTTATGAGTGCCCCTTTTGCAGAAAATAATTGTATTATTGTGATAAATACGATTTTAATAATTATTACTGTTAAAATAATTATGATTATAATTATTTTGCATTACATCATGAATTTAAATGCTAATTGCTCAGGCGGTTTTAACAACGTACGGCGCCGCATCGGTCACGAACTGCAGAACATCATGTCTCATCAGTGGCGACTGCTCCTTCCGGACTCTGTACCCTCCTCAGAAAGATCAATCACGAAAAAAGTTGCAGATCATGTTAAACTTCTATTAAATCGACTCTATTAATTACCACCAGCGCAAGTTTATGGAGAGCGAACTTAATTTCATGCACCCACATAAGCGAATGATCAAGGTTTTTAAACCGAACCGCATCGCGGACTTTCGCGTCGCCGTCTGTAGCTGATGCATACTAGGCAGAGACCGAATACCGAAAGTATAGCAGTAAAGGTATTTATACCGAAATAGAAATACAGCGCGATCATTTTATAAATGAGCCGGTCGTGCAGGGATTTGGCGTCGGCGAACGAGACTACGGATGCCGGGGAAATCGAGACAGGGCGGCTGGTAGAACTGCCGGAGAGGAAAGGTGGTGTTTCGCTACCGGAAAGTTTAAATTGTATACTTGGTTTTTTATTTCTTGGCTCATTTCTTGTCTTCACGATGGAATGTTTCGCATCGTTCTCGGTCGTGCCGCTAGGAGTCGAATGATCACGACTCCATCGAGCAGTGCTGGCGATCAGGGGCGGTTCTTTATAAGATTGTTCTTTATAAGGCCCCAAAAATTCAACAACAGAGTATTCACTTCGTAATTACAATCTTATTAATAGTATGACTTTCTTCTACTCTCTTTTTATAATTTCCGTAACAGTTTGACATTCACGAACCAATGTGGGTATTATACGCGCACGTTTTCTTGAGCCCTGGAATACCTACCCCCACTCCTATGACAATATTAGTTGAATTAAGAATAAATAATAGCAACGAGCGTTCTAGACAAAGTCTAAAAACCAGAAATGTTCGCTCGCGTGTAATAGAAGCTATCTTGCATTGAAAACCCATCTTCAATTTTGATATAAAATAACTTTTGTCAAAATAACCAAACTCCCCACTCTTCTCGCAACTAGCGAAACGATGGCTCAAGAAAACTTGCGCGCATAATACATTGCGGTTCACGTTTTTGAAACAACACCTCGCTCCATAAGGACCTTTGGGTATCACGTGACTTCCCTTCTGTGTTTTCATTGGGTGCTTTCATCCGAGCATGTGCGCACTTACTCAGCGAACTCCACTTGGCGCAGCACTATCAGGCTATCGCGCCACCCAACTCCGAGACGCCTTCGCGCTGTGAGTAAAACCCGATACGATACTTCGAAGTTTCTTGGAATGGAAAGGATAATTTTTCGTTCTTAAACAATTTTAATAATTGTGTTCATTAATCGATCGAGAAATGTTGGAGAGGGTGTCACCCCTCCCCCTTACGACCATTGCTTTTATAACACCATTAAATTTAATTCACCCACCGCCACTACTGGCGATAATGCATCTCCTAGCACGACTGAGAACGACGCGAAATACCATGAGATATTCCATCGTGAAGGCAAGCCCCCACGCGCCAAGAAATAAAAACCCAAGTAACTGCTGAAACTACTCACCATTCACTGAGGCATTCTTGACATTACACAAGTTCTGGTTCACTCGGTAAAGAATGTTAGATGGTATTGCAAAGATCTGTTTCAGTATATTGTGCCGTAATTCTTCCGTGTGGGGATTTGTTACGTATATGAGATCTTTCGGGAATCCCCAAAGAATGAAATCTCACGGAGTTAGATCAATAGAGCGTGTAAGCGAAAAACCAGTGCGATAATTCTGTCTCCATAAGCGGCTTGTTAACTTACTCGAGTTTGTGCCTCATTTTCGCAGAAACTATTAAAGATAAGAATTTGAAATTTTAACAGATGCTCGATTGTTGTATTGTACATCTACTGAACTAATACGAATTGTTTCATTGGATTGTTTTATAAAATTAATTTTGTTAGGAAGACTTTTTAAACATTTTTCTTAATAATTTTTTATTTCAAAAAGTATGAAATCAAGTGTATTAATAATAGTTCAGTAGTTGTCTTGTTACTATAGAAATATACTACGAAAATTTTAACAATGTAGTTCAAACAGTTTTTGAAATGTTGGGGCAAATGTAGTTTTGCAAAAAAGGACTTTAAAGTACAAATATCAGAAACTCATATTTAACAACATGATGATTTCCTATAATCCTGAGCTATACTCAGGATCATCTTCTTTCTCATCATTTATTCCAAATTTCGCTTTCTTCTCAGTAATATTTCCTCCTGAGATGAGAAATCTGCCGCTCGCTGCGCATTCTGAATTCTTCTGTTGTCTGTGTTGGAAGTCTTGCACTAAATTGACTCCTAGTACAACACCTAATTAATGTAGTAAGTTAATTCCTCCAGAATTTCCATCACTAAATGATATTACTGCATCAGAAACTCCTAATTGCAATATTTTAATCCCCACAAAAAACATTTTTAGGGGCCCTGTTTAAATTAAGAGACTTGTTATAACAAACACTAGAAAGAAACTCAATGCCGCCCAAACTGTTTTGATAATGCAACCAACATCAATATTGGAATGTCCTAAACGCGTGTTTGAAAACCACACCCTTCTAAATTGGTTAGTTTTTGAGTTATGACATGTTGAACGAACAGATGTAAACATGGAGGACAATGTGCCAGTTGGAGACCTAATAACAATGGCATAAAACACTAACAATGCGATTTCGACTATGCAAGATATTTCATTTTATTACGAAAACATTAAAGTTTTGAGTTGAATGAGTATGAGTCTAAAAAATAAAAATGTGAAAATTTTCAGATTTTTTGCTTTGTTACTCCCCTTAAGGAAACTGAAGCAAAGTGTGCGGTTGCGGAGTCCTGTTAAAAATGATCGTAATTACTCTCTACACTTGTCAATATTTGGAAGCAAGGCTCCAGGGTTCGATGCACATTACGGTTTGACACATTATATGTATGTGTCCATTCACAAACGCTTTCTGTTTGAGCGAGCCATCACAAACTGATTATTCACCAAGAATGGAAAGTATGAGTTTTGCAGGACGAACCTTAAGCAGCGATCCCTAGGAAGTTCAGCACACCGTTCCCTAGCGATCGACGGTACGTTGGCTAAGCAGAATTTTCTACGATCGCGGCACTAATAAAATATTCGCACTGTACCTTCACCTCTTTTACACCTTTATTCGAAATACCTTTAAAAATAAGTATACGACGTCAAATACAGGTATTTTACCTATACCGGACGTCAATACCGGTGAATACCTCTATTTTATAGTATTATACTGGTATTTCTGGGGGAAAACATTGTGATTTTATGCTAGGACGGCTCAGAGGAACAACTATTGACACTACAGAGTTTCTGATCGGGAGGCCTTAAAGTTCTAGTCTCGACGGGTCTAGTGGTCGGCTTTTCTGAAACGTAATTTTCCATGGTTTCTCCGATCAGTAACAGGCGAATGCTGGAGTATTATTTTAACAAACAGGCCACTGTTCGCGCGTTCTTTTCTTTCTCATTCTTTTACTTTGAATGCACACATTTTTCACGCACTACACTACCAGACAACTCGGGAGTCCAATCGGAGTTTCAGAGTTTGTTGCGACTGATCAGGATATATTTGGAGGGGGGAGCGCCTCTGACCCCGCCATAATTCGACGCTGCATTTCACATACTAGTGGTAGAGGAGCATCGGCTTCTCCAGATTTATCAATTGATGGATTTATGGATGTTTCGGATAGTTTCCACTTCAACTGTCATCCCCGTTTGTAGCTTATCCCTGGAAGTGCTCCCTACTTTATCACTGATGGCAAAGGCCATATCCGTTGGTCTCTTGTTAGTTTGAAGGATAAGGGAACATTCTTAATAATTCTACCGACGTCAGTTGCAAAGAATATTGTAGACTAATGCTAATTTTGAGAGAACTGAAAAAGAAACTTACATATGGTGCACTTGATAACAGTCTGTTACACTCTACGTTTTGACACTTTTATTAGACCCCATTATTGTGAAAATTTTGTATCTAGCGCAGTGGCGGCTGGTGCCCCAAGAGATTAGAGGTTGCACCTCCATCGAATGATGGAAATGTAATTTCCAAAATTCAAAGTACGAATATATAATAAAAATGTAAGCAATTCAAATTAAAACTAAGTTAAATAAAAGTCTGTATTGAAGCATTAGTTACACAATTTTATGGTCCGTTCAGAGCATTTAAGATCTACTCCAGTGCATTTCATCGATACGTTTCACACAAATAAAATTATTGTTTTTCGAAAATTTCACTATCCTGGTATATTTTGTAATACAGATCCTTCCACGCATACACGCTCGTATTTCCACCAGCGCTCTCGATGAGTAGCTGAAGGCTGCTGAAAAGCGGAACTATTCATCAACCAAGAAAGGAACTGCCTTCCAAAACGGGGAATTTTACACAAAGAATTCATCAAGGGTACACTTTAAATCAATAAATCTGATATCAAATGGAAACAAATTCTCTAATCATCATAAAAAATCGATTAAATGCCGTCAATAATTGACTGAACTTGTGTACTTTCAATAACAAGCGAAAATCATGAAATTACGTTGCAGCGAGCCAGACGAAGACAGAATATTGGGATTCCCCTGAGACTCCCTCGGTCGCCACGCAGCGCAGCGCCACCTGTCTGGTGTATACTATCTGTTGTATACTACAACTTCTTTGGGTTGCCCAACCGAAAGCGCCATGCTCGCCGTGTTAAATCGAAGGGCCAAAGAGTAAATGCAGTAAACCCTGTGACAAAGCCGAGAGCGAAGAGCGTGGTGCAATTCTTGGCAAGGCACCAGGCACTGGAGAGAACGCCGGTTGGACGCTCTTTGGTTTCAAAATGATTTCATGTACATCGATATTGCTGCAATATCTTCAATATTGAATGTCATTAAAAAGAAAACGGATATTCTTAAAATATTACGAGATCTTATTCGATTAACTGGGGGTTGTGAAACCGTGCAACCTAAGCACGAGCCACCACTAAACTAACGCAAAAGTGAAATGTATTTGTTTGTTATAATTCGAAATAATTTTCAGGGACCCATATATGTGTAGGAATTGCTTTTGATTAATCGTGCATGTGTTCGACCTTCTTGTCTTTCCGAAAGTGCCATGTAAACATCCGTTTATAACGCCCTGCATGCCGTCCGGGACAACTGAGACCCTAACGACAGATGCTGATAGACGGGGCGCGGCCGTAAGAGTGACGACCGCAGGACCGGCGAAACCCGGCGATTTCTGCGTTTCGACAGGCAGCAGGTCATGAAAAGACTTATGTGCTTCGTAGCACAAAAACATTTATATTTATTGGTAACTAGCCTACCCGTGCGAGATCTCTCGCATGTTAAACCCCACCCTTTTCCCCTATCAATTTGTCTATCTTTTCCATTAATGTTAACGAAACGTGTTTATTGTTTAAAAAACTTATAAATGTAACTTCTAATGTACTTATAGAATATCAAACACAAATAACAATGCAATTGATGTTGGAAATAAATTTTCAATAAAGGGTTATTCATCATTATCGAGAGATGTTCTTGGAACAATTCATGCTTCTTTAAAAAAACTTTTGAAGAAATTATTCAATTTCAGTCACAAAAATATTAAAAAAGTTTTTACTCTTGAGAAGGCCAAGTAAAGTAGTGCGAAAATAACGGATCGGTAAGTACAATCCTACTCTTTGCAATATTATTTAACTTCCCTTGATTTGTTATAAGGAACAGAGGGGGTTTTGGAGAGTGAGAGTGCCAGCTTGCTGGTATGCGAAAATTGAAAAATTATTTGTATACTAAAAATTATTGGATTATTTTCTGCGTTTTCTTACGTACCTCAAGAAAAGCAATTCCGAACCAAAAAATAATCAAACTAATATTTTCACCTTTGAGTACTAAAGTTTGTTACCATGAGAAACAATTTAATAGGCTTAGACTTCACTTCGGTTCATGGGAATATATATTCAAACGATGTTTGCATATTGAATATAGTAACGAACCAACATCTTGAGTCGTTACCTCTCCGTGAAATTCTCTTTCTTTAGAGACCTCATTTATAAAGATTGGTTGCGGGTGAGAGTTGCAAAGGAAAGGTATACTGAAATAATATAGGAGACGATGGAAGATAATCCACAAGGTAAAATGCCATGTCAATCCGAGTACCCAGCACCGTGAGTGTTGAGTATTAGTTTCCGGAAGTCAGCATTTCGGCCCATGGACATCTACTGTGCAGCCCCAATCATTGAGTTTCGCTCAGATAGAGTTTCTTGAAAACTGCATGCTGTAAACTTCTATTTAAACATTGACGTAAATCAGCTGTTACGGTGTTATCCAAACGGGAGCTTGGTTCGTTTAAGTTCCCAATTAGATGACACCACAACAGCTGATTAAACGTCAGCTGACTCTATGATTAAATCGAAGTTTCGTATACCCTCGTTCAAGAAATATTACGAAGAGACAAAATGCAAGCGATTTTCTGGACACACATGCCGCCCTTCCTAATAAGCGACCCACCGGCAGCCACTGTCTCTTACTCTTGGGTACATGTTCATTGATTTGTCGAGTAATTGACATATAGTCCAATGGTTGACAGACTTCTAAACATCGTAGTCGGCAAGAACATTTCTCCGGGTTTTTCTATTTCCAACGCCCCAACAATTTCAACTATAGTACTGCACGTTACAATTACAGTATTCTTCCAATCATCTGTGTTAAAGGGTCGAGGAAGTTACCAAAGACCCCTGTAATTTTGAGAGCTCGAAAAACTGAGGGTCCACTGCAGTAGTGAATTTCGTAATGAAGATACAATAAAAAGTTTGTTTTACTGTCACATTGTAAATTCATAAAACATTTACTAACAAAAAACACGAAAAGGAAACAAATTGCACAAAAATGACGCAAAAGTAAACAAACTTATCTAAAACTTAAAAAATGACCCAATTACTGTACATTTCTATCATGATATGTCATGATAAACATTCATGTACAAGTTATCTACGTCTAGAACGCACCAATGAAAAGACATGTCTTCAGAATTCGAGCCATGGAATTTTAGGCACAAAAAAGTGATTTAAGTACCTAAAATATGTATAAAAAAATATAAACAGAACTCGGAATTTTAGGCACAAAAAAGTTATTTAAGTACCTAAAATATGTAACAAAATTATAAAATTAGGCACTTCTAGATATGAAAAGTAACGTTTTAGACATTTAAAATAGGTTACAAAATGATTAAATCAGTCATTTAAAAACATTAGACATGCCGTCGATTTCATCAACACACGTCAAATCGGACTGACGAATGTCAAATTACTGACGCATCGTTACGTTTCACTGACACTTTTCTGTTCGAAATGACGCGCCATTAATTTTGACGATTCGTCAAGGAATGCGTGTTGAGTATTTTTCCACGTTGAGAGATTGGCTACTAGGTCAGGTTACAACGCGGTTTCGCATTGGCTGTTGAACCTGTTGAAGTATGAGTTCCTGTAAGTAGGTTGGCATTGTTTGCACATTTACATAAAAATACATTTTTCGATTTTTTTCGGCTTAGCCGAAGGTTGGTGTGCTGCAGTTCGCACGCATTTCACGTTTTACTGCTAGGTGTAAGTGGCTGGTGTGGTTCGTGTCGAACCATTGTCAGTAGCCAAATCGGCTTTTGTATTGAGTCATGTTAGTGACTAACTTGGTGTTACGGTGTGCGTTGCACTATGCTCTCAAAATATCCGAGGGGAGTGCTTCGTTAAAAGATAGCTTTCACAAGCATAGAGTGGACTCGTTATCAAGTTCCTTCCTGAGTACTTTCAACCGTTTCCGAAACGGAGGGCGCGCTATGAACCTCAGAAATCTGTTCTGAACTAGCTGAAGTGTATACACTTGGATATATCCTTGTACTTCTGGGATGTAGTCCATGTCGCAGCGGCGTAGGTGGCTATAGACCGGCCACACGTTTTATAGAGTGCCAGCCGAAGTTCCAAAGGGAGTGTAGGTTCTCTCAAAAGAGGTAAGAGAAGAACTCTTTGCTGAAGTTTTGATCGAATTCGCCTGACATGTAAATGCCAGCGTATCCTTCGATCAAAAGTGACACCTAAGTAAGTTGCCTTAGGCGCCCACTTCAGGTTTGAGTTTCAAGTGTAATTTGTTTTGGCGATGTGAACCGCTTTGTGTATTTATGTTTGCGACGAGTATAACAGATTGCCTGAGACTTTTCCGTTGAAAAAGTCAAGAGGCTTTGCTCCGCCCACATTTGCGTCAGGTTCATCTGTTGTTCAAGTATTTTGAGTTTGTGGTTTAAATTAATTCTTCTTAGATCGGCTATATCGTCGGCATAGAGGAATAGTCTTATTCTCAGTATATGTGATATGTCATTGACACATGGCGATTACAGTAGGGGAAATATTTGCGTGTTTCCAGTTTTCCAGAAAGTAATGCTGAGTAAAGCAGCTATTGTAGATTCGCGTAAGCTCCGTGGTTATGACCGGTAAGGCCTCCCTTTGAACGGGAGGACCTATTCGATCAGGGCCCGCCGCTTTGTAGTCCAGTCAGATGGATCGGATGCTAATAGTCCTTTTCCCGGAATGACTTTCAGCCTCCTCCCTCTTTTCCTTTCTTCCCCTCTTGTGCATGCATATTATCATGTTTTCTTCAAGTTTTCAGCGAACGCATCCAACCAGGATGAGTTGGGAGAACTGTCAAATTCCACTTCAGTGTGGGGGGTTTTATCAACACTTATCGGGATTTAATGGAAGAATGCCTGATGCCCGGAAGCCAATTTTACATTATTTTTTAAATTAATTCCAATTTCCTGAAATGCCAATCTCAACATGCGAGGAAATTCGATCTTTGGCACGGCCCCTCTCTTTTTCATTTTCCAGTCTTCTAACACTTCGCGCCATACAGACTTGAGAGGGGGGAAATGCTACATCCAGGGGTTGGCAAAGGCGCGTTTAATTGGGAGGAAGGAGCACGAAGCTAACATTATTCTCTTCGCAGGAGCGAATGACGTCGATGGAGAGATGACATCATAAGTTATCACAAATAATAACTTTACGCTCACCCTTTTTCTTTGCGTAAGGAAGAAGAATCTGATGAAACCAATCACTGAACACATTTATGTCAAACCAGCCACTTGAATTGCGATTGTACTCTGATCCCTGCACTGCGCTCTCGCACCCTCCAGGGTACAAGTTTTTGGCTATATACTTCGTGTACGGAGGGAGCACAGTGCCATCTCCAGCTACAGCAATCATGACGCTCGTGCTGGTCTTTGAGCAATCCATGATACGTTCAACGTGTTTAACTCCATGCTTAGCCAAGACTTTCGTCATTCCCGGATCTTCACTAAAATTCATCAAAATAATGGTTTTTTACCAATGGTGCTCCATTAATAGTTTCTTGAGGGTTTTCTAAGAAGCCTTTCATTTATTTTCTTGTGATAAAGTATCTGGCTCATTTCACATTTTCAGACATTCTACGAGAAAGTTCCTTGTGTCGTTGAAAAGACCCTTTACCCATTCCTTTCCGGGTCGATTATATTTAAAACGGCTTTCTCGTCTTCCTTGACGGTTCAAATAATATTGTACTCTCCCACATATCTAACTCGTAACGTAAATCCCCATTTCGCAGAAAGCGTGATTCCTTGAACCAAATTATTTTCCTCCTCAGAAGTAAGAGCTGTCTGACGCCCGTAGCTCAATGGCTATCTTCCATGGATTCTATCATTGAGTGTCGTATAAGGAACCGCATGTTGTTGGGATGCTTGCCTAGTACTCATTCGGTCAGCTTGAACTGCTTTCACAGCAAGACTTACTCTCACTTCCAATTTTCCTCTATCCAATACCTAATTCTCAACTTTACAATCATATAACCCACTTCCTTTTCCTTCCTAATTATAATGTTTCACAACTTATTCCTTTTATATCCCCTACTGAAGTTCATAATATTATAAAAATACTCACAATTCGCAAATCAACTGGATTTGATCTAATTACTAATAAATCACTGAAATGTTTAGGTAATAAATTCATTGCTGCATTCACTAATGTTTTGAATTTGTCTCTTCCTTTTCACTATTTTCTTATAACCTAACAATTGAACCATTGCATTTCTCTTTCATAAAAAAAATTAGACAACAATCAAAAGAAAATGAACTTACGTATTATCTATGTTTCCGCAACTTTCCAACAATAACTATAACTGTGTAGCAGTTACTTTACGGTCGACAGAAATACATCAAATGATCACCATTCATTCAAATTACAGTTTGATGCATTACTCCTTGTCGATTCGCTCCAATTTGAACTCGCCAATTTCCGCGAACGATTCACTTGTGTTCAGTGTTGTCAACAATTCGAAATTATCATCAGTAACCGTTATAATACGTAAAATTCTGAGAAAATTTTAAGTGATCGATTTCACCCTCTATTTCGGTAGTTGCGAAAATTTGACGGACACGGCCGTTTTGAAAGAGAAAAAACTCTTCCGGTATCAGGGGGACCCCAAAACGTGTATTTCCGTTGAAATCTCGAAATCAATTTTCCGCAGCATTACATAACTTTCCCTGCACTTCGTATATTACTCCGGATATGCGTATGCATACGGGAAAGTAGTAAAAACAGTGGCAAATGAGGAAGTTGTTAAAAGGTTATGGTTAGTATATTCCCCATCTGCAGGACATGTTTTTTTGTGCTCCTTGCAAGTCATATGGTGGGACTATTTCCTTGCTACAACAGGCTTAACGGCTGGAAAAATAGCAAAAGCGATTTCCTCGACATTATAACTGTACCGAAAATTAATATGAAAATTTCTATGTAGGCGTGCAGCTTTAGAAAGAAAGGATTCAGAGCATGGGAAACTGCACAAAAATGAAGTGGAATATTGGTGAAATGTTCTGAAAGGAATTGTAGAAACTGAAATATTTAGCATCAACATGATTGTCTTTTTCGGTAATAACGAGATTATTGGTTACAAAATAAAAACTTGTTAGGCTGCACTGAGTTGATAGCCAAATTTAATACCTTTATAGCTGACCATCTCATTCGGTATTGAAATAAAGGGCCACATTTTTGAAGAATGTGGTTAGAAAATGGTAATTTTTATTAATTTAAATTTTATTTTATTAATATTATATTTATTTTTATTATTATTAATATTAAATTAATATATTAATATTATATAATATATATTAATATAATAATATTAATATAATAATTATTATTATTAATATTAAAATTTATTTTAATTTCATCAATATCAAAACTTTCTTCAACAAATACACCCTCAATCTAAACAATTATGGTCTACAATTAAACGACTTTATAATGACAAAACTCTCATTCCTCTCCTAAAAGACTCTTCTTCCACTGCCCTAAATGATCCTGAGAAACTTAAATTTCTAGGCTCTCACTTCCAATTTTCCTCTATCCAATACCTAATTCTCAACTTTACAATCATATAACCCACTTCCTTTTCCTTCCTAATCATAATGTTTCACAACTTATTCCTTTTATATCCCCTACTGAAGTTCATAATATTATAAAAATACTCACAATTCGCAAATCAACTGGATTTGATCTAATTACTTATAAATCACTGAAATGTTTAGGTAATAAATTCATTGCTGCATTCACTAATATTTTGAATTCGTCTCTTCCTTTCAAATATTTTACTAATATTTGGAAATGAGTTATAATTATCCGTATTTGTAAACAAAAGAAAGACCCAAGATTTCCTTCAAATTACTGGCCCATTAGTTTACTTTCTTCATTATCAAAAATTTATTAAACTATATTACTTCACAGAATTTATACATTCACTTCTCGAAATAACATTATTCAACCCTCACAATTTGGATTTACGCACAAACATTCTATTTTTCATCAGCTTTTGCGTATTACTGAACACATAGAAAATTCTTTTCATTTACAACAACACTCACTTGCAATCTTTTTAGATATAGAAAAGGCAATCGCCAATGCTTGGCACGATGGTTTAATATATAAACTTAATCTTGTAGTATTTCTATTTATCTTATAACTATTATTCAAAATTTCCTAAAAATTATAAAGTTCTATTAAGAACTTTCATAGTTAAATATAATAATTCATTCTCTCAAAAATTTAACATCTGTGCCAGGGTCCCTCAAGGTTCTTGTCTTTCTCCTCTGCTATTCAATATTTACCTATCCGACATTCCAAAATTCGCTTCTTCTAAATTAGCGCTTTTTGAAGATGATACAGCACTTGTTAACTCACACCCTAATATTCTTCTTGCCAGAAATAAACTTCAAATAGATCTTAATCATTATTCGGTGTGGGGCAACAACTGGAGAATCAAAATCAATATGGATAAATGCCAAGCCAAAATATTTACGTTATGTAAGCCTCCTCCCCTTCTCATTCACAACACTCCTATTCCGTGGCTTTCTTCCCCTATTAAATATCTTCTATTTCATCTATTAAATATTTAGGTCTCCATCTGGACACAAAACTGAACTGGAAAATTCACATTAAAAATGTTATACAAAAAACGACCATTAAAATAAATAAACTTAATTCTCTCATAAATAATAACTCAACTCTCCAAGTTAAAACTGCTTAATTAATATACACATCAATTATTAGACTTACTTTAACTTATGCATGTCCAATATGGTCAAATGCAGCAAAATCAAATTAAAATACAAAAACCTCAAATTATTCAAAACAAATTCTTTAGAAAAATTCTACATGCATATTGGTTTATTCCCAATACACAAATTCACAATGAACTAAATCTCCCTACAATCCATGATTTGATTAAACATTATAGTCTCAAATTTTTTAATACTCTTTCTTCATTATACTATGGACAATTTTTAATCTTGGTAAAACGTATCCCTTTCCTCGTAGAATTAATTCCAAATTTTCTAAAGATAAATTTCATCCTCCGTAATTTGATTTATTTTCTCTTCTTTTCCGTGTTTCTTAGTCTTACATATTTGTCTAATTCTTAACTAGTGGTGCTACAGAATGGCACAGACTTTCCCGTATTAGTTTTCTATTTTCTTGGGTCCTCGCTAGCTATTCGGAATTGTCACATACTCTTTCTTGCCAGCTACCATCTATCACCGCCAAAAGTACATTTTTTTGTCATTTTCTTAATTTTTCGGTTTCCTATTGGTAGAACGAAAATATTAATTTTAGAATATTAAAGAACCCAAAAACCTAGCCGTAAATGGCAATTTTCTTTCAAAAATGATGTGCCATTTAAGAGAAAATAGCGTTTTAGCACTACTAAAAGTTCGAAATTTGAAGCTCATTTTCACCGAAAATTTTTGAGTTTTCAAAATACTTTATTCGAAGTTATTTGAAGCACTTACACTCGCAAATATAATAATGTTTACAAATTGCCGGTAATGTGCATATTAAAGATGTGAGAGATCTTTCAAAAAAATTACAATTATGTAATTTTTGAAAAAACAAAAAAATAACTCAAAATAAACTTTACGCTATACTAAAGAGTGTAATTAGCACTATTCGCTACAAAAGTTTGAAGAAAAAATTTGCAGCCATATACGAGAAAACGGCGTTTGAGCGTTTCTGAAAATGCCGAAATTTGAGCTAGTTTTCACAGAAAACGGTAGTGTTTTCGAGAACCTTTACTTTACATTATTTAAAGCATATATACTCGTAAATATAATAACGTGAAAAAATCGCCGATAATATAAATATTAACGACGTGAGAGACAAGTAAAAAAAATTATATTTTTGTAATTTTTTAAAAAAACCAACCGAAAGACCAATATGGCTTTTATATCATTGATTGAGTACATTTACCACTATCCCAACGAAAAGTTTAAAGAAAAAATTTGGAGCCGTTTTTGAAAAAAATTTGAAAATCCCCAGGGGGTTTCATATAAAGTACCCCCAAAGTTTGAAGAATCTTTTTCAAAATCTCAAAGCTTTGACTAGTATCAGATCGACTAGGGAATATCCATTTTGGAAGAAATCGTATGTATGGTTTAGGCTATAGCAGTCAAAGGCGTATCTAGGGTATGGCAGACATGGCACGTGCCATGGGCGCCACTCTCAAGGGGCGCTATTTAGCTTTCGTCATTCTCGGAAAAAAGTTGAATTATTTTTCAATAAAGAAATTAAACTTTATACAAAATATAAAATAAAATGAACGTTTTAAACAATCTAGCCATGTTCATCAACTGTGATAATCACTCCACTAACTTGGATGGCGTACACGCAGCAAAACTAGAAGTATTAATGACCCCATTTTTCGGACATCTTGAACATTGGGTTCTTATCAGTATCTACAACTCGCTGGGAGCAGTAGAAACTAGTAGTGCTACCGAATAGCACAGACTTTCCCGTATTAGTTTTCTATTTCCTTTAATTTCGGCTAGCTATTCGGACTTGCCACAAACTCTTGCCAGCTGCCATCTATCGCCGCCCGAAGTATATATTTTTGACATTTTCTTAACTTGCCTGTTTCGCAATAGTAGAACAAAAATATTATTTTAAGAATATTAAAGAACAGTAAAGCCTCGTCCTAATTACAATTTTCTTTAAAAAATTGGAAAATAAAATTGCCTATGTTTGACACAAAATTTCGCAAAAATACTCATGTTTTTTTAAAAATTGAACATGACATTATTTGAAGATGTTTTTTATGAACACATTTTATTAAGATAAAATGTATCTTCATAATAGTAGTTGTCGGAAAACGCCGGAATTTTTTTCAATTTTTTTAATTTTCGAAAAAAGAGTTTTCAACCAAAATTAGACCTGCGCCATTTTCTTACATAACCTTCAGACTATCCAACAACAAAATTTAGTCAATTGTTGGCGCCATTTTTTTGAACATTTTGAAAATGTCCCAAGGGCTTCATGTAAAGTATCCCCTCAAAATTAAAATATCGGTTTCAAATTCAAGGGAAAATTGCCTGAACGGTTTAGTCGCATGTTGTTCACACACAGACGGACAGACAAACGTTTTGCATTCAATTTGTTTTCCGGTACCAAGGACCCACAAAACAGGGATTCAGGCTGCACCACGTGTTAAGGGATTTTTTTCTTAATTTAGCAACTGGATTTATCCTTTTTTTCGTTATCAGGGCACGGCAATGATTTTTTTTTTCTGACGAAAATCTGCTGTTTTTGCGCACAGCATTACATAACGTTTCCAGTACCGTATATACGTACGTATACGGAAAAGTAAAATGCCATGCCTGTGGTTCTTATTTCGAATCTTTATCAGACACAGACAGCACTGGTAGAAGCTGTGAAACATCTTCGACAAAATTATTCAAGTTCTCCAAAACATTACTGATCATTAGACCTCGGATTTTAGGACAAAAGCCTATTTAGTTCCTTTAGGATGTTGTGAGAATTAATTGCTGATGTTTACGAATCATGATAAAATAAATCTACTGAAAGCATCTTATAGTGACTAAAATGTTCTAAAAGGGCACTTGATGTTAATTTAATATACACCAAGTAATTTTCAAGAATGACCACCAGTGCCGTGTTAACGCACGAGGCCGAAGGATCCAGACCTAATACCCCAATGTTCAAGGGCCCCAGATAGTTCTTAAAAATATTTAACACTTAGGGTTCAAAAAATAAAATAACATAAAATGTGATGGATGATTAAACTATACGCAAGAAAACGGTTTAACGGAGTGATGTGTCACGCATCGTTTGATAATATATGAAATGTTGCTGGTTGATCTTTTTTAATCTTATATTGTGCAATTCAATAAAAAATTAAAGTATTTAATTTGTAGTTTTTTTTAATTATAAGTCTGTTATTCTTACATAAATGTTTAAATTTTTTGTTAAATAATCTTAAATTGATACACTAAGATATACTTTCAAAATATTAAACAAATATAAAATACAATGTGAATTGATAGGATTGTTTTATATTTCAGCATCGAAATAGGGGGGGATCGGTGGAAGTAAGAATAGGCCCCCCCAAATAAACCTAGGTACAAGGATCCCCAGTGCTGGTAAAATACGACTCTGTTGATCACATTTTTATTGCCAATTTTTAAAATATATGTTTAACGGAAATGCAAATACTTTCCCGAATTTCCCAAACTGTAGTATTATCTGATCGAATACGCAATTGACTACGCACCGAAATCTCTCATCCAACACACCGAACATGAGCTCTGCAAGGCAATATATAAAGGATGTTTCAGGCTCGTCTCCGATCGGTAATTTTTAGGTAATTGCACCCATTCCTGGGGCAGCTGCGCTGTTGACAGGTTGAGGCTTATCGCCGCGGCGCGTCGTTTTCATAATCCAGGCGAGGAATGGCACAGGTCAGGCAAAAACCTACTATTGGATAGGAGCTTACAAAACACAGTTCATTGGTTAAATGGGTCGTATAGTACAACGTTTGTTGTTTGAGGGGGAAGGGGAGTGAAGAAATTCCAGAAGTGGACGAGAGAAAAGTGCTTAAATTTGTTTGCTCTTATAAATCTGTCAGTGGAAAGTTAATTTTCAGCTTTGAAAATGATTTTAACACATAAAAGACAGCCTTAGAGTAGAAATTTTGGAGAAAGTATTGATTATATACTATACTGCTAATTCTGAAAGTGAATAAAATAGGTCCATCAAGCTGGTCCGCCCACCACAGCAAAATCAAACCAAACTACTACGTGCCCGAATTTTTAACTATCTTCTAACTGCAGAACCATTTTTTTACCGCTCGTCTTCACCGAAAAAATGGGTGGCGAGCTAGGTTGATATCAAGCTAGCCCGTCCACCATGTCAGAATCAAACCAAATCAGTACCACAATTTTTAACATTTTTATTGCTAATTTATTATTGCAAAACCATTTTTTACCGCCCATCTTCACCGACAAACATGGGTGGCGGACTAGTTCGATATCAGCTTGATTCGCTCACCATGGCAGAATCAAACCAAAAGAGAACCTCAATTTTTAACTATTTTATTACTAATTTATTACCGCAAAACAATTTTTTACCGCTCATCTTCACACACACAAACGGTTGATGGGCGCGCCCACTTTCGCATATTCAAATGAATTTTAATTGTTTATTACCGTTCCTTTTCACCTCACAAAACAATGTTCCCTATCTTCATATCAATATGGCTCGCATACCACCGCAGAAGCAAACGAAACTAATTCTGTTCTCTCAACCCCTAAAATTTAAAAAAAAAAAAATTAAAAACAGTCATGTTTTTCGAGAGAAATTGTTAATGAAACTTTTTGAAAATAATCAGAATCTTATTTACACTAGAATGTACTTGTTAAAACAATTGTCAACAAAACCTAGTTTGAGGTATCCTGACAGGGGCGCAAATTTTATACTTGCCACGGGCGCCTGAATGCCTAAATACGCCTCTGGGGATAGGGAAAGGATGGGGTTTAACATGCGAGAGTTCTCGCACGGGTACGCTAGTATTTTGTAAAATTCAATGTCCTGAAAGACAAATTGTCGAACAGGAAGTTATAAATTATTTTTTTTAAATGTTAATTCTGAGGTAATTCTTTATTAATAAAGAAATTCTCCATACTAGATATATTTCCTACTGTCGAGATTATTTTAAGACTTTTCAATGATGTCTGCCGCTAATGCAAATGGCGAACGATTTTTCTCTACTTTGAAGCACTTAAAAAATTATCTGAGACCGTATCTTAAGGCTAAATGTACCGAAAAAAACTTGTAGGAAAATTCAATATATCGCAGCACCATCAGCAGGAATTTACTTTACCGATAACGTCTGAACAAATGGTCCGATTTTCGATCTGTAAACGGCATTTGACTCCCGTTTATAATAGAATTTACGCTAAGAAGCCCTTTTCCCAAAAAAACTAGCAGAAACTCGATTTTTAAATTTTTTCTCGTACTTCCGGGAACAATTTCGAAAATGTGGGCTTATAGCGCGATGGCGACACGCTTCCAGAATCCAACGCCGTGTCAAACATGCAAATCGGATATATAGGAGCGACGGAAAGTGAAATTTCGGAAACCGCCTCACCCCACTCCCCCTTCCCCTTCCACTCCGCCGGGACATTCGCCCCTTGTGGGCCGGGCGGCGCGGCCAAGCAGGCACGGGCGACGACCCGGCGCGGCGACGGGCAAGAAGGCCGAACTTTCGGGGGCAGCAAGCCAGGCGCCCCGTCACTTCGTTGATGCTTCCGTCACTTCGCATCTCAAGATATTTTTTCCCCACGTATGAAACTAATGATGCTGTAATAGGGGCAAACGGTCTCGTATCATCTTTAATAGTAGTATAAAACTATTATCTTATTCACATATTCCATCTTCCTTCGAATACCATCATAAGAATGTCTGAGGTATCACTCAAAACACCGATCCCGCTTTGGTGCTCATTTCAACAACAACAACAACAAAACAACAACTAATAGCGTAAATATCACCCATATTCCATCTCCTCACATCGTATTTTAGATATACTTTACTTCTAAGATCTTCCATTACCATTTCACTACCGGAAAGAACAAGCAGAGATAACGCATGAGCTCTTTTATCCTACGACTCGATTTATCATTTCAAACGGCGTTTGTCACCTTGATAGAATTCACCTGGTTAATCCTTTTCCCAGTAGAATAGCCGAATCGAATTTTTAAAACGTTTTCGTACTTTAGGACAAATTGCACATACTTTCTCATAGTAAAGTATTCTAATTTCTTTGGTCTGGTCCAGTTTTACTATCTTTCCTTATCTTCTGACATCTCGCTGACAACTATCGCCGCCCAAAATACATTTTTTGAACTTTTCTCATTTTTCAGCTTCTTAATAGTAGATGCGAAATATTACTTTTAGGATATTAAAGAAGAGTAAAACTTCGTCCTATATAGGAATTTTCGTTGATAAATTTGGAGCCGCTCTTAAGAAAATGGCGTTTAAGTGTTACTGTAAATGCGAAAATGGAAGCTTCGGAATTTTCACAAGAATCTTTCGAGTTTTCAAACAACTTCATTTGGAGACATTTAAAGCACTTCTACTCACAAATGTAATAATGTATAAAATTTCTGGAAATGTGAATATTAATGGCGTGAGAGACACTTAAAAATTCATTTATTTACTTTTTGAAAAATCAAAAAAATACAGCCAAATTAATTTTATGTTAACTTATAGAATGCAAATAGCATTCGTACGAAAAGTTTGAAGAAGCAATTTGAGAAAATGGCGTTTGAGCATTTGTGCAAATTCGGAAGTTTCAGTTCATTTTCACAGAAAACATCTGAGTTGTCGAGGAACTTTTAAGACATAATGTAAAGCATATGTACTCGTAAATGTAATAGTACGGAGTTTTTGCACTCTCGAACGTTACGTACTATCAATCTTCTGCTCATTCGCAGTGCAAGTTTCGCATCACTTTGGTGCATCTGCGCATGCGCAAAAGATCGATAGTACTTAACGTTCGAGGTAGCAAAAGCTCCCTAATGTGAACAAATCGCCGTTAGTGAAAATATTTACGAAATGAAAGGCTAGTCAAAGAATTACATTTTTGTAATTTTTGAAAAAACAAAGGAATAGAGCAACATGTCGTTTATGTCATCTCAGAGTACATTAGGCACTATCCTTTCCAAAAGTTTAAGGAAAAAAATTGAAGTCGATTTTGAGAAAATCTTGTTCTTGTAATTTTTAAAAATTGCACAAATTGCACTCAATATTGCGCGAAAACTACTAAAAATTTCAAAAAAATGTGCATGACCTTATTGAAAGAAATAAGTATAGAGAACAAATGTAATTTTAAAGGAAAATCTCTATCTTCAATTTTGTAGTTGTAGGAAGACGCCGAAAAAAATTCGAACTTTTGCAATTTTCCCAAAATCAGAGTCAGCAATGAAAATAAGAGCCATGCCACCTTTAGTGTATTTTACTTTATTCTTACAATTAATTTAAGGAAAGCAATTGGAGTAATTTTTGATTGATTGTTAGTGATTTCGGGCGCGTCAACTACTTTGGTAATTAGTCTCATAAGTGCAATGCATGTTTATTTCATCGTGAGGTGGAAGAGATGTTGCCCGCTACGCCGATGGCGAGACCCGGCGCCGACCTTCCGTCCACTAGCGGGGTTTTCCAACCAGGTATCTGCCACCAGCGGGGCACCACCCCAGCCGGGACAAGCTCTAAGTCACCGACCGATTAACCTGTCGGCTTGCCGGGTTCTTTCTTAACAAGGTATCTCCCACCAGCAGTGCACCGCCCACAGCCGGGACAAGTTCCAATCCTCCCATTGGTCTCCCAGCATATATGGTAGTGCTGTGCAAGTTAGTGTGTGTGTGTGTGTGTGTGTGTGTGTGCGTGTGCAGATAGGACAAGGAAGAGGAAGGAAATATCGCGCGCGGTCCGTTTGTTAGGGTATTGCTCCGGCATTCGTTTGATGTTGATCGGAGAAACCACGGAAAACTTCCAATCAGAGCAGCCGGTCGCTAGAATTTTCCTCCAGACATCGGTTGAATTCTACATCTAGCTGACAAGCTAGTGTTGAAAATCCTGCGACCGTCGGGACTCGAACCTAGCACCTCTCGGTCAGAGGCATTGCAGTGACATCAGTTGATGCACTGAGCCACCTATCCTGGTTGACATTTTTGAGAAAATGTTGAAAATATCCCTGGGGCTTAATATAATGTATCTCCAAAAATTAATGAATGTTTTTAAAAATCGCAGAACTTCGACTCAGACAAGATCGACAGGGGTTTATTCAGTTGAGCAAAAATTCTACACATAGTTTAGGCGTTAGTGGTGTTCACATACGCGCAGACAGGCAGACACAGACAGATGGACGGACGAACGGACGTTAAAAATTTAAAACACACACACACCCTTTTGGTATCAGGGGACCCCAAAACGAGTACTTCCTTTGAAATCTCGAAATACATTTTCCGCAGCATTACATAACTTTGTGGAACTAACACGAGTAACTAGTGGTGCTACAGAATGGCACAGACTTTCCCGTATTAGTTTTCAATTTCCTATAGTCTCGGCCAGCTATTCGGACTTTGTCGTAGTAAAATTTACTATTTGGTGGCATGGGCTAGATTTATGGTCTTTCCCCATCTTGCCACCAGCCATTTAAAGCACCCAACATATTTTTATGTTTTCTCAATTTTTCGGTTTCCTAATGGTAGATTCAAAATATTGCTTTTAGAATAATAAAGAAGACTGAAACCTTGTCCTTTACGACATTTTTCATTCATAAACTTGAAACCGTTTTTAAGAAAAGAGTGTTTAAGCATCTGTGTCAATGCGAAATATGAAGCCCTTTTTCACAGGAATCTTGAGAGGTTTTTTTTAAAATTTATTTTAAGATATTTTAAGCTCTTCAAATGCAATAATGTTTACAAATCGCTGCAAATGTGCATACAAGGCATGCGAAATATTTAAAAAATACATTTGTGTAAATTTTGAAGGAAAACAACAACAAAATAATACAACAAAACCTTTGTTTCCTTAGACAGTGCATTTCGCACTATGTGTACAAAAACTTTGAACAAAAAATTTGGAACCTTTTTCAGAAAAAATTGGCGTTTGAGCGTTTCTGAAAATGCGAAATTTCGAGTTAATTTCCAAAAACAATTTTTAGTTTTCGAAAAACTTTAAATGATATAATTTAAAGCACGTGTGCTCATAAATCTAATAATGTGAACAAATCGCCGATAATGTAAATATAAACGACGTGACAGGCAATTCAAAAAGTTTCGTTTGTGTTATTTTCGCAAAAACAAAAGAATAGAGCAAAATAGCGTTTATTTCATCTCTTAAAGTACATTTCGCAATATCCCTACCAAAAGTTTAAAGAAAAAAATGGAGCCGATTTTGAAAAAATCTTGCTTTGTTATCTTTTAAAGTTGCATATATTGCACACATGATTGCGCTAAAAATACAAAAATTGTTTTAAAATATTCCATGACCTTAATGAAAGAAATAATTATGTACAACAAATTTCTTAGAAAGGAAAAATCTCTATCGTCAATATTGTAGTTGTAGAAAACGCCGAAAAAATTCAATCTTTTGCAATTTTCGAAAATTTAGTTATCAGTGAAATCGGACCTAAGCCATATGTATTTTATTCCATTTTTACGAGAATTATAAAGAAAAAATTTGGAGCCATATTTGAGCAAATTTTTAAAATATCCGGGGGGATTCGTGTAATGTATCTCCAAAAAGTAATGCACGTTTTTGAACATTGCAGAGCTTCGACTGACAGTAGATCGACAGCTGTTTTTTGTTGGTTTTTTTTTCAGTTTGGAAAAATTTGTACCCAGGGTAAACGCTAGTGTTGTTCACATACACCAGAGACACTGACGGTTTTTCCGTCAATCAATTTTTCGGTATTAAGGACCCACAAAACATGGATTCTGGCTACACCACGAGTTACAGGAAGTAATTTACTATACAACAACAGGGTTTATCCACATTTTCATTACCAGGACTCGGCTTTGAGAGTTTTCCTGCGCACGATATAACTTTCTCTTCGTATGAAGATTGAGAAGAGATAAAGTAAAATAAATATTCACAATTTGTAATTCCATCAATAAAATATTAATTATATCGAATTTAAAAGTAACTACTTTTTCTGCCAACTGTTTTTTTTATTTCTCTCTATCAGCAATGAAAACAAAGAGATGCACGTAGAAAACTCAGAGACGAACTGAGAATCTTTGAAGCACTCTGTTCGAAATCTTTACGTGCAGCACATAGGAATGTCAGCAATTCTGAATTAGTATAAGACAAAATATGATCATTGCTAAATTATAACACACATTTAAATAAAAACTATTTTTCAAATTTAATTAAATATATTTTCGGAAATAATTTAAAGAAACTTTGGTAGATTTGTGAAAATATCTTAATAATTAGCAAATAACAAAAATACAGTTAAGCAGATATTAAATGATCAGCAAAATATGTAAAATACGTAATACAGTACAAAATTTGTAACGAAAAATTTAAATATTTTGTTAGGATTGCAACAGTTCGTCGAGATTACAAAATGAGAACAGTAGACAAAACATATGTAATTCCATTAGACCCGGACTTTAGCCATGAGATCGTCAAGCAGTACCGCGAAAGAGAATTTTGACGTTACTGAAGATCATTTTTTTACATGACTAGAGAAGTCTATTTATCCGATTTCAGTGTATGATATGGAGTTAGATTCAGGGTGCATCTCGCCAGCGCGCTATTTTACCACTCTTCCGCAAGTATAAAAACATTTTAAAAATTCGATTCGGCTATTCTACTGGGAAAAGGATTAACCAGGTGAATTCTATCAAGGTGACAAACGCCGTTTGAAATGATAAATCGAGTCGTAGGATAAAAGAGCTCATGCGTTATCTCTGCTTGTTCTTTCCGGTAGTGAAATGGTAATGGAAGATCTTAGAAGTAAAGTATATCTAAAATACGATGTGAGGAGATGGAATATGGGTGATATTTACGCTATTAGTTGTTGTTTTGTTGTTGTTGTTGTTGAAATGAGCACCAAAGCGGGATCGGTGTTTTGAGTGATACCTCAGACATTCTTATGATGGTATTCGAAGGAAGATGGAATATGTGAATAAGATAATAGTTTTATACTACTATTAAAGATGATACGAGACCGTTTGCCCCTATTACAGCATCATTAGTTTCATACGTGGGGAAAAAATATCTTGAGATGCGAAGTGACGGAAGCATCAACGAAGTGACGGGGCGCCTGGCTTGCTGCCCCCGAAAGTTCGGCCTTCTTGCCCGTCGCCGCGCCGGGTCGTCGCCCGTGCCTGCTTGGCCGCGCCGCCCGGCCCACAAGGGGCGAATGTCCCGGCGGAGTGGAAGGGGAAGGGGGAGTGGGGTGAGGCGGTTTCCGAAATTTCACTTTCCGTCGCTCCTATATATCCGATTTGCATGTTTGACACGGCGTTGGATTCTGGAAGCGTGTCGCCATCGCGCTATAAGCCCACATTTTCGAAATTGTTCCCGGAAGTACGAGAAAAAATTTAAAAATCGAGTTTCTGCTAGTTGTTTTGGGAAAAGGGCTTCTTAGCGTAAATTCTATTATAAACAGGAGTCAAATGCCGTTTACAGATCGAAAATCGGACCATTTGTTCAGACGTAATCGGTAAAGTAAAATTCACTAAATTTGGTGCTGCCACGTGGTGGCGACAAATTGAACTAGTGTCGGTACATTTAGCCTTAAACAAGACGGAGAATTTTGGCGGTATTTCACACGACCCTCGGACATCTTAAAAAAATTCCAATGAAATTCCAAAAAACTGACTCCAAATTTCTTGAATTTCTTCATAAGAATAGAGTGAAACACATCTATAAAGATGGCAAAGGTCCGAGTTTCACTGATATCTATATATTTTTCAAAATCTGCAAATGTTTGAAGTCGCTTTTTACCCATCTTACAACTACATTACGGAAAATTCACATTTTTACTTTCCCGTATACGTACGTATATACGGAGTAATATACGTAGTATAGGGAAAGTTTGTAAATTTTCAGAAACGCTTAAACGCTATTTTCTCATAAACGGCTCCAAATATTTTTTCAAACTTTTGGAACGGATAGTGCTATTTGCACTTTTTAATATCACGTTAAGCCCATTTTGAGGTATTATTTTTTTGTTTTTTCAAAAATTACACATATGAAAACTTTTTGAAAGCTATTACATTTTTAATATGCGCATTACTAATTTGTAAACATCATTATATTTGTGACTGTAAGTTCTTCAAATTACTTTAAATGAAGTGTTTTGAAAATTAAAAAGGTTTTTTTGTGAAAAAGAGCTTCAAATTTCACATTTTTAGAGGCGCTTAAACGCCATTTTCTTAAAAACAGCTACACATTTAGAAAAAAAAATTGCCATTCAGGAGCTTTTTGTGTTTTTTAATATTTTAAAATTAATCTTTCCATTCTAACATTAGGAAACAGAAAAATTAAGAAAATATGAAAAAAATGTACTTTGGGCGGCAACAGATGGCAGCTGGTAAGAGTATGTGACAATTGCAAATAGATAGCCCAGACCCAAGGGATTAGAAAGTGAATACAGGAGTCTGTGCCATTCTGTAGCATCACTAGTTTTCATAAAAGTTTTTGTACAAAGATGGCTATCCAAAGAACATTGAATAACATTATATTGGTGCCATTTTTATGTACTCTTTTGATTTATCTAAAAAAATTATACTGTTTGTTTTTTCAAATTTCTTTAAGTCTTAATATTTACATGATAGGCTTAATACATTATTGCATTTGCAATACAAGTACGTCAAATTATTATGTTTCTCAAAAATGTGGACATTTTCTGTTAATTTAAGTTCAAATTTGCACATTTTCAGAAAAGCCCAAATGTTTTTTTAATGGGGCAAAGTTTTGCTTGCTAAACCACGTTTTTCTCTTCCGTGATATTGCTAGTCATCTTGTTTTTCTATTATTAGGGGACTGAAAAATTAAGAAAATGTGAGAAAGCCAGTGTATTTTTTGATTCTCCATTTCACAATATAAATTGAAACGGTACGACCCGCCGGTAACGAGATATATCATTGATATTAGTGCAACGGTATTCCCTCCCTCACGTTCAATTTGCCCCACGCTGGGCTGCCAATGCAACGGTATTCTCTCCCTCACGTTCAATTTGCCCCTCTCTATACCTCCCTTGTTTATTTATTCCCCTTTCTCCGAATTGCTCTGTAATTTGGAGCCAATGCAACCATACCTTTCTTACCGCTATTCAATCTGTCAATGTTACTATCTGAGGGTGTTGCATAAAATTTTATTTGGGTCGTAGGTCGTGGACGGCCCCGTACGGGAATTACCTGTAAACAACGCTTAACAGCACAGCATGCACATGGCTACTAAATACTGAAATAACAACATATATATTTCAAACAAGAAAACAAGAATTTTAATTCCCCTTTTTCATTTTTCTAATTCTTCCGTCAACACTACACGGCACATGAGCATTTACATCCGCTTGGCAATGTTGCTATGGGTTTCTTTAACATTAACCTTACCCAATTACATGAATTTACAATTCATTACAATTCCAATGGCCATTAGTTAGTCGTTTGATCGTTTATGAATCTTTAGGAATTCCTTTAAAAAAAACTCAATATTATTGCCAATCAATACTAGGTACGTACGTACTTCAATGCAACAATGAGAAAAAAATGAAACCTAACAATTACTAAATACCAGCCTACAAATTATGATATTATACTAATTCCGCTTGAAATTCCGTAAATTTCAAAAGTCTCATGAATGTTTGTTACGTTTGATGTGCACAAGTTCAAAGCTGATTTTTTTTCTTTAATTATTTCGCGAGTGCGTCACTTCCCTTTCTCTCTGCCTCGTCGAAAACAGCGTTGTTGTCGGTCCGATGATCCTATGCGCGTCCACTCGCACGCATCGGAAGTCCACGCACGCTCCACTCGTGCACGGGCCGGTTCTCTTCAGTATTTCTCCAAAAAAAATTGTCCAAACACTTGCATCACAAATTCACTACCAAAAATACTTCTTCTCTCTTCAAGTATTAATGCATTGCCAACGTCCGCCCAGTTATAAGTTCATCAATTACTTTAGCTCCACCGCTCAAAAAATATCTAAGTCCGAAAGGTTAAACAAATCACGAATACTACGGACGTGGGGATCACGTTCTCTCGACCGCTGACTAGACCGAAGTGTGCTCAAAATCATTTCGATTTAACATGTTGACTCGCTTATGAAAAATGCCGGCGAAATCCCTTTCGCTTTTTTTTCATTGTTGTTTCCACAAAATTTTCTAAAATGGTCATTATTTCCCGTTTTAACTTGTGTTCGTGTTCGTTCGCTTTAGCTTTTCCCCAATGTTAAAGATTTCTTGTCGAAACAGCAGTTTTCTATTTATTTCCCGTCGAAAATGCTAATTTTCTGTCGACATTCCCCAGCAGTAAATCGTCGCTTGTTTGGTAGTATTGTTAGCTTGCAATATTTATTTATTTAGAATGTTCAATGTTTTTATAACTCTCTAAACCAGGTATAAATTTTGTTTAATTCCTATTACGACGATTCCCGCCGCATCTCATTGTTTAATCAGCATTTCTTCGCAAAATCTCGATAATTCAAGTTATGCCATTTGACCTGTTCGACTGGGATTTCATTCTAAATTTTCAAATTACAATTTTAAGGGAATTCGTCGTCCGATCTCGTTCAAACAAAAAATACAGCGTTCATTTAATTCTTCTTCAACTAACTGGTTATTCAAAATTTCTTTCCGCATTTGTTGACCCCATAAAAGTCTCCAGAACGATCGAAATATACCTTCCGCGGCGCGCTGTTCTTTTGTCTTGTTCATTGATTCTAATACACGTTGTGTACATCATAGACTATAGATCTTAAATAGTTATTCTTTTGTCCACTATTGTTTTGAAGTATTCCTAGGAATAATGAAATAATCGTTCCCGCTTGAACACCTGCTTCACCATACTCCTTGTAATCACTACACTTGCTTTATCGTCGCACTTACGCGCGTCCGACGCACTACACTTCTTTTGGATATACATTCGACACTGTACGGTCGTCCGCAACAACAACAACACACACATAAAACAAAACTTATTCTAAACAAACTTGCTTTCTTGCTTATAATCTTAACACTAAACTTATAACTAAATATTTACCATGAACCATAACAAGACAAGCAACCCATTCCCTGTCAACCATACCTATTGCTTCCCCTTTGTCCATTGCGTGTCCTCAACTACACCTGTCAATATTGCATTACACCTGTCACTTTCCTGAATTACTGTTCTATATTCTATCTTTGCCCCTTTCATTCCTACGCCATTTCTTTATATAATTTTACATTTGTCCTATTATAAGTGCCTATCTCTCTGTCATCATCTGCTAATGACAACGTGTTGTTGTCAAACACCTCCGTAATTACATACGGGCCTTCATAAAGTGGGAAAAACTTTCGGAACAATTTCTGCTCGGACGACGACGAGTGCGGCGATCTCAACAACACTTGGTCGCCCACGTGATACGCCCCCCGACAGAATTCCCTTGGGTCTTCTTTTGATTCGACGCCTTTTCCAGCTGCTTGTATACAATTTGGTAAGAGGTGGCGCTCCGTACTGGGGAATGTTTACGGCTTTCTGTTTTCGAGTATCCAGGCAAATGCTTACTTTCCCATTCTTCTTTATAACCACGACGAGCGGACTCACGTATGGGGTTATTGACCTCTTAACCACCCCTTTCTCTTCCATTTCTCTGATCGCTTCTCGCACCTGTGTCTTGTACGCTTGAGGTACGGGGTATTGCTTTGTTGAAAACGGGGCATCATCCTTCATCTCTAACGCGAATCGATAGCCCTTCACCGGCTCCAGTGATTCTTGAAATATTTTGGCATAGGCCAACAGCAGTTGTCGCACCTTCTGCGGACAGTCCTCTTGGGCGACGACACCCTCCACGGCCGAGTCCACTTTCTGGAGAACCTCTTCCATACACGACAGCACCTCGTCTCCGCCTATTGTCGCAGTGTCACGTTCAGCGACCACCGAGCCACCCCCAATAGAACCTTGTGATCGTAGCGTCACTATCCCAGTACCTACGTCTACAACGGCTTGGTAGGCCCTCAATGCGTCCATCCCGATGATCAACTCACGCACAAGTCCACGGACGACTATCGCTGCCACTTCGATGGTCATTTCTCCCACGCAGAATTCCACCCATATCTGCCTTCCGGTGGTACACGCCGCTTTCTGGTTCGCCATCACGACCCTCAACTTCCTCGTCGGTAGCTCAACTAACTCTTGCCCGTCTCTTCTCACTTTCTCACAAAACTCCTCTGACACCGCGCTGATGCTACTTCCCGTATCTATCAAAGCTTCTACCTCCCTACCGTAGCTGGTGCCTCTCAAAACCAAGCATTTACTAGGTTTTGCGCCCTCGTTGTTCTCTTCTTCTCTTAACAACTCTTCGCCTGATACCATTACGATCGCTGTTGCTATTACCGTAACTAGCCCCTGTGGTTTCACGTTTAAGCCTCCGCCGCCTCTTCCAGACTTAAACGCAGTCAGTTTTCCTGACGTCGCTCATGTGACCGAGGAAAAGCTCCATTCTCTCCTCCTGAACACGATATCTTCGCCTCCTGATGAGGCCGTTCCGTCACCGAATGTTGAACATTGCCTTGTGGTGGTTTCTGTTGTTGAGGTTGCCCGCCCTGCGGCCTCTCTACATTGACGGTTTTGTCACCTGCGCGCACCCCCATTGCGCATATATTCTCCGACTTCGGTTTCGTCGGGAATTTATTATAGCCGCTAGCCCCTTGGTTTTGCGGTCGATGCTCACCACCGTCCTGCTCATTTCCATCATTAATCTGGTCGAAGCGACTGACGCGTTCGATCAAGTCATCGATCGTTTCCGGCATGTTATTCCACAGTAAATTTCTGATTTGGTTCGGCATTTGTCTGATTAAAATGCGAATCACTTCGTCGGGGTTGAATTCTTCACTGCATACCTTGAAAGCGCTTACTTTTCTAGTGACGAAGTCGCACTTGCTTTCGGTGCCTCCCTTCCGGTATCGTTCTGACATTAGACGGAATTTCAGCTCGAACCTATGGTGTTGATTCCAATATCTGTCCAGAAACTTAGCCTTCCACTCCCCATAGGATCGAGGTGTGGGCGTAAGGGCCTGCCACCAATATTGCGCTTTTGAACTGAGCGCTTCTTCTACGAACCGTAGCTTCATCGTCTCGGGGATTCCGTTCACCAAAAAGTAATTCTCGAGAGCAGTTAAGAAAGAGTAGGGCTGCTCTTTACTCTCCCCATGAAACCTCAGGTAATTTGGCAACGTTGGGTGGCCCATCACTACACCTGACACCCCCGTTCGCTGCGCTGCCTGCACGCGACCTTCTAATTCCGCGATTTTACTCATTACTGTCCCTTCTACTTCTCTATATTTCCCGGTTTCAGGTGCCCTCAACTGGTCGATTTCCGTCATGACCGTCGATTTAATATTCGCAGCGATGCCGCTGACGGAGCCTTCAATCTTTTCAATGCGCGCATCTTGCCGTAACGATGCCTCCCTCACGCCTTGAAGGTCGTGATTAACGCTACCTAGCTGCTCGCGCTGCTGTTCTGCGGCCTGACGCAATGTCAAAATCGACGATTTAACCTCTCCGACGTCAGTGCCCATTTGTTGATTGAAAACGTCCTGAACGGCGAAGCGAGTTTCCATCTTTTCTTCTAACATACGGGTCTCGCCCTCCGCCTTCTCAAACCGTTTCAGGGTTTCGGCTTTAAACGCCTCGACTCCTTCCCTTATACTGGCCACCGCGTCGCGTAACTCGCCCTCGATCTTATCCAGCCTCCCGTTTAAGCTGTTACGTAGTTCAGCATTGCTTTCCGCCATTTTGTTTTGCAAAGCTACGCTGTTCTGTTCTAAATTCTGCAACTTGCTTTGTACATTCGCGTTGTTCTGTTCTAGCATGGTATTACTCCGCTGTAGAAATTCCCAAATCATCGCGAAGCTTGGCTCCGATTTGCTGCCTGCCTCTACCGGAGTTTCGACTGCGATCGGCTGTCCAACTATTTCCGGAGTTGCAGAAATCGCAACATTTTCCTCCCCTTCCACTTCAAATTCGTCCGAATTCCTCTGCTCCTCGTCCCCGTCTCGAGCAAAAATTGTTCCGAATTCCGTTTCCTCCCTAACACCTAGCGTCTTCTTACTACGCGTTTCCATGGCTACTAATTCCTTTATTAAAATTTAATTATTTCCGCCCTGAATGCTGCAATATTAAACGCAGTTTAATTCCACGCTCCACGCTTTGGGCGCCAATGCAACGGTATTCCCTCCCTCACGTTCAATTTGCCCCACGCTGGGCTGCCAATGCAACGGTATTCTCTCCCTCACGTTCAATTTGCCCCTCTCTATACCTCCCTTGTTTATTTATTCCCCTTTCTCCGAATTGCTCTGTAATTTGGAGCCAATGCAACCATACCTTTCTTACCGCTATTCAATCTGTCAATGTTACTATCTGAGGGTGTTGCATAAAATTTTATTTGGGTCGTAGGTCGTGGACGGCCCCGTACGGGAATTACCTGTAAACAACGCTTAACAGCACAGCATGCACATGGCTACTAAATACTGAAATAACAACATATATATTTCAAACAAGAAAACAAGAATTTTAATTCCCCTTTTTCATTTTTCTAATTCTTCCGTCAACACTACACGGCACATGAGCATTTACATCCGCTTGGCAATGTTGCTATGGGTTTCTTTAACATTAACCTTACCCAATTACATGAATTTACAATTCATTACAATTCCAATGGCCATTAGTTAGTCGTTTGATCGTTTATGAATCTTTAGGAATTCCTTTAAAAAAAACTCAATATTATTGCCAATCAATACTAGGTACGTACGTACTTCAATGCAACAATGAGAAAAAAATGAAACCTAACAATTACTAAATACCAGCCTACAAATTATGATATTATACTAATTCCGCTTGAAATTCCGTAAATTTCAAAAGTCTCATGAATGTTTGTTACGTTTGATGTGCACAAGTTCAAAGCTGATTTTTTTTCTTTAATTATTTCGCGAGTGCGTCACTTCCCTTTCTCTCTGCCTCGTCGAAAACAGCGTTGTTGTCGGTCCGATGATCCTATGCGCGTCCACTCGCACGCATCGGAAGTCCACGCACGCTCCACTCGTGCACGGGCCGGTTCTCTTCAGTATTTCTCCAAAAAAAATTGTCCAAACACTTGCATCACAAATTCACTACCAAAAATACTTCTTCTCTCTTCAAGTATTAATGCATTGCCAACGTCCGCCCAGTTATAAGTTCATCAATTACTTTAGCTCCACCGCTCAAAAAATATCTAAGTCCGAAAGGTTAAACAAATCACGAATACTACGGACGTGGGGATCACGTTCTCTCGACCGCTGACTAGACCGAAGTGTGCTCAAAATCATTTCGATTTAACATGTTGACTCGCTTATGAAAAATGCCGGCGAAATCCCTTTCGCTTTTTTTTCATTGTTGTTTCCACAAAATTTTCTAAAATGGTCATTATTTCCCGTTTTAACTTGTGTTCGTGTTCGTTCGCTTTAGCTTTTCCCCAATGTTAAAGATTTCTTGTCGAAACAGCAGTTTTCTATTTATTTCCCGTCGAAAATGCTAATTTTCTGTCGACATTCCCCAGCAGTAAATCGTCGCTTGTTTGGTAGTATTGTTAGCTTGCAATATTTATTTATTTAGAATGTTCAATGTTTTTATAACTCTCTAAACCAGGTATAAATTTTGTTTAATTCCTATTACGACGATTCCCGCCGCATCTCATTGTTTAATCAGCATTTCTTCGCAAAATCTCGATAATTCAAGTTATGCCATTTGACCTGTTCGACTGGGATTTCATTCTAAATTTTCAAATTACAATTTTAAGGGAATTCGTCGTCCGATCTCGTTCAAACAAAAAATACAGCGTTCATTTAATTCTTCTTCAACTAACTGGTTATTCAAAATTTCTTTCCGCATTTGTTGACCCCATAAAAGTCTCCAGAACGATCGAAATATACCTTCCGCGGCGCGCTGTTCTTTTGTCTTGTTCATTGATTCTAATACACGTTGTGTACATCATAGACTATAGATCTTAAATAGTTATTCTTTTGTCCACTATTGTTTTGAAGTATTCCTAGGAATAATGAAATAATCGTTCCCGCTTGAACACCTGCTTCACCATACTCCTTGTAATCACTACACTTGCTTTATCGTCGCACTTACGCGCGTCCGACGCACTACACTTCTTTTGGATATACATTCGACACTGTACGGTCGTCCGCAACAACAACAACACACACATAAAACAAAACTTATTCTAAACAAACTTGCTTTCTTGCTTATAATCTTAACACTAAACTTATAACTAAATATTTACCATGAACCATAACAAGACAAGCAACCCATTCCCTGTCAACCATACCTATTGCTTCCCCTTTGTCCATTGCGTGTCCTCAACTACACCTGTCAATATTGCATTACACCTGTCACTTTCCTGAATTACTGTTCTATATTCTATCTTTGCCCCTTTCATTCCTACGCCATTTCTTTATATAATTTTACATTTGTCCTATTATAAGTGCCTATCTCTCTGTCATCATCTGCTAATGACAACGTGTTGTTGTCAAACACCTCCGTAATTACATACGGGCCTTCATAAAGTGGGAAAAACTTTCGGAACAATTTCTGCTCGGACGACGACGAGTGCGGCGATCTCAACAACACTTGGTCGCCCACGTGATACGCCCCCCGACAGAATTCCCTTGGGTCTTCTTTTGATTCGACGCCTTTTCCAGCTGCTTGTATACAATTTGGTAAGAGGTGGCGCTCCGTACTGGGGAATGTTTACGGCTTTCTGTTTTCGAGTATCCAGGCAAATGCTTACTTTCCCATTCTTCTTTATAACCACGACGAGCGGACTCACGTATGGGGTTATTGACCTCTTAACCACCCCTTTCTCTTCCATTTCTCTGATCGCTTCTCGCACCTGTGTCTTGTACGCTTGAGGTACGGGGTATTGCTTTGTTGAAAACGGGGCATCATCCTTCATCTCTAACGCGAATCGATAGCCCTTCACCGGCTCCAGTGATTCTTGAAATATTTTGGCATAGGCCAACAGCAGTTGTCGCACCTTCTGCGGACAGTCCTCTTGGGCGACGACACCCTCCACGGCCGAGTCCACTTTCTGGAGAACCTCTTCCATACACGACAGCACCTCGTCTCCGCCTATTGTCGCAGTGTCACGTTCAGCGACCACCGAGCCACCCCCAATAGAACCTTGTGATCGTAGCGTCACTATCCCAGTACCTACGTCTACAACGGCTTGGTAGGCCCTCAATGCGTCCATCCCGATGATCAACTCACGCACAAGTCCACGGACGACTATCGCTGCCACTTCGATGGTCATTTCTCCCACGCAGAATTCCACCCATATCTGCCTTCCGGTGGTACACGCCGCTTTCTGGTTCGCCATCACGACCCTCAACTTCCTCGTCGGTAGCTCAACTAACTCTTGCCCGTCTCTTCTCACTTTCTCACAAAACTCCTCTGACACCGCGCTGATGCTACTTCCCGTATCTATCAAAGCTTCTACCTCCCTACCGTAGCTGGTGCCTCTCAAAACCAAGCATTTACTAGGTTTTGCGCCCTCGTTGTTCTCTTCTTCTCTTAACAACTCTTCGCCTGATACCATTACGATCGCTGTTGCTATTACCGTAACTAGCCCCTGTGGTTCCACGTTTAAGCCTCCGCCGCCTCTTCCAGACTTAAACGCAGTCAGTTTTCCTGACGTCGCTCATGTGACCGAGGAAAAGCTCCATTCTCTCCTCCTGAACACGATATCTTCGCCTCCTGATGAGGCCGTTCCGTCACCGAATGTTGAACATTGCCTTGTGGTGGTTTCTGTTGTTGAGGTTGCCCGCCCTGCGGCCTCTCTACATTGACGGTTTTGTCACCTGCGCGCACCCCCATTGCGCATATATTCTCCGACTTCGGTTTCGTCGGGAATTTATTATAGCCGCTAGCCCCTTGGTTTTGCGGTCGATGCTCACCACCGTCCTGCTCATTTCCATCATTAATCTGGTCGAAGCGACTGACGCGTTCGATCAAGTCATCGATCGTTTCCGGCATGTTATTCCACAGTAAATTTCTGATTTGGTTCGGCATTTGTCTGATTAAAATGCGAATCACTTCGTCGGGGTTGAATTCTTCACTGCATACCTTGAAAGCGCTTACTTTTCTAGTGACGAAGTCGCACTTGCTTTCGGTGCCTCCCTTCCGGTATCGTTCTGACATTAGACGGAATTTCAGCTCGAACCTATGGTGTTGATTCCAATATCTGTCCAGAAACTTAGCCTTCCACTCCCCATAGGATCGAGGTGTGGGCGTAAGGGCCTGCCACCAATATTGCGCTTTTGAACTGAGCGCTTCTTCTACGAACCGTAGCTTCATCGTCTCGGGGATTCCGTTCACCAAAAAGTAATTCTCGAGAGCAGTTAAGAAAGAGTAGGGCTGCTCTTTACTCTCCCCATGAAACCTCAGGTAATTTGGCAACGTTGGGTGGCCCATCACTACACCTGACACCCCCGTTCGCTGCGCTGCCTGCACGCGACCTTCTAATTCCGCGATTTTACTCATTACTGTCCCTTCTACTTCTCTATATTTCCCGGTTTCAGGTGCCCTCAACTGGTCGATTTCCGTCATGACCGTCGATTTAATATTCGCAGCGATGCCGCTGACGGAGCCTTCAATCTTTTCAATGCGCGCATCTTGCCGTAACGATGCCTCCCTCACGCCTTGAAGGTCGTGATTAACGCTACCTAGCTGCTCGCGCTGCTGTTCTGCGGCCTGACGCAATGTCAAAATCGACGATTTAACCTCTCCGACGTCAGTGCCCATTTGTTGATTGAAAACGTCCTGAACGGCGAAGCGAGTTTCCATCTTTTCTTCTAACATACGGGTCTCGCCCTCCGCCTTCTCAAACCGTTTCAGGGTTTCGGCTTTAAACGCCTCGACTCCTTCCCTTATACTGGCCAACGCGTCGCGTAACTCGCCCTCGATCTTATCCAGCCTCCCGTTTAAGCTGTTACGTAGTTCAGCATTGCTTTCCGCCATTTTGTTTTGCAAAGCTACGCTGTTCTGTTCTAAATTCTGCAACTTGCTTTGTACATTCGCGTTGTTCTGTTCTAGCATGGTATTACTCCGCTGTAGAAATTCCCAAATCATCGCGAAGCTTGGCTCCGATTTGCTGCCTGCCTCTACCGGAGTTTCGACTGCGATCGGCTGTCCAACTATTTCCGGAGTTGCAGAAATCGCAACATTTTCCTCCCCTTCCACTTCAAATTCGTCCGAATTCCTCTGCTCCTCGTCCCCGTCTCGAGCAAAAATTGTTCCGAATTCCGTTTCCTCCCTAACACCTAGCGTCTTCTTACTACGCGTTTCCATGGCTACTAATTCCTTTATTAAAATTTAATTATTTCCGCCCTGAATGCTGCAATATTAAACGCAGTTTAATTCCACGCTCCACGCTTTGGGCGCCAATGCAACGGTATTCCCTCCCTCACGTTCAATTTGCCCCACGCTGGGCTGCCAATGCAACGGTATTCTCTCCCTCACGTTCAATTTGCCCCTCTCTATACCTCCCTTGTTTATTTATTCCCCTTTCTCCGAATTGCTCTGTAATTTGGAGCCAATGCAACCATACCTTTCTTACCGCTATTCAATCTGTCAATGTTACTATCTGAGGGTGTTGCATAAAATTTTATTTGGGTCGTAGGTCGTGGACGGCCCCGTACGGGAATTACCTGTAAACAACGCTTAACAGCACAGCATGCACATGGCTACTAAATACTGAAATAACAACATATATATTTCAAACAAGAAAACAAGAATTTTAATTCCCCTTTTTCATTTTTCTAATTCTTCCGTCAACACTACACGGCACATGAGCATTTACATCCGCTTGGCAATGTTGCTATGGGTTTCTTTAACATTAACCTTACCCAATTACATGAATTTACAATTCATTACAATTCCAATGGCCATTAGTTAGTCGTTTGATCGTTTATGAATCTTTAGGAATTCCTTTAAAAAAAACTCAATATTATTGCCAATCAATACTAGGTACGTACGTACTTCAATGCAACAATGAGAAAAAAAATGAAACCTAACAATTACTAAATACCAGCCTACAAATTATGATATTATACTAATTCCGCTTGAAATTCCGTAAATTTCAAAAGTCTCATGAATGTTTGTTACGTTTGATGTGCACAAGTTCAAAGCTGATTTTTTTTCTTTAATTATTTCGCGAGTGCGTCACTTCCCTTTCTCTCTGCCTCGTCGAAAACAGCGTTGTTGTCGGTCCGATGATCCTATGCGCGTCCACTCGCACGCATCGGAAGTCCACGCACGCTCCACTCGTGCACGGGCCGGTTCTCTTCAGTATTTCTCCAAAAAAAATTGTCCAAACACTTGCATCACAAATTCACTACCAAAAATACTTCTTCTCTCTTCAAGTATTAATGCATTGCCAACGTCCGCCCAGTTATAAGTTCATCAATTACTTTAGCTCCACCGCTCAAAAAATATCTAAGTCCGAAAGGTTAAACAAATCACGAATACTACGGACGTGGGGATCACGTTCTCTCGACCGCTGACTAGACCGAAGTGTGCTCAAAATCATTTCGATTTAACATGTTGACTCGCTTATGAAAAATGCCGGCGAAATCCCTTTCGCTTTTTTTCATTGTTGTTTCCACAAAATTTTCTAAAATGGTCATTATTTCCCGTTTTAACTTGTGTTCGTGTTCGTTCGCTTTAGCTTTTCCCCAATGTTAAAGATTTCTTGTCGAAACAGCAGTTTTCTATTTATTTCCCGTCGAAAATGCTAATTTTCTGTCGACATTCCCCAGCAGTAAATCGTCGCTTGTTTGGTAGTATTGTTAGCTTGCAATATTTATTTATTTAGAATGTTCAATGTTTTTATAACTCTCTAAACCAGGTATAAATTTTGTTTAATTCCTATTACGACGATTCCCGCCGCATCTCATTGTTTAATCAGCATTTCTTCGCAAAATCTCGATAATTCAAGTTATGCCATTTGACCTGTTCGACTGGGATTTCATTCTAAATTTTCAAATTACAATTTTAAGGGAATTCGTCGTCCGATCTCGTTCAAACAAAAAATACAGCGTTCATTTAATTCTTCTTCAACTAACTGGTTATTCAAAATTTCTTTCCGCATTTGTTGACCCCATAAAAGTCTCCAGAACGATCGAAATATACCTTCCGCGGCGCGCTGTTCTTTTGTCTTGTTCATTGATTCTAATACACGTTGTGTACATCATAGACTATAGATCTTAAATAGTTATTCTTTTGTCCACTATTGTTTTGAAGTATTCCTAGGAATAATGAAATCATTACATTAGTTTAATGTTATCTGAATTTTATTCGATCGGACGAGGAACGGCTGAGGGGAGGGGGCGGTCCTGCCTCCGGGCTAGCCGTGCCGGGCCACTTTCGGAGAGGATGAGCGGTTGGGATTTTATGACCCTACCTTCTTCTGCCGGGGCGTGTATGAAAGGCCGCCGCGTTAGAAAACCGACCGGCACCGACGACCGCTGCAGCCCGGGGGAGGGTAAGAGCCAGCTCATTGTCTGTCCCGCGCGGCGCCCCCTGTCAAAGCATCGGAACTGAGATGACACCTACTCGATGTTTTCACAATTAAACGAACTTCTGCTATCCGTGTAATGTAAGTCGCAACGACTTTTTCGCTGACCGCGGAGCCAAAGATCGCCTCGCGACCACAACGGCCAAAACTTACAAAGGAAAGTTTCCGTTTGCGAGAAGGCGAGGCATTGGCCGGAGCTACGCCGCGCCACTCCGCCGAAATTAAATTTCCGATTATCAGAGCGAACCTAAGAAGTAGTAGTAGGAGGGGATATCAGAGCTCTCGTCAGGACGGGAGAACTTCGCTAGTGACACTTATGAGAGAACTAGCATCAGGGAGAGATGTCATCTTCTCCCGTACACTTCGGAATGAACTAGCATCAGGGAGAGTCGTCAATTGCTCTCATAGACTTCGGAAAGAACTATCATCGGAGAGAGACGTAAAATTCTCTTGCACTTCTTCGGGAAGACTTCCGATAGAACTTAATTGAAAGCGTGATGTAGGCTTCCGCACTAGTTTTTGCGTGAAACCAAGTTATTAAATCGCGATCAGAGCCATACCCGATCTCGACTTTGCTACCCGGCATGTTCATAACGCAATGACAGGCCGTGTTCGCGATCGCACGCCGTCATATGTAACGTCGTATGCGCCTGCGCCACTTGTGTGAGCCATTCGCAAACTGCCGAGCCGGAGACCAAAGCTAATCTGCCGCTGCTGCCGCCTTTGTTGGGGCTTGGGGCATAATCATCGCTGGGTTGAGCGACCTGCGCGGACGAGACGGGCCGAACTGCTGGGACGCTGCCGACCTTGACTGCATTGAAAAGGCGAGGCGCCTTTTCACCCGTCTGCCTGAGGCCGCCGCCAGCTGGAGTGCCTCCCCGCCAGGACGTCACCAAAACATGGTAATATTAACCTTACCGCGATAATGCGGAAGGACTTCTAATGATAGAGGAGCTAATCAAAGGGAGAGGTATAGACGTCATCAGCGCCGGCATCAATAAAAGCGGCTTAGCTTAATTGCAATTGTACTCTCATGTTTTAATTATGCCAGTCAGAAAATACTGTCTAAAAGGTCAGTCAGCCGCAACGAATTCTTGTAAATTCTATGTACATTTATCCATAATCCCATTTTATTTCTTATATTAAATTGTTCTTTGTTAAATTTTAATTATGTATTGTTTTTGTTATGAAAAAAAACGTCCCTGATTCCAAATCACTAAGCAGATACTTCGAGTCGGAGCTAGCCGGGGAGGCAGGTTTATTACAAAATATTACATGCAAGTAAACAAAACCAGTAACAGATGTGTATGATGTATAACTGATACGTATGTAAATATTATGTTTTACAAAAGTTATCACACAGTGATTTAATTTTGAGAAATTTGTTTATTACTGAGTGCAATGTTAAAAGATTTTGTTGCTAAAATAACATTTTTACATTCGTGCTAAGGAAACCAATAGTGAGAAAGTAATTAAAATACAAGGATACAAAGAACATTAAAGGCTACATATGCATAAAAAGCATACCATTCGTTTTATCAAGTTACCAAACTAACTGTATCATGTTTACAAATAGAGTGATTTGGCCACAGCAGAGAGAGGGTGTGGCCAGTGAGCTCAGGTTCATGGACAATAAGGCTGCGGGTTCGAAACGTATGTAAGGCGTGAATGTTTCAATTTATCTCTGTTTATTGGGGGTGACATTCCACATCCCTCATTTATTACACCTAAACCTTAATCCTTCCATTATCTCTAGGCCTGACAGGCAACTGTGTAATTGGAAAAACTGGATCCCTACACCTAGAAGAATGGTACGCACGCTTGTGATGTTGTCAAAGGGTACCGTAGAGAAATATGTATAGGCAAAAGGTTGAGGCAGGTCTATGTGATAGTCATGGAGCATGAAAGTGCTCTTCACTGGGAAATGTCAACTGGGGGAAAGGGGGGTGGTAGGTTTCTTAAATTATAAAATGCACCTCTAATGTAAATATTGACTAGGGGAAAAGTACTTCAAAAAAATTGTGGAAATTGTTTTAACATGAAAAGTTTTCATCACAATCATGTTTACTGCATTATCCTCTTTTCATACAAAGAATTAAATGAAAAATTTGGAGCCACTGTGAAGATAATTTTAATACCTTTTTTAACTCATTTTTTTTCATAATTAAGACTAAATACTATCAAAAATGTTTTTTTAAATATACATTCCATTAATAAAGATCTAATTTTGAATATTTTTTCAACCAGAAAAAATCTCTATTGTTCATGAAATATTAGTAGGAGACGGTTCAAAATGATTTATACTTTTGCAATTTTCAAAAATTAAAAGGTTTTAATGAAAATTGGATTTGTACCATTTTATAAGTATAAATTTCTCTATTTCAGCGAAAATTTAGAGAAAAAAGAAATTAAAGAGTTACTCTTGCGGAAAGTTTGAAAATATCAAGGTTTCAAATCAATTCTTCTCTGTCTGGCTAACAGGGTAAGATGGGAAGGTTCAGAGTTCAGACCATTAAAAGATACTTTCTATAAGTTAAACAATATTTATTTATTTCTTGGCATGACCAGAAATGTTTGTATTAACAGCTGAAATTAATATAATTCAGTTCCACCATCTCCAGATGGTTTTGGGCATTTCTCATCTAGCTGCTTGCCTCTTGATACTCCTCTGACAACTAGTGAGCATGAGGGTCAAGCAAATAGTGAAAATACAACAGCTAACATCTTCAATAACCAGGGAAAAAGGCACAACTGTTCATTGTGCTGGACAGTTACCAAAGTAAATTAAACATTTTAGGCAAAATTTATACATGTGATCTATCAAAGCCAAATTGTAAGACAGAGGGGACAAGAAAATGTTCACTCTTTCCAAGCACCATGGCAATTGCTGCTTAAAGTATCATCATGGGCAATTAAGTCCGTAATTGTGAGTAGGCCTTGGGGGACAACACAGCAGCTATTAAGCCATCTTGTTCACAACAGCCAGATGAAGGGTGGCCAACTGGCTGGTCCACTTATCCAGGGCATTGTAACGGGCTGCACATAATGACTGCTTGTCCAACTCCAGAACTTGATTTACCTGGTCAATGCGACCGCGGATTGTGCTACACATCCCAGAAAGACGATGTTAGACAGAAACATTCAGAGATTGTCAATTAATTCTTACTGCTACAAAACTTACATTAAAAACTTAAACATAAAGAATGTCAGACAAATCGTTAACATTTATAATAGTACAAAAACAGACCTCTTACTTAGCATGCAGTCAAATTAAAAATGAAGTTCTTGCTGACTTATTATAGTGTATTAAATCCGAAACACTTTTTTGAAAGTTCTGACAAAAATTGAATTACAATGCCCAAAACTGAAGGACTTAACTAAAAAAAATACTACTGAATAAAATGTTCATCAAACAACATGCGAGACAAATTCAATAAGTTAATTTTTCAAATAATACTTGCATTTCTGTGTAAAAGTAAAAAAAAAATTATTTTCTCTATGTTATGCAAAAAAAAAAGGGGGGGGATGAAATTAAGCAAAATAAACAATTTGTAACACCTTTTCATGAAATTACTATATTTTGCCACCTTTTCTCTCTTTTTTAGGCTTCAGCACCTTTTTCTCCACTGTTGTTTGTGTTTTAAGACGATTGGGAAGAAAAATGTATTTCTCTTCTTTCTTTTTAAAATCCCATTTAATTAGAAGTCAACAATATTAAATATTAAAATAACATTTATGTAAACCACCCGTAATTTAAATCCCAGCAACAATGCCCAATTGACAGCTGTAATGTCAAATTTAAATTTCAAGTGTTGCTGCAACAGCTGAACCATATACTGCCGGATTAAAAGGGATGCCCTGACAGGCAAATCAGGATATTTACTTGAGTGTGCAGAAATCCACTTCTCTGTGACCAGAGGAGAATGTTTACCCTTGCCATCGTATCACCGTCAATACTAAAAGAGTACTGACAGCGCTTGTGGATTTGGAGGGGAATAGTGTTCACAGGGGAGAGAGGGGAAGTTGCCAGTGCCTGCAAGAGCACCGAGGTTCCCAAATGGGAAAGTGCTTGAGCAGGTGCAGTTTGATGCACCTGCAAAGTATGTTCTACTATGTGATCCATGTTCAGTCAGTACTGGCAATTGTTTAACAGGTTTCTATCTACTACAGTGTTGGATAAAAGTCAGTGAACCAGCTCTAACGGACAAAAAAGAAAGATTTGATGCAAAAAGATAGGCACATTTTAGAAAATGAGTTCAAGTAATTGATTTAAATCTTAATACAGGTGTTTAAGCAGTACCTTTTTCGCACCTTTTTGTAAGTATTTTTAGAAGCTTTCCCCCCACATTTTATGACCATAATTAGTACCTCAAAATCTGTTCCCTAACAGTGACACAGCTGGAGCAAATTACTTCACTATTATTACTATTTCAATCTCCATAATATGCCTGAATAGGCAAATTTAATTCAAATACCTTAAAATAAAAATATAAAAAAGGATTCTCTCACCTGTCTAAAATACAAGATACCAACAAGCTCTCAACTTCACATGCATCGATGTTGAGCTCCTTAGAGATGAAAGGGATATGAATACGTGTATAAGGCTTTATCAACTTGATAAGAACTTGTGTTCGAATGTTACGCAGCAAATCTAAGCAACCATTTACAAAATATCAATTATTTTGGTTCCCCATAAGCTCTGAAAAGAAATGTAAAACAACAATATGCACAACTTCCTTTCCCAAAAATCAGGGAATTTTACCTTCAATATGCTCTCGAATAAATGGATCATCCATTATATTCCGCCTGTTCTGTTTCAAAATAGTTTCAAATTCATTAATATCATTGTTTTGATAAGATGAAACCAGATTAGTCATAGCAAGTATTTCAGGGTCATTTTTATAAGGTTTTGCCTCTTGTGAATCAAATGGATTTATTCCTGATTTCATTAACCTGAAAAATTGCATTCACAATTAAAACAAACACTATAAAGCTGTCCAGTTGTGAAGTTTCAAAAATAAAACACATTGCAAATGTAATTGTAGACAGTAATAGAAAAATATGATTTAAACTATTAAACAATAATCTATCTACACAAACATTCAAAAAAATAATACAGTCAAGTCAAGTCTATTACATAATTCTTTGAGAGCTGTGTTACCTGAAAAATTGCATTCACAATTACAATAAACACTGTAAAGCTCTCCAGTTGTGAAGTTTCAAAAAGAAAACATATGGCATAGGAGCTAAAATTTCTAAAGACAAAATTAGTGATTACCAGCACAAAGATACAGAACACATCTACCTCAGATTGACTTACATTTCACTCCCTACAATAAACTGGTGATTACCAGCACAAAGTTATAGAGTACATTTAACTCACACCAAAGATTACTTATATTTCATTCCCCATATTAATCAAAACAGAGTACATACATGTTTGCCAGAACCAAATATTTGAGGCACGTGGTTCGTCGTGGACTTCCAGATTCATCATAATTTTTAAAAGCTTCGAAGAAATCAGTATGAGCTTTCTCAAATTCTCCTTCTCGCAAATGCATTTTGCCTCCACATTCTTAAAAAGAAAACACATTGCATTACAATTTTATTGGTGGAATCTACACAATTTATTTCTAAATTCAAGCATTCTTGTGTTATCTCAAAGTTTATCATCCACAGGTTTCACTTGATAAGTGACATGTCAAATGCTAGCAAATCTTAGGGTCAACGAGTGTTCTTAACCCTTTGCACTCTCAATTGTTTGGGCACTGGTTTTTTGTCAGCTCTTTAATTAAATCCCTCTGTCGCACAACATGGCATCTTTGCAATGCATTGATGGTTCCTAAGTTTGGAGGTCAAGAAGAAAGGTGTACTGTTTAAGATACAATGAAAACAAATTTGGTTTACATTAACAAACTTCTATCCAATAAACTGGAATGACACCCAAACATGTTAGACCTTTACATTGTTCACACCCAATGTTCTCTTTGGAATAATGCCTTTGAACCTCACAAAAATTCTAGAAGAGCCAGGGAATGAATTTACTCTTTGCTTCACTAGACCTGTATCCACTGAGCCATCATAACTTACAGCGGAAGAATTCATTTAGTTTAAATCAACAATACTTTTAAAACCGGCAGTGGTGGCCCAAGGCATCAACTAATGTCACTGCAGTGCTTCAGATGCACCCGGAAACAAAATCAAAACTTTTAAACAGTTAATAGCCTAATATTCTGTCTAGCTGTTTGAGATTCTGCAACAGTGAAACTGATAAGACTTATGTTTACTCTTTGCTTACTCCACATTTGTGTAAACCTTGTTGACCTTCATAGAATTTAGGGACTCAGAACAAAAGTCATGCGTGACTCAATTTTGAAGAGCAAAGGGTTGCATGTAATTTTTCTAAAATTGTCATTTTTAAAATATTTTCACTCTAGGAAGAATGTAATGACTCAAATGTAATTAATATTCTATCAACAATACTAAGAAACAACAATCACAACTGTTAGTTATCACTTTTGATTATTTAAAATTCATTTTATTGATTAAATGATGTGAGTGAAAGATCAATAATCTCAGAACATCAAGATGAGCAACATGTTTGCAGGATTACAATGTTTATTTCTTGAAAACTACGCAATCAGAACAAATCTTCACTGACTGCAGCATTCAAACTATGTGTCAAAAATTCAAATTTACCTCGAATGACTCCCATAATCAGAGGGTGTGGAATAGCAGATTTGATATGAAGAGACTGCTCATAAAGGGTTTTCAGTTTTTTATTGTTTTTCTGTGCAGTATACATCTGTATTTCCAGAGCATAAATTTCAAGTAACTGAGTTCCCTTTTTCAAATCATCTTCTCCTTCATCTGTCTGCAAATATATTGAAGTAAATAAGAACAGAGCTAAAAGAAGCAGAAATAACATAGGATGACTATTTTCTGTACTCTTAATCCCTTTTCACAATAGTTATTCATTTGTGAGCAATAAAATTAGAAAAATTAATATACTCCTCTCCAAATTAAATTTAATCTCATCATTACTTATTTTACCAATAACAAATCAATATTTCCTCCAGTCTCTTTTTAACTTTAATTTCTGATTTATAAGACAACCCTCAAATACGAAAAAGTATACATACTTGTTAAGGTTTTATAGTTTTAGCATTTGTACTATAACACGAACCCTGAATCATCTCAACGGTTTATGAATTTAGTTTAGATCAGCGATAATCATTTCTGGCAACTGGCAGCACTACCGCACAAGCTTCTGGCAAACATTTGCATTGATTAGGGCATTTGGGCACCATTGTACTGTTACAATGAGGAAGCCTCCTTCAGCATTGTCACAGTTTTGCCTCCAGAAGCATGTGCCGAATCACAAATGCACATATACTACCACTATCAAATTTTGTTACAGATTATTTTGTGCCTTCAAACAATTTGTACTTTGTAAGTGTTACAAATGGAAGAATTTAAGATTTTCTTTTTTTATACTGTCCTATAAGATGACCCCATATTTTTGGGGTCTTTTGATCGATCCATCTACCATCTTATCTGAACATAACGAAATACACAGCAATTATGTTAAAATTCACTAGGAAATATATTTGGGGTCAAATTTTCTTTCATTCTGTAACATATGCATTACTGAGTTGGTCAGTTACCTAACAACCCGTCTATATTGAAACTTGGTGACATTTCTCTGTATACGATTTTTTTCTTATTTAAGGATGTGTTAAAAATATCCTTTTGAATTTTGTTTTAAATTATTTGCAGATGCTAAACAACACTGATAATCATTTTAATACTTTGGTGTAGCTGAAAAATTGTGAATCTATGTAGCAATACAAATGTAAAACCAGTTTTTTTGGTGTAATTTAATACTCAAAATTTCAAATAGTTTCAAATTTCATTAATTTATTACGAACATTAATTAATCAAATTTTACAATAAACAGATTTCTTCTAACTTCTTCTTTCAATTTCTATTCTATTCAAAGAAACTGAGCATTTACAAGCACAAAACTGAAATGAAGATTACATTGGTCCTACCATTCATTCTCATAAAACACAAGCTAAAAATAAATGCAGGTAATTATCAAAAATGAAGAATTAAAAATCATGATTCTACATTCTAATCTAAATTATATGATTTTTTATTAACAGCTTATTCATTCAAAAACTTTCCTAACTAAAAAGGTTACTTCCTTAATAATTATAAAAAGACTTATTTTGCCAATTCAATGCACTTATTTTCACATTTCTATATGAATATTTTTCCCAATGATACTTTCCATCCCTTAATAATATCACTGTGACAATGTAAAGTATCAAAATTGAAAATCATTGCTCTTCCGGACTCTCTCTTGATCGATTTAAACATACAAATAAAATCAGAGTTTCAATGATCACATTCAATATTTGACACATGGAATTGGCTTTCTAAAAAGAAACAAAGTCCTTGTGCACATTACCTCTTAAGCAACTGCTGAATGATAATAACAAAAACAACCTTTTCACATTTGATTGTTTACTGTTGACAGAACGTTATTTACATTTGCAATTGAACAAAAGTTTAAGTTGTTCATTACCAATAAGTGGTCATAAAATGTACAAACCTGGCATGATTGATGCAATTGTTTTAAAATTTTTGCAAGTTTATTGAAATCATTACGATCAAAATACAGCTTTCCAAGTTTAGTGTTTGTTTTGAACCACAATCTATCATTTTTGGCATCTTTCAAGGCTTCAAGAGTGGTTTCATAAAAATCTTGAAGTAACTCCATCTACAATGATACCAGATACATGTAGCCAACAATCATTCTGTAACAACAGTATTCTTCACCAGTCTTACAAGAATTCCCTACTTACATTTTTAGATGTGGAAATATAATCCAAAATTGAGTTGATTGACTTCTCACTGTGATTTCTTGTAACTGCACTTTTAATGTAGGTTAGAAGTTGCTTGTACCTTGTCATCATTTCTTTATAATTACCCTGTAAATTAAAAATATGCAGAAGAGGATCATATTACATCAATACATAATAGTTAATTTTCACACCAAACACTACACACACCAGTTTAAAATTTATCTTAATCATTTGCTTTAGAGCTTTAAAACCCCATTCACCCTTCTCTCCACCTTCCAAATCAAGAACTTTTTGAAATGATGCCAATGCAGCTTTTGGATCATCTTCTTTCAAAGCTTTTGAATTATAATACTGATTTTCAAGGTCTACATCTGGCTCGGAATTACTGTCTTCTGAATATTCCTGCAGACAAATAGAATGCAACATAACCTATGTTCAATCTATATATTGCTAAAAACAAAAACATACATAAAATTCATTAATTTCATTCATTATTAATATTCAATGAGAGGAACAATAAATTAACTGATAGTCATCTACGTCCTTTATAAAATTATCTTCCAACCACACATTCTGTATTTATAACTTACTATCGTCTTCATGATAATACAAAGTCACATCATCAATAGTGTATTTCAGACGCAGTCAATCATGCACAAAATCATCGAAATGCACAATTTATCTCTAGAAGAAGATTTAATAAGATTTCACTTATCTAGAGATGAGTAACTCATATTTTGTTAAGCATTAAATTACAAAGATGAAAATATATTTTACCAGTCCGTAATCCTCTTCTTCTTCACACATGAAATCATCTTCCACATCAGACATATCTGAACAAAAGTATATTTCTTTTCACCTACAAAGTGTCCTGTTGATATAATGCGGTTGATGTCAACAGGCAAAAAGAAAACAAACGACAACCGACGACAGTGATGCCACCTACTGGGCAAAGTTAGTAATTTTCCTTTGCCGTAGTAGTGCTATCTAGCAGAAATCCAAGGTACCGTTTTAAGACGTAACCATAACCTACTGACTGGTCATGTCATCCACTGTTACTGGTTGAATTTATTTTTGATTTAAATGTCGGTATTAGTTGAAGTTGCCAAATCACGCAGCACTACGCATGGAAGATTTTAAATTAAGTTTCTATAAGAAATTAAAGTGCATAATTGCTATTCCGAACACTTGTGACTGGAGAAATGTATAAGCAGCCCATGATATTGCATGCATTACCGATAAAACTTGAATAAACTGTATAAATAGCTTATAAAATTATACATAGCAGGGACGTTTCGAAGTTAGTTTTTACCTTTATTTCAGAATGAAAGGGAGTGAAATGTGGTAGAACTGTCAGAATTGTTCACTAGGGAAGAGATTTGTCGTAGGATGTCTCCTTTAATTAATGGTAAACCGCTTCGCATTTTGCAGTAATAATGTAGACCTTACGTTAATTTGTCGAAAAAGTAATGGAAAATAATTTGCGTTCTTAATATTATGTGGAACTAACGAGACACCTTAACAGGAAAAGATGATGTGAACACCTTGCTTCACATCACAAAATTCCGCCGTCAATTAAATTTACCCTGAGTATTTTAATTCAAAATTCGCATACGTGACAACTTTTTTTTTCCAATTTGTTCATATCGTTCCATTTCCTTACGATAACGATCGTCAATTGTTCTCAGGGATCGTGAAGTTGTTCTACAGTGCTTCTATCCTGCGTTTATTTTACCAACTAAATAATCGACGTCGGGATGTCAAAGATGGCCGTTTGTAATGTATAGTGCGGGGATTGACATAAAATTGCTAGTGAAACTAACTGAAGACCGTATGGATAGTTAATACAGGAAATAATGGGACCTGTGGACTGTATGAAATGTAGATGTGTAGTATGAGTGAGTATATTCGTATGGATGTGAACTGAGAAGCAATTGTGTGTCTCGGCGTGCTGTGCCTGGGGCCGACAGAGGAATGGTCCCAAGTCATGGGCGCTCAGCAAGCGAAGGAACGCGTAGTATCTGCTGGATCTCTGACTGTTAGGAATACGATAAGAAACAGACCAAGACTTCCCAGAGATGTCCGTCAACAAGGGTCCAATATTTTCACAGAACACAGTGGTAAGTCTTCTGAGGAAAGGAATATAGGGCAGGAAATGAACCGTATTAATTTGTCACTATATACCCAAGTTGCTGAAAATGAATGGGAAAGATTGTGTAAAGTATCCATAAATTGAACTTTCAAGACTTGTCTATGATCTCTGTACATAATATACTTTGCAGTTACTCTTATGCATGCTCTGCAAAATTGCAATGAATGCTGTAAATTTGTGTCATTTCCTGCATACTTTTTGTATGTATGTCAACTACTGATTTAACATAGCATAAGTTGCCTTCATTCTACTTCTTATTATCAAAACTATTTTTCAAGGGAAAAATGAAACGTGTGTTTCTAGCAATATGTCTTTCAAGACATGTATTCTTTTAACCTATCTACAACCAGTCTGGAATAACAAGAAATTTCTTATCCGAATATAGGTTTAATTTTCAGGAGTTGTTTTCATAGGTGATTCTATTAACATTCAGTAGTTTAGGTGTAGTGTTTCTTGATTTATGAAAGAAAATATTAAAATTATTTTAATTAGTAAGTTAATCTGTCAAATTCAGTGCAAAAATAATATTAACTCGATTGTAATGTGAAATTACTGTGGAAATGAGTCAGAAACAATGGAATGAAATTGCAGTAGAGTGTTATATTTTTTTGAGTTGGTGTTTGTAATACAGCAGATGTATAAAAGTAACTAATTAATATGTTTATTTGGCATGTGTGGACATTTTTGTTTTTGTTGGGGTGTCATTGGGTAGTTTTATATTGTGGTTTGTTTTGTAGTAACCACTGTGATGGACAGTTAAAGGAAATGAGACTTCAAAATTTATTTATTTATTTTTTTGTATGGATGGATGACACCAGGTAGTAAATCAAAAACGTTGAGTTTTCTCTAATTTAATTTTTGTATAATTTATTTTTTGTAGACTTTTTTCGTTTTCTTTGAAAACTTCAGAAACATTTAGAACAGATTTAAAAATGATGAAAAAAATGCACAGAGAAATGTTACACATGGATTTTTTTCGATCGTGTACGTTATTAACAATATCTCAAAATTGAAAACTTGCAGTGGCGTATACTGAGGGCTAACGGAGGAAACCCGAGAAAATTATGAAAAAAATTAAGTTGAATTACATTTAACATAACACTCCGCATTTCTTCCAATAGCTATTTTTCAAAATTCCATTTAGATACGCACATTTGCGCGCTATACCGAATCCCTCGGTGGACGATGCATCACACGGATCCCTATACATTGCGCTTGGCAACTCCGGAAGAAACAAACTGCTGAGACAGCGACAACTTGACGCAGCATGCGTTCATTGCTTGATTCCCTTCCCCGCCCACTAGTGAGATACGCGGCACGAAGGCTCTATAAAGGTTCTAGCGCCACCCAACAGCTCGAGTTTCCGATTCTGCTGGAGGTTACTTGAAGGAGTGGGCGCTAACCTGGGCTGTGTTGGATGTGCGCTTCCGCGCAGCACGTTTAGTTGCTGAGTGAAGAGGTGTAATAGTGTACATAAACCGCATTGAAGTATTGTACTAAAACATATTCTTAATACATTCAAGTGTCAATGTGGATAATTTTGAGGAAAACGTCACTACTTACTTGAGAAGTTGTACTATGTGTCTGATAATGTGTTGAGTATATCAGTGTTTTTTTTTAGATTGTATATCGTTTTTAACACATTGCTCATGTGATAGGAAAAGAAAGGAAAAAAACGCACATTTTATTGCCAAGGATTAATGCGATTTGTTTTCTGGGTAAACAAGAATTATTATTTCGTGGTTGTTTAGAAACTGTGTATTCTGTCAACAGAGGAATTATTTTATAATACTCTTAGCAAAAGTCTACTCTTATCACTTGTGTACGTTTTATGCCAACTAGTGCATCTTGTGTTATAAAAGTTCGGCGGTAGGAAGGCTAGAGAAAGACCCAGTATACGCCACTGAAAACGTGACATTTGAGTGTTTGTTTTGAAAGAAAAAATCGTGAATTCGTAGTAAATTGCCAAATTTAGAACATTAACATGTTTGAATGCTATTCATGAACGAGCAGACAAGTAGTTCATGACCCTCAAATCACTAATAGTATCAAAATAATCGCGTGCTAGAGAAGACCGGGAATAGTGAATCGCACAGTGACGAATGCTCGATGTACTGTTATGTGTTGTACCGTCCGCACACTTGGCATGCCGGCCGAGACCAGTCCTGGCCGCGAGCGCCAACTTCCGTGGTCGCTCGTGACACGACGTCGTGGCCGCTGGCGGAGGCGGGGGCAAGGGGCGGGGGCGAATGCGAGGTCCGCTCATGCCCGGCGCCCCTCGCCCCCGCAGAGGCGCTGCTGCAGTCTCGGCCGCTGCCGCACATCCCCGACCTACCCGACACGGAGCCGCCGGGTGGCTCGGGCGGCGGCTCGCAGCAGGGGTCGGGCGCGGGGGGCGGCGCGGGCGGCGGCGCCGGGGCCGGCGGGGGCGGCGCGCCCGGCACCCCGCTGCCGCTCGACTCGGCGCAGCGCTGGACCTCCAAGGAGAACCTGCTGGCCCAGGAGGAGGACGACCCCCAGCTGTTCGTAGCGCTCTACGACTTCCAGGCGGGCGGCGAGAACCAGCTGTCGCTCAAGAAAGGTGCGCGCCCCCGCCCTGCCCCCTCTCCACCCCCCGGCCCTTACCGTTCTCTAGCAGGCTGGCACAAGTCTTCTGAGGCCTGCCTCGCTCCTTCCTCCCCCCCCCCTTAGCATACCTTTTATATCTGGTCTCCCTTGGTCGTGCAATTTTTGTTATCCAAACTTCATGGACCGGTACATTATCCTTTTTGTCTTGTGATTGTTAAACTTCAAAAAAAAAAAAAAGATTCTGCATTACTTTGGGTTTTCTCTTTGTTCTTTAAATTCTTGTTTGAACAGTACTTTCATAGTGTGTTTTTCTTCAATTCATAATCTTTCCTAGACATTGCATGTTTGGGAATATATTGTTTGAGCCTGTCATAATTATATACTGAGCCTGTCATAATTATTATATTAATTTTTGTAAATGTAACTGGTGAATTCAATATATTTTCTTCTTGCTTTTCCAATTTTTCCTTTTAGTTTGCATATTTTTTTCTTTTTAGATGTAATATATTGAGAATTTATGCCTAGTATAATTTTTCATATCACAATTAAAATACCTTGTTTTATCTCAAAATGTTTCCTTGAATTTATTATTTACAATATTTATTTCTTTTTCTATTTCTTTGCTTTTAACATGGCTATTTTGATATCTAAATGGACATTGTGTTACTCATAACATGGATGGTTGTTAATTTGGATATTTCAATCCATTTTGCATAGTTGTGATGGTTTCTTACATCTTTATTATTTTGTTACTTAATGTACATTCCCTAATTGATTCAGACACTTTTTCTCTTGTGGCTCTTTTCTTGCATGTGTGTTTACTACCTTCATTTCTTAAAAATATAATTTTCCATGCTTATTCACTAAATATTATATTTCTTTTGTCCAGTAGGTGCTCTATACTTTTAGACCCTTGTGAATTAAAATGGTCTGTGAATTCATTTCAAGTACCAGTTGGTTTTTCTTATTTTGAACTATGTAGGTATTAGATTTTTCGTCAATTCTCTCTTAAACTTTTAGGCTTCTGGGTGCCATTATTTTGCATACATATTTTCTATAATGAATTATGCTATATTGGCAATTAATTTTCCACACGATATACTTACATTTTTGTGGAGGTTATTTTATATGATATGTTTTCTTATGATCCTCAAATCATGTTAATTCTCATTATTCCAATACATTTTCACGTACAATTTTTTTTATTCATTTTCCATTCTCAGCTTTTGTGGAAACATTTTAGTGGACAGATTTTAATATTTTATTTTTCTTAACATTGGTTCTATCTCAACCATCTCATCTTTTCTTTTTCATTTATTATTTTTCTACAATCTTCTTTTTCTCATATTAGTGTCCCTTTTACTTTCCGAGTGCAGTGTTACATGGCTTAGTTTTTAGAGCACTGATTTTTTTCATATTTAGTTTTTGTTTGTTTTTTGGCATAAAAACTAATCAAACATGTCAATGTAGTTTGCCATGCAATTTTACTCAGTGGGATGTACCTTATGAGTACCCTAAGTATCATTTTTATGAATTAAACTTTTGTTGATAAAGAGAACCCATTATATCTACCTGGTACACTAAATGTCTGTTCATTGCATTGGGCTGTTTCTCACTTTGTGCGATTAAGCATTCTGAATATCCATAGGTGTAAAGCTTTGTTTCAGAAAAGGCAGGCTTAAAGTTATATATAATCTGTGTTTCTCTTTGATACTTGGTAACACTTGTCATTTTTTCATATTTTCCCTATTAAGTTGTTTTTGTCTTCTTGAAGTAATTTGTATTTTGTTCTGGAAATCCATTTCAGTTTAAAAAAGTGTTGTCTCCCAAGAGGGCATTCAAACAATAGTTTTTGTGAGTTTTCTTTGTGTATTGTAAGATCTGTATCTAAAGTTTTGTATGGTTTGTGTAAAAAAAATGTTGGAAATTTATTGACAAGTGATCCTCCTAGCTCTTTCTTAACATTTATCTTTGTGTTATTTACACTACTAGTTCTTTCGCATTTTATGGCATGGTGGCATGGATTTTAAACCTAATTTTTTATCTAAAATTATTTTAATAAGTTCTTCAGAACATGTTAATAATGCTTTCAGTGTGGATTTTGAAACTCAAAGAAAATCTATCCAAAGTATCTTCAATTCATCACATTTTGTGATTTAATATATAGGGTGAATCATGTAACTTTAGCACCACCTGCAGTTTTTGAACGGTTGAAATTATTGCAACTCAGTTTTCATGGAAGCGTGTGAGGGAATGGGGCTAATTGATGCATGTATTTGTTTCTATATTATCTTGTGTATTTCATGAGATATTGGGGTAACTTTTTTTTTTCTTCTTAAATGGAACTATACATATTTTTTTAGTATATCGTGGTGAGCATAAGAAGACGAATCCAGTAATATACATATTGTCTTATGTTAGATAATAATTTTGGAGTAATTTTGATTTTTTTGCGACTCATGTTTAACGGATATTTTGAAGGTAACCATACAAGGGTCCACTATACAAGGGCATACAGTGTTCCCCCTGCTAACGCTAGCTTGGGAAAGGGAAGCTGTTAAAAATATTCATTAGACACATGTCGCAAAAAATCAAAATACTCAAAAGTATGATTATCTAACATATGACAATAGTCTATAATTGGATTCATCTTTTTGTTTTTGATACTCATCATTATAGACTAGAAAAATATGTACAGTTCCATTTGAAAAAACAATATTACCTCAATATCTCATAAAATACTAGTGATAAAATAGAAATGAATACATGTATCAATTATACCTCTTTGCCTCATGCACTTCCCATGAAAATTGCATTGCAATAACTTTAACCGATCAAAAACTGCAGGAGGTGCTAAAGTTACACGACACCTGTATATTAAATTATATTATCATCAGTTGGGAGTTTATAAAAATGTTGTTAGAAACATTGTAAAGAAATATTTCACAAAAACAGCAGTTGTTAATTTTTTTGGACACTGAATTTATTTGGATATATGAATAGCATAAGTATTTGGCACATTTTCAGTTTTCGTCTGATTCAACAAGTATAGATGCCATTGGAATCCCCTGTGAGAAGAAGGTACTGTAATGAATGCCCTTGTAGCTTCATACATTTTATTTTATTGTGGCTACTGAATCTGCAGTACTATTGTAACAAAAGTGAATGTCAATTAAGCTATTATTTCCTATTATATTTTAAGTAAATTAGTGAAATTAAGTGTCATTTTCAAAAGAAAAAATGTGAATATTTTATAATTAAAATTATATTCTAGATATAATATATTTCATTAAAAATATTAGTTTTGATTGAGAATCAGGTTTTGCCAATTGTTGATGATAGTGGCAAATCTTTCAAAGTAACTTGTGTCTTCTGTTGTGCTTCATCAAAACTAGTTGTAATTTCCATTTTTTACTGTCAACAAGAAGCAATTTATTACATTACCTTCTTTTTTATATTAATTATTCCATTTGTTCAGAAATGATCTTCAATTATTTTGGCATTTCCTTTTCTGGTGACCATAATGACTTAAGTCAGACCATATCAAAATCAAAAAACTTTAATCATCTTTTAAAATATTTTTCTATCATCAGAAAAAAGCTTTCAAATTTTTTTTTTAAGGCCTTTTTATATGAAATAGAGACATTTCTTGTGGAATACATGTTTCTCATATTATGGTTTTTGTATCCTTTCTTTATTAATAACAGTATAACCACTCATATATGACCTCCGAATATCTGACCCTCTTTTTTTCCCCCCCTCAACTTCTGTACTCCTAAGAAACACCAACCCAATACACATTGTTTAAGACTTCTGTAATATAATATAGTATGTATTGTGTATATCAATATGTACTCTTCATTATCAATATAATTATTACTATATTATAGTATGTATGTACTCCTTTTTTTGCTATTTCATTCATTTTTTTTAATGTTCTTATGACTATTTTATTCGTCTGGTACCAACCACATCCCAATCCCATGGGTGATAGGTTTAAGGGATTCTGCTGTTGTTGTAAATTAAACTGTGTATGAGCAATTGAAGGGTACAGACAAAATTAACTTTAATTTCACATAATAAAACATTACCGTGAAGTACTGTGAACACCATTATTATACTACAGGGAAACCATTATTACACTACACCATAGTTGTTTCATTCAAGTAGTAGTATTATTTCAATAATTGGATAGAAAATGACTGAATTTTGATATTTTTGTGCTCTCTAATTTAAGGAAGACTGTTTCATTGCTTGTATTGTTTGAAACTTCACAATCATATGATCCAAATATATATTTACCTATTTCAATTGCTATTGTGAAAGGAAATATTTCTGGTTAAATACTGATCTAAACACTACACATTCTTATCATTGAGTGATAGCTAACAAGGTCTATGATTCTTCCTGCATGTCCTGTTTTCAGTCTGAGTTAAAGGAGGTAATGGGAATGTTTTCTCTACATTAAATTCATTTACTTATAGAAGGCCTTAGTGATGTCTTTCTGTCTTTTATGTCCAAACAGATAAGTACGCATTTACACACACACATAGATGTCATGAAAATAGATTAAGATACCTAACTTAAGAAAAAAATGTGACATTTAATATCTTTGTAAATTCTACAGGAGAACAGGTGCGCATCCTCAGCTACAATAAAGTGGTGAATGGTGTGAAGCACACTCTGATGCTGGTGCTGTTGGTTGGGTACCTTCCAATTACGTAACACCTGTCAATTCTTTGGAAAAACACTCTTGGTATCATGGGCCCATTTCCCGAAATGCAGCAGAATATCTGCTTAGCTCAGGCATCAATGGATCATTCCTTGTGCGTGAATCAGAGAGCAGTCCCGGACAGAGGTCTATCTCATTGCGATATGAAGGCAGAGTGTACCACTACCGCATCAATGAAGATTCTGAAGGAAAGGTTGGTGGACTTCATTCTATACTTTTTCAAGTATGCTTATTTTGAAGTGAATTTCAAATAACAGTATGCTATTTTTAATCTGTGTTCTGGTTGTATTGTGGTGAATTCCATCATCAAGTACAATGAAAAATGTACATTGAAAAAATTTCTAAAAATATTAATGCACATTATACACAAATGTCATAATTATTGAAATGTCCAAACAAATCTTGTAAACAAAATGAGTTATTTAAAACAAATGTTCTCAATGTTAAGTATCAAATTGTCTAATTTTGTAAACATCCAGAGAAAAAAATTGAAGAAAAGTACATTCAGTTTACTAAGTTTCAAACATAGTTTTATTTCCTGGCCTCTTCATCTTGTACATTAAGATCCACATTTGTTTTAAGGTGATACAACAGTGCACGGAAGTACTGCTTAATGGAATTATTAATTTTCAATTGATTGTATTGCCACAAGATGCTTCTACCTTTCTTTGATTGAGTAGATTCTGTACACAAAATATGTTGTATAAATCTAATCCTCCAAGAATCACAAGTCTTTCAACACAGCTTGATTATAATTTTCTTCTAGATGTGCAAATGCAATAGTGACCATCATATTTCAAACCATCTTTGAATAAAATGTTTTTGTTTCCTTTGAGATTTAATTTCTCAAGACACATTTTAATACGTATTTTGAAGTAAGACCTAAGCTTTCCATAACATCCTGCTGATATCTTCGAGTCTGTTTGCCTTCCCCCTGTGTGCATATTTGTCTATCTCTCTCGCCCCCTCTCGATCTCTCTATCCCCCATCCTGATCTCTCTCCCCATCTCGATCTCTCTATCCCCCATCCTGATCTCTCTCCCCATCTCGATCTCTCTATCCCCCATCCTGATCTCTCTCCCCATCTCGATCCCTCTATCCCCCATCTTGATCTCTCTCCCCATCTCGATCTCTCTATCCCCCATCTTGATCTCTCTCCCCATCTCGATCTCTCTCCCCATCTCGATCTCTCTCCCCATCTCGATCTCTCTCCCCATCTCGATCTCTCTCCCCATCTCGATCTCTCTCCCCATCTCGATCTCTCTCCCCATCTCGATCTCTCTCCCCATCTCGATCTCTCTTCCCATCTCGATCTCTCTTCCCATCTCGATCTCTCTCCCATCTCGATCTCTCTCCCCCTTCTCGATCTCTCTCCCCCTTCTCGATCTCTCTCCCCCTTCTCGATCTCTCTCCTATCTCGATCTCTCTCCCATCTCGATCTCTCTCCCATCTCGATCTCTCTCACATCTCGATCTCTCTCCCATCTCGATCTCTCTCCCATCTCGATCTCTCTCCCATCTCGATCTCTCTCCCATCTCGATCTCTCTCCCATCTCGATCTCTCTCCCATCTCGATCTCTCTCCCATCTCGATCTCTCTCCCATCTCGATCTCTCTCCCATCTCGATCTCTCTCCCATCTCGATCTCTCTCCCATCTCGATCTCTCTCCCATCTCGATCTCTCTCCCATCTCGATCTCTCTCCCATCTCGATCTCTCTCCCATCTCGATCTCTCTCCCATCTCGATCTCTCTCCCATCTCGATCTCTCTCCCATCTCGATCTCTCTCCCATCTCGATCTCTCTCCCATCTCGATCTCTCTCCCATCTCGATCTCTCTCCCATCTCGATCTCTCTCCCGTCTCGATCTCTCACCCGTCTCGATCTCTCACCCGTCTCGATCTCTCACCCGTCTCGATCTCTCACCGTCTCGATCTCTCACCCGTCTCGATCTCTCACCCGTCTCGATCTCTCACCCGTCTCGATCTCTCACCCGTCTCGATCTCTCACCCGTCTCGATCTCTCACCCGTCTCGATCTCTCACCCGTCTCGATCTCTCACCCGTCTCGATCTCTCACCCGTCTCGATCTCTCACCCGTCTCGATCTCTCACCCGTCTCGATCTCTCACCCGTCTCGATCTCTCACCCGTCTCGATCTCTCACCCGTCTCGATCTCTCACCCGTCTCGATCTCTCACCCGTCTCGATCTCTCACCCGTCTCGATCTCTCACCCGTCTCGATCTCTCCCCCCGTCTCGATCTCTCCCCCCGTCTCGATCTCTCCCCCCGTCTCGATCTCTCCCCCGTCTCGATCTCTCCCCCCGTCTCGATCTCTCTCCCCCCGTCTCGATCTCTCTCCCCCCGTCTCGATCTCTCCCCCCGTCTCGATCTCTCTCCCCCCGTCTCGATCTCTCTCCCCCCGTCTCGATCTCTCTCCCCCCGTCTCGATCTCTCTCCCCCGTCTCGATCTCTCTCCCCCGTCTCGATCTCTCTCCCCCGTCTCGATCTCTCTCCCCCGTCTCGATCTCTCTCCCCCGTCTCGATCTCTCTCCCCCGCCTCGATCTCTCCCCCCGTCTCGATCTCTCCCCCCGTCTCGATCTCTCCCCCCGTCTCGATCTCTCCCCCCGTCTCGATCTCTCCCCCCGTCTCGATCTCTCCCCCCGTCTCGATCTCTCCCCCCGTCTCGATCTCTCCCCCCGTCTCGATCTCTCCCCCCGTCTCGATCTCTCCCCCCGTCTCGATCTCTCCCACGTCTCGATCTCTCCCCCGTCTCGATCTCTCCCCCGTCTCGATCTCTCCCCCGTCTCGATCTCTCCCCCGTCTCGATCTCTCTCTCCCCCGTCTCGATCTCTCTCTCCCCCGTCTCGATCTCTCTCCCCCCGTCTCGATCTCTCTCCCCCCGTCTCGATCTCTCTCCCCCCGTCTCGATCTCTCTCCCCCCGTCTCGATCTCTCTCCCCCCGTCTCGATCGCTCTCTCCCCCCGTCTCGATCTCTCTCTCCCCCCGTCTCGATCTCTCTCTCCCCCCGTCTCGATCTCTCTCTCCCCCCGTCTCGATCTCTCTCTCCCCCCGTCTCGATCTCTCTCTCCCCCCGTCTCGATCTCTCTCTCCCCCCGTCTCGATCTCTCTCTCCCCCCGTCTCGATCTCTCTCTCCCCCCCGTCTCGATCTCTCTCTCCCCCCGTCTCGATCTCTCTCTCCCCCCGTCTCGATCTCTCTCCCCCCGTCTCGATCTCTCTCCCCCCGTCTCGATCTCTCTCCCCCCGTCTCGATCTCTCTCCCCCCGTCTCGATCTCTCTCCCCCCCGTCTCGATCTCTCTCCCCCCGTCTCGATCTCTCTCCCCCCGTCTCGATCTCTCTCTCCCCCGTCTCGATCTCTCTCTCCCCCGTCTCGATCTCTCTCTCCCCCGCCTCGATCTCTCTCTCCCCCGTCTCGATCATCCTCTCTCTCCCCCCGTCTCGATCATCCTCTCTCTCCCCCGTCTCGATCATCCTCTCTCTCCCCCCCGTCTCGATCATCTTCTCTCTCCCCCCGTCTCGATCATCTTCTCTCTCCCCCCGTCTCGATCATCTTCTCTCTCCCCCGTCTCGATCTCTCTCCCCCCGTCTCGATCTCTCTCCCCCCGTCTCGATCTCTCTCCCCCGTCTCGATCGCTCTCTCCCCCCGTCTCGATCGCTCTCTCCCCCCGTCTCGATCGCTCTCTCCCCCCGTCTCGATCTCTCTCTCCCCCCCGTCTCGATCTCTCTCTCCCCCCGTCTCGATCTCTCTCTCCCCCCGTCTCGATCTCTCTCTCCCCCGTCTCGATCTCTCTCTCCCCCCGTCTCGATCTCTCTCTCCCCCCGTCTCGATCTCTCTCCCCCCGTCTCGATCTCTCTCCTCTCCCCCCGTCTCGATCTCTCTCTCCCCCCCGTCTCGATCTCTCTCTCCCCCCGTCTCGATCTCTCTCCCCCCGTCTCGATCTCTCTCTCCCCCCGTCTCGATCTCTCTCTCCCCCCGTCTCGATCTCTCTCGTCCCCCCGTCTCGATCTCTCTCCCCCCTGTCTCGATCTCTCTCCCCCCCCTCTCGATCCTCTCTCCCCCGTCTCGATCTCTCTCCCCCCGTCCTCGATCGCTCTCCTCCCCGTCTCGATCTCTCATCCCCCCGTCTCGATCTCTCTCCCCCGTCCTCGATCTCTCTCCCCCCGTCGTCGATCTCTCTCTCACCCCGGTCCTCGATCGCTCTCTCCCCCCTGTCTCGACTCTCTCTCTCCCCCGTCTCGATCTCTCTCCCCCGTCCTCGATCTCTCTCCCCCGTCCTCGATACTCTCTCTCCCCGTCTCGATCTCTCTCTCCCCCCGTCCTCGATCTCTCTCCCCAGTCTCGATCTCTCTCTCTACCCCGTCTCGATCTCTCTCTCCCCCGTCTGTCGATCTCATCTCTCCCCTCGTCTCGATGCTCTCTCTCCCCGTCTCCGATCATCTCCTCTTTCTCCCCCCCTTTCTCGATCATCCTCTCTCTCCCCCGTCTAGATCATCTTCTCTCTCTCTCTCCCCCCGTCTCGATCTCTCTCTCCCCCGTCTCGATCTCTCTCTCCCCCGTCTCGATCTCTCTCTCCCCCGTCTCGATCTCTCTCTCCCCCGTCTCGATCTCTCTCTCCCCCGTCTCGAACTCTCTCCCCCCGTCTCGATCATCTTCTCTCTCCCCCGTCTCGATCTCTCTCTCCCCCCGTCTCGATCTCTCTCTCCCCCGTCTCGAACTCTCTCTCCCCCGTCTCGAACTCTCTCTCCCCCGTCTCGATCTCTCTCTCCCCCGTCTCGATCTCTCTCTCCCCCGTCTCGATCTCTCTCCCCCGTCTCGATCTCTCTCTCCCCCGTCTCGATCTCTCTCTCCCCCGTCTCGATCTCTCTCTCCCCCGTCTCGATCTCTCTCTCCCCCGTCTCGATCTCTCTCTCCCCCGTCTCGATCTCTCTCTCCCCCGTCTCGATCTCTCCCCCGTCTCGATCTCTCTCTCCCCCGTCTCGATCATCTTCTCTCTCCCCCGTCTCGATCATCTTCTCTCTCCCCCGTCTCGATCATCTTCTCTCTCCCCCGTCTCGATCATCTTCTCTCTCCCCCCGTCTCGATCTTCTCTCTCCCCCCGTCTCGATCATCTTCTCTCTCTCCCCGTCTCGATCATCTTCTCTCTCTCCCCGTCTCGATCATTCTCTCTCTCCCCGTCTCGATCATTCTCTCTCCCCCCGTCTCGATCATTCTCTCTCCCCCCGTCTCGATCATTCTCTCTCCCCCCGTCTCGATCATTCTCTCTCCCCCCGTCTCGATCATTCTCTCTCTCCCCCCGTCTCGATCATTCTCTCTCCCCCCGTCTCGATCATTCTCTCTTCCCCCGTCTCGATCATTCTCTCTCCCCCGTCTCGATCATTCTCTCTCCCCCCCGTCTCGATCATTCTCTTTCCCCCCGTCTCGATCATTCTCTCTCCCCCGTCTCGATAATTCTCTCTCTCCCCCCGTCTCGATCATTCTCTCTCTTCCCCTTCTCGATCTCTCTCGCTCTCCCGTCTCGATCTCCCTCTCTCTCCCGTCTCGATCTCTCTCGATCTGTCTCCCGTCTCGATCTCTCTCTCCCGTCTCGATCTCTCTCGATCTCGATCTCTCTCCCGTCTCGATCTCTCCCGTCTCGATCTCTCTCGATCTCGATCTCTCTCTCCCGTCTCGATCTCTCTCGATCTCTCTCTCCCGTCTCGATCTCTCTCGATCTCTCTCTCCCGTCTCGATCTCTCTCGATCTCTCTCTCCCGTCTCGATCTCTCTCGATCTCTCTCTCCCGTCTCGATCTCTCTCTCCCGTCTCGATCTCTCTCTCCCGTCTCGATCTCTCTCTCCCGTCTCGATCTCTCTCTCCCGTCTCGATCTCTCTCTCCCGTCTCGATCTCTCTCTGCCCGTGTCTATATCTCTCCCATTTCTATTTTTCTCTCCTATCCATCTTCCACTCTCCCCCCTCTATCTTCCACTCTCCCCCCTCTATCTCTTTCTCTCTCTCTCTGCGTCCCTTACCACATCTTTCTCTTTGGTAGTCCTGTAACTAAGATTGTGTATTTTGATGTTTACATGAATTTGTTTTAGACTTAGTAATAATTTGAAACTTTAATTTTTACACCTTTTTCGTAGGACATACTGGTTTTGAACATGTTTATAATTAATTTTATGACGAGTCATTTTTTATTGAGCTTGGTAACTTGGAATTTTGTAATGGAATATCAGGATTTTATGAAGAGTTTGGTTTAATGAAAATGTGAAAGATTTTTATTGGATTTCTAGTTGATGTGCATTTAGGAAATAAATTATGGATGGGTGCCTAATAATGAAAAAGGGTGAGGAAGGACAATAAAAATTTCCCTGGAAGATTATTTTACCTTCAAATTTAATGTCTCCGCCCCAAGCCCTACAGTAAAAGTTATAAGCACATAAACAAATTATGGAAAGGAACGATGCGAAAAAATAGGAATATTAAAGGGATATTTAAAATTGAAGCAGACGTATGAATTGATGGAAACAAATAAGGCAGGTTTTTCTCAGACGCTTGATTTTTCTTGCTTTGTGTGCAGCAAATTCGGAAAGGGAAGTGCCAAAGAATGAAAGGTGGTGTAATGGAAGGAATCACCTGTTTTCAAAATCATTGGACCAGGGGTGGATCCAGCCAATCATTTTGGAGGGGGCCCATCATAGATTTTTATTAAATAATATACATTTTTTATTATATTGTACATTATTTTTGTAGTGTACATATGATACTATACAATATTATTTTTAAATAATTATGTAATTCTAACATAAATAAATATTTAAATCAATTTTTCAAAATACAAGATGGTAACAAATGAAAACTAAGCATTTTGTGGGAGCATGCTCCCCTCCCTCCCCAGATCCACTACTGCACTGGTCATTATTAGATACTTTTCAAGTAAATAAAAATAATTTAAAATGTTTATTGTGATCATTAAAAACAATTTATTCTTATTAATTATTCTTATATATAATTATTTTCTAATTATATTTTTGCACTTTTTAAAGTTTTGGCAACTCAGATGTACAGGTTAAAAGTTCCGTCTAAAGGCAAGTGTGCTCTTTTCTTCTTTTCCTTTCCTTTCCCTTGTCTTTCTTTTCATTTCTGTTCCTTTGTTTTTCCTTTTCTTTCCTCTCCTTTCCTTTTTCTTTTTTACATTCTTGCTTTGTTAGTACACAGTAAAGAGTAGGTTTGGGCCAATATCGAGGATTTTTCAACAAAAGAACTATTTCTGGCCCCTCTCATTGAAAAATTAGACAAATCTTGTTCTTATTGGTAGTTAATTATTTCGTTTTAACACTTTATGTTATCAGAATCAGTGTTTTGTAGGTCCTTAATACCGCAAAATTCAATTGATGGCAAAATGCCTATCGGTCTGTTCGCAGCCAACGGGGACATCTAAACAGTTCAATCATTTTTTCTCCAACATTGATATTCTGTAATCGATCAGTAGGAATTCAAGGCCCCGCCAAGTTTGAAATGGATATTTTGATTTTTTGAGGTACTTTACATAAAGCCTCTACATTTTCAAAATTTTTCTCATAAAGTCTCCAAATTTTTTATTAAATTTTGTCCTTTAAACAATTTAAAAATGTTCAAAGACTTGAGATAAGGACATGTACAATTTCCAGGAAATATGAGAGGTTTTCTTGTAATTTGGGGAAATATTTTCTGAGAAAGGCTCAACATTTTTTCTTTGAATTTAGTTCCTTGTATGTAATATACAATGCTAAGAAAAATTGTTGTTGATCTCTTTTTTGACAAACACTGTATTTTCGAAAAATTAACATTGCCAAAGTTCAATGTTGATGATAGAGAAACTTTTATGAGTAAAATCTGTTCTAAAAAATTAGGTCTTTAAATAAGGTCATCAACTTTTTTTTTTAAGTGATAATTTGTATGTAATTTCTGCTTGTTAATGCAGTAAAAAAAGAATATGGTTCAAAACAGCTCCAAATTTTTCCATGAATACAGTTAATGACAGTTAAAAAATGACAGAAGTCTTATTTTCATTCATTAAATTTTTGCTTCAATTCAATATAAGTTGAGAAAGTATGTGATATCTGCCACACCTTCCTTCATTTTAATCTTCTATTTTCTTTTCTTTTTGTTCCTTTCTACCCCTCTTTCTCTACCATCTTTTCAATATTCTGCTTCGAAAAAAAAATAAGATTCTTAGGAATGATGAGCTGGTGAAAATTAAGTCAGGAGATAAAAAATTGGAAGTACAATTCAAAATATTTAAAATATTAGAGAGAAATAAATAGCAATCCACTTGTGGAGAAAAGTAGGTTATGTTGGGAAAGAACAATCTTGTTTTGATATACGGGCTTTCCGATAAAGGTAAAGAAGGGAGAAAATAACTCGCACGCACCAAATTGAAGAGCGGCAGAGACAGACAGGGTCAGGGTGAGGGAGGGAGGGAGGGACAGTGAGCGGGTGATGGGAGAGGAAAGGGGTCCGGGTTTTCCTAGTATTCTATATAATAAACTAGTGGTGCTGTAGAATGGCACGCACTTTCCCCGTATTCGTTTTCTATTTCCTTGGGTCTCGGCTAGCTATTCATACTTGCCAACTGCCATCTATCGTCGCACACACTACATTTTTTTGATATTTTCTTAATTTTTCGCTTTCCTAGAGGTGGAACGAAATATTAATTTTAGAATATTAAAGAACACTATAACCTCGACCTAAATGACAATTTTCTTTGAAAAATTGGGAGCCGTTTTTAAGAAAATTGCGTTTAAGCGCTACTAAAAATGCGAAATTTGAAGCATTTTTCACAGAAAATTTTTGAGTTTTCGAAAAACTTAATTTGCAGTTATGTGAAACACATTAACTCACAAGTGCAATAATGTTTACAAATTGCTGGTAATGTGCATATTAAAGGTGAGAGAGATCTTTCAAAAATAATATATTTATGTAGTATTTTAAAAAGAAACAAAAAATACCTCAAAATAAACTTTTCGTTGCGTCGTATTAAAGAGCATTTAGCTCTATCCGTTCCAAAAGTTAGAAGAAAAAAAAAATTGAGGTAGTTTTCACAGAAAACTGTTGTTGTTTTCGCGAAACTTTCTTTGACATTATTTAAAGCATATGTACTCATTAATATATTAATGTGAACAAATCGCCGTTAATGTAAATATTAACGACGTGAGAGACAAGTAAAAAAAAAATGCATTTTTGCAATTTTTGAAAAAACAAAAGAATAGAGGAATATGGCATTTATGTCATCTCATAAGGTACATTAGGCATTATCCCTACCAAAGGTTTAAAGAAAAAATTTAGAGCCATTTTTGAGAAAAATCTTGTTTTTGTATTTTTTTTAAATTACACATATTGCAAGCAGTATTGCGCGAAAACTATCAAAATTTTCAAAACAATGTACGTGACCTTAAAGAAAGAACTCAGTATGAAAAACAAATTTTATTGGAAGGAAAAATCTCATCTGCAATTTTGTAGTTGGAGGAAGACGCCGAATAACATTCGAACATTTGCAATTTACGAAAATCCATAGTTAACCGTGATAATCGGACATATGCCACCTTAAAAAGTGTAATTTAAACTATTCTTACCAGAATGTTAAAGACAATATCTCAGAGCTTCGCCTCTGGTCAGATCGATAGGGGTTTCTTCAATTTGGAAAAAATCGTACTCATGGTTTAGGCGCTAGTGTTCACATACACCGGAGAGACGGACGTTTTGCTTTCCAATGGTTTTTCGGTATGAAGGACCCAGAAAACGGGGATTCTGGCTACACCACTTGCTAGGAGATTTTTTTTCTTAATTTAGCAACTGCTTTTATCCATTTTTTCGTTATCAGGGCCCGGCAATGAATATTTTTTTCTGCCGTTTTTTCGTGCAGCATTGCATAACTTTCCCTATACTACGTATATTACTCCATATATACGTACGTATACGAGAAAGTCAAAATGAATGATTGAACCTTAAAGTAAGATATCAAGATCTAAATAAACGATCAACGGAATAAATAGTAGGATTTTCACTGAAAGCACTACAAGATATGAAATAACTAAGATATAACAAGTGTAAAATTATGGAAATAATTGCCTCTAAATAATGGGAAAGAATCACAATGTAGATGCTCTATTGAAATGTTAGCGGAATCTCCGGAAGTCATTTTTTGCTGCTTTTTTGTTTTGTTTTTGGTACAACTGTAACGTAAATCAAAAATATGTCACTATTCGCATTATTCCGATATACATCGGGTATTTCCGGTAATGTTGCCAACAATTGCCAACACAAAAAGAAATGAAAATACCCTATGACGCTTTGCAGTACTTAAGTCATTGCGACAGTAACATTTTTCATAAGGTCAATTTTTGTTCTTACTTTAAGGTGACGAGATCAATATACGTATTTATTTTCTTTTGTAATACGGAATATTGAGAATGATCCCTTATATGATAGTGATAAAATATTAACTAGATACTGTACTGTAGTCAATCGGTGCTTCAGTGAACTTGGCGAATTGTGCATTATACTTGAGTGAACTTGACAAATCCTACAATAAATGCTTAAGAACTCTGAATGTTTATTAGTAGAAAAACTCTTTTCATCACCTAGTGCAAGGGAACTAACGGTTCATAGTCAAACTATCGATCGTAATTGGAAACAGCTGCCACTCACTCGGAATGTTCATTGTTGTCAAAAAACCCATCGCATTTAGGTGCAACTGTAGCCTACATAGATATTATGTTCGGTTATCCCAATTATCGAATATGTGAACTATACTGGGTCCCAATTAGTTCGGTTAATCGATGTCCTTCTGTACTGCTCGAATGCGCCGTCAGCGGACTTCATTTTGAATTATTATTGAAAATCAAATCAACTTAACTGTTCCCACGATACTTTCTATCAACTTACTAGTCTTAACAAAATGGCTGCTTGCTCCCAACTTCAGCTCTCTAAGCGAATGCTAATTACGACGACGATGACGACGTCGTCACCAACTTACAAGCAGCTACTCAGGCGGCGATCCAGACAAGAGCCTCGCGGTCAATGATCCACGGTATTTATGCCTTTGCCCTCCACAGAAGGGGTGGGAATACATCATGCCCCCTTTTCCAACTGACCCGGCGTGCGTAACAGCTTCTCAAAATTCGCCATGTTGGGGTAAATGGATACAAGGCCGTGCTTCTGTTGACCATCCCGATGTGCACTCTTGCGATGTCCGCGCGTTCTCGGTTCTCGTCACATTGCATGGGCGGTGGAGACTACCCTACGTCACTATATATATATATATATATATATATATATATATATATATATATATATATATATATATTGAAATGTGTTAAACGTGTATAATGTGTATATATGTTATGTAAATGTGTTAAACGTGTATATAATTGAAATGTGTTAAAATATTCAATATATATATATATATATATATATATATATATATATATATATATATATATAGAAATGTGTTAAACCTTTATCAAGATTGTGTGATTGTAATTGATAGGTTTTTGGTTCCTTTATGTAATAGTGCTTACTTCTCACGTTTTGTATAGCCCTGAGGTTGGAAATACATTGGCAGACAACCATGTTTTAAATTCTTTTTGCTCCTACTGACAATGCCCCGTTAACCTGACTCCAGTTCATAATTATTGTAGTTGTAGGAAGACTCCGGAAATAAATTTTTTCAATTTTCAAAAATCAGAATTTTCAATGAACGTGACACCTGTATCATTCTTTTTATTGTCCTGTACGCTATCCAATGGCAAAGTTTAATCACAATTGTTGATGCAGGTTTTGAGAAAAAAATGTCTAAACAAAATTAAATATTCCGTATATTTCCCCCAAAGTTCCGCGAAAAGTACTCAAATTTTCGAAAAATTGTTCATGTCCTTATTTCAAAATCTATCTACAACGAACAGATTTAAGGGGAAATCTCTGTCCATTATTTTTGTTGCGGGAAGACGCCAAAAAAATTTTGAACTTTTGCAATTTTTGAAAAATCAGAGTTTCTAACGAACATGAGACCAGCACCATTTTCGTAAACATACGTCATGCTATCCAACAACAAAATTCAATCAGAAACGTAGCCATTTTTTTGAAAATTTAGAAAATGTTACAGTGGCTTCGTGCAAAGTACCCTCCCAAATTAGAATTTTGGTTTCAAATTCCAAGGGATGCAACAACAGCCAGAACGTATTGGAGAATATCAGTTTTGGAAAAAATAGGCTGAATGGCTTAGCCATTAGCATTGTTCACAGATAGACAAACAGACATTTTGCCACCCATCAATTTTTCTGGTATCAAGGACCCACAAAACATGGATTTGGGTTACTCCATGTGTTAGAGAATCCCCCACCCCCCACCCAAAAAAAAATTAGCAACTGGATTTATCCACTTTTTTGTTAGCAGGGCCCGGCAATAAAAGCTTTTCTGCCGAAAACTCACCATTTTTTTCACAACATTACCTAACTTCCTCTCTACTGTGTAACCGATAGCGAGGAAGAAAAAATTCCAATTTAATTCAAAACAATTTTAACTAATTAATAGATTCATTGCACATTGTTATGTTTACATAATACAATCTATTGCGTTGTCTCAACACATTCTAAAATTTAATACTATTTTTATAATACTCATTATTAGCTAATACTCTGCAGTTGCAATTTGTAGAGCAGAGATACTAACTCTCAAAACAAATCTATTCCTTGGACTGAAGTGTATGAACTCTTAGAATGTAAGTGAGTAATGAAATAAAAAGAGAACAATTATTTTGTTTTATTATGAGGCAAGAGAAATTTTGAAGCCCAAACAGATAAGTATTTGCAAATTTAAAATTTTTAGAATAACCTTTTTACAATTCAGAGGAAATCAAGAAATGATTTCAGGTGGAAGAAATTAAGTGAAAGCTCAAAGAAATGTGTTTTAAACCTGTGATTCATAACCAAATGGAGGATGCTTGAAAACTGAATTTTTGCAACCTTATTGTCATTACAAGAAAATGTATGGAATAAAATGTATTATGTTAAAAGCATTGATGTGCATGTATGCATTATTGTATTTGAGTTTGATTATTATATTTAATTATTTTTAGTGAGGTTGTGGTTTGTAGGGGACTAACAATTTTGAGATTATGACAATTTTAATTTGAATGTTTGTAGGTGTATGTGACAACAGAAAGCAAGTTTAACACACTCGCCGAGTTGGTGCATCATCACTCAATGCATTCAGATGGCCTCATTACACAGTTACTATATCCTGCACCGAAACATAACAAGCCTACTGTGTTTGCTCTTAGTCCTGGTAAGATTTTTAGTTTCTAATAATTCAAATCATTTAGTAATATTTTTATATTAACATTAGTTTGTTTCACTACTTTTGTTGTGGATTTGAAGTTGTGATTGAGGTTGATAATCATCACCAACACATTCTTATCCCACCAATTAATTTCATTTTCTCTATGATAATTATCATGTGGAAAGGAAACTTGTCTGCAGTGACAGAATAATACCAGAATCAGAATCGAAAAGTAGTCGTTCATTCTTCTAGCAGGATGAAGAAGCAACCTCAAAAGTGGGGAGATTTTTTGGGGATGATGATGGCTCAGGTAATTTTGTGGGTAAATCAGACAAATTAAAAATATTTCACCAAAATGTTCAATGTTTAGGAAATAAATTAAACTTTGATGTTGTGCTTGGTGATAAATTGTTCGACTTAGATGTTGTATGTATGACTGAGCATTGGCTTAAAGAAATGTAATTCGAATTCTCTCATTTTAAAAAGTATTTCCTGAAAGCAAAGTTTTATCATAAAAGTAAGCAAGTTGTTAAAAGTTTCCATTATTATTACAATGCAGCTGTGCCTTATAAAAGAGTAAAAATTCGGTAGATAGGGATAGAAGTGGGTCACTCCAAATATATGAGAATCTAGGAGGTGAAGAATTATTAGTAAACTAGAACGAAGAATTATTAGTAAAATTATGAAAGAAGGAAATGTAACCCGGGCATTTAAAGCTGATTATAATTGTTATAAAAAAAACACAGAACAGTGTTTAAGGAAGCTAAAAAGTTACCTAAAGAAAAACTCAGGTTTCCTCAAATAATAAAACAATAATGTGGGATATTATAAATGAACTAGGGAAGGATAGTCAAGAAATATGAAATATTCATAAAAACATCAATGGGGTTGATATAAAGGATCCTAAAATAGTAGAAGGTTCTTTTAATAACTATTATTCTGATATCACTTAAATATTTTCAGCAAAAATGTATTAGGCAACACTGGCACTAATAGGAGGCTAAAAAATGCAGAAACTCATAATTTTACTTAAGTGTTTATAACCTCAACAAATGAATGGAAGTGACAACAATTATAAAAGGATTGAGTCACAAGAAATCCAGAGGTGAAGATGAGATCTCAGATTACTTCGTAAAAAATGTCACAGAGACCTTGTATATCTGTTAACCTGCATGTCATTCCAATCTGGAAATTTTCCTGATCATTTAAAAAGTATAGAACAAGGGGTAGAAAAAAAAAATCAGTTCCACTTTTATCAGTTTTTTCAAAATTATAGAAAAGATCATGTATAGGTCTCCTTCATTTTTAAGAACACCAACAATCAGCATGTTTTTTGTAAAGGAAAATCTACAAACACTGCTATAATGGATTTCATTAAAAATGTATGTCAGTCAGTTGATAAATAACATATCAGTATATGATTATTTTTAGATCTTTCTAAAGATTCGATCAATTAATCATGGTATTTTACTAGATAAAATGGAGGTAATTGGAATATGAGGGGTTCCCCGTAATTGGTTTCAATCATTTCTTACTAATCAAAACAAATTGTGGAAATTGTGCACACTGGTGAAGATACCAATGCAATTTCCAAAAATCTCTCTCAAGTAAATGAGATATCTTATAATATTTTACAGGGTTCTGTTCTTGAGCGAGCATAATTTCTTATATATACAGTTGACTCCAGTTATTGTGAACTTCTGGGGACTAACATTTCTGGTTCACTATATCTGATGATGTCAAAATTAAATTGAATTTTTCTACAATGATTGGTTTTATATATATAGAGATTCAGCAAAATACATTAACAGTATGAACTTAAAATTTCAATATCTTTATTTGACCGTAAAAAATCGATTATTTCCAATTGTTTGCTTCTTAAATTTTTCATTAGTAATCTCTCTAGAAACTTCTCCAGAGTTTGTGCTCTCTACGTACTTGATTCTGCATTGTCCACTGTCTCTAAGTATCATAATGCAATCCTGACACCTTTCATTCCCTCTTCTAATTTTGGAACACTGTCTCACTCTCCAAAGGCCTTTTTACTTGCCTAATAGCATAAGAGATACTTTTGGTAGTGGGATGGTGTAAGCGGCTAATGAAACTCCCACGAGGCATGGCGGGTGTTGCCAGGGAGTGTCGCTGTGACAATCGTGCACTTGCTGCCGCCAACATAGAACTCAATGCGAATTGTTCCACAGAATATCAAGGAACACCAACCTGGAAACTGAAGCAAGTAATCATAGCACCACTGCCAGGTGTAGCCCATGCAGGACACAGCCTTTTGTTCTGCAGGGAAACTGAGTGACATAAGGTCATCCATGTCATCCTTCACCTCAGAGGAGACTTCTCCAATTACGACCTATGGCCGACAATAATTTTTCAAGCAGCCTAGTGTTAGAATTTGTAGCAATGAGGTGATATATTCTTTTCCAGGATGTTGTATTTCCTACATTCACTATAGCCAAGGTTCAGGTTCACTATGACCAAATCTTCTTATGCTTATTTGTAATGTAAATGAAATGGTACCATTGACTTGTTCACTATAGCCAACTGTATAGTCGACTGTATATCAATAAAGGGAAAGCAACATTTCTTTGCAAATTACACAAGTATATTCTTATCAGGTTCTAATGCAAATGAGGTTCAAATTAAAATGAATAACACTAAACAAATTACATGAATGGTTTGACTGAAAGAAGTTACTAATAAAGAAAGATAAAACTATTGCAATTTCTTTTCATCAATCTCAAAACATCAATTTTGAATATCCACCTGTAAAGATTCAAAACAAAGACATCACCTACATAGACAAAACAAAATTTTTGGTAATTTGGCTGGACAACACATTGAAATGGAAACCACATATTCAAGAACTATCAAAGGCATTGTGTAAAGTATGTTTTGCTTCTATGACCCATCAGGAAATAATTGCAAATTGAATCAGCTCGTTTATTCAATTTTGCTCATTTTCACTCCGTCTTATTATTTGCAGTGGGAGTAATTGAGTAAAAGTTCAGTTACTTGTTACAATTACTTTGTTAGTAATTTTAGCATGTATTTGTTATTTTTAGCAGAAAGTACTTTTTACTTGTAATTTACTCCTTGATATAAAATTGTAATTGGTACTTTGTTGTAGTCGTTACATTGCATGTAATTATGAATTTTTTTATGGCTATTTAGTCCTTTTCACAGATATTTTGTAAAGTGAATGGTAAATTATTTGAGAGTAAATATAATTTTCAGATTCAATTGAAAATTATCATTACTCCGCACTTGTAATTGTAATTTTGCTAATTACATGCTGAAAATGTAATTGTAATTGAGTAAAATATTTGACAAGTCCCAAATCATGCCCAATTACTACTACTTTTATGTTCTTTTCCCATCACTGATTATACCGAACCATGTTGGGGGGGGGGGAACTTATATCATGCCCAATCAATTTTTAAACTCCTTAAAAGAGTAATTAGAATAAAGATGCAAGTTTTTAGGAACACAAGGTGTTGACAACTTTTGAACATTACATGTATTACCATTTCTATGTGTCTATTGTAATGAATCTCACTTTCTCATTAATAATTATTTATATTACAAATTCTTTTATTAAATATCTATAGGATGGGCTATCTAGGACTTATTTTCTACTGATATTAGGAATACTATTACTTCTATCGTTTCCCTGCCATGCTCATTGATTCTCTCAATGTTGTCGTATTATTACACTGCTGATTTTACTTTCAAATTCAATCATTGGTTCTGACAAACAACATTACTCATCTTACATGCTGCATGTGTATGTGTAGTTGTATACAGAATCACTATTACTGGAAGTTCTGTGGAAGAAAAACTTATGATTGAACTGATGGCAACTACAATGAATTTTCAGCCTTTTCTGTTTTAAAAACAAACATTTTTTGTAATTGTAATCCAAGTCCGGTGCTGACCATGTGATGTCTTCTGTATCCCTATTGTTATGTTTTTGTTATCTCCCGAATAAATTTCCAACTAATCCTGAAATGTCTCTGACTATCTAATACTTTCAAGTTATTTAATAGCGTTTCTCAATTATATCGTGGCACAACTGACCCTCGCTAGGTTTCAGGTGAACCTCTACGCACAACTATTTCAATTAACTTATCACGATTTTTCTTTCCAGCTACGAAGCTATCCTAACATAAACCCTTAGGAAAATATAAAGTCTAACTTAAATCAAACAAATTACTTTAACAGAAGACAGAAAAATCAAAATTATAATTTAATGAACTTTGATTCTACACCATGCCAATGTATAAGAATTAACCATCAAATATTCGCCTCGCTATCTTCTACCAATAACCCCTGATTATACTGAAAACCAACGTTGAAACTCACCAAAACAAATAGGTGTTTCTGGTCCGGCTGCTTTTGTACGAGTATTATTAACTTGCTGCCTGACCACAGCTTCCAAAGCGTACTTCAGATTTATAGCATCTTATGACTACTGGACCATGATAACTCGTAACTGCATGATGCTCTGACATTAACCATGGAATCTTTATATTTATTGCTTCATTACCTTTACAACATCTATTCTTTGGGCTTCTCAACTTTCTGTATATACACCATCCCACGTAACTGCACACTTGATGCAAATACCATGGGGTATTTTGGTATATCACAGTACATTTATGAAATTTTAACGTTTGTAAAATACACTTCACATCTGTACACAAAGAAGTTTGCTGTTATAAAACAAGGAATAAAGAAGGTCTGTTTGTAACACCTGTTAACAATCATTTATGTGAAAATATTTTCCACACTGTTCTTCGTTTGCAGAGTCATCTGCTTAAGCACTCCAAAAGAATCGCGTGAGCCTGGTGCTTTCAAGAGAGGTTTGCGTTCCTTATCTACTAATGGCTTTTACAGTGTTGATGAATTTGTAAAATAAAAGGCTATTTAGGACAAAATGTGTGTTAGACTGGAGGATGTTCACATCATGTTTTGCTTTGGTGTGTAATTTTATATGAGGGTATTGGCACAGTAGTGGCTCTCTCCAGTGTTTGGAGAAACTGGCTAATGTAATTGGCAATCATTATCATCATCTTCGTCATCATCATTCCAAATACACAAGATCAACTACAATCTTGGAGAGGGAAAATCCTACATGTGAAATTCCCCAATCATCTGGAAGAACAACATATTGATAAAGCTGTCTCTGCATTGGCTAACAAGTGGATATTTATACCCAGAGACTGAAGGGTTTCTAATGGCTAGCCAAGATAGGATTTTGCGAACCAAAAACTGCTAAAAAATGTAATGAACATGAATGTGATAGACAAATGCAGAAAATGTGAAACATATGGTGAATCAATTGAACACAGCAGCAGCTGGACAGCGGGCTGTCTGGCATTATCAGATAACACTTATCTTGGAAGACACAACCAACTCACAAAATTGATACGTCAAGAACTTGCTGTTAAACACGGGCTGCTTGACTGTTGTACGCCCTATTACAAATATTGTCCAGCTCTTTTATTGGAAACAAAGAAGCATGTGATGCACTGGGACTGATTTGTTATCACAAACAAAACAGTGAATTATAACAGGTCTGACATCCTCCTCATTGATAAAACCAAAAAAATAGCCTCTATAATTGATATTGCAGTTCCTCTGAACCATAACATCAGGAAAACTGAATTAGAGATAAATATATACGAGGAGCTTGCAATGGAATTGAAACTGATCTGGCGGTTGGAGAAAGTTTTTATATATGCCTTGGTGATCTCATCGAAAGGAGAGATGTTGAAAACTTTCAAAAAAGAATTTGAGAAATTTGGAATTACCAACAAAATTGCAAATTGTTGGACAAAATGCAGTCTTAATTCAGACTTGTCACATTGTTTGACGGTTTTTACAGTAAGTTCAAGTGGGATAGAGTGAATTCCCTTTTCATAAGAGCAGAATCTGGTTCTACAACACCAAAAAACAGATTCCTTATGCCCAGTTTGACTGAAAAATAAAGTGAGGATGATGATGATGATAGTAATTATAATTATAATATTAGTAATAATTATAATTATAATAGTAATAATAATAGTAATAATTATAATTTTAATAGTAATAATAATAGTAATAATTATAATTTTAATAGTAATAATAATAGTAATTATAATAATTATTATTATAATACAAAATTCATTCATAAATGTTTAATTTGCTGCAAATGTAGGAATTTTAATGAATAATTAATTTGGTATTGAACCTTATGGTTCATAGTAGTGCCAGAAATGAAAGTTGGAAAATTTTTGCTTGTGTTAAGCCACTATAGCATTACCAATTACAAACAACTGGGCCATTATCACAACAAAAATTTATCGTGAAGTAGAATGCCAGATTTATTTTTACCGAAAATTGTATTAAAAATCAAAGCAGTATTTTTTGCACTTTCTTCTACAGAAGTTTTTAAACCCATCCAAAATTGATGCCATACAGATGGTATAAAATTCATCAAAGTCCTTAAATGATTCTTCTTTACAATCGTGGTCAAATTAACTTTTAATATTATTTATGAATTTATCTGTAGGCTAAGTTAGTTTTATTAATAAAGTAAAGATTATTGTGATTGTGTGGATGAAAGAATAGCCTATGCTGCATAGGCCACTATTGCACAAAGTAATCTAATCATAAAGGTGGCTCCACACATGCGGTATTTGGCGAACAGTGAGCAACCACACCAAATTCCTAGTAGTGTATGTGAGTTGCTTGCTAATTACCTTGTAACGAAAATTTGGTGCTCGTTCAACCCACCACCTGTTGATCTTTTGGACACCTCAAAGGAAGCAAACATTTGCCGAACACATTACCTGGTAGGGATTGGGTGAGCAGTAGCTTGCTGCTTGGCGAATACCGAATGTGCGGTGCTGCCTTAAGCTGAGTGCAACATCACTTTCTGGAATTACTGTGAATAATATTAATAAGAATACGCTGAAACTTTTACACATTGAAGTTAAGCAGATTAAGGTGTGATTATCACAGAGACCCCAATCTCTCAAAACTGTGGATTAGGGTGCAGTTCTGCTGTTGCCTTCACATGTAAGCTTTAGTTGTCTTCAAGAAGTGCTTTGAAGATATATTAATTGGATATGGTGGGTTGAAGGATTGCTTCTATCCAGTATCTATTTTGTTAAATATGCTTTTATTGTGTGAATGTTTTGTTTATTTATTATATTGTTTTATATTATTGTGTTGTATTACATAAAAATGACTTGTCCCATGTCATATGTTATGACTAGTTAGATGAAATAATCTAATATAATCTAATCTAATGGAAAGTTTTGATGTAATAAGTGAAGTTTTGAAGGCCACATTTATTGAGACAAGTATAATTTTTCAATAGTTTTCTAAATATAAATTTATTTTATTTGTAGAGCCTGATGAATGGGAGATTAACCGAACAGACATTGTTATGCGCCACAAACTTGGTGGTGGTCAGTATGGTGATGTTTATGAAGCTGTATGGAAGCGATACAACATGACTGTTGCAGTGAAAACTCTAAAAGTAAGGGAATTGTCAATAATATACTCCTTATAGTGACACAATCCTGAAGGAATGGGCTGTGAATGAATGAATGAATGAATGAATGCTTATTATATTTGGGTTTTCTGGACACTTCAAAAATTATGAATGGTGGTTGTAGAGCATTATATATGATGCATGGTAATATGTTATTGTACTTACTACTATCCTAAAGCATCAATAAAGCCACCATTCAAAAGCAGCACTTGCAGCTGTGACAGCTAAGGTATAGAGGTTGACAATTGACTGTATTTGCTCGTGTATAAGCCATGTCTGTGTATAAGCTGCACTAACGATCTTTGTGACAATTATTTGAAGGGAAAAAAAATCTTGGGTATAAGCACCCAATACTTGAGCGATGTTGCTCAGTAAATTTTATAATAAAAATATGTATTTATTTTGAATAAATTGTAAAATCCTTAATGTGAAATTGGAAGGGGGAGTGCCATGCCTTATTTGATTGGCTGTTTCTGCACATTATCAGAGTGCAACACTGTTATTACTGTGATTTTTCCATAGCTGCATCTCAAGGTTTGTCTTCATGATGCAATAAATCACGGTATTTTGCGTCCTTGGTTGTGCTGCTAGATGTCGCATGATTGCAAGTATCAAGAAGTGCTTGATCATATGCCACCTAGCGTCATGACCGAGAAAGACATGAAATGCCGTGATATTTTCCATCGTGAAGACGGGCCTTGAGAGGCAGCAATGGAGTAATTGCAGTATACTTCCAACATTAAGAACAACAGCAAAAAGTTTTAAAGTGTGCGGCATTTATAATAAGGTGAACAGGAACACGGACGATGTGATATGGAAAGTTTCAAAAGATTGTATACATTACAATGAATCAGGAGGGGATGTGCGTGAGTCTGGGAAAGATGGAGATTAAATTTAATATCAACGTGTATAATTTGTGACAAATATGTTCAAAATATGACAAAAATGTTCATGGTTTTTTTTAAGAAAAGGTTTTTTTTTGTGTAAGCCGCATCCCCATTTCATGAGTTACTTTTCGGGTAAAAAAGTGCAGCTTATACACAAGCAAATACAGTTATCTGTTAACAAATAAATTATTTAATATTATATATAAAACAATTTAATCAACCCTTCATCAAAAAAACTTGTGAAATAATTACATTTATTTGTACTTGAAAGATCACAGTACAATTAAGTTATAATTCCAGTTATGGTACGTAAAAAAAATTAACATTTTCTGATTGTTTGCCATTCTGATTGTAAATATTTTTACATGTTTAGTACTTATGAATATGTTTTTTGTATTGATTTGATGTTTGCATTTGCTTTGGTGCATTGTACTTTCTTTCCATTTACTTGTAGGAAGATACTATGGCTCTCAAGGATTTCCTGGAGGAGGCTGCCATTATGAAGGAAATGAAACATCCAAACTTAGTGCAGCTGCTTGGTAAGTGTATTTATTTGTTTGTCTTTAATATAAACAGGTGTGAATCTTCAATTTATGACTGCATTGAGGAATTCATCTGATGTATTAATATCAATTAATTTGTGTGATCTTAATTGAATTTAATTATAACAATTTCAGACAATAAATTTACTTCTCCTTTATTATTTCACTAACTATCCTCAAGTTATGTCATTTGATGTCCTCAAACTCTACTGTATTTTATTGAACCTTTGAGAAGTGGACAGTACCCAGAATTCTTAAGTTGGTTTACAAATATCCATTAATAGTGAAGAAAATCTAAACAGTGAATTCAGTGTTTTTCATAATTAATGAATTCCGTAAAGCCGTTCTGATACAAGTCATATGAATTGATAAATAATCAACAACAGATTGATGGTATTGAAGATGCCATAAATGTTTTGTGATTTTTTGGGGGGAAATTCAACATAAATATATGTGAGGTTACAGTGTTTCTTTTTGTAGCAAATTGAAAATTCAGTAATGAAATAATATTTTTAGGGAATTTAATAAATGTAGTGGTAAATTATTGTTCTCCTGTGCTCTTGAAATGCTAAAATCTTTCAAATTAGTAGTAATATTTCTTCAAAGGAATTACCTGTATTCTCTTTAATAAAAAAATTACAACTTTTATTCATTTATGTAACTTTTGTTCTTAAATATAATAATGCGTGAAATTTAATTACAGAAAAATAAAAAGATACCGTTAATACTTCATTTCACTACAACATTGGGATTTTAAGAGATATCAAGATAATGTTGTCAGAGGAAATAAAAAAACTTGAATTTTGTGTATGAATTTTATTCTTTTGTTGATTTATGTTTTTTAAAATGTGAGTGAGACATTTGTAGTGAGAGATGATTGAAGGCTCACTTTCTTAATTTTAAAATATATTTTTATAATTTTTTTTTAACTTAGCAGTAGGCATCATTCCTATTTTGCTAGAATCTTTGTTATCCCGTGAAATTCCTCCTAAAACAAACTAATTACTTCCTCTGAGCTTTTAATTCCAGTTCCAGTTCCTCTCCATAACAATGAATGTGCATAAGGTATCTATTTAGCAATGGAAATTCAATCATGACTTAAATCATCATCATCATCATCATCATCAACAACAACAACAACAACAACAACAACAACAACAACAACAACAACAACAATAGCAGCAGCAGCAGCACAACCCTCAGCGGAAAGACAGGAATCGTTTTCCTATCTTTCTAAAGGGAAGAGAAGTGGTATTCTTTCACACAGTGAAGTGTTAGAGTAGTTATCGCTGGATCCTTTCCATATCTGAATAAGTGAATAAAGCCTAGAGTTGACTGTGTAAATTTATTCATGAATTAATTAATCATCATCAATAACAATGATGACGACAACCACAACAACACTTTTGGATTAGAAATTGTGTTCCTGCCCTTTGAAAATAGACTACACACAGTAAAATGTTCTTGCTGATGTCATCTGATTGTTAGACTGCTTCTGTCTCTATTTCCTTTGAGTCTGTAGTTTAATGCCATCTATGGTAGTTATTGTAGGTCTATTCTTTTTATATGCCTTTTCCATTTCATCTGGTATGCTTTTAATCCTGGAATGTTTTCAGTTCATTTTGAAATTTGTCTACTCTGTTTACTCATAAAAAATATGATGATGATGATGATGATGATGTTGATGATGATAAAAAATAAAAAAACTGAATCAGAGCTGCTTCCACACTTCTGGATTCCTTTGTTCTCATTATCCACGTTTCTGAATCATATTTTATCATTGCTTTTGATATTATGCTATGAATTCTCATAATCATTTTTCTCGTTTATCCAAAGTGTTTCTTTATGAATCAATTGTTTCTTTTACATTTTTATTGTTTCTATATCCCTTTGTTGTAATCCAATTGTATTTCAGAGTTATTTATGTTATTATTTGTTAAATTATTGAATTTTCTATTACATCCATTATCCATATTAGATTAGCATTATTATTTTTGACCAGCTATTTTAATTTCATATTCTTTGTGTATTTAATGTCATAAAATATTATGAAATGTTTTATTGTGAATATTGTCAAATATATGATTTTTGGATGTTTCTTGCATTATTTCCTTTGTCTCTCTGCCATTGAACTTTATCTCACTCAAAGCAAACTTCAAATAAATCATCCCAATATTGAAATTTCCAAATATTTAGAATAAGTAATGTGGTGCACCAATGTGACTACTACACTTAAAAAAAAATTTACTTGTCTTGAATACATTCAAGGTTATATGTGGAGGTAATGACCCATTGAACCAAAGAGTACTCCTATGCATCCAATAGGATAGTTCCATTAGGGTAGTACGGCAATTCAAGTCATAGTACAGGAACATTTTCTAAGAATCCAATGAAGACTTAAGAAATATGTTAAGTACAAAATTTTCTTTTTTCACTTTAAAGCATCCTGTTATAGACACATAAAAAATTAAACAGACTTTTTTATGTCATTCTAAATACAGTTAATCAGGAACTTTTTTATATATTTATTTATCACTTTTAAACAAATGGTTTTAGATGTGTTTAAATTTTAATCAACAAGCATAAACGTCAAACCTGTATTTTCTCAAATGACTTTGTTCATGCTACATTTGTTTATTACACCATCTTTATGAATGTGTATAATATCATTATATTCATTACTTCAGTGTCTGTAGTGCTTGTAGTGTCTGTATGCAATTATGAATTAACAATTGTTATTATTTTAATCCAATATTTATGATATTATTTTGATATACTTGTGTAAATTGTGATAAATTGCTGTGAATGGAATATCAATAAGTAGTTTACGTCAGAGGAAGTTTAATGCAAAAATTGTGTTGTATATGCCCTTTTTTAAATGTGAGATGTGATTTTAATTACATCTGTTTATTTAGACATTGACCACATGTTGTTCAGCAAAACATCGGTATTTTAAGAAGAATGTCTAAATAAATGCTGTTTTTATATGATGTGATAATACTGCCCTTTATTGCTCTTCAAGTACATACACCAAGCCAAATGTTTGATTAATTTTATTTGCAAAATCTGTGGTTTCAAACTTGCGCGTAGTTATGTTTTCTCATTTCAGTTTTTGTTTTTGTTTTAGGTGTCTGTACTCGTGAGCCACCATTCTATATTATTACCGAATTCATGAGTAAGGGTAATCTTTTGGATTATTTGAGAAATGGCAGCAAAGAACATATCACAGCTGTTGTTTTGATGTATATCGCAACACAAATTGCAAGTGGCATGAGCTATTTGGAGAGTCGTAATTTTATTCATCGTGATCTGGCAGCTCGTAATTGCCTTGTAGGAGAGAATCATTTAGTTAAAGTGGCGGATTTTGGATTAGCACGATTAATGCGGGATGATACATACACTGCCCATGCTGGAGCAAAATTTCCAATCAAGTGGACAGCCCCAGAAGGTTTAGCATACAACAAATTCTCCACAAAGGTAAGGGAACTGATAAAATGGTTTGGGAGCACTTGGATGGTTTCAATTTATGGGGTATAAGGTAAATGTTAATCCACAACACACTGATTGTGAGAATTCAATATGACAATTGTAACTCATCACACAATTATTAAGAATTCAATAGGCCTTCTGTGGTCAATACATATTTCGTATGAATTAACTTGCTGACTTATTCATGTAAATATTGCTCATGAAATGTGATTTTATCAACATAACTCAAAATTTGTTTTCTTGAAAAGCTGTTTAAATATTAAAATTCATCTTCACTCAAATAGGAATTACTTGAAGATATAAAATCTACACATTGTGGTTCTGTAATCTGGTCATGTGATCAATCTGGCAATGTGATCATTCTTGCAGTTAAAATCCAATATTATTTTTATTGAATGAAATTAAAACAAAAAATAGAGATTTACAGTGGTGGTGTATTTAATGAGCAATATGAAGTTCAGTCAAATGGTAGAAAACAAGAGAAAGTGTTGGTGTAGTTTTGATATTTGGTTCCTATATATTTTTTCGATCGCTGAACATGAATATAAGGTTAGCCAGTAAAAATGTTGCCCAGAAAAACATTTTTAAGAAAAAAAGTATAAAAATCACATCTTTTTTTCAATTTTTTTTAAAATAACTCAAAAGCTATCCATTTATCGTACTATACGGTCCTGTAGGAAATAAGAGAAAGTAAAATTACCTACATTTAATGTCATAAGATTGTTTTCTTCTAATTAAGATTTTGACATGAGAGTACAATGAAATTTGGTGATTTAAGTGAAACGCATGAAAAAGTCGCAGTTTTGTGGCAAAATATCACACTTTATCTCAATATAACTTAAAAACTATCAATTTTTCGCAAATATTAACCTGATATGAAATGAAAGAGGATAAAATTACCTACATTTTGTGTGTAAAACGTTTTCTTGGAAGATCAATGTTTTGCCATTAGTATTTAAAATATGCCTGGATATTTCTGTGAAAACGGCACTATAATTCTCCTGCTCACTAACACCTATATGTAATCATATAAATATGTTAATACCTATTTGTAATTTACATTCAATAAAGTTGTATACAAATAAATATGGTGCCTTGCGAATCAGTTAACATTTTAATTGGAAAAAGGGAAGTAGGTACCTAATTGATAACTTTAAAGAGAAAATTAATATTTTGGAAGATGATCATGCCTTCAGCAATGCATAGGTTTTGAAGGCCCTGGTTTTTACAAACATCTACATATAAATGGCATAAGCGTTTGTTTGTTTGTTTGTTTTTTTCCTGTGGATGACTGGTAAGTTATTTAGAAAAATAGGAAAAATGTCCTGGTTTTTACATACATTTGGCTTTAAAAATGTGTTTCCAGGCAAAGTAATTGTTGACACACCTGAACACGCTCTTTAAAGCATTCAAACTAATAACATACAAACAATTTAGTGTCCAAGTTCAGTATGTCATCAATGACGGGTTTTCATCTGATACAATACACAAGAGTCTGTCTGTGACAATTACGTTGAATATGTGTCAAAACATCAAACACAAGCAGATCTACAAAGATGTTTTTATGGCTACAATGAATTGCTGAGCGAATTAAAATGTCTAAAAGATTTGCGTACATAGTGCTAGATGACACTGATTCATGCAACATCCAAAGAAAATTTTCTTGCTAACACGAATAATAAAAGACTGTTAATAGCAATGCTGATTACTAAGTTTTTATCAGCAGGAATGACATGCAAACAAGAGATGATGCAGACACTCTGATAATGAAAACAATTGTCTGTAGATCCAAAAAACAAGACCGTGATTGAAGTTGGTGAGGATGTAGTAGATCTGTTGGTAATATGTGTCTCAAGCTCTGTGCAAGCATGCAAAATGTGTCCTTTTTGAAACAGAAGAACGACAAAGTTTCTTTACCCACATTATCCAGTTTACTGCTATAAGTAAAAAAAAATTACCGAAAACTTTCTGTGAAGTAATGAGTGGTTGCAAAACCTCGGCATTGGCCAAGCATGGAGTAATGAATTTCTGACAGATCAAGAACACTAATTTTGCTGACTATAAAATTATTCAAAATCTTTAACACAACTGATGAGATAGTGGTTGTTGGTAGTGAACTTTTTGGGTTTCACTATTTAGCTTCAGTGCAAAGAAGTGCCTTTTTGAGCAAATTGAGATTTGTGTGCTAAATCTGCTCCCAGTTTCATAGCAAGCCTTTCTGCTCTACCAATATCTGCAACTGCAGCACAGCAAGATTTTCTAAGAATATATTATCAGGTTCAGCAAAGGCTAGATTTAGAAAAAATCTAGAAGATTAGCAAGAAAAATATATGAAAAATGGTCATGTGCCTTTAACTTCAACTTGTTGGTACCAGCTGCTCTATCAGTTGCAGTGAAATTTGATTCCTGCAAAAGCTCCAAAAACTGCAACAAAAAAAAAGTGACTGTAAGAAGACTGATTAATGATCGAATTTTTTAAAATAATTTTATGTCTCAACTGCGAAAAGTGTTGTGACAATATGCCAGCCATTTCTGGAAATGACGTGAAAGGCGAGATACATCTTTATTGGATGTAAATTACATAAAGGACTTGTGAGCGAGTGAAAGTGGTTAAGTGGAGTGAGTGAATGAGTGAGGTTAAGTGGAGTGCCATTTTCACAGTAACATTCTGGCATATTTTACACACAAACAGCTGTACCCTTTATCATAGATGAAAATTTTTTACGCACAAAATGTAGGTAATTTTATCGTCTTTCATTTCATATCAGGTTAATATTTACAAAAAATTGATAGTTTTTAAGTTATGTATAGTTTTTAAGTTTTAAGTTCAAATCCTTTTTGACTGAAAGGACATTCCGTGTCAAGGTTGGGTCTTATGTATCATCCCTTTGTCCTATTTCCAGTGGAGTCCCTCAAAGATCGGTTTTCAGACCAATACTGTTTATTCTTACACTAGTGATATCACACACAATGCAAATAACCCTGTCTTCATGACATGATGATAACAAAATCTATGCCAATCCATTCGAAAACTCCCATCATTTACAATGGATGGAAAAATGGCTGTTCCCACGTAACAAGTCCAAACGTACAATACTACACATTGGTAAAAATGATCTATGCTGCCAATATATTAATGGCCATAGCATTCAGACATTATCATGGGTTGAAGATCTGGGGATTATGATATAGGAAGAGCTGAAATGGGAAGCTCAAATCAACTATATAGTCAATAAAGATAACAAAGCCCAATTCGTGTATGCAATGCTTTTCGGTACCTCAGCAACAATCTTCTAAAAACCTTATACACTACATACGTTTTACCAATACTGGACGGCTATAGGATCTGGAATTCTTATTTCAAGAAGTATATGATATTTTTGGAGGGAGTCTAACTTAGGAGCCACAAAACTTGTACAACCTCTTACAAATTTATTTAATGAAGAACACCTACGTGAACTAGACTACCATTTCTAATTTTTGGGAGAGACTGAGCCGACATCATTAAAACCTACAAAATACTTCGTGGCCTATATGATGTTGTGGAATTGTTACACTTCTGCACTTATGCCACTATCCGCAACCGTAGAGGACACAACGTGAAACTAAAGAAAGCTAAATTCTAACACATCTGCTACAAAAACATCCTCGTGAGCCGCAGAGTTTATTACTGGAATAGTGTTCTGCAAGAGGTCATCTTGGCCAGCAGTGTCCCCAAATTTAAAAGACCTTCTTGTCTGTGTGATTTTAGATTATAAATCGTTAACTTCACTGTAAATTAATTCAAACTTGTTAAATATCTTGATTGTGGCTACTTAAGTTTTTCTGTTGCTATTTGTATACATAAATAAATGAATATTGAGATAAAGTGAGATCATTCCTGTTTTTTCATGTATTCCGCATATATCATAGTCATATCATAATTCGTGGTGCTCTCACGACTAAACCTTTTGCTTAAAAAATGTGTTTCCAGGCAAAATTTTTGTTGGCAAACCTGATATTTCTGTGCTGTGACTCAGAAAACATATAGGAACAAATATCAAAACCACACCAAAACTTTCCACTATTTACCCTTTTTGAGTACCATTTGACCGGACTAATAATTATATTCATAACAAATTTTATGATAACAATAATATAAAATTAAGAATGTATAAAAACAAATAGAAAATAGTATTGTTCAAGACTACAAATAAAAAAATTCAAATCTCTTAATTGTGAATTAAGAGAACCCAAATTCATAACCAAAATTTATTTTATTATCCAAAATTAATTTATTTAATTTTTCAAAATAAAATGGTAATACATATTTATATGCTTTTTGTGACTTTGCTCTATTCAAACAATTGCAAGTTCATCATTCAATTATCTTATGCAATTTTTTATTAAAGTATTGCTGAAAACAACCTATGATGCCCTTATTTGAGTTGGGATTTAACATTGTGAATAATTGTTTTTCTTCTTCTGCACGTCTGTATTATTGTAAACTATGGATCTCTGTATAAAATATTGGTTTGCACTCTTACTCCTGGTGCTACTAGTAGAAATGCTTTGTTTATTTCTTTCCAGTCTGATGTGTGGGCGTTTGGTATTTTGCTATGGGAAATAGCTACATATGGCATGTCCCCTTATCCAGGGGTTGATTTGACTGATGTGTATCACATGTTGGAGAAAGGCTACAGGTTAGTGGGTACATCAGCACTATTGTAATATGTAGGTCATTCAATAATTAAAGAGACAAATTGGTCTGGAGAAAAAACAGTGAGCAGGACAAGTTTGGTAATTTTATGACCTTAAGTTGGCATCTCTGGGATGAGCCCTGGCCATCTGGAGGATCAGTATTGTTGTGTTTATAACCTTAAAATTAAGTGGAATGATGGTGAGTGCACTTGAAAATTCCATATTGGTTGAACATCTTTCTGCCATTCGTTTCAAACTTGCTGAAAGTGAAAAACCAGCCAATATATATTCTAGAATGACTTAAGTAAATGATGAAAGTTGTAAGAACAGTGAGAATTTTTACAAGTGGGCAGAACCTGTTTAAAAGTGGTTTAGGCTCAGTGACTGACACACGTTGTTCTGGACGGATCTGCAGGAAGTGTCATGTTGACTGTGTTTGGGGACACCGTAGTTGTGTTCTTTTTGTGATTAGCACAAAGAACAGAGTTTAATTAATAGCCATTATTGCTTAGATATGCTTTTGAACAAGGCGAAGCCAGTCATGAGAGAGAAACTCTGAGGAGAGGTGTGATTCTCCAGCAAAACAATGAACATCCCCATACTGCTCAACAAAACTGTGAAACAATGGACAAAATGGGAAGGAAGGTACTGCCTCATCATCCTCCTTTTATCCCCAATTTAGCATCAACTGATTTTCATTTGTAGGCCCACTGAAGGAGGCATTATGTGGGAAGAAGTTCCAGGATAAAGAGGTTGTCAAAAAATTTGTGGGAAATTGGTTCAAACACCAAGATAAAAAGTTATTTGCAGCTGTTATAAAAAAAGCTGGTAGCCCGTTGTAACAAGTGCATAAATGTTTGTGGGGAATTCATTAAAAAGTAGGAAAAGGTCTGTTTTGTAAAAACAAATGTTAATTTCTGCAGACCAATTTGTCTCTTCAATTATTGAATGCCCCTCGTAACTCCACTTTAATTTTGCTGCGTCATAGTGTGGCTTTATTGATCAATTATGTTATTATTTCAATGTTATTGCACTGAAAATGTAATGTGAATTTGGTAAGAAAATGTATTAGTTTCCTCTGTAGCATGTTGAAATTTGAATGATTGTGTATGGTTACTTGGTATAAGGAACGATTATAGCTTGCACTGATTATAATGCCCTTTTCCACTGTTTATATAATTTGTTATTATTGCCACAATACACAGTATAAAAATCGAATATTGTTCGTCATTAATTGAAACTGGTTCCGTTTCTTCTTACCACACTAGTGATCATGATGGACTTAAAATTACATGAACTTCTTTCTGAAATTGTTTTTTGAGAACCTATGACATTCTGCACAACTGCAAAAATTTTGGATGACCTATTTGCTCTAATGGTGTTGGTTTTTTGTTCCCAACTGGGTTAGCCATAGGATTTCTGGGCCACTAAGTTAAAAGACAGTGATGACTAGGGAGAGAATTTGTATGCCCTAAAAAATCTTGATGCAATTCAAATATTTAGGCCTCTCTATTGCTTCATTAGTAACAGCAGCAACAGCACAACTGTTAAAAAATGTTCACAAATAATGTCACTGATTGTAATTAAATGTACTGAATTCTCGTCACATGCAAGGAAACTGCTTCTTTGCAAAGCAGGCTTAATATATTTCAGAAGATTTCTTTTCACATCAATCCTTGGAAGTTGTGGTACAGCTTCCACAATAAATTGCTCAATCACTAACAAAAGACCTACAAATTTTGCGGAGGGATAGTGAAATTTGGAATTTTCATCTTTGTTGTATATGCTGTTTACTAGTGAAGATCTGAATTTGTTTGTGGACACTTTATTTAGACAAAGTGCACATGAGATTTATATAACAATTTTTTTCACAATGAATCCTGCCACAAAAGCCAGAAATAAAAGGTGAACAGTTGTTTCAGTGGGAACGTGAATATCACCAAGATTATTTAATAGGGATGCGATTTCCTCTGAAAGATGTACTTCGGCATAGTGCAGTGTTGTTTTGTCAGTAGATGGTTCTTTCCACAAAGAAACAGATTTTTCTGGAATATCAACATTTGTTGTTGAAGGCAATGATAACCCCATCCAGTTTTAATCTTATTCATGGAAAAGGTAACAGCTCTCTGCAGTCCAACATATCATTTCCACCTGACATTTGTCTCAGTCCTCTGCAAAATAGCTCAATAGAATTACTATTGAAGACCCTGGTCAATACAAAATAGTATCCACTGGAAATTTAATAAAGTAGTAGCAACTTAAAGTAGAAGCTGTGGTAATAGTAAGAGCTTCATACATTTCTTTACTAAGGAAATCCATCCCAGCTTCTTTGCTGTGCCGCATAATAGTTTCAATATAATCAGGGAAATCTTTTTCCAGTAAGTTCATCCTCTCATCATCTATCACACTGAAGTACTTTTTGTTAGGATCTGCACATCATATGTAGTGCTTAGTGCTACAGATACCAAGAAGAGAACACCACTTCAAAATCTTCACTGTAGCTCCTGCAGCTGAGAACAAGTAGTGGTGACATGTTGAAATTTCAATGAGAAATTTCAGAGCACCTATTATTTCTACTGAAAATATATCCTTGGCTCGTTTTACATTCATTTTTTATAAGTTCAATGGCAATACGTGTTTCCTGCTGAGAAACAGCACTAATTTTATGGTTTCTGAACTTTGAATTTCATATAGTTTCTTTATGTACATTCCAGTGATACTTTCGCCACCATCAAATGCAGTGCATTCAACAAGTTGTGACCTTAAGTTTTTCAATATATGATATTGGTCAAAAGTGAGGAACAATGATCTATTAGAATCTGTAAGATGAGGTATTTGATCCTTTAACCCATTTGATCCCACTGTTCCATTTTTGGAACATTTTTTCTTTTATCTCAGAAATGTCATTATTCGCTCTCATTTCCGTGCTAGTTCCCTTTACTATTGAGAGGAAGGATTAGTTGTCTGGTCTACATGCTCACATTTCGTGATATCTCAGTGACGAGGAAGAATAATAGCTTAAAAATACCCCCATTTGGTGACAAGGTGTCTGAATAGAAACAGGAAGTACATAATTACAGTCAGTGAAATGTATTTGTTTATCAATATTCACAAACATTGAAGAAAACATGTATTTTGATGAAGAACCCATCGTCCTCTCATTTGACTGAAACCTAACCCAGAAATTATGTAATAAATCTTGATGTTCCATTTTTGGAACAGTGGGATCGAACGACCTGCATGTTTTATTTTCCCTTTGTAGCCTAAATGTCGACGAGTTCATTAGCATTATGAAAGAATAAGACTATTATTGTAAACAGAAGTTTTTTATTTCTTCTCCAGAGTATCATTTCCTTTCTGATGAGGATTCTGGGGGAGGGGGTACGAAGATTGAAATTGTAATAATCTCAGCAGGAATCAGCTAAGAGTATGTACAGAAGCTAATGTGCTCTAGAGAACTGACTCCCAAATTATTGTAGAAGAAGACAGTGGAATTATAGTTTGTTTTGTGGTTTTTGGCACATCCTGTATGCACTTCCTCAATATTACATATTTCCAGATTAGAATGCCATTTGGACCGTGTATATCTGTTGTTGCTGATGTTTCGGCCCCGAGCTCAGAACCTGAAGTAACACTGAATTATAGATAGCATTATGAAATTTAGATGGAAAACATATACTAGTGGTATCAAAATCAGATATTTGTAATAAAAAGAGAAAGAGAATTCGAAAATGATTCCTCATAGACATTCCCCAAAGGAATGGACTTCGCTCTCTTTTACGGAAGAAGAAATTATGCCTGTACACTTGTTTGAATTGTTTTATGATAATTAAGTTTTAAATATAATGGTACAGCTTACTAATTTATATGCTGGTCATAAGAATGACTTTTGTTTTGAAATAACAGTTGCAGAAATAATTTTCTTGAAAATTAATTTTTATGTGTCCGATAATTCACGTTTATCAAGATCAGATAAATTTGCTAAAGTTTGCCCTTTGTGGAAGACGCTAAATGAGCTGTAGCTTCATGCTTGTACAAACGAAAGAAATGTTTTAACGAAGCAGTGATACCTTGCTATGGAAAGGAGTGCAACAAGCAGCACATTAAGGGAAAACCCATCCATTTTACAAGGCGTGTTACTTATTACTACGTGTTGCTTCCAGAAATATAAAAGTTCTCTATTAGGATGACCATCACTAATTCCTTCGAAAATTGCAAGAGTGTGCCTAATGATGTGAGATATGATGAGATCGATCATTTAATTGTGGGTCATAGCTAGCATCCTACATATAGGCATTGTAAGAAAAACAGAAAATTCAAGAAGTCCAAAATTCCTCTACATGAAGAATCATTTGAAATATTCAATAGAATATCATTTAAAGTATCATTTTTATTATTTTTAAGTCATTTATCTTCATAAAACAATAAATAACCGAATTAAAAATTATATATATTTTTTAGAAACATGCTACCCAATCGATCCCACTGTTCCTTTTTTGGAACATGCAATATTTTCTAATCAACAATTGATAGAGTCCCAATTACTCTCACAATATTCTCCTCAGACCTATTTTATGTTGTTAATATATAAAATTATTGAAAAAGTTGCAAAAAAATAATTTGGGATAAAATGGGTTAAGAGCTGCTCGCCTGAAAACTACTTCATTGCAACATTGGATTTATGGTTATCAGTTTCCAGTCTAAGATTGAAAAATCCACAATCCTCAACTTCTTTGAGAACATACTTTGCAGTTCATCCAGCTGTTTTCCTGAAAGTTTTTTTGTGAAAAGGAAGGCCACTGGCAGTCTGTATTTTGTGGACAGGCCAGAGATTAAAAGACACAAATCTATTGGCCAAAATTGGTTTGTCTTTCTTTTTGAAATGCCTCTTGTATTGTCTTCCCTATTACAACTCCCATTTTCCTTTTGTGTTATATTTTTGACATGTTTTGTTACATCCTGCTCACCAAAGATTGCATCTAATTTCTCATCGTACTGAAGCTGTTGTTTGATTGACATTTCATCAACAACTGAACTGCATAATAATTCAGCTCTGTTCAAAGCTTTAGCTTCAGTAATAAGCCTCGATTTAATTAGTGAAGTTACGCCAGTTTCTAGTCATGTTTCGCCTACAAAACGGGAGTGTGTTCGGCTACTTGGAAGGGTCAACACATACTCCCTTGCGTACCTATAACCCTTTGATGAACAATATTGCCAGAGAACACACGATTTTATTACATGTTCTGTCTACCTGGGAGATTTCTTATTGAAATTTTCTCTAATAAGAAGGAAGAATTTTTATCACAATCATATTCTTTAGAGTGCAGAATTTCAGTGGTCATGTGGTATTCATTTTTTTCAAAATGATCAATTTTTTACTTCAGAACATCATATTTCTTACTGGTTTGGATGAGTTTTTTTATTCGCCCTCCATAATTTACATCTTAGGACAGTATTTTGCTTTTCTAACTCTTTCAGCGTGGATACAAATTCTTCATTTGTTTGAACACCAATGGAATTAGAAATCAAAAAATTACTTTTCGTGTCACTACAACAATTGAGAAAGGTAGCTATGATTTGAAAATTCCGGTCTATTTTTTGAGCAAACTTGTGTCCATTCGCTCACATGCCTGTAACCAGGCCTGTACCCGGCAGAATCTGGATAGAACACTGATTTTTATTTCTGATGTGTGATGTATTGCAATATCATTGTGGAATTTGGAAGCGGTTAAGTGGATCCACCATAAGTTTTGACAGCAAGATCTGGGGTCAGTATAAAACCTTGGCCCATAGTGTGTCTGATGTGTTGTTTGAGTCTGACGGGCCTGGCACAACATCCTTTTCTTGCTTAAAGGAACCAAGAAAAGGATGTCTTTTGCTGTTCCAATGATATGGGGAGAACCCTGGAATCACTATGATAACTGTTATTTCCATATGACGAATACAGCAGTAAGTAACAAGAAGAAACAGGATGTCATCGTATATCCGAACATACAATTCGCGATCAGACTAGTTCCTCATGGAGAAAATTTACCTGTACCTACTCCCCTGAAAGATTGGGAAACTATTGATATTGCAGCACCTACAGAACTCTTTGAGAGATAGTTCTTTCCAAGATGAGCCCCATTTCATCCTTCAACATGAGTTGAACAATTTAGTGAGAGACTTGCAACTTTCGAAAGAGAAAGCTCAACTATTTGGTGCTAGACTCAAAGGATGGAATTTACTGGCTGCCAGAGCTACTTACATTTAGTTCAGGAAAAGGAACGAGCATTTTTCACAATATCACACGAGGGAAGATTCCCTTTGCGTATGCACGGACATGAATGGCCTGATGAATGAGTTAGGAATCCAACATAATCCATCTGTTTGGCATCTTTTCATTGATTCATCTAAGTACACTCTTTTACTTCATAATGGAAATAAGCTGCTGTCTGTTTCTGTGACACATTGTTTTAATAAAAGAGATTTATGAGGATCTTGCACTCATTTTAAACCATATCAAATACAAAGATCATTGTTGGCAAATTTGTGGAGAGATAAAAGTAATTGCAATATTACTTGGTCTGCAAGGTGGATTTACAAAGCACTGCCGTTTTTGGGGTCTTTGGGACAGAAAAAGCTACAGGAAAACATTCCTCACAAAAGGGGTGGCCTCCCAGAGAGTCATTTAAGCCCGGTACCAACAATGTCAAGTATGAGTATCTGTTCGATCCAAATAAGGTGCTACTTTCACATCTGCACATTAAGTTGGACCTCCTGAAGAATTTCGAAAAAAGAAATGGAGAAAGAAGGTGAAGGAATTAAGTATCTTCGAGTTTTCCAAAACTAAGTGATGGTAAATTAAAGGAAGGATTTTCACAGAACCAGATATACTCAAACTGATCCATGATTTGTTTCAAGAGTTTTAAACGACTAAGAGTTAAATGCGTGACGTGCTTTTGTTAAAGTTGTAAAAGGTTTTCTAGGCAAAAATAAAGATGAAAATTACGGAGCTCTTGTGCAGGAACTTCTGGTCGGATGTCTTTGAAAGCTCACTTTCTTCACTCCTACCTCAATTTCTTTCCAGAAAATCTTGGAGATATAAGCGACGAAATGGGAGAACAGGTTCACCAAGAGAACAAAGGAATCTCGATATCAAGGACGTTTGGACCCTGCAGTGATGGGGGGGGGGGTCTATGTCTGGTCGATGAAGAGAGAGGATTCAACATTTCATAAAAGGAACTAATGGTGCTACAGAATGGCACATACTTTCCCATATTTTTTTCTATTTTCTTGGGTCTAGGCTAGCTATTCGGAATTGACCCATACTTGTGCCAGCTGCCATCTACCGCCGAACCGCGGAAACTTGCCAAAGTTTTCGTCAAATAACTCATAAACAAAGCGTTCTCGGGCCTTAAAAACTAAAATTTTGAGGCCAAAGGCCTCAAAGAAACGTTTTTCACGCAATAATCTACAAGATGAGACATTCCTCGACTTTCAATTAAATTTTCGGCTCCGCTATACTATCAAGGCCACCTCAATGTTTCAGCCCTTGATGCTGGTAGCCATTCGTGACGACATGCTTAGAAGGCTTAGATTCCTCAATCTTGAGGCTGATTTACACGTTGCCAGTAAACGTGCCAGTTGAGGTTGTCAGCAACTGGCAAGTGGTGACTGGCAACGTGTAAACGCCTTGTTGCCAGTGACTGGCAAGACCTTCGCGCCAGTCACTGGCGATGCCAGCTGAACAAGAAAGTTTGGTTTACTGGCATGCTCACGCTCTCCCCCGCCACCACTGTGTCCGCCACGGCGATGCCCCGGGGTCCCAACACGTGTTTACACTGCTTTATTCTTGCACGGTGATCAACCTAAGCTTAATATTATTATTTTTAAAAGTGATTGGGGAACAGAAGTTCTCTTGAATAACGGAAGAACGAAATGACAAGTTTGACTGGTTATATACAGCATCGGAACATTTGTGGGATAGTTTTACCAGAACCGCGAGGCTAGAAACGCCGCATTTCTGGCAGTTGCAAATAAAATGGGGATAGATATCTTCTCCAAAGTACATTAAGTGAATAGGATAAAATGTTTACGGAACATTTGCTTTGCCCACTGTTGTTTGAGCGCCGAAAACTTATCACGGAGCACGTCTCAAAGAGTATACATAAGCTAACAGCAGCGAGAAAAATATCTCATCTTGCATGCCATTACTAGCACTGTGTAAACAACTATTGCCAGTCGCACAGAGCGCTAGCGCTGTCCAGGTGCTGGCAAACTCGTAACTGGCACACCAGTACTGGTAGCGTATAAATCAGCCTTTATATTTACGCTTTCTGTATACACCGTGGTTTGTGCAATCTGGCGAGGTTTATTTGCATAATCATTAATTCAAGATTGCCATCCAGCAACAACTAGAAGTATTATTATAATTGCTTGATACCTATGAAGATGTGTCTTATGCGTGTAGTGAAACCATTCAATTAAGTTTTGTCGTGGTCTGTAAGTGGGAGGTAAGTACCTACTTGTGGAGGGATGTGGGTGTATAGTGAAGAGTGGACACTGTGTTTGTGTTTTACCTTTACCAGTATTTTCGTTATCAGCAGTGATTCATTGAAATTTTCAAGTCAGCGGGTTCAGACACGTAGCTTTCTCAAAAGTCAAAAGCTAATATTTTTTGTGACTATCACTAAAAGCTAACTGTCAAAAAATATTGAATAATTACTTCAAATGTTGTCTTTAAGGAAGTGTTGTGAATTGTTCAAGAAAACTCTCCATAAAACTGAATAAATCTCAGTTGAAAACTTATTTTAAACGTCAATGTCATTGTTTTGCAAGTGCATGCAAGAGTACTCGCACGGGTGCTTGCTTGCATTGCATGCAAGAGTACTCGCACGGGTACGTGGAGGTAGTGGGGCAAAACTTGTGCTATGGCACAATACAAACAACCAGGATCGTTGCGTCCATGGATGTGGATGATGTGTTACATACCCTGACAATATCCGCTGTTTTATTTTAAAATGATTGTAAATTGTCAATATGTTATTTTCTTTTTCTACTACAAAATATTTCATTATATTTCAAACATTGCGCCGTTCGGAATTCGATTCTTCACAAGGATGAACGAATCAGTATGAAATGCCGCCTGCGCTGTGAATCAGATGCACAGTGACCCATTACATCCAGGGTGCCTACGAAATAGCTGTCGTTTTACAAAACGTCATTGTTCTCTTCGGTGTTTGTAAGAGAACGAGGTTAATTAATGAACATTGTCGTTTATTTAAGTTTTATTACCTTATTTTAATGCAGTTATGAACTATATATTTGTATCCAATTTAGATTAGGAATTGTGCTGGTTGAATGCCCAAGGGTATGTGACTGTGCAATCCACATCTGTGCCCTGGTATGGCGAACACCACGCGATCCAAAGTGCCTACCTAATTATGGAGTCGTATTTTTGTGCCGTGGACAAATTGTAGCACGTGAGAAGCAGTTAAAATATTTGAAAAAAAATGAGAGGATAGAATTTTATTTAAACAGCCAAAAGAGGCCATGTTGAGCCTCTGACAACAGTGATATAAGGGAAAATAGGGAAATTCTGTCACACTTCATTCGAGTTGTAGGCTGTTTGTACAAGGGCTTGTATTTTCTAGCCGTAATGAAAATATGGGATCATCAAATAGAGAAAATCTCATGGAATATATAAGTGAAATAATGAAATATAAAACTGATGATAAATAATGAAATATAAAACAAGGATGATATGAATATTCCAGTGTTTCGTGCAATCTCTCCAGAAATTCAGATTCATTGGATTTGTGTGTGAACATGGTAATGTCCCATTGAATTAAAAATGAAATTTCTAAAGCCTCTTTTGTGTCCGCCATACTGGATGAAACCCTTGATGTAAGCAGCAAAGGACAAATGTCAACTGTTTTTCATTACGTGTCTGTAAATTGATTGATTTTCTCTTTCCTATTATATTTTTATTACAGATCATTGCTTTCCATTTTATTAATTATGCCAATTCTACTGGGTTCGAAATGATATGAATTGGACAATTTTGAAAATCATTGAGTTTCATAATGCTCTTATTATTAAAGTATGAGGATACACATTTATATTTTGCTAGGTCGTGAACTTAAGTCAACTTTTTCTAACTATCAACCAGTAAACTACATGAAGTACGTGAGCCATTATAACTTTTACTGGATCAGTTTTTATTTTAAATATACAAATTATTTGTGTGCTCTAATTTATTAAAGTGACAGAAATGGTATTGGTGAATGAGAAGTATTTAGGAGTTTTAAATTATTTTCTCATTTCTCGAGTTACATACCCTAAGCCAAAACTCACGCTACGCCACTGCAAACAACAAACCCTTTAAATTAGCTAAAGTAAATTATCTTTATATAAATGAAAAACAAAAATCAAAACATGCTAGCCCACAATATTACGTGAATTAATTCAAAAAGCAACTAAATTTAAAAATATAGAAAGAATAGCGTATACTAGGATTTTTATTTCTTGGCCTGTGGGGGCTTCTCTTCACGATGGAATATCTCACGGTATTTCGCGTCGTTCTCAGACGTGCCACTAGGAGTCGCCTCATTGCGACTGTATCGAGCAGTGCTGGCAATCATGCGACGTTTAACGGCACGACGGAGAAAGACACGAAATGCCTTGTGATATTGCATAGTAAAGACAAGCCCCCACACGCCAAGAAATAAAAACCCAAGTGTAAATCACTCGACACTGCCAACGATCGCAGTCCAAACGCACGATTTAAATGTAGGCGGCATCTGCAAGCATGTACATCAACGCCCAGCTCCAAACTCACATTGTAAACAATGTTGATATTAAACTCAAGGTGTCGGTTCGTTAAAATATTCAATATGCAAACATCGATTGAGCAACATTTCCATGTACCGAAGTGAAGTCTAAGCCTACTAAATTGTTTCTAATGGTAACAAATGGTATTTAGTACTCAAAGTTGAAAATATTACTTTGGTTATTTTGTGGCTCGGAATTTCTTTTCTTGAGGTACATTAGAACGCAGAAAATAATCCAATACTTTTTAGTATAGAAATAATTTTCCAATTTTCGCACCCCAGCAAGCTGGCACCCCGTCTCTCCAAAACCTCCTCTGTTACACATAAATCAAGGAAAGTTAAATAATGTGGCAAAGAGTACGGTTGTACTTGCCCGATCCGGTATTTTCGCACTACTTTACTTGGCCATCTCAAGAGTAAAAACCTTTTGTGAGAATCGAAGGAAGCGAAAAGCAAACTCTCGAGAAAGATTAAATAATTTCTTCAAATGTTGTTTTTAAAGAAGTATGAATTCTTCCAAGAACATCTCTGTATAATGCTGAACAAACTTTTATTGAAAATTTGTTTCCAACATAAATTGTATTATTTTTTTTTGTTTGATATTCTGTAAGTTCATTAGAAGTTACATTTATACATTTTCAAACAAATAAACACGTTTCATTAACAACGGTCCTTCTTAATAGAAAGGATAGACAAAGGGATAGGGAAAGGATAGGGTTTAACATGCGAGAGTTCTCGCACGGGTACGCTAGTTTAAATTAATTTATAAAATTTTTAAAAAATTGATTGTCTTTGACACGACTGTAAAAATAAGTTGATTTCATTTTTGCACTCAAACAGCTCATTCCTCGGTTCCTTCAAGATTGCTCATTATTCCTATTATGGTAAATTTGGCAGCTACACGGCGATTTTTCTAACTTTGCCCCTCAAGGCCCCTCTTCGCGATGAAATATATCACGGTATTTCGCATCTTTCTCAGATGTGCCGCTTACGATCATGCGACTTCTACCGGCAAGACCGAGAAAGACTCGAAATGCCCTGTGATATTCCATCGCGGGCATAGGGACTTGAGGGGCAGAGGTAGAAAAATCGCAGTATATGCGCTACACAAAAGTACGAGCTAATGTAGTAAAACGGGCATCATATTCGTATTCAGCGACCTAAAATTAGTCAGAATCAGTTTTGTTTATGTAATTTTTCAAAAGTTTAAAAAACGTCGGCAAGTGTAATAAGAGTTTTTCTGATGAAAATTCGCCGCTTTTTCCCGAAGTATTACATAACTTTTTCTTCTCAAGAAGTTCCTTTTTAAGCGCGAGAAAGTAAAAATGTGCTATTGAAAAAAGTGCTGATGAAAATTTATATCTATGCGAACAGTAATTTTTATTTTTGTAAACTACTGATTTTTTTTTGTGAAAAAATTTCAAATATGGTAACAAAATCAGGATCACAAATATACACCATCAAAAGCCAAAATCTAGGGATCTTCCCCATGGGGGTGAATGGTCAGTGTAGATAAGACATTGACTGTGAACGTCGGGGTGTGGTATGTGTGTACATATCATGCTGACTGGAGAAAAGCTTGCTTCTTCTTAAAGTCCTCTACACACGGGCAGTTTGTCAAACAGATCGTCGGGACAATGAAATTGGACTCTTGGTAACACTGTCCGATCAATTTGCTCGGAATTTTGTGAGGGCAACATCTATGTGAAAATGACGGAAATCTGAGGAAACTGAAGCGCTGTTGTCGGGGTGTTGCCCAATAATTCCCTACCTCGAAATTCTAGACAAACTGAAAAAAATCCTATTCACAGATTTTCATAATCACAATAGTTTACCCGTATAGTCATTAAATAAAAATGCAGGTGAGGAACACATCTTTTGTATTCATCTTCAGAGCCAGTTCAAAATTAACCACGTACCACCGTGTTCTGTTATGGCAGCGAAAATATGATCAGGTTATTAAAATGTTTGACAAAGTTTGTGGACAAATACAACATGAGTTAAAATAAAAGATTTTGTCGAATTGAATTCGTAATTTATTAATTACTGAAGTGAAAAAATAAATGGGAAATTCCGAAAAAAACTGTGTTATTAGTACATAATTTTATGGTCAAATTTGCAATTTCGTATACTGGAAGGTAATATTAATATACTACGAATTACCTTTCAAAATCATACAAGTTGTTGCATCTCGCTGCAACTTCATTGCTGGCACGTGTTTGAAGGAGTTTTTAAGCCGTTTGATAATGATTTTCTTATGATATTGTTCGTAATTGCTACAATTTATAAATAATTACAATGACTGTTCAATATGTTGCTTTCATTCTCATACTTGTCAGAATTCGCATTACCGATTTGGAAAAGAAATTGAATTTTATGTTTTATTTTTCTGCCATATTTGATCCGCAATTTTGTTTCTTTAAATTTTCGATTTTATATTCGTAATAAGCGACATCCAAAACCCTTAAGTATACCCTTATATAGTCCAGTATTGCCCTTATACAACAAGAGAACTTTCTAATTAAAAAACTGTTTGATTGGGCCTTCCACGCATGCGCAGTACGTGTGCCCGCCTGACGCAGATATTCTGTTAAGGCTAAATATACCGAAAAATACTTGTAGGAATATTCAATAGATTGAAGCACTGTCATAAGGGAATTTGCTCTACCGATAACTTCTAAACAAATGGTCCGATTTTTAATTAGTTAAAGGTATTTTATTTGTTTTTAATGTGGAAATTACGCAACGAAGCCTATTTTCCAAAAATTATTTCCAATTTTTACTTCCCCGTATATGTACGTATATATGGAGTGATATACGTAGTATAGGGAAAGTTATGTAATACGGAAAATCGATTTCGAGATTATTTTTTACTTTCCCGTATACGTACGTATACACGGAGTGATATATGTAGTATTTATAGGGAAAGTTATGTAATGCTGCGCGAAAAAATGGACAATTTTCGGCAGAAAAAATTCATTGCCGGGCCATGATAACGAAAAAGTGGATAAAACCAGTTGCTAAATTAAGAAGAAAAAAAATCCCCCAACACGTGGTGTAGGCCACCTTTGTAGGCTAACCCTCCCTTGATATCGAAGAACCAATTGAAAGGAAAACGTCCGTCCGTCCGTCCGTCCGTCCGTCCGTCCGTCCGTCCGTCCGTCCGTCCGTCCGTCCGTCCGTCCGTCCGTCCGTCTCTTCATCCGTCTCTTCATCCGTCTCTTCGTCCGTCTCTTCGTCCGTCTCATCGTCTGTTCGTCCGTCTGTCCGCCAACACTGCTAGCGCCTAAACCATACGTATGATATCTTCCAAAATGTATATTCCGCGGTCGATCTGGTTCTAGTCGAAGCTTTGAGATTTTGAAAAAGATTCTTCAGAATTTGGGGGTACTTTACATGAAGCCCCCCCCCCCCGACATTTTCAAACTTTTCTCAAAAACGGCACCAATTTTTTGCTTTTAATTTCTTGTGTGAATAGAGTAAAATCCACTTACTATGGTGGCATAGGTCCAACTTTCACGGATATCTATGAATTTTCGAAAATTGTGAAAGTTTGAATTTTCCCGGCGTCTTTCTCCAACTACAAAATTGAAGATAGAGATTTTTCCTTCAAATAAAATGTGTTCTCCAAAGTGAGTTCTTTGTTGAAGGTCATGTACATTCTTTTGAAAATTTTATTAGTTTTCGCGCAATATTGCGTGCAATATGTGCGATGTAAAAAAATTACAAAAACTAGATTTTCTCAGAAACGGCTCCAAATGTTTTCTTTAAGCTTTTGGTAGGGATAGTGCTAAATGTACCCCATGAGATGTCATGAACACCATATTGCTGTATTCTTTTGTTTTTTCAAAAATTGCAAAAGTGTAATTTTTTTGACTTGTCTCTCACGTCGTTAATATTTACACTAGCGGCGAATTGTTCACATTATTATATTTATGCGTACATGTGCTTTAAATAACGTCAAGTAAAGTTTATCGAAAACACAACCGTTTTCTGTGAAAACTAGCTCAAATTTCCGCATTTTCAGAAACGCTCAAACGCCATTTTCTCATAAATGGCTAAAAAAAACTCTTCAAACTTTTCGATCGGATAGTGCTAATGGCACTCTTTAATATGCCGTAAAGTTTATTTTGAGGTATTTTTTTGTTTTTTCAAAAATTACGCATGTCATTTTTTTGAAAGATCTCTCACATCTTTAATATTCACATTACCAGCAATTTGTAAACATTATTATATTTGGGATTGTAACTCCTTCAAATAACTTCAAATAAAGTATTTTGAAAACTCAAAAATTTTCTGTGAAAATGAGCTTCAAATTTCGCATTTTTAGTAGCGCTAAAACGCCATTTTCTCTTAAACGGCACATAATTTTTAAAAGAAAATTGCCATTTAGGGCTCGGTTTTTGTGTTCTTTAATATTCTAAAATTAATATTTTCGTTCCAATAGGAAACCGAAAAATTAAGAAAATGACAAAAAAATGTACTTTTGGCGGTGGTAGATGGTAGCTGGTAAGAAAGAGTATGTGTCAATTCCAAACAGCTAGCGATGACCCAAGGAAATAGTAAACTAATACGGGAAAGTCTGTGCCATTCTGTAGCACTACTAGTTTTTTTCAAAACGTCCGTCTGTCCGTCCGTGAACAACACTAGCGCCTAAACCATGCGTGCGATTTCTTCAAAAATGGATATTCCCCGGTCGATCTGCGTCCACTCGATGCGCCGCGATTTTGAAAAACTTTTTTCAAAATTTGAGGGTACTTTACATGAAGCGTCCCGTACATTTTCAAAATTTTCTCAAAAACTGCTCCAAATTTTTACTTTAAATTTCGTGTAAGAATAGAGTAAAATACATTTATTAAGGTGGCGTCGGACCCATTTTCACGGTTAACTCTGAATTTATGAAAATCGCAAAAGTTTGAAATTTTTTTGGCGTCTTCCTAGAACTACAAAATTGAAGATACAGCTTTCTCCTTCAAATAAAATTTGTTGTCCAAAGTGAGTTCTTTCATTAAGGTATGCACATTTTTTTGAACATTTTAGTAGTTTTTGCGCAATATTGCATGCAATATTTGAAATTTTAAAAAATTGCAAAAAACAGATTTTCTCAAAACCGGCTCCAAATTTTTTCTTTAAACTTTTGGTAGGGATAGTGCTAATGTGCTCTAAGAGATGACATTAACTTTCCAGCTGGCGTGCTGTCATAAATTTTACGACAAAAGCAGATTATTTGTATTTGCTGTGAACTCATTGTTGGCAAAGACTTCTGCGTTCTTGGTATTCTTTGCAGGTATCTTTAGTGATGCATTTCTGCAGCCACTGTTTAGTTTGCACGCGATATTCAGTTTTTGTAACGTTCTATTCGGTATAGGTGTATAGTGACGTTAACTTTACGCTGCGCGCCTGGTGTTGTTCTAAAATATTGTATTATTTGGCCTAATCGAAATTTTGTGTAAAATATCCAGAGACAGAATTCATGTGAAAGAAGTTCAGAAAATTTTACACAAGCTGTCTGATTGGGAGGAAGATCATGTATTGGATAGTGATAGTGTTGGTGACCTGAGTATTGAAAACATAGCCGAGAATCAGCACGACACTGTATCGGAACCAGAGCTTTCTGCTACTAAATACGAATGTTCATCAAATGATACATTTTTGGGTAGTAAATAGCATTCTTAGATATTATAATGTGACATAAAATTGCGATGTTCTACAATTTAAGTAGAACAATCAATCTGAAGCATTGTAGAGTAAAGCAACAGATGAAATACAAAACTCGACTAAAGTGCATGGAATGAGATATTTTCCACTTCATTCAGTTTTGTGTGTATTCATTTTAGTTTTGAAGTGTTGTTGATGTTTGCATTTCTTTGTAGAATGGAGTGCCCACCTGGTTGTCCTCCTAAAATTTATGATCTAATGCGACAATGCTGGCAGTGGAGTCCTGGAGAAAGACCTAGTTTTCAGGAAATACACCACGCATTGGAAAATATGTTTCAGGAATCTAGCATTACTGAAGGTGAGTGCAAAATATTTTTTTCATTTTTTTATTATTATTATTTTTTTCCGTGTTCTTAAGTGTGCCAATATTTTGTCTGGAATTGTAGACACTACTCTTATGTGTGTTTGATATCTGTAGTACATATTTACTAATGCTATCATCTGATGAGACTCAGAATATGAAGTGACAGTGACACACATTTGTGACATAAACAGCTTAACACTTAGATCACACACTTCCAACAAATTATTTTATTTACTGCAAAGTTTTTGCTGTTTTTTGGTCATTGAGATTAAATATGTGTATATCACTCTTCTGGATTTGTTTTGTCATTATAGAAGGATGTTTTTGTATTAATGTCCCTTTGTCTTTAGCTGATTTTTCGTTGGCATTATAAATAATGACTGATTTAAAACATACCTGTTGTTAGGAATAGAACTAAGTTCATTGTAACAATAAGAACTAGTGGTCTGCAGCATCCAAAATTCAACAAAATCACACAAAATGGTTTTCCAAAACATATCACACCCACTTCTGAAGAATAACAAATAAAATAGTCTTGTACCCATATAACATTGCAATAAATTTAATATTTTAACAAAAGTCATGAACATAGCAATAAAACAGTGCATTATAAGTACAGTATGTCAGTACTTTAAATACCAAATTTGCTAATCCTTAACACAACTTTAGTAAATATTTAATGGTTATGATTTAATAGTTAATAGAGCCTTTTTATCTCCTAACTAGAAAAAGGGCACCTTTTAGGGCACCTTTAAGGTGCGGCACCTTTTAGAAAATATAATTGTTGCCATGCAGATAGTTTAATTTGGGTGGTGAAATAAACAGAATTTGCTGCATCTTTTTGCACCTTTTCGTGAGATAACTACATTTTGCCACTTTTTCTCTTTTTTATGCTTCATCACCTTTTTCTCCACTCTTTTCCGCGTTTTTAAAACGATTGGGCATAAGAAGTGTTGTTTTTTCTCTTCCTGAGCAGCTTTTCAAAATCTCATTTAATCAGAAGTTCTACAATATTAAATATTAAAATATATTTACGTAAACTACCAGTAATTTATATACCAGCAACAATGGTCAACCTGCAGCGCTGAAGACAAATTTAAATTTGAACAGAGTTGCTGCAGCAGTTTAACCCATTCTCGCTGTATTTTACGTGCTGCCCCAGGCAAATCCGGACATTTAAATGGGTGTGCAGAAATTCACTTGTCTGTGACTGGAGGAAAATGTTTAACCCTTGCCATCATGTCGCCGTCAGTATACTAAAAGATCACTCGCAACGCTTGTGGAATTGTTGAGGAAAGGAGAGGGGAATAAGGGGAAGTTGCCTGTGCCTGCAAAAGCACCGAGGATCTCCCGCGGGCAAGTGCGGACACAGTTTGACGCACCTGCGAAGTACGTTCTACTAAGCGATCCACGGGAAAACTAAGTTCAGTCAATACTGCCAATTGTTCAACAGTTTTCTACCACCATATTGGATAAAGTACCGTGAATCACCTCATACGAAGAAGGAAATTTTGGTGCAGAATGATACATATATTTTAGAAACTGAGTTCATGAAACTGGTTTAAACCGTAATACAGTTGTTTCAGTAGCACCTGTTTTTGGGTCTTTTGCATTTATTTTGAGAATCTTTACCCCCTCCCCTTTTAGACCATAATTTGCACCTCAAAATCTGTTCCCTATTCATAACATAAGCTCCATTAAAAGCAGGGAAGCACTAAGTATGAGAATTCAGTCGCATCATGTAGTATGAGATTAGGCAGAATAACAAAATCAAATAATTACATATTTCACTCAAGATCAACACTGATCAAGTGTTTTTGTTTTTCCCAAGATCCAGAGAATCTAACCAAACTCTAGACACCTCTCACATGGCCGAAGGGTGCATACTTTTCTTTGAATTTCTGTGCTCATTGAAAAAATAAGTAAAATAGATGTTTTGGTAATTTTTCCAAGCGGCTGGGTATCTAACGAAATCATAACCTCTCTCATGTGGCCACAGGGTACATACTTTTCTTTGTATTTTGCGTGCTTTGGACATTAGTAATATGTATGATTTGGTATTTTCCCATGCTCGTGTGTATCAGAGGAAGCAATAGGCACCTCTCACGTGGGCAGAGGGTGCATAGTTTTCATTCAATTTCTGCACGCATCGGAAATTAGTTATATAGATTCTAGTCAGTGGATCTAGCTGCAACCACAGCAGCCTTGCTGAGCCACAGCTGCTTTGCTTACCAAAACGCAGTATCTTGAACGATACTTTGTTTATTTGCGTTTTTCAGTGTAAGTCCAAATGGTTTTATTGATTTTGTATTTTCCTGAGATCCTGGGTATCTATTGAAAACATCAAACATTCTCTCATGGCCACAGGCTGCTCTCTATTTCTGTGCATATGAAATGAGTAATATAGCAGTGGCGTGCATTCCGTGGAATGAAGGGAATGAGTCATTCCCCTAAGCAAAGCACAGAAAAATCCTTTCTATATTTAAAATATTCGTTGCTTATGGCCTGAGCAAAAGTGTTTACTCAACTCAGATTCTGAGCTAAGTAAGAGTGGTTGAACCGTAACAATCGATGTTTTCAAAACGGTGTGTAAATTCGTCTCGTGACGTCAGCGAAGCTTCGTTCTTCGAAGGTGCAGGCGCTCGACTTCGTCATGCTTCGTGAAAAGTCGGGTCGGTCCGTGAGGGCGCGAGGATAATGAATTTGAGAATCTGTTCCGTTGTGATCGACTGGTAGCAATTTCAAGTTCAAAAAATTTTATTATTTTGGAATTTTGAGAGTTTTACGTACGTGCTATCTACATTATAATACAACGATAGTATAAAGCCCCTAATAATACCGAGAACGTTTATATTAAGAAAGTATTATAAACAAACTAATTCTTTGCGTACCGTTCTGTAGTTCTCCCTTGCGAAAAGGGAATGCATCGGGGAACTCATTCCGCCCAGTAGTCATGGCATCTAGCGAGGAAAGTGGGAACAACCCGCGTTGACAGGGCATCGACAAGGCGCGGCGCAACGCCCTTGCGATAATCTCCGTTTCCGGTCATACATTCGAAGTAGGCACGATCCACTTTCAGAAGAATAAAACATTACTGATATTTCGAGGAATCACCACACCTAAGAATTACAGACGGAAGTTTGGATCGTATTGGCCTTTGGTCTATTACCAGATAAATTCTACCCGGATTGTCGCGAGAGTTGATACCAAACATAATACAATATTTGCATTCAGAGCAAAAACAAGAAACACAAGATGCAATAATGAGAACTAACAGGACGTGAAATTTGTCCGAAGAATTTAAACCGCAGAGCATCCAGAGAATGTGAAAAGTGTAAGAAAAGAGTTGAACGGACATCACATCCTTTGTCTGTATACGTCGTGAAAAACATTATTACTGAACTGAGCAAAGAAGTTTATTCGCGCTCTTTTCGCAACCAGCACGCAGGTTTTGGAGGGAATTTCTTATAAGTCGCGTATAAGTCGCGTCAAAATACGTTTGAAGTGCAATTTCTGAGCTGGTAATTAAGGCCAAAGATTGTCATTAAAAACCAATCTCCCGCCACGGCGCCAAATTTGAATCATTTATCGGCGCCGATGTGCCAACATACGGTGTTACTGCACCATTCATGTTTTTCAATTACAGTAACACGAAGGTTGGTGCAAAAGTCATGGCAACTATTTATTTTTCTTGTATTCTCGAAGATACCAGTCCGGTTGGAGAATGTGACTTATACAGACGAAAGGACAAGGTGTTAACTACATGTGTGGACAATGAATAGCACTGAAATATCGTAACACAGTAATTTATTACGGTAGTATACAGGGCAATATGGCCTTCACCTTGCAAAAGAATGACAACACAGTATACATAAAGTTGACATGACAAACCTGGGCCTAAAGACCCTCAAAGTAGTTCCCTGCAACTCTCACCACACGCTGCCAACGATGTGGGAGGCGTTGAATATCATCAGCCTCAGCATTTGGCGCACCATGTGTGAATCGGGTCACCTGTTGGCGTATAGCTTTAGCAATGTCCTCTCGTGTTGCAAACCTCGTACCACGTAGTGGTTTCTTAATCTTGCGAATGATGTCAAAGTCACAGGGTGAAATGTCGAGAGAGTACGATGGGTGTTCCAATTCTTCCCATCCCCAACGTCGAAATGGCTGCCCTACACACTTTGCTTAATGTGGTTTTGCATTGTCGTGCAGAATTATTGCACTGTCCACAAGATCTGGACGTTTCTCCCGAACGCCACGTCGTACCTGTCGCACCAGGAAGTCCCTGTAGTACTGTGCCGTCACTGTTCTGCCATGAGGACTGCCAAAGTACCAAACAATGACATCCCGGACGTCATACGCTATAATCACCTACAATATGACTGAGGAAGGATTCTGACGGAACTCTTGATCCAGCATGTCGCCACTCCACGGACTGACATTTCAGTTCTGGTTCGTACGCCCTGGCCCAAAATTCATGGATGGCGATGATTCGTGACAAGAATTGATCGCCGTCCTGTTGCCAGCGTGCAAAGTGGTCGAAGCATATTGCATAGCGTATCCATCTTTGAACTTCCGTCAGTGCATGCGGTACCCCCCGCGATGCGATTTTGCGTAGTTGCAGCTCATTACGCAATATCCTGTGGACGATGCGTTTCTCGATGCCACTTGCCCTCTCTAACTCCAGTAGTGTCCACCGTTCATCTTCATCCAGGAGCTGCTCGATGATCACATGCAACGTCGGTCTGCACACTAACAGGTCGTCCCGAACGTTGCTCATTACTGGTAGACACACGTCCTTGCTGAAACTTTCCTACCCACCATGCTACTGTACGGTATGGTAGGGCATTATTCCCAAGTGCTTCCACTAATTCACTGTGACATTCCATCGCATTTCTCCCTAGGAGAACGGCTATTTTGATGGAAGCGCGCTGCTCAACACGGATTACTTCCATCTCGCACGAACTCACCAACTGACTGATTTCACAGTCCTCGCTGCGTTACTACAAGCTATCACAGAGCCATCTGTCGTTCTGCATACACACTATGCCTGCAGAATGATAGTTTGCCAACCACAAGCTGTTTTTCAAGTAACAATAATAGCCATATAGCCAGCCAAAAAAACTGTATAGGAGTAATTCACTAATTGTGGTGACTCTTGGCAGTGGCGTCTCATGCTCTATGAGCATGGGGATGCAATCAGAGTTTTACGGATTAAATAAGGTAGACCGATTACGGTATCTAATCGTCAGCGTACTATATGTTTATGAATTCCATATTACGATGTACATACCTACTGTACCTTCTTTGATGATTGCTAATTTTGCATTGCTTGGTTTGACAATAATAACACATTTGTATACGGAAGTACGAGAACAGTAAATCTAATTGAGAACTAGAGTTTTTGAATTCTTTAAAAGGACATCGGGAGTTTTCACTCATTGTTTCCTACTTCAAGTAACTCATCCTTATACAAGCCATGTGCTTGCCATGTCGCATCTTTTCGCACGAAAATTGTTGGATTCTGATTACCGCGTTACGGTTTCAAAACAGATTATGATTAGTGGAAGTACATGTTATACTCTGTAATGCAGTTTCAAGAAAAAATCAGAACTCTCGCAAAAATCTCAATAAGCGTGAAAGTTGGCAACAAAGAACAATTACCGGTCGCTTGCGCTAAGAGTTCGTCAGTGAGTGTCTTCGTCATCCATGCTTCTAAATTATTTTCTGGATCAGGACAGTTGGCAAACATGCGTATGTAATGTGGTCAAGATGCCCTCCCCCTCCTAACCCGCTAAGAAGACTATAGTTGGTAGCACGTGACCTCTGGGATTCCCCCCAGTCCTACTAAAAGAGGAAGAGGTGCTCAGAGAAGGCGGTGGCGAAACTTTGGGAGGGGAGAAACAGAAGCACCAATGAGAAGTCCGATATACCATAACCAGAGTCGCATCACTGTCGGTCGAAACCTTGCATCTTGCACACAGTGAGAGTTCAATGACCTCTGTAACGAAGCGTAGCCGTCGAAGGGATGTTTCTCGGCTTGTCACATCCACTGAAGTGACAGACGCCTACCGGAAGCACATGAGAAAGAAACGAAAGGTATAAACGGAATAGAAAGATAAAGGCCTACTTGAGGAATAGAAAAATATTTTTAACAAAAGTTTTAAAGGAGTCGAAAAACTTGGGAAGTGACTCATCACTCGCATCCATTGATCCTACGCCAGCGACTCTTGGTGTTCTGAATCCGAAAATGACTTTGATTTTCTCCATAATTTGTAGTTGTTGTTTTTGTCCTTTTTACCGATACAGTTGTCCCGAATACGATACAGTGAATAATTATATTGGTATTGTTTGGGAATCTTTGTTGAAAGATGAATACATTGAGTGCACGTTCGGCCGAAGGAATTTGGACAATTTTAGGATAGAAGCGAGAGGATCGGAGGGAGAAATGCGGAGATCCGAGTAATGCCGAGTTAGTGATGTAACTTGGAGATAGGTGCAAACCAGGAAGCTTTCATTCAGAGCAATTTATTTTGGAAAATCTGCATTTTTTGGATATTTGATGTGCTGGCTGAGGCCGTAGGAGAAGCGTTAAATAAGATTGGACGGATCATTGATTGGAATGTGTGAGTAGCAACATGAAGTCTCAGGAGTGAAGACTTTGAGTGTGGGATGTAATTATTGGTGGGTCTACGGGTGGCCAGAGTTATTCTATGGAGAATGTTTGATTTCCATGTGAGTCTCCTACCAAAAAGTACACCAAGATACTAGATTGGCTTGTTGTTTAGGAGCCAAGTTATATTTTTTCCTTGGTACTTGAGAAGCGGAGAATTTTTTGGTCTGTGGAGCGTGAATATTTTGGTTTGACTTTTGGCTGTGTTTATCTGGATGTGCCATATCTTGGTCCAGTCGGAGAACTGGGAGATGTGATGTTGCGGATCTTGTTGTGCAGAGTTAAATTTCACGGTTTGAGGAATATATAGAGGTATCATCAGCAATATTTGGTCTTGAAAGTGCAACTCAAGCTTCAGGCACTGAAATAGGGTCTTCGTCTCATTTTATCTTGTCTAGATAAACATTACATAGGGATCATTATATTCCCACTCAAGAGTATTCATTGATGCAAAGTGTGAGATGGCTGGGAAACCTGAAGATTGCTGTCATGTTCTACTGAGTTCGAACCGTAGGTACACCACGGTTTCTGATTCATAGTGGTTCAGAATTGAAAAATACCTCGAACAAATTTGTAAAATAATTCATTGAAGCTATTGTTTGTGAGAAACTCAAGAATAGGATGCCAAAAATCAGCAAGAAAGTTATTCCGGCAAGGGTGGCTTTTTTATGATAAGACAGTGTAACAAATTAATTTTTAAATTAAAATGTTTTTGTACACAGAGGATATCTGGTGAGGTAATGTCGAAAAATCGAAAATAAGCTTTTAAGACAATTTTAAGCAGATTTTGTCTAATGAACTACTTGGATATTCTGAATGGCTGAGCCACAATAAGCACTCAAAAGTTGGTTTGGAAAAATGTTTTCTAGGCAAAAATTTACATTGCAGAAGCATAGAAACACTCCATGCAGAAGCATAGAAACATGCAGATTGCAGATGCTCATTGCAGAAGCATAGAAACATGTAAATAGTTTATTATTTACAAAAGAAATGAATATATTTGTTCAGAAAGAAACATTAACCGAGATATAAAAAAACAGTTGAATTGTGTAAATTGGGTGCTTTTTCTTTATTTGTGTTAAATTTTCTTTTCCAATTTTTGCTTAGAAACCATTTTTTTCAAACCAACTATTGAGTGATTATTGTGGCTCAGCCATTCGGAATATCGAAGTAGTTTATTAGACAAAATTTGTATAAAATTATTTTAAGAGGTTATTTTCGGTGTTGACTCCCAGGACATCATCTCCTATATTATTTCAGTATTATACCTTCCCTTTACGGCTCTTACACGCGACCAATCTTTATAAATGAGGTCTCTAAAGAACGAGAATTTCACAGAGACGTGACAAATTGCATTTTAACTTTAAAAATATGAAGGATTTGTTTCAAAAAAGCGCATATAAATATTCATGTAAAATGCAACCCGCAACTAACATCGGGCTTTTTGAATCTATATCATTAAATAACTCCTAAACGGAGTGTTTTAGGGCCTTAAAAACTAACATTTTGAGGCCAGAAGCCTCAGAGAAACGTTTCTCACACCGTAATCTACAGGATGAGATCTTCTTGACCATTCTATTACAATATTGCTGGTTCAACGCTTCTCAATTCTTCCCTACCTGTTTAGAGCCTGTAGAAACTGCAACAATATGTAAAATTACTAATTACTTGATATTCTATGCGATTGAATTACACAGGTGTACCTCTTTCCTCAATAATAAAGTTAAATAAGAATAGTTTGTATTGACAAGGGTGTATTATATTGTTATCAATTACAAGGTGGCATATAGAACAAGGAACGGAGAATAAGAGGGTCTTGAAGAAAAATATATATTTCAGGCTTATAATGTAAATAGAAAAGTAAGGATGAAGGTGGGGTTTAGCATGCTAGAGTTCTCGCATGAGTGCGCTTGTCCTGTATAATTATATATTAGTAAGGGGGTCATTCCTGTCAAATCAGCCAAATTTTCCTGACCATCTTCCGATTGGACTGAAACTTTATAATCATGAATAAATTATGAAACAACAACAAAAGGGGAAGATTTACCAATGACAAGCGAATCTTCCTCCGAAGCCCAGAAAAAAACAAAAATGAAAATGTTACTTTAACTGCTAATAACTTTAGCAAATCCCAATTTACTATTGAGATTCTTTAACAACTATAAACTGCAATGTCTCTGCTGTAATTTGACGAAAAAAAAAAAAAAACAACAAAAATTTGAGATGGAGTATTTGAGAAAATGAATTTTGAAAAAAAAAATCGTATTTTTTACTTTGGCCTTAATATGGCCTTATTAATGTCCTTATAAATTGGTTTATCATTTTAAACCTTCAGAGTGGGATGTACATATCTCATACTAATGTTTGTATCTTATGTGGCTGCAGAGGGCCAATGGCCAAGCTAGAATAGATACATAAGAAATATAAAGCAAGTTGCAAGGTAAAATCAAATTGGAAGATGTTTTAGTACTTTTCTTGATAATACCCTCTGAAACTCTTGATACTACCCTTGATAATACCCTACTCTTGATAATACCCTCATGTATCCTGCCACCGGGCAACATCAGCCCAATTGTAGAATAAACCTTACATCTATATCTAAACTCGTGCAAATAATGAAATTTCATAATTTTCAAAATGAAGTTAATAGAAATGAAATTCAATGCCATGAAGACATTTTTCGATGTTGTTTCATCATTCTAATATGATTTATAAAGTTTCAGTCCATTCGGAAGAGGGTTGGGAACATTTGGCCAATTTGACATGGAATGACCGAGGGATGGTTTTAGAGGTGTGTTGATTTAGGAGATGCCTTGGCTAAGAGGGATATTTCATGCCAACTGTCGCCTATCCATTTCATAATTCTTTTCGCCCATGTGGTTTACACTGTTCGGTTGTCAGCTGTTGATGTTCTTGGCTGACCTCAAAATTATTTGAGATACCAGAGATCCAGTTGCCAGATGTTTGATTTCAGTAATATCTTTATCTGGGGTTTGTACCACCTCATTTAAAACAGAATTTACTGTCTCTCTTTCTCTTAGCTTTAGCTTTAGCATTTTCGTATATTCTCCTCAACGGCACGAGATTCAAATCAAAGTAGATGAACTTGTTCTATTTTGCCTTTTGAATATGAGATTAGCCTCCTTTGAAGGAATAACATGGCTTTCATTTGTCCTACTGTTGAAGAAAAATCAGAAGTAGCATTTGAAGATATTTGGTAGAAAATACTTCTTAGCAGCCAAGAGAGGCAAGCATTATTTTCCTGTTAAGTTCATATAAAATTCTCAAATATTTGCTAGAAATTAAGAGCTATTTTATTGTCAGTACATTTATTTAATTCCTTTTCATTTTTGTATATTTAAAATTTTAAAAATATAACTCGATATTACATGCATTCATCAGTCAAAACATCATTTATTGCTATTGTTATTATTATTATCATTATCATTATTATTATTACCCAAGGATCAGATCTAGGAACTGTCGGTGCCTCTGCAATGTAATATGAATACATCATTATATTGTTAGGAACATGATAATTGATGCTTCATTAACTGTAGTCCAATTTGTATTGTGATTGACTAAAATCTACTCTGAAAAATAGAGATCCAAAATAACTACTTATCAAAAAGAAAATGAAAAACTCACAAAATGCCTGATATTTCTCATGTGACAATAATTGCACATACTGCTTTTAGAAATATTTGTAGTTACTAATTAAAAATATGCGTTGATTCTAATACATCATACTCAGAGAGGAAATGCATTGACAAATTCTGGAAATACGATTGTAACATTAATCCTTCCATTTCATATGTACACTTGAAACTAGCTTTCTCCACATTTTCTTTGTGCATTGATGCTCATATGTTTATTCATCCACATTTGGAATGTGGACTTAAATGGGGGGCTTTTTAGATTTGTAGAAAGTCAATTATTTATTTACAGTGAATTATGAGATTCAAAAACTTTGGTTATCCATTTCTACTTTCTGGCTTTTCATTACATCTGCCATTATTATGAGCCATGTCAGTATTGCTAAAATGTTAGTTTAAAGTTTCATTCTGAGAAAATACTCTTTTCATAGAATCAAAGATGTTCTTAACGATTCATTTTTGCTTTTATTTTTCAATGTCAATTGCACTAAATTGAATGAAACACTTGCATGGGTGTTAGAAAAAAGTTTCCATTTGCAATACAGACCTCTTTCAATGCTTATACAAATAATGAATTTTTTCCATATTTGTGCTTGCTCCAGATTAGTTGGTTTTGGAGTGTTTATTATTTTTTTCTTTCTTTTGGGCTGCAGGAAGGTGGGTTGCTGGCAACTGATAGTGCTCTGGGTCAGAGGCTGAGCATGAGCAATGTAGTTTGCACTGCTAGACTCTTTTATTCTTTTCTTGTCGTGTACTTTTGGCCTTTGTCTAGTATTTAAGTTAAAACTGCACACTTCTGTTTGTACTCACTTAAGCATCATAACAGAGAGGAACTCTTTGAATTTAAATGTTACTTTTTTTTGTTCTTATTATGATATGGAAAACAATTATTTTTTATTATTATTTCATAAGATATTGTTGGTCGTAATTTGAAGTCCTATCGCAGCTGATGTGATATCTCGATACTTCATCTCGATATCTTCATCCGATGTGACCAAGGGTCTTTAAAAGAAAATTTTATTCAGTCAACATCAAAACTATTTGGCCTAATGTACAAAATGAGTATTTTTAGGGAGAAAAAAATATTAACTATACCACATTATTGTGAAGATTGTTATAAAATATTTAGGAATTTTATCAAGGAATTTCTATAAATTTATTAGCATTATTTTTCTGACATATTTCTGTTCTAATATAACAAGACCAGGCTAAGTTATAGTACTGACACTAGGAATTCCTCCATTATTTAGCAAAACACCATTTTTGCATAACTTTACAGTTTCACCTTTTTGGCGTATTTCTTACACCATGGTGTAAAATTATATGAATTTTTAATTTCTCCTTTAGTTGGTTCATAACTTCATTTGAGTTCATTTCATTCAGAATTTTGAACTTTTGTGTTTAAATATTTCATTGCCAATGATTTTGTTCTGTTTGTCTGGCATGTTGTCATCTACCTGTAGTATTGAACATAAAGAAACACGGGCTGGTTTTGATACCAGAAGGAGTTGTCACAAGAAATAGTTTGCTTGTTTTTTTTCTCCAAGAATCACATAGCATGTAACTCTGAATTGTCACTTATTTTAAATTACCGCGTTTTGAGCACAATTTTTTGGAAGCAATTATTATTAGTCCTTAAGAGCAAAATTGAAAAACCAGCCAGTGTTTTGGTCCTTTAAATTGTCTTCGAAGAATCAGTATTTAGATGTTGACAACAAAATTTTGAAAAAATTAAATTTGGGAACATTTGTTATGTTTGTTTGTGGAATCTCAGAAAAGACAAAAAACAATTCTTGGAAAGTCATTTTTACCATATGCAGTCTTCTGCATTTTCTTAATGTGTTTTACTGCCTTTACTTGGCCTGTTGAATTCTTTTACTCATTAAAGAAGCTGAAAATTACAATGTGGTGGCAAAGTGTCACCTATACCACTTAACTTTTTATAATGTATTACTGCAGATAACTTGTTCTTTCTGGAATATAAATTCCATGAGAAAAGGAGAAAAAATTTCCCAACATTCCTATAATTAAGTCATTTTTTCTCAGTATTTCAACATCAGAAATATTTTAAAATTGTTTACATACACAATAAAGTAATGAGATGTTAGTAGCTTGTCTTCTTTTCTTCTAAAATTATTGGCAATTGCTTAATAGAGGTTCCACTGCATATTTCTTAGATATTTTTTGTGCACATTTTAATGTGCGCAGAAATCATCTGAAGAAAAATATATAAATATTTTTTGGGGGCTTCTCTTTTTATAGTTGTTGACCATCATAGAGTAGTTCAATATGTTACTTGCTTGCTTTAGTGCTTGCTTAGTATTTTCAACACAAAATAACAATTTATCAGGAATTTCCGAGATTTCAGATTTTTTAAGTCGAGATGAAGTTTAGATTGTGTAATTGGAAGTTAAAATATGTCAACTTTTGACTTGTTTCTCAAATAAATCAAATTTTATTGATTTAGCTTAGGATTGCATCCATAATTGCAGATGTTTGCAGGTAGGGTTTATAATTAATTTCTACAAAATATAGAAGTTACAAAGTCTGTTGTCATATTAGTAAACAAAGTAATTCTTCTGTATTGAACTGCCTCATTTCTTCTTAACAGAATACTTTATAAAATTTGAGACATTTTGTAGCTTTTGTATGGCTGAATGTCTGTAATAAATTTACTCTTTTTTTACTCTTTCCTCTTAACATTTCATTCACCTTCATTAAGAGTTATGCATAATACTTCTGATTTAAATCTTTTATCATGGTTAACAATCAGTCTTCTTGTAGTTTGATATTTTGCTCACTTTCTGTATTCAATTACTTTGGTATAAATTGGAATACTGTATGTTGTGAGTGCTCCAAAAATGTAGATTTTAAAATCATACAAGGTCAAACAAAGTTCCATTGTTCAGGGAATATCCTATTAGAAATGTGTAGGAATTCCAACATTAATGTGATCAATGTGGACTTCAATATATTTTTCCAGAATGATATTACTGTTTAAATCTCTTTTCTAACACTTTCTTGGTTATATGAAGGTGTAGTGTGAAGTGTTTTGGAAATTTGTATTACAGAACTCTAAAAACCAACAGTATGCCATTGTTAGAGACATCTGAGGACATAGATTTTTATCTCAATGGGCGGGAAGTCTTAAAGATAAGAAATGCTGTCATCACACAAATCACATCACCTTCTTCACACAACACAATCTTACAGTTTTACTGTTGTCAACCTAAGACATGATGTAAAGATTTTCTGATGTTGATATCTTTTTTGGAGCTGTTACAACTAGAATTCTCAAAAACATTTCTCTGATTGTATTCCTTACAATTAAAGCATAGTTCACCGTGCAATCACTGATATAATCATGATGGTGAAAAACTCAATACATAATATGTCAAGATGCGTTACACCTCTTCAAATACTGCTCAGATAACACTGTTTCCTCTCACTTGAACGTATTGAGGACAGTAACATGACCGAACTCTCAATAGAGACAGCTCATCTTAGCCCCTTCCTTAAAACAAAATTTGAATACAATGGTAGATTGTCACCTATCAAAGATGAGCTGATTAATTTTTGACAGGTATTTCTGTAGATAGGAATCACATCAAGGCAGCAATTGTCAAGGGTGAGAGTAAACCAATAAGTTATCCAGTTCACCATGTCGGAAAATTCGGCACTTGACATCCAATTTCTACTTTCGGGAGGGATTGCTCTCGAACCAATATTCTGTCTATTATAGGCAAGAAATTTACTTTTGGATCTCTTACAAGCAGGAAGAAAATGGAAATGCTCATAATTTATATATTTAGAATCAGGACAGCATATTAAGTAATAAGTATTCTCATGGGTGGTGATGGTTCTCTTATACCAGAGCTCTACTGTAATTGTTTTCATTTTTTGAAGTTTATCCATTTAAAAATAATATTAAGATTTAGAAGAAAAGAAATCAAGAAATATGTCGAATAAAATGTGAAGTATTGTTCAAAAATTTTGTTCTGGGAGATACATAATATATATATATTTTGAACAATTAGTCTTCACCATATGCATAACGATTACATTAAATTAGTTATAAATTAGAATCATTTACTTTAATAACAAATTCTACAGTTAAATATATTATTTTATTTAGAGTTTCTTATATTGTTGGTATAATATTGCTTCATTATAGCAATGGCTTTGAAATACCTTAACCTCTTTAAAGGGGGGAGGGGAAGGTCGACTGCAAGAAAACTTATTTTGATTTAATTTATTTTTTAAAACACTAGTTTAAAATAATGAGCATGTTCGGAAGAATTCTTTGTTTGACCATGTTATTGGATATTGCGGTATTCCATCTGCTAATCTTTTTGATAGAACTGCATGTGCAATTGGCACTGTTCTTACACCAAATATTTTCAAATTCTCAGAAGTTTCTCAGTGATTTTGAATTGGGAGAGATTGGTGAAATATTATTTCTTAAGTATTATATCTTTAAATCATTTGTGAATTAGGAAGAGAAGTCAGGAAGTGAAGAATTTTAAATTTACTCTATTATTGTCTGGGGAGAAAAATAAGATTGGAAATGAGCCTTTGATTAACTGGTTTTTGGGAACAACACCTCTGATGAGGATAACAATAAATAATTTAATATGCAAGTATACACACTCATAGTGAAGGTGAATCCAAATTTTAAATTTGAAAGTATGTGCACCTCAAGAACTCACCAACTATAAATTTTTAAAGATCATGCTGCTTAAATATACAGAAAAAACTGTAATTACATTTTTATAAAAAAAGAATTTTAGCAATTTTCCTTCTTTAGTACCATTAATGAGTCTGCTAAATTCTACAAAAATTTATTTTTCTTGCAAGGCTTGGGCCAAGAGACCTGCACCTCTCTATAATCACTTAAATAATGACACATTAACATGAATACAATTGAGCCATTTAAGTGCAAATAACGCTATCTGATGAATTATGAAAGTATTAAAGAATATATGTAGAAAAAATAATAAAAGAGGGTATATTAAAGGGTAATAATTTGCTTATTTAAAAGTAAATTAATGGTTAATAATTTTAATGGTATGAAGTCATGTTTTACATGCCACTTTTTTTGTTGTGCATAAAGTTATATTGTTGCTTTCATACTCAGAAAATCAAATGAAGAGTATTGAGGTCAGTGGAAATGAAGATATCAAGTATACTGTTCTTTATGTGTGGTGACTAGCATTTAAATTATAATTGGTGTGCAAAATAAACCTTTGCGATTCAGCTAGTACTTATGGGAGATTAATGGGAATGATTAAGAGGGGGTTAGCAGTAAATTTATAACCTTGTAGAATTTGGAAAAATTTGGTGTGAAGAGCTTCTCTTCATGTTGCTTTTAAATGTGCTTAAGTGATGTGTATCTTCAGTCAGTACTTTATGAATTAAATTAGATACGTATAACTGAAATAGTAAATTTTGGAAACATGCATGAGCATTTATCATTGTAGATTAAGAATTTTAAAATAATTTAAATAGGTGAATTTCTTTATGTTCCTTTCTTTAACAGAGGTGGAGAAGCAACTTCAGGGAAACGTGACTCCTCAGCTTTCATACAAGAAGCCCCACGCCGGCAGCACAGGAAACATCCACGGCCTGGTTGTCATGTCCGACCAGATTGTCACCACTGGCATGGTTCAGGGTGAGTTTTATTCACACAGATGTTTCTTATTACAATGGTGTTGTATGTTAATCATAATAATTTATATTCTCCTCATTTAACAAATTTATCAAAGCTGGATAAAGTGATGACAATATCTCATGGTTTAAATCACATGAGAATAGTATTACATATAAAATGATTATTAATATGGTTTTCAGCTTCCCAACCACTCTTGATCATTAGAAATTATCAAATACCCCGATAAAACTATTTTTACTTTCCAGTATACTATACGTATGTATAGTATAGGGAAAGTTATGTAATGCTGCGCGAAAACACGACGAATTTTCGGCAGAAAAACTCTTATTACAGGACCCTGGTAAAGAAAAAGTGGATAAATCCAGTTGCTACATTAAGAAAAAAAATCTCCTAACAAGTGGTGCATCCAGAATCCCTATTTTGTGGGTCCTTGATACCGAAAAACCAATTGAAGGCAAAATGTCTGTAAACAACACTAGCAACTAAACTGTTCAGCTGATTTTCTCCAAAATTGATACACCCTGATCGATCTGATTAATCTCGTGACCCCTTGAATTTGAAACTGATATTTTAATTATGGGGGTACTTTACATGAAGCCCCTGAGACATTTTTAAAATTTTGTTGTTGGATAGTCTGAAGGTCATTTAAGAGAACGGCGTAGGTCTCATGTTCATTGAAAACTCTGACTTTTAGAAAATTGAAAAAAATTCATCATTTTTTTGGCATCTTCCTACAGCTACAATAATTAAGATACAATTTTTTTCTTAATGAAATGTGTTCATAAAAAACAGGGGTTCAGTTAAGGTCATGTTCAATTTTGCAAAGACATACAAATTTTTTGCAAAAATTTTGTGTCAAACAGACAATTTTTAATTTTTTAAACCTTTTTTTTTTTTTTTTTTTTTAACCACACGTTTTTTGATTAAATTGGGACCGTAGATAGCATAAAGGAAGCTTAAGAGAATGATGCATTTTTTATGTTCATTAAAATGCCTGATTTTACAAAAAATGTCTAAATCAAAAAAATTTCAGTCTCTTTCCTCACTACAATTGTGAAGATACAATTGTTTTTCTTAATGAAATGTGCCCATCAAAAACAGATCTCCAAATAAGGTCATGTTGAGGTTTTTGAAAATACAAGTAGTTTTTGTACAATTTCCTGAGAAACGTAATAGCCTGCTCAGAATGGACTACGCTTTGTTTTCAACATCATCTTTCAACTACAATTGTGAAAATACAATTCTTCTCAATGAAATGTATTTATCAAAATTACATCTTCAAATGTCATGCTTAATTTTTTTGAAAATATGAGTCTCTAGTTTCTATAATTTCGTGACAAACATAATAAACAGCTGCATATTTACTGCACTTGAGACAGCTGGATTCATCATAAATTAGTGTGTAATATTTTTATTTCTTTGTTCGTTTCTTACATTTGACCTTTTGTTGTACATTTACATGTTAATCTTTTAGAAATTATATATTTTGAAATATTTGAAATAAAAATTACTAGCTCTCAGAGAATATCGACAATGCAGGGATTGCAACAATGGAATTTCGTATTGCTGACAAACACTACCGTTTTCTGTGAAAAGTAGCTCAAATTTCGGCATTTTCAGAAATGCTCAAACGTCATTTTCTCGTTTATGGCTGCAATTTTTTTCTTGAAACTTATGTAACGGATAGTGCTAATTACACTCATTAGTATAGCGTGAAGTTTATTTTGAGTTTTTTTTTTTTTTTTTCAAAAATTATAGAAATGTAAATTTTTTGAAAGATCTCTCACATCTTTAATATGCACATAATCCGCAATTTGTAAAGATGATTATATTTGTGAGTGTAAGTGCTTCAAATAACTTCAAATAAAGTATTTTGAAAACTCGAAAATTTTCTGTGAAAATGAGCTTCAAATTTCGCATTTTTAGTAGTGCTAAAACGCCATTTTCTCTTAAACGGCACATAATTTTTAAAAGAAAATTGCCATTTACGGCTAGGTTTTTGTGTTCTTTAATATTCTAAAATTAATGTTTCTGTTCTACCAATAGGAAACCGAAAAATTAAGAAAATGACAAAAAAATGTACTTTTGGCGATGATAGATGGTAGCTGGCAAGAAAGCGTATGTGGCAATTCCGAATAGCTAGCGAAGACCCAGGAAAATAGAAAACTAATACGGGAAAGTCTGTGCCATTCTGTAGCACCACTAGTTCACAGAAACTTTTGGTGTTTTTGAAAAACGTCATTTGCAGTTATTTGAAGCGCATTAACTCGGAAATACAGTAGTGTTTACAACTTGCGGGAAATGTGTGTATTAAAAATGTGAGAGATCTTCCAAAAAAAATTACATTTGTGTAATATTTTTGAAAAAAAAAGACAAATAATACCCCAAAATGAACTCTACGTCATATTAAACAGTGCAATTGGCATTATCCATTTGAAAAGTTTGAAGAAAAAATTTGGTGCCGTTTATGAGAAAATGGTGTTTAAGCGTTTCTGAAAATGCATAATTTTGAGCTACTTTTCACAGACAACGGCTGAGTTTTCGAGGAACGTTCTACGACATTATTTAAAGCACATATACTACTCATAAATAAAATAATGTGAACAAATTTCCACTAATGTAAATATTAATGAGAGACAAATTATCATTTTTGTAATTTTTGAAAAAAACTAAGAATAGAGCAATATGGTGTTTGTCATCTCATAAAGTGCATTAGGCACTACCCTACCAAAAGTTTAAAGAAAAAATTTGGAACCGTTTTTTAGAAAATCTTGTTTTTGTTATTTTTTAAGTTTGCACATATAGCATGCAATATTGCGCGAAAGCTACTAACATTTTTTAAAAAAATGTACATGAACGTAATGATAGAACTAACTATGGAGAGTGAATTTCATTTGAAGGAAAAATCTCCATCTTCAATTTTATAGTTGTAGGAAGATGCCAATAAAAATTCAAACTTTTGCAAATTTCGAAAATACAGAGTTAACTGTGAAAATTGGACCTAGGTCACCTTATTAAGTGTTTTTACTCTCTTGTCATAAGAAATTTAAAGAAAAAATTTGGAGCAGTTTTTGAGAAAATTTTGAGTGTCTGGAGAGCATTATGTAAAGTACCCCCAAATTTGGAAGAATGTTTTTCAAAATCTCAAAGCTTCAACTCAACTCAGATGGACAGGAGTTCCTTCAATTTGAAAAAAAATCCTACGCAAGGTTTAGGTGCTAGTGGTGTTCACAGAGAAATGGACAGACAGACGCATGTTTTGCTTTCAGTTGGTTTTTGGTATCAGGGTCCCACAAAGCAAGGGGATTCTGCCCCAATTTGGATGCTGAAATATAAAGAAAATCCTATCAATTCATAGTATATTTTGTATTTTTTTTTTATATTTTGAAAATATTTCTTAATGTTTCAATTTAACATTATTCAAACAAAAAATTTCAACATATATGTACAAGTAAGAAAGAATAATCATTTATAATTACACTGAAGAAGATAACAAATTAAATAGTTTTATTTTCTTGTTCAATGTTGCATCAACCAGGAAATTCCATATATTATCGAACGATGCTTGACACATCACTCCACTGAGACAGTTTTTTGCGTATAATTTAGTCATACATCACTTTTTTATACATTCTTTCAGTTTTTGAAAACCTAAGTATTCAATAATTTTTTAAGAACTATCTGGGTCCCTTGAACATTGGGGGCCTGGGATCTGGGCTCTTTGGGCCTGTGTCTTAACACTGCACTGCATTAAAAAATTATATTTTTAAGAGAGAAAGCGTAATTGGGTTAATTTCAATTTAGGTAATTATACATTGATCTATATGACATGACAGTCTTATTATATATTGATACCATCTCAAACCAAGTGCAGGGTATTCCAATATACCATTTCACATTTTTTGAAAATACCGAGAGTGTCCCAAAAACTGATTTTCATCATTTGAACTGTCAGATGGAAATACATTCAGTACTGCATGCCACTTTATGTGAACGTTGCTACGCAGAAAACATTTAAGTCAAAAGAGTCAGTCTGGCCGAAAAATGACTTGGAAAGTTGGGACATATCTTAAAATTGTGAGCAGCAAGGGTGCACACCGAAAATGAGATGTTAGTGGGATGTACATTTACAACCAATTCACATTAGTCGTGATTTAATCAATAACATTTATTATTGGTGTTTTCCTGCAATTTGTAAACGTGAGATTAGTAATGTGGGATTAAGCTTTTCTGTCTGGAAAGATCAGCACAAAGCAAACATCGCTTGTATGCATTGTGAAAATCAAAGGAATGGTGGCTTATGTTACGTCCAAGGATGAAACCCTACCCCGTTTTAAGTTTTCAAACTCATAATCCTTACCGGTAACATACATTGTTATAAATATTATTGTTTGGGCATTTGTTGTAATTATATTTGAGTTTTTAAATGCATATTTTTGTACATGAAAGTATGAGTTTTGTAATTTGTTTGAAATAATTTAAATCATCAAATCATTGAAACATTTGAATGTTTTTTTAAAAATATTTTTGTGCAACTTTTTCTTGGAGCAAATTTAACCTTCTTTTTTGTTTGTTTGTTTGTTTGTTTGTTTGTTTTTTTTTTTTTTTTTTTTTTTTGGTTTTTTTTTTTTTTTTTGTTTTTTGTTTTTTGTTTTTTGTTTTTACTTCAAACATTATGAGCAAAATCAAATTACAATAAATGAGAAAGGTAAGTTTTGGATTTTCTGTGTTATATATTCAGGTTTAAGGAATGAGATGGAGTGTACTTAAGTGAATAATTAACAAAAGGAAGTGGTGTTTTCATGTTCTATTTCTTTAGATGCAGGTGGCACGGTGAACAAGCTGAGCACATTTACCGGTGGGCCGGCCCTGTCATCCAAGAGCAGTCTGGTTCAGCTTCGCCGACCCACAAATCGCAAGGGCAAACAGGCCCCTGCTCCTCCTAAGCGCACCAGGTAGGGGCATACCTACCTTTTCAGCTTGCCACTAAATGTCTTCACTTATATTCTTCCTTGAGTTTTCATGTTTTGTGTGTATATCAATCATTTGTTAATTCTTATCATTGTAAATTGATAAGAACCAAAGAAGTGAATATTAATTTATCGTTCTTTTTCGAGAAATTAAATTGGAATTTCTCACTTCTGATAATTTTGAAGTTTGATAAATTACCCTGTGTTGTTAAATCTTGGGAAATATTACATACAGGAATGTAGCATCTTAAAGGGTTAAGAATGTTTTGTGATTCATACCTTTTTAATTGCCATTTACTTTTCCAAATTACTGATGGTAATGTTAATTAATTGCTTAACATATTGCAGGGATGTTCTTAATTGAACAAAAACATGGTGTTGAGACTTGTAATTTAGTGATTGCAATATTGTGATTATAATTTTTTATAAAGCATGCCAAATTACTAGAGGAAAATCCTGTGATATTTAACTAATAGATAATGAAATGAATTGTTGAGTAGTGTGTGTACCGTAAGTTGACACCACGAATTTTAAAAATGAATGCCTACTATCGATGAATATTGTTTGACGTTATGGAATGTGTAATTTTCTTCTTGCATAAGATACATTGCAAAGAATATTTGTATAAAATTAATCTTCTGGTAATTCATAATTTGAGAGTTAACATCATATAGATAACTTTTTCCCCAAAAATTATATTTTAGAAAGTAATTGAAAATGATAGTTTGAAGTTAAGTCAGTATCACAGAAAATTCAGTTGATCTTTTTCTTCACTTTCTATTCCATGCTCCCTAAAGATTGGCATTTTTGTCAAGAAGGGAACAAGAATAAATTATAACCAAATTTTTCTTATGTAATCAGTGCCATATTTTGAGATACTTTGAATTATTGTGTATTCAAGTTCTGGTTTTAGAATGTCATATAGTAGTTCAATAGTTCAGTTTTCTTTCTTTAATTTTATTCATTATGATGGCTTTAAGTTTTTGTTTGTTAACTTTTTTTGGTCTGTAATAAAGTAGATTTTATTTGTATTTTGTTTTCAAATTTTGAGTTTCTGAAATTTTTAATTATAATGCTTTTTTATTGAAAAGGCAACTACTTATTAATAATTCTGATATTTGAATTCCAAAGATTTGTGCAATAATTTTTTTATGTCCATAAAAGTAATAAAGCATATATTAGATGACTTAAGTGTGATTTTTCAGTAGGAAAACCTTTTGAAATGCAAAGCCTTAATAAATGTGTTTACTAAACTAGTTGCCTTCTGTATGTATATTATTTGGGAATTACAACTGTAATTGACTAGTTATATATGAAAATATTTTGTTGTTTATTTCATTTTGCCTTAAGCATAATGAGTGTACACACTTTTGTATTCTGTGAGACCATTCCATTACATAAAACTTGGGAGTTCAGTAGTAAGGGGATGAATATCTTTATCATCCTTTGCCATGAAATTTTATTATTATTATTATTATTATTATTATTATTATTTTTCCATTACATCACGACTAAAGATGTTATGAGTCAGCTGAATATAAAATCTACTCCATGTTGCAACCAGCTACCTAAGGAGCAGATCCGGTGACTGTCAGTGCCTCTACAATACTTTGCGCAAAATGTGGGCTGTTCCAAATAAAGCAATTTCTTCCACTTCCCAGTCTTTTGAATTACCAGGGAGTTTAGACAAGTTCTTACTCAAATTTTGCGGAACAAATCCCAGAACTCCAATGACTATTGATACGACCTGTGCTTTTACGACCCACATTCGGCTGATCTCGATTTCCAAACTCTTGTATTTAAGACGTTTCTCTGCCCCCTTGGTAGCGACGTTTTGATCGCAAGGTACAGCAACATCGATAAGTAAACACGATTTTTTCACCAAATCTTGGATAACTATATCCGGTTTGTTTGCTGCTATCTTGCGATCAGTTTGAATTTGTTGGTCGTACAATATTGTACACAATCCAACAGATGTCACTGGTTTTGGTGAGTGTTCATACCACTTGCGGCATGTGTTTGGAACTTTGAGGGCGGTACAGATCTGCCAGTGGAGGTAGCTACACACCCTGTCATGTCTTTTCAGGTATTCGGTCTTTGCTAGGATTGGACAAGCTGAGGCAATATGATCAATGGTTTCTACTTGCTCGTGGCAAATGCGGCATTTATCATCTGGGGAAATTTTGAGAACCGCTTTATCATAATGTTGTGTTCTCAACGCCTTATCTTGGGCAGCTATTACAAGTGCTTCCGATTCTGGCTTCATTCTTTCCCTTTTAAGCCACATAAATGATTGATCTTTATTGATCTGCACCTTGTCCATTCTTTTTAGGTATTGTCCGTGCAGTGGTTTGTCTCTCCACGATTTCTTTAACATTTTTTTGTGTCTCACACTTCATGTTTAGCAACATCAGAAGTTCAGTGTCTGTGTTATTCGACGTGTCTTGCCTAGTTTTCTTCGCAATGCTTCTTGCTACACTAACAATGTCTCTGTTTCCCATTCTTCGGTCAGATTTCATGACCTGCCTCATTAGAGGGTCATTTTGATGGCTGACTACATACTTCCCCCACCCGACTATTGCGTTGTGCCAGGAGGCCTTAATTTGTCTGAGGCTTCTTCCTCCTTCCTTACGTGTCACATAAAGTCTATGTATATCAGCTCGAGGGTGGGAAACATGATACATTGTTAGCAGTTTTCTGGATTTTCGATCCAGGGTGCAAATTTCTGGCTCAGTCCAGTCCACTAGTCCAAAATTGTATTCGGCTACAGGTACCGCCAAACTACCTATTGCAGATATTTTATTCCTGGAATTCAGAGCGGACTGCAGGACCAGTCTCACTCTCCTATAATACTCCCTACGAATTCTCTCTTTCATTCTGTCGTTCGAGATGGTTTCACATTCTTCAATGCCCAGATATTTGTAAGTTTTAACTGGCTCAAGATCTTGAATCACAGTATGCGTATCAATTTCAATGTTCTCAGACGTTGTGAGATTCCCTCTTTTTAAATTGATTTTTGCACGCTTGTCAAGACCAAACTTCATGCAGATGTCATTTCTAAAGTCATTCACGACAGACAGCATTTGGGAGAGAATCGCTTCATTCTTAGCAAACACTTTCAGATCATCCATGTAAAACAAATGTGATACTGGCCTTTCATCACCAAGGAGCTTAAAACCAAAGTCAGCTTGCGACAACTGTCTCAATAGTGGAATTAAACTAATGCAAAACAGCAGAGGGGATAGTGAATCTCCTTGAAAAATACCCCTGTTAATCTGAATACTTCTTGTTTCTACTGCTTCCTTTCCGCTTTGTATTAGTAACCTGGTACTCCACGACTTCATACTAGCCTTGCAAAATTCAATAAGTCTAGGATGAAATCAATAGATCTCCAGGGTCTTCAAAATCCAGTCGTGTGGTACACTATCAAAGGCCTTTTGGTAGTCAATCCAAGCCATGCTCAAAATACGTTTGCGTTTCTTTACATCATTCAAAATGACTTTATTCAGTAGCAAGATTTCCTTACAGCCATAAGAGCCTTTACGACATCCTTTTTGTTCAGCTAGCATTAGATGATTCTTATCTAGATGTCTGTACATTTTGTCAGCTATGGCTGCAGTGATAACTTTGTACAGTACTAGCAGACAAGTAATTGGCCTGTAGTTCTTCGCCAAAGAGCTGTCTTCCGCTTTGGGTAGCAAATACGTGACGCCGCGTGTGAGCCATTCCGGGAGTTCCTTTGAGTTTTCTAAAATTTTTTTAACAGCCTCTGCTAGATGAGAATGTATTGCTGTTAATTTCTTAATCCAATAAATTTGGATCTTATCAATCCCGAGGAACTTCCAGTTTCCCATGTTCTTAATTGCTTGGAAGAGGTCCTCTTCCGAGAATTGGTGAACATCTTCCACTGTTTCTTCAAGTCGGGGGTGGTCTGGAGAGAACCTTGAGTTTGGCCATTACCACCTTATACGGGTGGGTATAAGGTGGTCCTCAAGGGTCAGCATCCACCTCTTCTCTTAACTCTCTCCAGCAACGGTCCTTGCTGATCTTGATGGCTTTTGCGAAAGTTCTTCTGGCGAACCTGCGCATGCGGTGGCATTCCCTGCGAAGTTTCGCGATCTCGTCAGTCCACCAGTACAGTGGAGGACGGCGCTCTTTCCTGGAGCTTTTCGTCATTGACGTATTACAGGTGTCAAAGACCCGATTCATTAGGGTTCCAACCATATCTTCCGAGTTTCCGACCATCGTAACGTTGCCCTCCATCATGACAGCGAAAGAATCTCGATCGAACGTCCTATAGTTCCACGTTGCTCTCTTATCTAAACCCTCACCCTACACTTCTCACTGACCTCAAATACAATAGCTTGGTGGTCGCTGTGTGCATAGTGATCACTAACCTCCCACGCCGTAATCCTTCTAGCAAGGCTACCACACGCGAATGTCAAGTCGACTATGGAGCTGCGACCATTCATAGCAAAGGTCGGGCTGTTACCCGTGTTGCAGAGATAGACGTCCAAACTGACTAGGCTGTCCAGGAGAGCCGTCCCTTGTTGGTTCGTTACCCTGCTGCCCCACTCCGTGGCCCACGCATTGAAGTCACCAGCAATAAGAGGTCTTCGACCTCTCGCATCATCCAATAGCCTATCGAGTAATGCCTTGGACCTATCAGGCCCTTTGCACTTACGCACCAGGTGCCCAAAAGCCCAGCGCCTGTAACGCCTTGTAACTACTATCTTCTCTCGAATGCGACACCTAACCCGACCAATCTTAATTCTTTTCATTTGAACCGCTCTCCTGGCTAGATCTGCTGGTAATGCAATCACAGCTGTTTGGGTGCCAATGTAGGCGGTATGAAGAGATTTAACTACAACTTTCCTGTCCTTTGCCGCCTCCAGATGACTTTCCAAGGCCTCAACAATTTCTTTTTCTGTCGTAACTTCGTCCATGTCTTTTGTCTCCAGGGGCACCTCAGTTGACAGTGTCTTTACCTCCGCTATTCCATTAAGTTGCTCTGGTAGGGTGTGTGTGTTTGTGTGTGCGTGCGTGCGTGCGCGTGCGTGCGTGCGCGTGCGTGCGTGCGTGCGCGCGTGCGTGCGTGTGTGTTACACTTCACAGAGTCTGTATTTTTTTTTATCACCCACTATCACATTAGAATTCTGTTTTTCATGTTTCCCAAGATACTTCTGTGGATCTGTTCTGAAATCAATTGTAAATTTTTCCCTTTAGAACTTGCAGAATCCAAATGAAATTTCTTTGGAACTTAAAGGGTTTGCGCAGCTCATTGAAACTGTTTACATATGTTTCGTAGTTTAATGAGTGTAAGTACAGTTAAATGGTCATCATACAGATACTGTATTTTCTCAAGTATGTTTCTCAAGTTCAAGAGATCTACCTGGTCTCTAACAGATCTGAAACAGATATTGAAATTTTTACTAATTTGAAAGTATGATTCTCCAGAATCTCATTGTGATGTCCTCATTCTATTTTGATGCAATTTTTCCTAATTAAGGACCTTGCATGGAGGTTGATCATTCATGTTGTTCTGAAATAAGTCATGGTGTACACATGTTTCTAAATTATATTACACTTGATTTGGAATGCTATAAACCCTTTTCTGAGTTTGAAATACAATGATAATTTGCTATAATGAAAGATTTATGACACTGAGTATAATTTTTCATAATTGAATCCTCCTGGAGGAGTCCCAACTACTACTTACAACCTTCAGAGTACCCAAAACTTAAGTATCTGTCTGACTAACAGAAAATAGATGTACTATTCCCCAAGCTATTTCTAGGATGGACTCACAATATTTTAAATGTTCTGCTTCTTGAACTAATCCCAAGACAAATATCTAATTTTTATTACAAAACAAAAGATAATTACTTTTTATAGAACATTTTTTAAGTTCCATTTTAATTTTTGTAAGTTCAGAACTTATTTCTACATGTTCTTTAGCACTATCTCAGCCAAATTTTAAAGAAACATTTTTCACAAAACCCTCTCTTTCTTCCTTTGAGCCTTTCATGTTTAAAGAGTAACTTTAATTCTGAATCATGTTCTAGCATATTGAAATCAGTATGCTACAATAAGGTATGTTTGTCACAGTGCTCTTCTTGTTTTTACCATGGGTGTATTGTGAAATGGATGCAAGCCTCTGCTAATCTGATTTGTACAACACAGGCAAAAATGACATGATAATGGGGATATATGATTGTGAAATGGAATGTTATTACTGGTTAATTTTATACTGAACATTGTTTCTAATAAAGTATGGAACTGTACTATGTAAATAGTGTTATAAGAAGAAAGATAATAAAATTAATAAAAATATCCGGTTGATATGATGGTGTGATTACCAAACAACAATGAATTGTTGTACATTTTGGTTCAGAGTGATTTTCTATTCTATTTATTATGGATTTTTGTGTTGTAATTACTCAATTCTCAAGGTAAGTTAGGTTGTGATGAACTTTAATACACATATTGTGTTTATGTAATGATCAAGTTTTTTCTAAAGAGAGGATAGTAGAATATTTTATTTTCCATTGTAATAAAAATTATTATTGGCTGTGTGAAAACATTTAATCACTTGTCTCAGTGAATTTAGAAAAATTAATTTGTTGATGGGAAAACGTTCACTTTAGATAAAAAATAACCTTCATCTGATAGTACCAAAAAAAGGCCAAGATCTCAATAAAAACTTGTTTACATGCAATAAACATGTTGGAACACTCTAAATTGAACAATATTGCAAAGTATCCAACTCTAAAATAGAGGATTTTCATTGCTGAAACTCAAAATGGAGGTAGAGGTTAGGCATCCATTACCTACAATGAACCCATGGCCCTTCCCCATATGAGGGCACCTTCACTGACAGATCGCAGTCTGCTCTCCTCTTGCAGCTCCTTCCGGGACAGTACGTGTGCTGACCACGATGCAGCGCTGCTGGGCGATGGCAGTCTGCATGCAGATGACAGTGGTGCCGTCGACTTAAATGGTATTGATCAGATATTTGAAGGTATCAGCCGCTTCTTTTCTCCTTGCTCGTTGCCTGCTGCCTGCCTGGCCTGCATGAGCCGCTGCCCCGTGCCGCCGTGCTGCGCGTAGGCTTGGTGCTGGTGGAGCGTGCATCAAATTGTGGGACAGGCTATAGGTGGACAAGGAACGGGTGCAGGTGGATTGTTGAAGGAGTAGATTAATTAGTATGCAACTTCACAGGTGGTTTCTGCTGAGAAAATACACCAAATGAAAATTTATTCTGTAGTATTTAAAATGTGGATACAATGTCACACTACACAGAACTACATTGTCTTATCACCTTCTAAAAATGAGAAATTTATGTAATTGTAATGGGTTTCTCACTTTTGAATAAAAGTCAAGTGTTCTGAATTAAAAATTGAATTGAAAAAATAATAAAAAGAGGCAAGGTATGAATAAATACACCTGTATGCAATTAGAAAAATTGTAGATTTCATTTTCCCTTTTCTCCATAGAAAACTAACATTTAAACTATATATAATAGAGATAAATTTTATAATGAATTACAATTAAATATAAAAGTGTGATCTGGATTTGCATTTATGTTGCACAATTTTAAACCTTGTCAGGTTCTATGTCTTATACTATCAGATGAACACTTGCTAAAATTTCAGGTACCATGCACATAGGTACTTAAAAAAACATGCACATAGGGACTTTGCTAAAAATGAAAGTTGAAATACTAGAATACATGTTACGTAAACATCTGTGTGAAATTTGTACTTTAAATTTTATGAAAGAACTGATGAAAATAATTTTTGCATATTTTCTGAAACATGAAGTTACTTCCACTGAAATAGTTCAAGAAATTGTAATAATTTAATGAAGAATTTTTAATGCTTTTGTATAAAAAAAACACTATATTAGTACAAGCATTTTTTAACATTTTTAAATACAATAATGAACTATTAGATTACCTTATTTGAAGCGTATTACTTAAATCTTCAAATTTAAATTATAAAAATGTTTTAGTAGAGAAAGAAAAGTAGTCTTACTGATTCTGGAAACTTAAAGGTTACGGGTACATATGAATTACTTTTCATTGTAAATAGTATTGGCAGTTAATATAAAAATTAAGTTTATAAATTTACAGAAATTACAGTAGATTCTCTTGAAGAGTGCTTAATAAGTTTTGCCAGCATGCATAATTATTGCACCTTGAGCTTTTGATGTCATACACCTTATCTGAAAGTTTTATTGAGTTGCTTGTTGTTTTGAATTACTGTTGTAATTAGTTGAAAGAAGTAGATGTGTATTGATTTTAATATCAAATTATTATAGTCTTAATTATAAAAAAAATCAATGAAAATGGCTTGTGAAGTAATCAATATATCTTCAATCTATTTTTGGCATGGTAGTTTTTAAATTAGTTAGAAACTGATAGAATTTGTTGACCAAAATAAAATTTCTGAAGTTACCTCAGTTGTACTGTTTAAAATAACTTCTTTCTCTGTTTCATTTTTAGAAGCATAATACAAAATGTTCTGAACTTTCTATTAAATAAACAGAGTTGTGTACAGGCATTTCTATCAAATTTTGTGCCATAGTATTTGCGTGTAGGAACAAAATTTGTTTTTCCCATTTTTTGTGAAACAATGTACTGATTAAATAATTAACTCAATTTTTAATTAAAACATTCACAACTTGCATAAAAGCAAAGATTTAGGTAATTAAATTGCGAATTTTTTAAAACCGTATGTACGAAATTGAAAAGAAAATTAAAATTAGTGAGTGTGTTATATACTGTTACACTACATAGTGTGTTAGTGTCATATGTTGGATAAACTTTTTTTTTGAGTAATTTTGAAAGGGGCCCATTTAACTTGACAAATCAAAATAACTCTAAAAAAATATATGCAACGTCCAAAAAAGTGTCAAAGGCAAAAAATTAATATATCCTAGGGCCACATCTGTCAAACCTAAAATCAAACTTCCCCCCTCGCCCCTTAAGGGTGAGGCGTGAGCCAACTTTGAAATCTTAAAATGGGAGCCTACACTTTTTATTGCAGATTCGAGTACACAAGTTCGGTCTAAAACAGTTTTTGATCGAGGGAGACGATCCAGACAAAATATTGTAAAATTGTAAAATCTGCTTGACCTAAACTCAAATATCCCTCCCCCGCCCCCTGAGAGTGGGGAGAGGTAACTTTGAAGAATTTGATTTAACCACGTTAAATCAGCGCGGGCGATTTGAAGCCGCTGGACGTACTTGAACATACATAATCGGATCCTCTCTCTCGATCAAAAAATGTCTTAGACCAAACTTGTGTACTTTTTAGTGTAGAATCCGAATCTGCAATACAAAATGGGGCTTCCGATTTAAGATTTCAGTGTTGTCTCCCGCCTCACCCTCAAGGGACGAACGGGGAAGTTTGATTTTAGGTCTGACAGATTAATTGGAGATATTAATTTTTTGCTTTTGACATATTTTTGTACGTCGCATATTTTTCGAGTTATTTTGATGTGTCAAGTTAAATGGGCCAGTCTGTATATAATCATTGGATTTGTCTTTTTTACGCTCATGGGACTAAAAACATAGTATGTATAGTTCCATTTGGAAAATACAGACGCTTCAATATCTCGAAAAATACAAGTGATAAAATGGAAATAAATACATACATTAGTTAGCCCCATTCCCTCATTCACTTCCTTGAAAATTGCATTGCAATAATTTCAACCGTTCAAAAATTGCTGGAGATGCTAAAGTTACGTGACTCACCCTATATACAGTCGACTCTGGTTATAGTGAACTTGTAGGGACTAAGGTTTTTGGTTCGCTGTATCAGAATTTCACTATATCTCAGTGTTAAAATTAAATAGATTTTCTACACAATGATTGGTTTTATTAATATAGATATAAAGCAAAATACATTAACAGCACGAATCAAAAATTTCAGTATCTTCATTAGACCTTGAAAATCAATTATTTTCAATTGTTTGGTGCGTACATTTTACTTTCCCGTATATGTACATGGTGTATATTTAGTGTAGGGAAAATTATGTAATGCAGGGCGTAAAAACGGCGGATTTTCATCTGCAAAAATTAATTGCCGGGCCCTGATAACGAAAAAATGGATAAATCCAATTGCTAATTTAAGAAAAAAACCTAACATGTGGTGCAGCCAGAATCCCTGTTTTAGGTGTTCTTGACACCGAAAAACCAATTGAAAGCAAAACGTCCGTCCGTCCGTGAGCAACGCTGGTGACTAAACCGTTCAGCCGATTTTCTCCAAAATTGATATTCCCTGATCGATCTGACTGATCTCTTGGCCTCTTGAATTTGGAATCGATTTTAATTTTGGGGGGGGTTCTATACCTGCCCAACGAAGCCCCTGGGACATTTTCAACACTTTCAAAAAAAAATGGCCCCAACAATTTTGACGAAATTTTGTTGTTGGGGGTCTGAAGGTCATTTAAGAGAATGCCGCACGTCTCATGTTGGTGGAAAACTCTAATTTTTCGAAAATTGAAAAAATTAAACATTTTCTCGGCGTCTTCCCACAACTACAATTACGAAGATTTAGTTTTTTTCATAATGAAATATGTTCATAAAAAACTGATCTTCAAATAAGGTCATGTTTAACTTTTCAAAAACCTGAGTATTTTTTGCGAAATTTTGTCAGTCATTTATTTTCTTTGAAGAAATTTTTCTTAAAAACCGCGTAACGTTTTTTATTGAATTGGGGCCTTAGATAGCATAAAGGAAACTTAAGAGAATGGTGCAAGTTTCATGTTCGTTGAAATGCCTGATTTTGCACCCAAAAAAATTAAATTAAAAAAAAAATTCGGCGTCTTTCTACAACTACAATTGTAAAGGTACAATTGTTTTTCGTAATGAAATACGCTCATCAAAAACAGACCTTCAAATAAGGTCATGTTGAATTTTTTGAAAATATGAGTAGTTTTTCTATAATTTCCTGACAAACATAATAGCCCGGTCGGAATTGACTGCGCGTTTTCGTCGTCTTCTTACACCTACAGTTGTGAAAGTACAATTTTTCTCGATAAAATGTATTTATCAAAACCACATCTTCGAATAAAGTCAGGTTTAATTTTTTGAAAATACGAGTCTAATTTTTATAATTTCGTGACAAACATAATAGCGCGCTGCAAATTTGCTGCGCTTCAGACAGCTGGGTTTATCGTAAATTAGAATTTTCAATTTTGTATATTATTTCTTTGTTCGTTTCTTACATTCGACCTTTTGTTACACATTTACGCATTAATATTTTAGAATTTATTTTGAAATATTTAAAATAAAAATTGCAAGCCCTCAGGGAATATCAACAATGCAGGGAATGCAAACATGGAATTTCGTTTCGCTGTTGCGAATTTCTGTGAATTACGTGTCATTGTTGTGACTTGATGTAGCTGTATGAAAAGGAGTTATAATTGTCAAATTTATGTTGATATTTGCATGAAAATATTTAGTTTTCGCACCAAATGCTGCGCCATTTGTAATAAGTAGTCTTTTTTTGCATGGTTTTAGAATAGTCTTCTCCAATCATGGCCCTATGAAACGCATTTCTATATTATCCGGGGTATCAGGTCTTCATGTGGTTTTAGAATAGTCTTCTCCAATCATGGCCCTATGAAATGCATTTCTATATTATCTGGGGTATCAGGCTTCTTTTTCCAATACAAGTTTACAAAACTGTTATATAAAATTGTTATGCAGATGTAGAATTCTTAGTTTTGACAACACTGCGATAGAAACAGTGAGTTGTTCGCTTCTTGGTTGAATTTGACGTTTTCAAATAATAGCTCAGATGTTAGTGACCCAGAAAGTGCAATATTTCAATGCTACGTAGCTATTTCCAATAACGCGGGAAAGTATTTGCTGTTGTAACACATAGTTTCATTACTGATTTCTCTAAATTCTACTTCAGAGTTTGTGCTCTCTCCATACTTGCGTCTGCCTTGTCCACTCTCTCTAAGGATCACCTGGAATCTACACCGACTGTCCCAGTCTTCGAATTAGAATCTCAGGTAAATTGAAGAAGAAATCTCAAGTAACATCAAGTTTGAAACGGAAGCAGGCAGTGGTGCGTCGCCGCCGGAAGTTCTAGCCCACGCAGGACACGGCCTTTGTTTCCACTTCTGCTTGCTTCCGTTTCAAACTTTATTGTTACTTGAGATTCCGATTCGAAGAGTGGGACAGGCGGTGCAGATACGAGGTGATCCTTAGAGAGAGTAGATAATGCAGAATGAAGCGTGGAGGGAGCACGAACTCTGAAATAGGCTCTAGAGAAATTAGTAATGAAAAAAGTACGCGCCGAAGTGTTGAAAATAATTAGTTTGTTATGGTCTAATGGACATAATGAAAATTTTAATACATGCTGTTAATGCATTTTGCGTTATCTCTATGTTAATAAAATCAATCATTGTGGAGAAAATTATTTAATTTTAACATCGGAGATAGTGAATCCAAAACCTTTTTCCAAATGTTCACTGTAACCGGAGTTGACTGTATATAAAGGGCTTGATTCCTTTTCGGAACGGCGTTTCGTTACTTCGGGAATAATTATTGAATTATTTTATAAATATGTAACTATTATTGTGTATAGGGTTCTTATTATGCCAAAATGAATTATTTCCTGTTGTCATTTGTTTTGACTTTTGAGTATAGTTTTTCATAGATTTGTTGAATTTTCGATTGTTTTCATAGACTGCATTGTAATTCCAGGCAGCGAAATTTGAATGTTAATTTGAATCAAATGCTCGTCCACTACTTTTAAATATTTTTCTTAACTCAAGGAACTTCACTGAGCTGATAAGTATAGTACAAGAACAAATTTTAGTGCATATCATTAATATTTGTAATGTTGCTGACCTTTGAGTAAACTGTTTGATGTAATCTTGGCTCGCGTGATGCGGGAGGTTCATCGCCCGTAGAAATTGTAAGGATGGTGTAGTTCAGTAATTCTTTCAATATTCGAGACCGCATACCAGTGGATCGTACGTGCGCACAAAATGTGAAATACGTATGTTGGCAATAGAAGTACCTTAATACAATGTTTTTGCTGTTAATGACTTGACCCCTATAACCTTCTTGTCGCACTATTTCCCATTTTATTTAGACGTGGGAGTGCAAAGTCTCAGTTTATTTCAAAAGTGTGGAGGAAGACAGCTTGACCGAGAGCTAATTTTACTAAGTCGCAATGGTTTAGTGTCCTTCACTAGGCTGTGGCAGGCATGAGCTACGAGAGAAGGTGCGGGAGTAGGGTTGCCAGTCGAAAGCTTGGATGACTAATCAGTTGACGTTTTGCGGTAATTTTTGTGAATATCGCGCTCCTTTGTTTTGTTTGTGGAACGATTGGCTAGTCTTGCATATTTGAATTATTAGCTCCGTTAGATCTGTTACTTCGTTGTGGGTTCATGAGTTATTGTTAACGAATCATTTTGAGCATTGGAACATTGCCCAAAATGATTCTGCATGCGGGATTTAGAACTCTGAGAAAATTGTATGGCCTGGCAACCCCGCTCTAAGGACGAGAGCTGTTGACGCGGGCGGGCAATGTGTGAGTAACGCGCGTGCGGCGGGGCGGCGGCTGTGTTTGTGCAGGCATCACGCGCGACCTGCAGTCACTGGCGGCCAGTAACCGGGGCGACAGCGAGAGCGACCTGCACGACCAGACGCCCGACACGGACGACTCGGGCGCGCACTCGTACCCCGAGGCGCTGCCCAGCGCGTTCGGCGCGCCCGCAGGGGGCGGCGGCGGGGGCGCGGCGTCGTCCTTCAAGCGCGCGCCCGTGATGGGCGGCCGCGGCCTGGAGCAGCGGGGCAAGAAGGCCCGCGGCGCGGGGCCCGCGGCCGCGACGGCCGTTACCACCAAGGACGCGGCCACGGCGGGGCCCGGCGCGCAGAAGGTGCGTTCTGGGCCCAGGCTTCCATTACTCTGCAGCGTTCACTGGGCTTTAACCACCCGAACACCCTACTCCCCCCTCCTTCATTCCATTGCTCTTTGTAACAACCAGTGGTGTGTCCAGGTGAACTGGCACCCAAGGCAAAAACTCGTTTGCGCCCCAATCCAAGTATTTCAAAGGAGGGTTGTTTAACGTTTTATTATGGGCGTACGCATCAATATTTTTACAAATAATAATTATAATTTGTTATGATGTGAGTACAATGAAAGAAATATCAAAACCAGCAAAGAAATATTTTCACGATTCTATATTTCTCGACAGCAAACTTGAACTGCAGAAAATGGATCGTGCAAAACGGCAATTTGGTGACTCTTGAAGTTTGATACGTTTTAAAAATGACTTTAATAAAAAACTCCGTATATTTTCATTAAAAGTTCTTTTCCGAAATGAACACTGACTAGAGACAGGATTTTTATGTAATTACATATTTGTTTTTCTACTTACCGTTCTTAAAATTGTAGTCTTAGCGAATCATTGCCCTCCTAACACAATATCCAATTTTTTCGTTACATATTTTTACGTATTTAGTACTATATTACATATTTTGCCGTTTTCACAATATATTTTCTTATTCTAGCAATTTTCTTATATATTTTTTATGAAAAAATGCATTTTCAAAAAATCAGTATTTTTCCTAAGTTATTGGTGAAATCTAGGTAGATGTCAAAAGTATCATTGACACCGCGTTTTGTGACCTGTAACCTTAATTTCCGAGAAAAATTTGCGAGGTTCTGGATTACAATAAAGCTTTTACTACTGACGAGAAAGTTGGATGATGCAAACTGTGCATCAACTTGTGCCCTCCAAAATGTTTTCAAAACCTTTGTATTAATTTTAAAATTATTTAGAACATTTTTTCTAAATGTAATTTCGTGCTTTGTTTTTTTTTTTAATTAGAGAATTTTAATATTAAATATTATATCCGATTTTACATATTTGTTACATATTCTTACTGTTTTCATTACATATTTATGTACATATTTTGACCTTTAATACCACATATTTTTCCGGTCTCTGCTAATTGTTATTCAACTCGCTTTCAGCTGAATGGTGCCCCATGTGAATAGCGCCATTCAGCATGTGTACCAGCAGCAGCATGTCTACGTACACCGCCGCGCCACTGGAAATATGTTCTCATTTGAGCCTATATTATGTCTGTGACGGGATTTAATGAATTGTGTTTAACGAAAAATGATACGTTGGTAGAAAGCAAACAAGATATTGTTAGACATTGAGATAATTTGAAGTTGTGCATGTGTGGTAATAGTTTCGAGTTTGTTTAATCAAGCCGCTGTTTTCTATCCTTATAATGTAGCAAGCTATTTTGCAAAAAACATGCTAATTTTGTGGGTATGCTAGGGAAGGTGGGTTGATTCACCGTCAGTAAATGTTTAATTTGAAATATAAACTTGCAATGACAATGCAAATAATAGTATATTGCTCCAAAAACGAAAGAGTAATGTTGCATTCTGTGTTACGTTAAGATATATTATCGAATTAAGGGGAGAGGATCAACAGTATTTTAAGTGTTCCAAAAAATCGAAAAGTTTCCGCGAGATACTTACTCGCTATCGCACGCGTGAATAGGTAACCCGTAACATTCTGTAAAACGCAGTCGAAATGAAAGGCACAAGGAAATACGAAATTTGTAGGTAATGTACAAAATGGGAATTGCTCTTACTATAGCAGCGGCGTCGTTGGTGTGTGAGTATGTGACTTGGCGCAGGTGGTGCAGGTGGCGGCGCTGGAGGTGAAGAACGTGACTCGCGCCATCAACCGCTACGGCACGCTGCCCAAGGGCGCGCGCATCGGCGCCTATTTGGAGTCGCTCCGCCAGAGCGGGCTGACGGCGGGCGACGGCGCGGGCACGGGCGACGGCGCGGTGGGCGACGAGCGCTGCTGCGACGAGCTGGCGGCAGCGGCGGCTGCGGCGGCGGGCGACGCGGCGGGAGGCGTGCTCCCCCTGCGCGCCGCCTCCCCCCGCACCAACATCCGCACGCAGCCGCAGATGATCCGCAGCAACTCGTCGGGCAGCGCGGTGGGGGCTGGCCTCACCCAGCACCACCACCATCACCACCAGCACCACCACCACGGCGGCACGCCGTCGTCGCCGCCCACGGGCAAGCTCGCCCGCGGCACCCGGCCTTCTCCCGGCGCCGGAGCCTCCACGGCGTTGCGCACCTTCCGCGCGGCGCCCTCCGGCGCAACGGGCGGCGCGGGCCCCGCCTTCCGGGGCGGCAGCCCCTCGCGCGCCGCGCAGCCCTCGCTGGCGGACCTGGACTTCCCGCCGCCCCCCGCCGACCTCCCTCCCCCACCAGAGGAATTCGACTTTTGCGAGGGCCCTCCTGCCACACCGGAGCCGCCTCCTTTCCTCTCTGGCGCCGCGTCCCCCAGCCCCGAGCGTAGACGCGCGCGCCCCGGGGGCGGGGCGGCGTCCCCGCGTGCCGGCCGCCGGCTAGGCCACAGCGCGAGCCTCGATCCCCCTGCGGGCGCGCCCTGGCTGCCCGCGCCCTCCGACGCGTCGGTGGACGCCGACCCGGCCCCGCCCCCGCCGCCGCCTCCAGGCGACGGAGACGGTGACGCTGGCGCTAGTAGCCCGCAGGCGGGCGACGTGCGCAACACGGAACCGTCTGTGGAGGAGGCGTCGTCGCGCTTCGGCGTGTCGCTGCGCCGCCGCGAGCCCTCCACGGACTCGTGCAGCAGCGCGCGCTCGGGCGGCGGAGACGGCGACGGCGCGGGCGGCCGCCGCAACTCCAAGGGCCGCCCTCGCGACCGACCGCCCAGCCCCCCGCGCTCCAGCCGTTCCCTTCCTTCGCCCGGCGACGCCCGCACGCCCGCGTCTCCCGCCAGCGACGGCGTCCCTGCGCTGGGCTCGCCCGCCGGCGCCCCGCCGCCGCCCGCGCCTCCTCCCGAGGCCACCGCGGGCGCGTCGCCGCCCACCGTGGGGCGCGAGCTGCGCGGGGCCAGTTTCGGCGAGGCCGACGCGCGGCGCCACGCGCGCTACGATGACGAACAGTCTGCAGGCGACGGCGGCGAGCGCCGTTCGGCGGGCGCCGCCGCCTGCAAAGTCTTCAAAAACGTGCACCCGGGCATGAAGGAAATGCTGGAGCTGAAACTGGTGGCCGAGATCAAGGAACGCGCAGACCTCAAGTTCGGGCGCAACAAGGAGTCCCCGTCGCAGGCAGAGGGCATTGAAGGCGCGGCATCGGCCGGCGTTGCCCCTCTCGACCCCGCGTCACAACTGGTGTGCGAATTGGCAGAAGGCCTGCAGCAGGAACCCGCCGCACCCGAGCCCCCGCCTCCAGCACCCGCACCGGCCCCCGCGGTCGCTCCAGCGCGCGGACCCGCTTCGCCCGTCGACTACAAGGTGGGGCTCCGCAAATTCAGCCGCGGATCGGACGGCGGTGGTGGTGCGGGAGTGGGCGCCCCCAACAAGAGCGAACCTGCGCTCACGGGCTTCAAAGCGCAGCTGAAGAAATTCGAACCGGGAACCAAGCGATCCGAACCTGAGGAACCTCCGTCGGGAACCATCATCGACTTCAAGGCGCGGCTGCGGAAGGTGGACGCGGGCGCGACGACAGCGCGGCGCTCCACGGACGGCGCTGACGAGGCCTCTGCGGATGCGGACGCGGGGGCGACGCCGACGCCAGCGGACGCAGTGTGCGACGACGACGCGCGCAAGCGGGACAGTACCGTCAGCGCGCACAGCGTTGACGGGTCGGCAGCGAAGGCGTCCGCGGGCGGCGGGACCGCGAACCCCAGCGGTAACAGCGGTGGAGCGGAGGAGAGCGAGGACAAGCGTCGCAGCACGGGGAGCATCAGCAGCCTCAAGAAGCTGTGGGAGAGTAAGGAGTCGACTGTGGGGTCGGGTGACGGGACGGCGGCGGGGGCGGCGGGCCAGCTTAGTCCCAAACTTGCTCCCAAAGCGGGCGCGGCGGCCTCAGCGGCGTCGAAACCAGAGGTCCCTGCGCGCCGCGACGCCCCTGCGACGACTACGCTGGCGGCGGCCGACGAGGACGCGTCGCCCGAGGAGAAGCCCGCTCCCGCCCAGCAGCGCCGAGTGTGGCCGCCGCCGGCGCCGGCCGACGAGAAGCCGGCTGTGCCTGTGAAGCCCGCCGTCAAGACATTGAAGCCCGTCCTGGGGAAGGCGGGCGGGCCGGCCATCTACGCCACGCCGCAGCAGCAGCAGCAGGGATCGGGAGGCGGCCCGGCAGCGGCGGCGGCGGCGGCGGCGGTCGCGGCGGTCACCTCCGTGGGGTCGGGCGCGGCGAAGGCAACTCGCGAAGGCGGTGGCGAGGAAGGCGGCGAAGACAAGAGCGAACGCGACAGCGTTTTGGAGATCTCGGCGGCGCTGGAGACGTCGTTGTCGTCGTTGCGCGGGGCGTCCGCCGTATCGCCCGGCAGCTGGCTGCAGCTGTCGGACAAAGTGGGGCTGTTCCACACGTCGTGCGTGGGGTACGCGGACCGCGTGCCGCCGCACGCGCGCTTCCATTTCCGCGAGCTGCTCACCCGCCTGGAGACGCAGGCCCGCCAACTGCGCTGCGCCGGCGCGCGCAACTCGGCGGACAACTCGCGCCTGTTCAGCGAGGTACAGAACACGGTGCGCGATGTTATCAACGTTGTGCAAAGATAAGTGTTCTTGTAGCTCGAACGCTGAGGGGAACGTCTGTAGAGGGACACGGGTGCCAGGTGCGGGCCAACTGGATTTCTAGTGCGAGAGGTGTGAGTGGATGAGTTTCTGGCATGCTGAATGTTGAAGTTCCAGAGATTTCAGCTCGAGTTTTGCGTGTGTGAATTATTTTTGTGGACTGTGAATGATGGTTTGATTGAATTGTGATGGATGAAGTATCTTGTGCTATCTGACAGGAAGAGAGTGGGCTGAGGAAAGGAATATTCTAAAGAGAAATTGAGTGTTGGTGTGACAGATACTGAATACCTAATATCTAGACATTACATGCTGTGAAAATGAAATCTTCTGGGTTGATGTTTTAATGTTGCCCAGATAGATACACTATCTCCTATATATTTTAAAGAATTGTAGGGTGTCAGGATGTACTTCAGTTAAGTGATTTCCTATAAGCATCTGTATCCCAATTCCCTTATCCTGCCCAATCCCTTCTTACCTGTGATAACTTGTAAAATATTAAGTTGCTTGGCCAAAGGTCTTGCATGCTGATGGATGTGCAGTACAGTATTTGTGGATGTGTTTTTATCATTTTGCCTGGCAAGGAGGAGTATCTAGTAAAAAGACGCTGCAAGGCATATGTTAGGGACCACTCAGTGTAATGCAAACAATCTTACGTTTGGTGTCCTGGTGAATGGAATTTTTTTTTTATAGCTTGAAAAAGTGGTGATTTGTGCTTCTTTTATTCTAGAAGGTAGTTAGCAAATCATTGTGAAGCAGTTGAGGGGCAAGTACTGGGAAAATACTCTGATGTGAAGTTGTTTACCATTGTCTACAAGGTGCAGATACTGCCTGCTTGAGGACAGCTTCAGGAAAGGAGCATTGTTCATGCTAGTCTTTGTATTTTATAACTAATATATAGAAGTCCATGAGATTAGACATATTTAGAATGAAATATTTTGTAAAATCCAAAGATTTGAGGAAGTGACCCATTTATTGTGAAATGTCTATTAATCCATCTTGCCTAATTCATTGACAGAAGGATTGAGTTACTGTAAATAAATTTGATTTGACAATGTTCTCTCATTCTGTGCAAACAACGAAAATGTTAGGAAAAGCCTAATATTTTGTTCAAAATTACCAAATATTGTTGTTCCAACCATCCCAACTGTAATTGTAACAGGCATTACAAATACTCGTATTTGTGTGATGTAACTTTGCTGTTTCACCCAGCAGTTACATATTCGTGTTCACTGTGCGCATTTAAGTTGTGTTAACTTTGGATTGGTTGTACTATTGGATGCCTCCTGAGATTCTTAACATTTACTGTGGTACTAAATTATATTGAATCAATTTGTACATTTAATGGGGTTTGTTCCTATTTATGCAATGATGGTTTCTATCATTTATTGATATATGGGTTTGCTACTCAATAGCTCATTGTTTTTAAGAGACTGCTATATAAATATATAAATATATATATACACAACTATATATATATATACTTGAAGACATGTTTGCATAAGAAGCAAACTTGTGGAAAACTGTAATCCTGCATTTTAGGCTTTTATGAATGACGTCTTCAAATCTTGCTTTTGTTTATAAGCATTTCTGCAAAGGCCCTGTATTCTTCTTTCTCTTTTGTACTATATCATGCATGTGTTTTGTACAGGTCAACATGTGTTCGTTCTTAAATGTGTAATGTTTCTGTATGGATGTTTGTACAATTAACTTAAATATAGATGAGATTATAGCTCACATTATAATATTCCTATTTGATTTTGGTTTTGTTCTTTCTTTCCCTAATGAATTGATTTTCTTGAATGCCCAAATATTATGCCCTTCCCTTTCACCCATAAATTAATATGCCACTGTATGCCATCATAATGTTCATTAACATTATGATCGCATACATTACTGTATGGGAAAATACATTGATACATTACTGTATGCCATTATAATGTTCATACAGTAAATAGCTGATAATAAAATGCTGTTATGCAAAGAGGAGTTGTAATGTACTTGCACATTGACAAAATGCATGTGCAAATTTATGTTTTTAAGCAATGATCTAATTACTAATAAAAACAAACATGTAGACAGCCTAAAACAAGAGGTGGCAACTACATTTCTGGCCCCCCTCTTCTATTAAATGTTTTCTTTATATATAAACAGTTTCCAGTAAAAAAATAAAACATACAAGGAGAATTAAATTATCAACTTAAAGATGTAATTAAGAAATACAATTGATTTTATGTTTAACCATTTACAGGGTTGCCAGAGGGTTTGGGGAGCTTTTTTCCTAAATATCATATGTCAGTTCCACAAAATAGGTGCTTAAAAAATGAGAAAATCAGAAATTAATCATATTTTTCGAAATGGAGATTTATTATACAGGTCTACAAAGCCCCCTTTTAAAAAATGTCTCTCCCTCCCTTTCAATGGCTCTTTGAAATGGCACAAAATTGGGGCAAAATGGCAAAAATACTTAAATTAGTTTGTCCAACTTCTCAGATGAAATAGGGCTTAAGGTAAATATTAGATACTGCTAATGAAGTTATTTACACTTACAGTGTTCAAGGAAATAACGGCCGGATTCACCAAACACTTTTTACTTTGCCGTATACGTACGTATACACAAAGTGATATACGTAGTATAGGGAAAGTTATGTAATGCTGAGCGAAAAAATGGCAATTTTCGGCGGAAAAAAATTAATTGCCGGGCCGTGAAAATGAAAAAGTGGATAAAACCAGTTGCTAAATTAAGAAAAACAAATCCCCTAACACGTGGTGTAGCCAGAAACCCTGTTTTCTAGGTCCTTGATACCGAAAACCCAATTGAAAGGAAAACGTCTGTCTGTCCGTCTGTGAACACACGCTAGCGGGGTCATTCCATGCAAAAAAGTAGGAAATCTGACACTACATCTCAGAATTTAAAAATATTTTGCCACCTTACTTATCATGATACCTGCATGAACCAGGTACAATAGTTTTGTCTCATCATCCATTGTTTAGCAACAATGGGCACTTGAAATTTTAGGTTAGCAGTCTGTAAACATTCCGTTATGATTTTTTCCCGATGATATGCAAACAAGGAAAAAATAAGTGACACTATTTGTAGAAGAAATATAAAGGATAATTTTACGCTAAAGATATTTTTTTATCGTGAGTCTTTAACAATTAGGAAGTAAACAAATTCTAAAAAATGCAATAAATGGAAATGTAATATTTTTAAATTCTTGAATTTTGGAAGAAAAATTGCTGAAACTACTTTCAAGCTACTCCGTAAATTTCATCATGGAATCTTGAATGGTTTTAAAGTTATGAATAAAAGTATCTTACTGGCGCTCCATGAACGAACTCATCTCAGCTGCTAGAGCCGCCGCCCCCCAGCGCTCTTCGTCAGCACTCGGGCGTTATTTTTTTCCTCCGTGGCGCGATGGTGTATTTCGCAAAACTACTTCTCTAGGTGTTAATTTTGCCGTACGAGCTACATGAAGAGATACGCCAAATTCGACCATTATTTTTTTGTTCACTTCAACTTATTGGTAAATACGTTAAAATCGTATATTTCTCATTAGCTGTTTTCACATTTGAAAATTTGTCTTTGAATTGTTTCAACATTTCTTCTCCATCATTGCTTTCTGTACTCACATGAAATAATTCAGAAACTGCTTTATTTACGGCACTCACCTTTCTCCTTGCGTCCGATTTCTCTCGGGTTTGTTTTCGCAATGACAATGATGATTGACCCAGAGGATACAAAATGTATACACTACTGATAGTGCAGTGGCGTAGGCTCAATGCATGCGAGTGATGTGTTACATCCCTTAGTTTTCCATCACTTAAAAAATATTTTCAGTAAAGTATTTTATTTTCTTCTGTTAAGTACCTCCCTTTCCTCCCGCCATATACGTGCGTGGTCCAATAGGCGTTAGTCCCCTCGCTGGATGTGACTGGCCGAGAAACATCCCTTGAACGACCTCACTTCGTTGGCGAGGTCATTGAACTCACTGCCATGCACTGTATTTAATCTGCGTGGTTTCGACTGCCGGAGATGTGACATAGCTTCTCACATCAAAGGCTTCTCATTGGCGTTCGTGTATCCCCTCCCAATAACCTTCCATACCCCCTCCTCTCATAATTCGGCAGCACGCCTGGGAATCCCAGAAGTCACGTGCCACTATTTATTAGGACCCGGTAGCGGGGGACAGACGGCACGATTGTTTTTCTTCAAAAGTCAAGTAAGTCTGCCAACTATGCTTAAGCACATTTCAACCTGATTCAGTACAACTGGGTAACTCGGTGTGTTAGCAGGCCTGACAAAACAAGATCACTCCCATCTTATAAGGAAATAGTGACAGAGACAATCCGTGAACTCGAAACGGTGCGCGCGATGTTATTTCGTACATGAGTGTCCTGCGTTCTAGCGTAAATGCTGTTTACTACTGAATGTGCGTTAAATAGACTACTTTGCCCAGTTGGTGATATGCTAAAGAGAATCGTGAATTCGAAATTGTAACGCAAAAGAATAAAACTTGCGTGTATATGTGCGTGTGCGATATGGCGAGCTCATCTAGTTCATTTGTGGCAGGGAACAGTAGTGAAACGTTTCATTGTGTCATAGACAGGATACGTGAAATTCCGTGCAGTTCTTTCTCCTATTCCGAAAAACTTAAGGTAGTTTGTGATGGACAACCAAGACAACGCGAATATATCTCGAGTTCAAAAATTAGATATGTACTTTTTTGTGGTTATTTTTTTAGTTTTATTGTTTTGTTTATGTAAGTTAGTGCATACAATGAGAAAATGATTTTCAAGGAAGATTCAGAATGCGTATAATTTGCAACATACACTTCTAAAATACTTCAGAGTAAAGTAGAATGACGCAGACTTTAAATATTTGGAATTATGCGTTCAATCTGTAATATCATTATCGCAGCCCCACATCTACTAGCCAGGAGACGCCACTGTGATAGTGGCTTCCTCTGCAACTCCTGGGGCTACATACTCTTCTTCACTTGACGTTTTCACTTCACTGTCTGTTTCAGTTGAGTCACTAAGATCTGCATTGGGCATTTTGGATATTTTGTGACGACACATCGCATATTGCTTCACCTACCACTAAATTCGATATTTTCTTCCGCAGCGCCTCTGTTATCTTTCTCTTACCCACCCGACTTTTGTGCTTCCCAAGTCCGAATGGATTGCAGCACCAAAGCCTGTTAAACGTATTCACAATCTTTGGCATTTTCTATCACGATGTATCACTGAACAGTAACACGCGAAAACTAAGCCTGTAAACTGAATTAGTTTATGTTTGCATTGTATACATTTAAAAAAATATTTAATACGCCTGTAACAAGTAATGTACTTGAGCTTCCGGGTCAATGACCCCCATCTCGATCAGGTTTTTGTCCAGTTTCCCTGATCCATTGAGAAAATGCTGAGATGGCCCCTTGTTTTGCTTCTGGACGTAAATGTAGCTTCACTGTGCGCACGTTTTGTTGAGCACTCCTTTTGCTTGTAGTTCATTTACAGTTGAAATTGATTTTCTATAACTCGGGAAAAAACATTTTTCAAATATCTTTATTTTTCTAAAATGATTATTTTCTAAATTCTTTTTTTTTTTTTTTTTTTTTTTTTAATAAAATTTCTGGCCCTCAAGAAAATGTGCGCAGGTAAATTTCTTTCCCCACACGTCATATACAGTTTTTACTGTTTTTTTGACAAATAAATAAATAAATAAATAAATAAACTGGTGTCAGGATCCCGTCGAAGGCATCGATGGATATCCCTAGGGAATGAACTTGCCGGTGCCTGCCTTGCGTCACCCCTCGCTGGGAAAAGGCATGCGACTTTCAACCTTAACATGGCATAGGTCCGATTTTCACGGATAACTATGAATTTTCGAAACTTTTGAAAGTTTGAATTTTTTTCGGCGTCTTTCTTCAGCTACAAAATTGAAGATAGAGATTTTTTCTTCAAATAAAATTTGTTCTGCATATTGAGTTCTTTAATAAAGGTCATGTAAATGTTTTTCACAATTTTGGTAGTTTTCGTGCAATATTGCGTGCAATATGTGCAAGTTTAAAAAATTACAAAAACAAAATTTTCTCAAAAACGGCTCCAAATTTTTTCTTTAAACTTTTGGTAGGCATAGCATAATTTTTTTGAAAGCTCTCTCACATCTTTAATATGCACATTACCAGCAATTTGTAAACATTATGTACTCTATCAATGACATAAAAGCCATTTTGGTCTATCTTTTGGTTTTTTCAAAAATTACAAAAATGTAAATTTTTTTACTTGTCTCTCACGTCGTTAATATTTACATTATCGGCGATTTTTTTACATTATTATATTTACGAGTATATATGCTTTAAATAATGTCAAGTAAAGTTTCTCGAAAACACTACCGTTTTCTGTGAAAAGTAGCTCAAATTTCGGCATTTTCAGAAATGCTCAAACGCCATTTTCTGGTATATGGCTGCAAATTTTTTCTTGAAGCTTTTGGAACAGATCGTGATGATTACACTCTTTAATATGACGTAAAGTTTATTTTGAGTTATTTTTTTCTTTTTTCAAAAATTATATACATGTAATTTTTTTGAAAGCTCTCTCACATCTTTAATATGCACATTACCAGCAATTTGTAAACATTATTATATTTGTGAGTATAACTACTTCAAATGACTTCAAATAAAGTATTTTGAAAACTCAAACATTTTCTGTGAAAATGAGCTTCAAATTTCGCATTTTTAGTAGTGCTAAAACGCCATTTTCTCTTAAACGGCACATAATTTTTAAAAGAAAATTGCCATTTACGGCTAGTATTTGTGTTCTTTAATATTCTAAAATTAATATTTTCGTTCTACCAATAGGAAACCGAAAAATTAAGAAAATGACAAAAAAAAAATGTACTTTGGCGTTGATAGATGGTAGCTGGCAAGAAAGAGTATGTGGCAATTCCGAATAGCTTGCGAAGACCCAAGAAAATAGAAAACTAATACGGGAAAGTCTGTGCCATTCTGTAGCACCACTAGTTTAAGATTCCATCGCGACAGTGTGCAGAATGGTTATTTATTGGTTCTTCTTGCAGTGTGTAAAATATGAAAGAAAAGAAAATATTACTTTTGAAGAAAAATGTATTTGTTTAATTTATTAGCATTTTTATTATAAACAAATATCTCAATCCTTAATATATTATCAACTGGTTAAAATAAGATCATTTATCTTCAAAATAGTGTGCCCGTTATTAAAGTTTTATTCATTTTATGAACGTCATAATTATTATCATTATTTAGTACATTGTGTCATCGTCCATGTTTAACCCGTAATTGTTGCTAAACTGCTGAAGATATTAATTCCATAAATTGTCTCTTAACTGTTCATCATTAGTAGATTAATGTAATAAAATATGAAAAAATCTGAGACTCGCTGTCAGAAAACCTGAAATTTTGCATGGAATGACCCAGCGCCTGAACCATACGTACGATTTCTTCCAAAATGGTTATTCCCCGGTCGATCTGGTTCTAGTCGAAGCTTGGAGATTTTGAAAAAGATTCTTCAAAAGTTGGGGGTACTTTAAATGAAGCCCCACGGGGATTTTCAAAATTTTCTCAAAAACGGCTCCAAATTTTTTCTTTAAATTTTATATGTGAATAGAATAAAATACACTTATTAACATGGCATAGGTCCGAATATCACGGATAACTCTGAATTTTCGAAAATTGTGAAAGTTTGAATTTTTTTCGTCGTCTTTCTCCAACTACAAAATTGAAGATAGAGATTTTTTCTTCAAATAAAATTTTTTCTGCATATTGAGTTGTTTCATAAAGGTCATGTAAATGTTTTTCAAAATTTTAGTTTTCGTGCAATATTGCGTGCAATATGTGCAAATTTTAAAAAAGTTACAAAAATAAGATTTTCTCAAAAACGGTTCCAAATTTTTTCTTTAAACTTTTGGTAGGGATAGTGGTAAATGTACTCTATCAGATGACATAAAAGCCATATTGCTCTATCGGTTGGGGTTTTCAAAAATTACAAAAATGTAAATTTTTTCACATGTTTCTCACGTCGATAATATTTACATTAGCGGCGATTTTTTCATTATTATATTTACGAGTGCATGTGCTTTAAATAATGCCAAGAAAAGTTTCTCGAAAAGACAACCGTTTTCTGTGAAAAGTAGCTCAAAATTTCGCATTTTCAGAAACGCTCAAACGCCATTTTCTCATATATGGCTGCAAATTTTTTCTTCAAACTTTTGTAACGGATAGCGCTAATTACACTCTTTAGTATAGCGTAAAGTTTATTTTGAGTTATTTTTTGTTTTTTAAAAAATTACATAATTGTAATCTTTTTGAAAGCTCTCTCACATCTTTAATATGCGCATTACCAGCAATTAGTAAATATTATTATATTTATGAGCGTAAGTGCTTCAAATAACTGCAAATAAAGTATTTTGAAAACTCAAACATTTTCTGTGAAAATGAGCTTCAAATTTCGCATTTTTAGTAGCGCTAAAACGCCATTTTCTCTTAAACGGTACATGATTTTTAAAAGAAAATTGCCATTTATGACTAGGTTTTTGTGTTCTTTAATATTCTAAAATTAATGTTTCCGTTCTACGAATAGGAAACTGAAAAAATAAGAAAATGACAAAATAATGTACTTTTGGCGGTGATAGATGTTAGCTGGCAAGAAAGAGTATGTGGCAAGAGCGAAGACCCAAGGAAAGAGAAAACATACGGAAAGTCTGTGCCATTCTGTAGCAGCAATAGTTAAGTATAACTTAGTAAATTCATAGTCTTCAGGCGCGTTTTAAGTCGTGCTTTTTTGTTCGTCGTTTCACCACCCTCTTTCAAGCAAAGCTCAGTGAAGTATAATTTAAATGCATCCATGAGTTAGTTGGCAATGCTGGACCCTGGTGAACAGGGTTGCCAGATGTGTTGTGAGCTCTTTTCACACCACTACGAAATATCCCTAAATAACGTCTCCAAATGTAACAAAATTCTTCAACTTTGAAACGAAAAATATTCTCCAAATTGTGGACAAACTATATGAGCTATTCCTGGCGAGTCCATTGCCTATCCCGTAACTCTTTGTACCCGGTATGCCTCAGAAACTGATTAGCCCTACAGGTCAGAAGGCATCTGAGAGATAAAAGATTGCTGGCGGCGCGCAGCTCGGAGTGTGATGTAGAGGTCCTACAGGTCGGAGGGCAGCTCTGAAATGGCACGTTGAATATCCTGTTTAACTTGGAAGGTATCTGAGAGAGTTTTTATTCAGTATTACAGAATTTTCAGATAAGATCTCGGTCACCAAGTCGAATCATGAAGTCCCAGAAGCGAAATATAATTGGGTACAATAATCCGAGCAATCAGAAAGATAACGTTCCTTTCTTGTCTTCCTCGCCGGTATTGTTTAGGAGTGCAGCTGTTGCTAAAGGTTGTGTTACGTGCGTTTGCAACTTTTTTTTAGTGAAAATGGATAGACTAATTGTAAGAGATGAGAAAATAATGAAAATTAAATTAGAGGTTTTTGAAAGTGACGTAGGTGATTGAGAGTAGGAATTGGTGGAGGATGGCGGAAATTTTTATTGTAAATCCTACCCTGGAGACCCTTCTATGCACCATAGAGATGGTTTTGAGAAATGTCATACTAAAAATGATTTTAAATATTAGATGTAAAATGAAAAAATAAATGTTTAATGTATTTAACTTCATTTTGAAAACAACAAATACAAATTATATCTTTTTTATTACCTTAAATTTCAGAAACCGTAAAATCATTAAAATGATTAACATATTTCAAGCTAAAATTCACTTACATAAATTAAATATAATAATTTCTTCGACAATACATCCCTGGTTTATTAGCATACTCGTAGAAAAAATAATGATTTTAATTCCACGAACAGGAGAAAATTTAAAAAATGTAAACACTGACGATACTTTTGCTCAATGGCGTGCGGTGATAATTTTAGTAGGGGAAGCACTTTCGAAGTCCAAGGTAAAACAGATAAAGATGATATGAATTTTCCAAAATGGGAGAGATTGCATCTTGCCTACGAACGTAACTGATCGCCCGGGAGAAAACAGACCCTAGGGAAAATTTCGTTGTCTAAATGCCTTCTAACATTATAACAAATGTAATACGGTATTTATGTGACTTATAATTTAACCTTATTTATCGAGTACTTTCTTATTTAAAATTATTAACACAAATTTACAATATCCATCAATGCATTAAAGCATATTTTTTTCTTCCATAAAATAAAAAATAAGTGCATAAACTTTAATATATGGTGAATATTGATTTTAAAATGTATCTATAGAGTTCAGTAATAATGTTTTTCACAATCTTTACAAACAATGGACGTGATGTCCTTTCTACTGTTTTCTTACACTTTTCACATTCTCAGGATGCTCTGCGGTTTAAATTCCTCGGACAAATTTTACGTCTTGTTGGTTCTCTTTCTTGCAACTTATGTTTCTTGTTTTTGCTCTGAATGCAAATATATTATTTTAGTTATCAGCTCAGCGACATCCTGGTAGAATTTATCTCATAATAAACCAAGGGCGAATACGATCCAAACTTCCGTCTGCAATTCTTGTGTGTGGTGATTCCTCAAAATATCAGTAATGCTTTATTCTCCTGGAAGTTGATCGTGCCTACTTTGAAATGTATCACCGGAAACGGAGATTATCGCGAGGGATCCGTGGGCGTCGCGCTGTGCCGATCGACTCTGCTTGTCAACGCGGGTTGACGCCACTTTCCTCGCTGTACTGCGCGGAATGAGTCTGCCAATGCATTCCCTTCCCGCAAGGGAGAACTGCAGAACGGTACGCAAAGAATTAGTTTATTTAGAATACTTTCTTTAACTTAATATAAACGTTCTCGGTATTATTAGGTACTTGATACTTTCATTGTACTATAATGTAGTTAGCACGTACATCAAACACTCCCAAAATGCCAAAATAACAAATTCTTTCGAACTTGAAATTGCTACCAGTCGATCACAACAGAACGCATTTAAATACTCATTCTCGCGCACTCGTGAACCGACGAGGCATAGCGAAGTCAAACGCCCCCACTCTGTAAGCTACGCTGACTTCACGAGAAGAATCTACACACCGTTCTGAAAACATCGATTGTTACGATTCAACCACACTTAGTTCAGAATCTTAGTTGAATGAACAGTTTTGCTCTGGCCATAAGCAACGAATATTTCCAATACAAAAAGGATTTTTTCTGTGATTTACTTAGGGGAATGACTCATTTCCTTCATTCCATGGAATGCACGCCACTGGTTTTGCTGTTATGACAAAAAAAATGTCCGAGATGAGTGCGAACTGCGCGAGCGCGCCAAATCCAGGCGCCATTTTCCCATGTTATCCTAGAGATGCCGTCAGACCTGTAGGACACGCCATCCCTAATACATAGCCACACAATCCGATGTGGCACTGTGATGTGTCAAGTTATAAAAAACATACTTGCAACGGTAAGCGAACTGCAGATGTATACTATTTGTATTTGATGCATTAATCTCGTCGAATCATATTTGCTTTATAATCGTCCTAAATATAAAGAATAACATTATTTAAAATAATGCATTTTCTTTGTTTATTCTCTGTATTTCAGAATCCTAAAATAGGTTACCAAAAAAAATTTAGCACCGTTTAAAAATCCTCGTAGGTTTAAAATTTTCTTAGATTAACGTTCTCTCAGGGGAGCGGACGACTAATTTTGACGCCCAATTACTCCACAAATACGCATATTTTGGAAAAATTCAACATGACCTGATTTGAAGATCTGTTTTTGATGAGCGTATATCATTAAGAAAACAATTTTATCTTCACAATAGTAGTTGTAGGAAGAGGATGAACATTTTTTTAACTTTTGGAAAATCAGGCGTTTCAACGAACATGAAACCTGCACCATTCTCTTAAGATTCCTTTATGCAGCATATGGTCTCAATTTAATACAAAACTAGTGGTGCTACAACAGCACTTACTTTCCCGTATTAGAGGAAACAGCTAAGTAGAACTGTAATATTGCACTTTATGCGCTACTAACATCTTCGCTTGGAACTCACTATTTCCATTGCAGTGTTGTCAGAACTATGTGAATTCTACAACTTCACAAAAATAGAATGCAAAAGTTTTGTAACCCTGTATTGGAAAAAGAAGCCTGATATCCTGGAAATATAGAAATGCCTTCCATTGGGCCATGATTAGGGAAGAGTATTTTAAAACCATGCAACAAATTCTCTACTCACTACAAATGGTACAGGATTTGGTGCAAAACTAAATATTTGCCTGCAAATATCAACATAAATTAGACAATTATAACTCCTTTTCATACAGCTCCATTAGGTCACAACAATGACACTAATTCACAGATATTCGCGAGCGCAAAGTGAATTCCATTGTTGCAGACCCTGCATTGTCGCTATTCTGAGAGCTATTAATTCTTTTTACTTATTTCAAATATTTCAAAATAAACAATTTCTAAAATATTAATGTGTAAGTCTATAACAAAGTTCGAATGTAAGAAACGAAGAAAGAAATAATATACAAAATTGTACATTCTAATTTACGACGCATCCAGCTGTCCGAAGCGCATTAAATTTACAGCGGCCTATTGCGTTTGTCACAAAATTAAAGAAAAACTACTCGTATTTTGAAAAAATTAAGCCTTACCGTATTTATTTTATTTCTTTATTTGTCAAAAAACAGAAACAGAATGGCACAGACTTTCCCATATTAGTTTTCTATTTTCCTGGGTCTTCGCTAGCTATTCGGAATTGCCACATACTCTTTCTTGCCAGCTACCATCTATCAACGCCAAAGTACATTTTTTTTTGTCATTTTCTTAATTTTTCGGTTTCCTATTGGTAGAACGAAAATATTAATTTTAGAATATTAAAGAACACAAATACTAGCCGTAAATGGCAATTTTCTTTTAAAAATTATGTGCCGTTTAAGAGAAAATGGCGTTTTAGCACTACTAAAAATGCGAAATTTGAAGCTCATTTTCACAGAAAATGTTTGAGTTTTCAAAATACTTTATTTGAAGTCATTTGAAGTAGTTATACTCACAAATATAATAATGTTTACAAATTGCTGGTAATGTGCATATTAAAGATGTGAGAGAGCTTTCAAAAAAATTACATGTATATAATTTTTGAAAAAAGAAAAAAATAACTCAAAATAAACTTTACGTCATATTAAAGAGTGTAATTATCACGATCTGTTCCAAAAGCTTCAAGAAAAAATTTGCAGCCATATACCAGAAAATGGCGTTTGAGCATTTCTGAAAATGCCGAAATTTGAGCTACTTTTCACAGAAAACGGTAGTGTTTTCGAGAAACTTTACTTGACATTATTTAAAGCATATATACTCGTAAATATAATAATGTAAAAAAATCGCCGATAATGTAAATATTAACGACGTGAGAGACAAGTAAAAAATTTACATTTTTGTAATTTTTGAAAAAACCAAAAGATAGACCAAAATGGCTTTTATGTCATTGATAGAGTACATTTACCACTATGCCTACCAAAAGTTTAAAGAAAAAATTTGGAGCCGTTTTTGAGAAAATTTTGTTTTTGTAATTTTTTAAACTTGCACATATTGCACGCAATATTGCACGAAAACTACCAAAATTGTGAAAACATTTACATGACCTTTATTAAAGAACTCAATATGCAGAACAAATTTTATTTGAAGAAAAAATCTCTATCTTCAATTTTGTAGTTGGAGAAAGACGCCGAAAAAAATTCAAACTTTCAAAAGTTTCGAAAATTCAGAGCTGTACGTGAAAATCGGACCTATGCCATGTTAAAAGGTGTATTTTCCTCTATTCGTACAAGAAATTTAAAGAAAAAATTTGGAGCCGTTTTTGAGAAAATGTTGAAAATCCCCGGGGGGCTTAGTATAAAGTACCCCCAAATTTTAAAGAATCTTTTTCAAAATCACAAAGCTTCGACTAGAATCAGATCGACTGGGGAATATCAATTTTGAAGAAAATCGACCGAACGGTTTAGGCGCTAGCGTTGACCACAGACGGACAGACGGACGGAATGCCGTCAATCGATTTTTAAGTATAAAGAAGCAACAAATCATGGATTTTGACCACACCACGAGATAGAGGATTTTTTTTCTTAATTTAGCAACTGGTTGTATCCACTTATTCGTTTTCACGGCCAGGCAATTAATTTTTTTCCGCCGAAAATTGGCCATTTTTTCGCGCAGCATTACATAACTTTCCCTATACTACGTATATCACTCCGTGTATACGTACGTATACTGCGAGCAAAACTTCTGCCGACTTGACAGCCGGGAGTGGGGGAGAGCGATGTTGCCACTTACTCGGGCGGCAGACACGTGTTCGTTCTTGCGTCAGATCAGCTGTTGAGGCATTCACGTCCAACGTATTGTATTTTTGGTAGAATTGTATAATGACACTAGTTTATTTGATGAAATTCTGTTACACAATGTTATCGCAGTCCCTTACACTATAATCCTGCCAAAGCAAGGAATAATGAAACATTTTTGCATAAGCAGGTCCAATTGGGCAGGTGCATATTAAGTAAGTACAGCGATACGCGTTTTAAGAAGATGCATAGTATTTATTATGAAGGATTTATAAGAGATTATATCTAAAAGCAAGACATCTTGGTTTGAATATATACCTTTCACAGAACTTTCACCAAAAAAAAAAAAATGCAGGAATTTTCGAAGTTACTGACTTTGCCTGTTATTTACAAGGTTTTCAAAGAGGCGTCCTATGGAATGCATTGGAATAAAGCTAAAAATTAGAAATGTCCCGTAATGTGGATGTACATATGCATTGTATCACAAGTACATCAGCCTTTAAGTAAGCCTTTAACACTAGATATCACAACCGCACACACGATGCCTAACCTAACAAGTAATGGCGCTCCTCTTGGCGCTCGGCGCTCTTCAATTTTCAGTTGCTTCGCGCTATTACATTTCATTTGTTTCCTAGTAAACGTCGGCAACTCTGTAGTGACATCATCACAATTTGAAGCCTCTGATTGGATAACGGAACCCCCTCTCCCCTCTCAGCCTGGAGCTGTCAAGTCGGCAGAAGTTTTGCTCGCAGTATATACGGGAAAGTAAAATGTGGGGCTTTTAAGAAAAAGCGGTTGAAAGAAAATATAAATTGCCTGTTTGACACAAGATTTCGAAAAAATACTCATGGTTTTCAAAAATATAACATGACCTTATTTGATCATCTGTTTTTTATGAACACATTTTATAAAAATGATATCTTCATAATTGTAGTTGTAGGAAGACGCCGAAAATATTTTGAATTTTTTCAATTTTCGAAAAATCGGAGTTTCAACCAACATGAGATCTGTGCTATTCTCTTAAATGACTCCCAGACTATGCAACAACAAAATTTTGTCAAAATTGTTGGAGCCATTTTTTTTTTAAATATTGAAAATGTCCCAAGGCCTTCATGTAAAGTACCCCCCCCCCTCCAAATTAAAATATCGATTTCAATTCAAGGGTCCACATCAGTCAGATCGATCGGGGAATATCAGTTTTTGAGAAAATCGGCTGAACGGTTTTGTCGCTAGTTGTTCACAGACGGACGGATATACGTTTTGCCGTCAGTCGAATTTTTGGTATGAAGAAGTCATAGAACGTGGGTTCTGGTTGCACCACGTGTTAGAAGATATTTTTTTCGTAAATTTAGCAACTGGATTTATCCACATTTTCGTTACCGGGGCCCTGTAATACGAGTTTTTCTGCCGAAAATCCGCCGTTTTTTTCGCGTGCATTACATAACTTTTCTATATACTTACTTATGTGGGAAAGTAAAATGGAGTATAAGGATGACGATCATTTCAATGCTTCATGTTGTGAAGTTTATGAACTATCTAGTGGTATATCAAGGAAGCTGGAGGTCTGATAAAAGGTGAAGCAAATGAGGCGCAGCGTGATATATACTCTCTGGCGTGAACAACAAACAACTGAGTACGAGCTTAGAGGACGTATACGTCTTTACTCTATGGCATGAGTGTGTGCAGTGGCGTCAACTTACTAAACTTTCCGCCAACTTGTGTTGTGAATATCATAACCTCTATTTCATAATCAACTTATAAGTAAGGTTATTTGTATAATTACTGTTTTATTGCAATTAGCCCCAGAAACTAATATGGATTTAGAAGGCGAGTTGGAGCCATACAGAAATGCAGAAGCTTATAGAAATTTGCAGCCGGCTACTCTTCCAAACCACGTTGAACAGCATCTAGATTTTTTGGATATTAACGAGGGTGAGTTCTTAAGAGATCTTACCAGACACAACCGGTGAAATAAGAATGGGATTTTATTGTGAAATCTATTTTTATGAGCCGTATATTTTGATCTGAGCAAGTTCAAAATTTCTGGCAGTAAATCTAAATATGTAATTTTTGTTGCTGTCTCTTTTACAGAAGGATTTTTGCTGTTGGGGTCCAGCAATTTAACAGGGCGTTACTGGACAGGTTCTCTGTGGTATTTTATTGAACCTGAAGCAGCACCCAATGTGGAAAAATGTCTCACAGGCACAGATTGTGAGAGTGGAGTTTGTGATGGCAAATTTTTAAATGATCAACAGAAGGTATGGCCTAAAATATTATATAATTTTAGATTGACACTTTTGCATTGCAGTATGTCAGAAATTTTATGGAATTAATATTGCTCTAACCAACCAAATGAATCGAGTAACATTTCCCGTCACTCATCCTCCAACTACCTTCATTCACATCAAGAAAGTAAAAATTCAAGTATAAATGGGTATAAGAAGCACTTAGCTTTCAGAACCACTGTGGGAGGGATTCTTGTAGGAAAAAAACTTTAGGAATTTATCTAGAACAGGTTTTGTAATGGATTAATTTGTGTAGACTAAACAATGCTATGGGAACAATTTGTAAATCAAAATGTGAAAAGATGTTATTAATTTTGTCATATTGTATTAGATCAGAGGTTCTGACGTGTTTTGAAGACACGTTTCCAGTAAAATTTACCTAGATTTTAGATATTTGGGAAATTATTAAGAGATTTTTAAATTTAAAGAACAACAATTATTTATGTTATTAGTTAATTGTAAGTAAATTCAAGACTGGAAGGAACACAGCTTTGTAACCTCTCACAACAAAGTGAGCAAAGATTATTTGTCGGAACATTGATAATAGAACAAAGCATTTCATAGATGCCCAAGAATAATCCAAGTTTCAGTTTCTTGAAAACTTGAGTATCAATGTGTGCTGAAACTTTTCAGTTATGTGGTGAATTGCTTCAAATTTTCAAATGGAAGTTGTTTGCATACCTCTAACAAGCCTATTCGCATAGTCTAGAGCGAAAGCTCTTAAAAAAATTGCCCTTTCTTAAGGTGTGTCAGTATTGTAATATAAAAATTTTGATCTTTTACATGTAGAGATTAAAATGTCTCAAGGTTTCATGAAAAAGGTTTGTGTAATATGAAGTTAAAAGCTCATACTTTGTGTTGACTTTGTTTGTTGAAAGTTCATTTGTCAGGTGACACCCATAATAAAATTCAGCCTCTATACATTTAACACAGTTCAAGAATCCCTGTATTATAAGGTTTGAGCAGTGTTTCTGATAATGCCGTTTCACTGAAAATTAAAAATGATTACAAAATGCTTACTCAGCATTGTGACAATACCTTCTTTTTAGATCTATCACTGAGATCTTAAGAATATACCCCATATCATCCCAAATAAACATAAACTGGTTTTGTCCACAAAACCAGTTTTGTGGACATGCTACCACTTCTAAATTAATGATCATGGCTTTCTGAGGCCAATAATTTAATACTGAGTGTATTATTTTTCAATATGATTTCTTATGCACACAATTAACTTTAAAAAATAGTTAGTTTCCTTGGGATGCTGTAAGTTTTCAAGCTAGTCTGAATTTTTTGCATCCTAAATTTGTTGAAAAGCTATTGAAAAATGCCCATAGGCTATGTAAGATACTCTCATGTTCATAACATTACTAAAAAAATTGCCTTGTGACAAGTATTTGGGGCCAAAGTTTTTAGTGTAAGCCTTTGCGCTGATTTCACAGATAATTTTTGAAAAACTTCCTTTCAGATCAAAAATAGTGGAGGAAGTATTTATATTTGGGTGGCTCAGTCATATGACCTTGGAACTATTAAATATTTCAACTCCATCACACAATTTTATCTTCTTCTTTAATTTTATTTTAAATAGTCTAAGTTGACACACTTGCATGCATTGCTGTCGCAATCCTAGTCAGTGATGAGCCTCAGGTCTGTGGTTGCCACAATTTAATGAGTGTGGCTATCCCAATTTTAGTTCCTATTTGTTTTATGCCCAAAATCACACAGGGATATTGCAATCCTTTCTAACCTTCCTACGTGGGTAAAGTTGGCGTAAAATGGCTTTAACATCTGAAGGAGAAAGAATCCATGGCATTAAACAAAAGAGAAAGGCAAGAGCCATAAAACATAATGTGGTAGATAATAGCTCCAAATAATTTAAAAAAACTTCTATAATATATAAAGTTTCCATTTCTGACATACACATTGCAAACTCATTAACTGCAAACTGAAGTGATTTAGAAAAAGTTCACATATTCTGATCTACATTTTGCATGAATAGATTGAAACATAACATAACAATAATTTTGAAACATTACTTTAATAATATGCTTAGTCTTATTTCATACATTGATTGTATATTTACAGGTCATTATTGGAGAGGATTCTGGTAATATTCAGATTCTTGCTTTGTCAGAAGTTGCCGAAGAACATACTTTCCATTTTTCCTTGTCTGCATGTGCTTGTGATCATGATGATTATGTATGTTCAATTGGTGTATTTAAAGGAAAATCACAAGCAGTATCAGGGGGGGCTGATTGTGTGTAAGTATTGATCATTTTTTGATTGATAGGGTGTTTTATAAATGTTCTTTGTATAAAATGTTCAAATTGCATGAGGAAGATCAATGTGCTTTGAATTAAATTCAAATAAATTACGGTAAAGGAGCCCAGAATTTTCTTTGTTATAATACTAAGTAATTGGAGGTAATGAATTTTTTGTTTTGTAGAATTAAGGTGTGGGATGTAGAATCTTTGGTGGCAGAGCACACTTATCGACCAGCCCATAGCAATCAAGTGACATCTGTTGCAACTCAGCCTATGGAGGGTTCTGAGGTATTTGCTTCATGTTCTCTTGATGGTAAGAGTCTCTTGTGGGACTCGCGTAATCCAAAGCCAGCCTCGGAACTGTTGAAAGGTACAGCAATGACTGCAGTGGAGTGGCAGCATTCTACCTCATATGTTGTGGGAATTGGAGGAATAAATGGAGAAGTCAGCTTTGTAGATATTCGTCAGCCAAAGCAGAAAATTAGCAAAATAACTTGTTTTCCAAGACCTGTTCATGGAATGTGTTTTGATAGGAGCAGGTAATTGTAAACATCTTTTCTGTTGCTAAATGTTCATCAATATTATTTTTAACTCAGACTTGGCATAGGTTTTCATCACATTTTTTCCTCGTGTTTTTGTATTCAGTTTTATATTTAATAGTTAACTAATTATTGAGTGGTTGCAAATCTGTACTTTAGATGATAGGGAAAATTTTGACATTCATAGTTGTAAAACTAAATATTATTCACACAAAAATGGTCAGCATTATTTTTTGCTGTTTTCCTATTTGTTCAATTTTTTAAATTTATACTTTAACACAGCAGAATCAGAGAGCTGTCAAATTAGTTTCATGCTTGTTTTAATATTTTCTTTAAATAGTGTGAAATACTATACAAATCTTAACAGTGAAAGATTTTTAAAATGTTCTTGGAAAAAGTAGGGAAATCTGTTTCTGATTCAAGTTGTAGAAATGTCTTCTTTTTTGTAACTATTTTAATAAGTTATAATTGTTTTAGCTTGAACAAACTTGCTGTTTGTGGAGATTTGGAAGTTGTGAAAGTGATTGATTGTATGGATGTAGCCAATCCTGTAGTTTGGTAAGTTTGCCTCAGAATATTTCCTTGAGATGTAATTGTGAATTAAATTTAAAGAAAAACACTCCACTGCTGTTTCTTTAAAGACATATTGAATGGTATTTTTGTTTGGGGAAGAAAATAAAAAGGCCTAATCTAAGCTTGTTGTGTACAGATTGACAGTATTATATAGACTTAAAAAAACTTATTGTCATTGTAAGTGAATTTAAATTGAAAACAACACTTTTCTAAATCTTTTAATATCTTCTGTGATTGCTGAAATTGTTTTGTCTTTGCTATTTTGATAAGAACCTTGCTATATTTACATATTTATCTAAACTAATATGTATTGATGTGCTTGTTTATTATTTGCCTGTTAATCTGTGCGCAATTAGCAAACCACATAAGTAAAAATAATGTTTTGGTAATACTTTGTCCATGTAAAAGAGGTTTGATTTGTTGGAATATGATTAGGTGTAAGATGTCTATTGGTTTAAATTAAATTAAATGAAAATTACTTTTTGCAGTTATGAAGATGGCAGGCATAATGATTTTGTGCGAGGTCTTTCTTGGCATCCATCCTCCAATATGCTATTCTCCTGTGGTTGGGATAAACAGGTGTTGACCCATGCTCCGTCACAAGTTGCAGAAGCAGGGTCTGTTAGCAGCATGGGAGATGGTCCAGTGGCTTCTTCCCCAGCTCAGAATATGGATATTAATGGCAGCTGAATTGATGAGACTATACTTGTGTTTTTGAAACTTGGTGGTTATTGCACAAAGCACCTTCACAAATCATCTGTACACCTTCAAATGATATGTTAGGGAGGTTTAGATTGAATGAGGCAAATGTGATCAGTTCATATGTGCAAACAAAATGTGCATTTCATTGCTAGTTAATCTGATATTTACTAGCATATATATCATTCTTACTTCTGTCTGTGATTATTAATACATTTGTTCCATGAATGTAGAATAGTTCTTGTTTGTAATAAATACTTTTTAGTCAACTGGTCGGATTTTAGTGACATTCTAATGAGCCCCTGTGATCAAAACCATTTCAAGTCATGATGAAGATATGATGATATTGATAATCTCTACTTTCAGAACTTGAACTCTTGTACTATCTTCTCTGCATAGATAGTGTATTTCAAGAATCTTTCCAGTTTATTAAGGTAATTTGATATTATCTCAGTTGTTGTTTTGAAGAAATGCACTTGTGGAAAAGGGATCCTGGAGAATAATGAAGAGCGCAATGTTTGTCCTTGAAAAATGCTTTCAGAAAAATGTTTGTAAATAAAGTGTATAAGGAGACATCTAAGTGAAAATATTTAGTGACAAAGTTATGTTACAAACTTGCATAGAGATAACAAAAATGTACAAAATTTCTACTTTCTATCGTAAGGAAAAAACTAGTATATACATCTCTTAAGTTTTGTAGGCATTCAAAGTTTTATGAAATCTCTTTGACATTCATATTATATAAGGACTCCATTTAAAGAACTTAAATAATTCAGAAAAAATTTTCTCTTGAATTCTTGTTCCTATTTTTTTTATTTTGAATATTAAATCTGTGGTTTTAAAAAAAAAAAAGATGAGTGAAAGCATATGAAAGCAGTGAAAAATATTTCAAATCATTTTCTTTGTAAAAACTCTTGTGTGTATGCACATTGTTGTGAGGTGATGAATGTCTTTCTCAAAAAGAATTAGAAGGTAAAGAAAATAGCAAGTACTCTTTATTGAGCGAATCTTTTGGGTAAAATTGTTTATTTTTGTGTAAAATCTCCTTTTTCTGGTACGAACGTGTGCGTGTATATATTTGTGTGTGTGTGTAAATACTTCCAGAACCTAAACATTTTCGAGCCTAGTGATGAAATGTTTGATGCCACTAATTTGGTTCAGTAAAGTTAAGATTAGTGTGTGGAGAGCATACCCAAGAATTAAAGAAAAGAGAAACGAGAAAAGAAATTGTTGTAAAACTTTACTACAGTCAAAATTGAATCATGGCAAATACAATGCTCTTTTTTTGTCAGTTTTCACTAGTGTCTACAAACACACAAATGAGGGCGACAGGGCAGCGGATGGGTTCCAAATTTGGCAATCAAAATACAGGGGTTGCCGAGTTGCTGGGTTAAGATACCACCAAAAGGGCTATTGTAGAACATTACAAAAATAGCATCTCTCCTGTAACTTTTGGTGACATCTCAATAGTGATAATAGCAAATGTATGAGCCAGCATCTTTTGTCTTTGAAATGTATGATAGATCTCTTGAGATAAGGAATATACACATATATACATACAGTTTTTCAAATACAGTAAAAAATAAGACAGGTTAAAAAAGAGACCTTATAATTGAAATGTGAAAAACAAGTATACTGAAACAAAGAGTATCACAATTGTGTAGAAAGGTAACCTTCAAACTAAACTTCATTGCTAACAAACCCTTGAACAGAGAATCAGCCAGCTCACAGCAAGTACTGGTCACAGAGAGAATGGGGGAACAGTCCTTTGCAATGTTGCAAGCTTGCACAGTGATGCTTGCAGAAGTGCTGTTAGTGAGATTTGCTTGGCTGTCTTTTTAAGATCATTTGGAATGGTTTGGTTCAACTGGCAATGGGATAAGGTATCACAGCGGAGCACATAGCTCACATCCTGACCCCATGCACAGTCAATGGAAAGATTCAGATCACGCAAAGAAACACAAACGGAAAGTTCACTGTAATGCACGCTGAGAACAGACATACAGCTGATGATGCAGGGTAGAAAAAACAGTGGTATGAAGATTGGTAATGTAGGTGATATAAATACACATGACAGAATGAAGTGAATATGAAATGTTAAAAGAAAATAAAGTATACAATTATTCTGTGCAAAAGTTATTTTAAAGAAAACCAGCAATATGAACATTATGGCCTTTTGGTTTTGATTCTGCTGATAGTTTTTTTAAATTAGAGTAGGTAGAAAAATTCACTTATGTTAATTTTGATCATTCTTCATGCATACCTTATAACCTTTTGGAAACGTTAAAGAGTTGGTTGTATTTGTTATGGAATACAGGAAGGAGATCTGGAATTGAGAGAGCCACGTTCTGGTTGGCTCAACTCTGTGAGTGGAGCTCTGGGCGAGCAGCTGTTGTCAGATTTCCCTGCAAAAGTCCCCTGGATTCTCATAGGAATTATCTTTTGAGATTTTTGTTCATGATGCAAGTTAGATGTATGTATGAAGTGTAGGTTACTGATGTACTTTTGAAATGAAGATGATAAGGTGTTTTAATAGCAAATGTAAAATATTAATTGGAAATAATTGTGATGACATGTGGATGATGATAATACTAAATGTGAAGAATCCAGGCCAAAAAGGAAAGAAACCTCATACAAATGAAACTGGAGAGTACTGATATAATAAGTCAAAAAATGGAGGAAACAAAGGGATAATGAGAGAGACATGCCTTTGTAAATATTCCCAGCTGAACATGTAAGCACTTGACAATCTGTGTACATTTGTCCCTTTCTGCTATTTTCAAGAACTACAGTGAGATGATGCTATCTATCTTAATAATTAACAAACGTTTGCTGCTGGCAGTATAATAATTTATACAATGATACATTGCCAAGGATGATAACACAACAATAAATGGATAGTGGAAAACTGTTGAGAGGGGCTGGGTAGTACATCAGGCATATTAAGAGTGTGGCAGATTTAAGAACACAAAATCAGCCAATGGCACATACACCAGCGCTTCTCAACAGCAATAAGGAGCCACACTACCTCTGCAACATCGGAACTACCATACACATGTACACTATATACAGCAACAGAGGACGAAAACAGAACCAGCGGGCTTTGTGGGTAACAACAACTGCTCGAGCAACATCCACTGAACAGCAAATAGTTGGCAATAGAAGAGAACACCAAATACAATGCATGTACAATTACAGGTCAAATGCTTCTATGAATAGTCCTTGTCTGTCAACAGAAAATGAATTCCCAAGAATAATGATTGGATGATACGGGATATCGGCTGGATGTTTCTCATTAGGAAAGAACTTGTACAAGCTCCTGTTTAATACATATGTATAGTATATATATATGTACCATTCATTTTGTTTGCTTCACAACATTTAAAACGAATTTCTGGTATGTTGCTATACAAATCGCTTTTACTTACAGAGATAAGTATCAGAGATGTAGGCTCTATTGTAGTTAAGTACCACTCTTGTGACTACTAGTCAACAGCTTGCTTTAGTGTCTCTACTTCACGTCCTCGCCTACACGGTGTAGTATCACAGTGAATAAAACAGCAGGCAACCAAAGCCTGAGGCTTCGTGCATTTCCACGTGTCTCTGCCAAAACAATAGTCCTCTGCCGTTTTCAGGCACATGGAAGATACCCACTGGCGGCGTGAATTCCTTTCAGCACAAACCCCTACCACGTCTCGCAGAAGTGTACAAGCTGCAAAAAGGGAGCCTACACACCACTTCCTTCATGCTTAAATGATATATAATATTTGTTATCCACATTTCTTGGTAAATATCTTTATAATCTTCAATGTTCGAACATCCATATTTTGCGATTTCTCCTTTTCTTCGGTAATTACAGTATTAGTATATAAAGACTAGTTTCAAAATAGGAACATTGCAGCGGATGTGATTTAAACCAGCCAGCTCTGAGTAGTAAGTCTTTATGGTGAAAAATATCCACGATACTACCAACACTATACATATATCATAAAGAAACCTCATTTTCCATCATTTAAATTTAATTCACATCAAATAAATTAACTTTTTCTTTGCAGTACATTAAATACTTTTGACAATAATGGGATATGTAAGAGTACGCGGAAGCGTGCTGCGGGCCTACGCGGCCAAGCCTTCGCCGCGAGGCGCGGGTGGCGGCGCGTGCGCGCCCACGTGGCCGGCCACGTGTGCCGGCGGCGACGGCGACACTTCCAGGGGCTCGTCGGCGCTGCCCAGCGCGCCAACGGTGGCGCCCGCGCCCGCGCCCGCTCCCGCGCGCGGCTCGTAGTGCAGCTCCCAGGCGTCGGTGGGCGGCGGCGGCTGCGACAGCGGCTGAGGCTGCGGGGGCGGCGGCGGCGGCGGCGGTGGCGCGGGACCCGCAGGAGGCACCCCCGGAGGGCTGCGGCGCGGAGGCCCTGCGCCCGTCAATGACAGCGGGCTGCCCGGTGGCTTGTCCGACAGCGGGCTGGGGCTGCCCGGCTGCGACGGCGGCGGCCCGCCCGCGCCCGCCTCGCCCAGCAGCACTTTCGCCGCCGCCTCGCCCGGGAACCCAGGGAAGCCCAGGCCGGCGCCGAACTTGCTGCCTGGCGGGCTCAGGCCGTTGCCGCCGCCGCTGTTCACGCTTTGGATCACTGAGATCTCGTTCAACTGCAACATCAAGAACGCGCAATGTGAGTAAGAAGGAACATTCCAGTGTCCCACTCAATACAGTAATGCAATAACATAAATGCTACGTTCGAAAGTTGGCGGGAAAATTTGTAAAGAGCTATTGTTTGAAAATACATAGTGAATTTTGAATCTTGCACTTTGTTAAAATACTCTAATACCCATTGCATTTAACCAGGTTAGTTTCCTTGAGATTTCCCCTCTGCGAGGTTTATAAACCTTTCACAAATTGAAAACCTCCGGATAAAAAGTTTGCAATATACAAAAAGCATTTACCTTACCAGCTTCCTTAAAACTGATTGCAACCCTAATAACAATAGAAATTGTTTATTTCTTTAAATTACATAATGTTTAGTAATTAACGTCAAGTTTATTTTGGCAACACACTCTTGGTAGCGACACTCTCCAACATAGTTATAATCTATTTTGCACAGAGCTGTGGGCTTGCTTTCTTATGTGGGCTACAACTTTTTTACCCGGAGGTATTCAATTGAAGATGGAAACTTGACGTCAAGTCGGGTGCATGAAATGACCATTACCCGTTTTCTATCCTCCGAACTATAGCCCCCCTTAGCGTTATTTCTTTATTCGTTAAAGCACAACTCTAAATTTCCACTAGTCATCAGTAACGAAGCGCTTAAGTTATATTGATAGAGATGAATTGATAATTTTCACGAGGGTTTTAAATGCCCATAATCAAATTCCATTTCTATGAAGATCCATTCATTACAAAAAAAGTGTATGAAAACATTATTTTTTTTCCACATTTCCTTTCTTCTTTCTTTCTGTATTCGACGCCTGAACCCACAAACTTAGTTTTGGCCTGAGAGGTTCCCAGAGGTTGTCTCCCTTGATTTTAGTTCCAAGTATTTTATTATTTAACTAGCAGAAGTAATCTGGTGTCGTTGTAGCATCTTCCGTAATAATCTATTTGGAAAAGGAATTTATTTTATTTACGTGAGTGTGTCGGCTGTTCGTTCTGTTAGTATTCCTTTTCCACCTCCGACATTGTTTTGACGGTTAGCTTCAGGATCGGTGACACCGTATTGGGAAAGGTCAGTGGGCGTAGCGAAAGCTTTGAATTCGTTTCCTGACCGGGTCATCAGCAACCTTGCGCAGCGAGTTTGATTCACTTTTCGAAGATATAGGTTTCGTTGAAAAGTTTCGTAGCATTTGAGGGTGCTCAGTTGAGTGGTCGTAGGCGCTGCGACAGATTGCACGCTGAAGGCAAAACACACAATGGCATAAGAGGACTCACAAATTGGGCTAGGAATGACGAGACAGAAATCGATCGATATTACATCATATTGACTTCGCCCTGGAAACCGAAACATATTTATGTACATTTCTAAAATGCTCCTTTATCAACTGCCAATGGTCTTTCATCGAATCACAATGTATTGCCATGATGAACATACGGTAACTATAGATCAGGGAACAATCAACATCTCGAAAGTAGATTCCATTAACTATTTTTATTTTTCCATCCATGAGACTTATTTTGTCCTCCATTTCTTCTTTCATTCTCTTTGTCTTGTGGATCGCGCTCGCTCCGCGATCTGATATCTTACCTTTTGCTGCATGCCATTAAGGAACGGCGCCGGGAGATACGGGTAGAATAGGTCTGGCCTCCGCTGGAGGAATTCCGAGTCCTTGGGAGTCATGGGGATCGGCGGCAAGTCCAGCGACATCCGCCGGCCGCGGCGCGACGCCCCGTTGCTCCACATGTGAGTGCCCATGTGGACCTGCGGACGGGACAGCGCGGCGTCAACAAAACGGCCGAGGCCCATCCTGGCCGCGTGCTCCGGGGTTAGTAGGCGTAGCGTTAATGAAGCTGGAAGCAACTGACTACGAGTGTGGGGAGCATGCGGACAGGAACCACTCAATGTGCTCATCTGTGGAATATATTCTAATGTAGCAGAACGACACAAGTGTGATAGAACTGATATTATTGCCGTCAGGGAGATGAGGTAGTCGTTGGTTCTGGCTAACACTGAGACATGATTTAGAAATGTTTGGTTTAGCAAGGCGAAATAATATTTTCTTTGATATGTTTGGAAGCAAAAAATGAAAACAATAATACGATGTTTTCTTCCGAAGATGTTTCGCGGAGCACTTTTACCTCAGGTAAAGGTGCATTGTATCTACAAGTGTTATCGAAGATATTGCTACTTCTATTCCGTTGATGATGCGCTCGTGAATGTTGTACAAGCTTTCATATTTGAAACGATTGAAAAAGAGCAGAATTTCTCTTCTTAAAAACATTTATACATCCATAGTATTTCTATAAATGAAAGCAAATTGTACATTGTAAATATGGTTTTCGTCGAAAGCTACCTCATTTGATGAATATGGGAAGTTTGGAAAACTTAAGGCGAACCGTTAATTTGCTGAAAGTATCTCGTACTACGTCTCAGTGTTCGACAGAGCGGCTACCTCACCAACCGGCCGACCGACCGGACGGACGGCGGTGGATAGTTACCTTGAGGTTGCCCTTAGTGGTGAACGCTTTTTGACAGATCGTGCATCGGAACGGTTTGTCCCCGGTATGCGTGCGCATGTGTATCTGCAGGGCTGACGAGGAGGAGAAGTTCTTATTGCAAACATGGCACAAGTGCTTTGGCACGCCTGCAAACACACACACAACACGCCTCAGTACGGCAGCGACTGAAACTAGGGAAAATGGTTGGGATAGGACTCGAAGATCAGGCCTTCCACAATAGCTTTTGTTTTCTAAAGATGTTTATTTGCATTTTTTTAAGAAACATAATACTATTTTTGTCAATTTCGGTAATTTAATTTATTCATAGAAAAATACCCGAGAAAATAACTTCACAAGAGACGGAACTTCTTATTAAAATATAGGCTAACAATTATAAAATTAAGGGAGTTAGTTTTTTTAATGCGTCAGTTCTGCGGGTATACATTTTCGTAGTAAAGAAAATGATTTAGGAACATCATATGGAACATTGCAATTCCTATTTTTTCTGTGGGAGGCCTGTTCATTTTGTTAATCGTCTATTATGCAATAAAGAAAATAAACTTGGTAAGAATTTCCAGATTGTATTAAGAGTTTAGTAATTAGCTTTTGCTAGTTAGTTGGGACAGAACTATTGGTTTTGATAAAATGTTATCTAGGATAATGTAATTTGTCAGAATTTGTTGGCAAACATTTAAACGTGCTAAGGTCCAACAAGTTGCCATTTTTGTATATTTGATGTTTTCCATAGCAATGTATGATTGTCCCAAAATACCTAGGAAGTCGAACATTTTATATAGAAGAGCACAAGAAATGCAAAGAATAGTACATTAACAAGGAATGAAATTAATGAATACCCTTGGAGCTAATGTATCTTCCAACGTTTATGTTCATGATATAGGTTAGTGAGGAGATGCTAGAGGAGTGTAAAGTGAGACGTGCTGAAACAATGGCTCAAAACAATATCATGTGGGAGAGGAGAAAAATTCCTCAAGAGCACACTGTTCTAGCACATCTCTGCCCAGCAGCGAGCAGCAAAATCCACCAAGCCAGCCATAAAACTTACCTGGAGGCCTCTTGGCGATGGGCAGCATCGATTCTCCTTCTGGTGGGGACCGCTTCACTCCTAGATCTGACTTGTTAGGTGATTCTTGACCCGATCTGTCTCCATCAGGGTGACTGCTGGAGTCCTCGTTTGCTGTAGAGGTTGGAGGCAGAGGCGGCTTTGTTTCGAACAAGTGCGAGGGCATGTCTCGAATCTTGTGAGTCAGCATGTGTTGTTTCATGTTACCCTATAACAAGAAAGAAAAGATTTTTATTAACATTACTGGGAAAAACTGTTCATAGAAATTATAATTTGAAAATAATATTGTGGTTCATTTTCATGCACGAATAAAAACTTGTTTATCATACAGGTACAGGGTGGGAAATTGAAAATACATTGAAAAATTACATTTAACATTCGAAATGCGACAACAAAAAGTGGGTCTTCTATCTATTTAAATGTTATCATGTAATTCAGTAAGTTATGTTACGAATGTCTTATGAAATACGGAACCATTCACTTTAATTCGCAGGGAAAAAACACATTAAATATATCGTGTTTGCAATTAATAGGAATTTCAGGCAAAATAAAATTTCATCACATCTGTTCAAAAACATTTCATTGAACATTTTATCACACCAGTTTCTGAGTTCCTTTCAATTATTATAATTATAAATATAATTATCTACAAAACATTGCTTATAATTCTCATTACTGACACAAAAATAATGATAAAGAACAAATGACAGAAACAGTATATTACTAGAGGTTTTGCTAGATCATGCAGACCCCTTTTTATCTGGGTAGTGGGATGTTTCAAATTCGGCGGCAGCGAGAGTGCGCTGGGGATCGCGTCGCAATGTGTAGTTCGGAAGAATGAAGGTAGGTGGCAGCACATATTTCGCACGCACGCAAGTGGTAAGACGTACTTCGTTTTTCACTATATGCGTATCGAGAGCAACCTGGTGGCCTAGTAACGAGCGGGGACTTTTATTCCATGCTCATTGTGTGCCAAGCGGACAGGCGACGAACGGGAGGGTGAGGGAGGGCCGGGTGAACTCAGTTGAGGCGAAACTGCTTCGCTTGCGGAGATACATCCCACTCAGCGAATCTAGTCTTAATTCGAGAGTGCAGTGAAGGCGTCTACCTTAACATATTTGAAAATACAGTCCATTCAGTAGCTCAAAACTATTCGTGGTAAATCAATACTCAAAACCGATTTTAGCATTGTTCTTCAACCAATCTGTAGCAAAGATGTAACATTAAATTAAAAAATATTAAAAAAGCATTAACGGTCGCTCACAATACCATTTCTTTTCTAGAAAAGCATGATATTATAATTTAGTTATTTAAACGGACGGTAATTTATTCAAGTAGCTTATTTAAATGAAAGAAGACTTTTTTTCTTTTTCATTAACAAACAACACTTGCTGTAACACAATTGGGCGTGTATTGATTAATTTCTAGCAATTATTGGGTATTTATTTAGAATATTTCACGTACTGCCTCGTATTTGTTGTCTATAAAAAAGTGTTTCGAATAATATTTACTGGTTGAACATGAATATTATGTTTCATGCATATTATGCCATTATGATCTTGGTATATAATTGAAAGCAAGGTATTGACCAGTATACATTTACAAATTATTGTTTTCACGTTGTACAATTACGCGACTTTGCATATCGATTCGTTTATTTAATGTCGATAAATCATAATTTCAAGAAAATTAGAGTAAATAGTGTAAAAATGCCCGCAAACATAAATTTCACGGGCTTTTAAAATCCCTCGCCGAAGTGTCCGTAAATAATTATACAGTAAATATCTTCGCTCTCACTCTGGCATTTTTAATAAATCATGTCAAAAGAGTTTAATTCAGGATGAACTGACTTGACTTATTTAACACAATGCATACACTCATGTTACTAGTTTTTAGTTACTAGTTATGTGATCCGTTTTAGAGAGCGAAGTTTTCCCATTGCAATACATAATGATGACCTCAATATTTATTATATCTCTATTTTCTAATTTGTGGTCGCCGATAATTTAGTTCATAATAAATTAAGAAGCCAGGTAACAGGAACCTAATAACTGGCGGCTGGACTCTTTGGTAGATAGTGCGTCCATATTGTTTAATATTTTGCTCAATTGGTCGCTTCCTGCGTCATTGCTAGCAAATTCTTCACCTCCAGAATAAGTAAAAGTTTTGTTCGTGTTTGATAATTTGTTGTTTCTTTCAAGCGCGATTACACTAATCCTACGGTGTCAGTCCGTAATGCTAGCAAATACAATATCAAAGACGAGGATACCTAAATTTATTTGCAGTACACTCATCAAAAGTTAAAAAAATGAAATAGTTTGAGCTGGTTTCGGGATTAATTAATAAAGTCAGAATTAATTCTTGTGGAGCACCCAGTCATAAGAAATATGCAATATTCGAGACTTCGAAATAGTTTGGGAGTAAACGTTAAAATCCTTTCTCTCAAACTAACAAATTTATTGAATAACCAGCGAAGGGAAACAATGTAATGCCCTTTTACATTGTAACATGGGATATAATCGTCACATTTAAATAAATTTCTAAACAAATCTCCAGCATTCAAATTTGAGAGGGGACTTTTGATTTTAGAAACCACAATTTCCAATGAGCACGAATTCTTTTCTTTATATTAGCCGTAAAGAATATTTTTCAAAACATAATGAAGTACATTACTTAGGATCTTTCAATGTACGACGGAAGAAAGTAATCATTTTACCCACATATCAGCTTACAGGCAACCCATAATTTTGAACTCTTAAAATGATCCTGGCTTTGCGAATGAAAATGCAAAAGTAAATTCATGAATGGTAAGTTTTAAAATATGCGCTGACTGTTGCTTGTTGCTCAGCCGTAGTTCTACGATTTTCTGAAAACTGTTAAGTACCAGAAGTCGGAGGAAAGGGACATTGTGTTAGAAATTGCGCTAAAATTTTCAAAACGCTTCAGTGCTGACAACCTTTCAATTTGAGAAGAAAGGATGTTAACGTCCTAACTAGGAGAGTTCTTTTCAGTTGTCGTCCATTGAAAAATCGTCTCAAGTGAATGTGTCAAGCGTGTTTTGGAAACGCAGATATCCCTCTTAGATCACTCGCCCAGGGCCTTACAGAACCGAGCGCGCCCCGCCCACGGCCTTACCAGAAAGGGGCTCCAGAAGTCAGGGGCGTATCCAGGGTGCGCCAGCAGCGCCGCCGCCGGTGGCGGCGGCGGCAGGGGCAGCGGCGGCGGCGGCGGGTGGGCCTGCGCCTGCTTCTTGGCCGCCTGGCCCGCTCCCGCCTTCGCATTGCGCTTAGGCCTCGGCCTGGGCCGCGGCCGCTCCCGGCCGCCGCTGCTGCTGCTGCTCCGCTGGATACGCCACTGACTGGGACTGTCCCCGAGACAAGCATGGAACGCGCAGCGCTCGGATTCCGCCTGCGAAAGGAGTGCAAAAGGAGGCGCGTGATGAGACGGCGGGAGGCGGCGGGAGGCGGCGGCGGGCGGCCGCGGGCGACCCCGCGAACGCCCGCGGGGCAAGGGAGGTTCGGCGATTCGCCGTGGGGGCTCCGAGCGCCTCGGACTATGCGCAACGACTTTTTTTATCACTTGGGTGAGAGGGGCCAATTTTCATATTTGTTCACATGAGATTACTGTTACTGTTTCTTTAATTGTCGTCTGGTACTTGTTATTGAACTTGAGAACTTTATGCCGTAAAAATGAAACACATGTAAAGCGGCCTATTGCAGATTCATCACCAAACTAGCTCGATTCTCTCTCTCTCTGAAATTTCATTTTGGGTGGCTGAAGAATAAAGTGTGCGACTCTTATGAAACACAAAGACCAGCAACTGAATAGTACACAAGTGAACATGTGAGAATGAACGAAACACTTAATCTAAGAATAATAAACAGAAAGCAATTTTACTCTGCATCAAATAAATATTTTAAACTTTGAGAAACATAATTTTTTTTTAGCCAGAATTAACTGAAAACTATAAAATAAACATTACATATATTACCAAAAATAATAGTAAAAATTGTACATAAGATAAATATCAGATCAAAAGAAAGAGAAAAGGATGAAAAATAGTGTTACAATGCATGTCAAGAGTTTCTCGTTGTCATATTCTCGTAATAACTTCTTCAGATATATAATGAAAATAGGGGTAAATAAAATAAGTAAATAATAAAAATAAACTATGTAAATTCGTACAACATTCATCGAACAATAGAAATTAAGTGTTGACATATGACCACAAAATTGTGAGTTGTAGTTAATAGTCAATTTTGAAGAAAAAAAATGTAGCAAAACTTATTTTATTGTTTCGTAAAATTTTGGATGAGAAATTTAATTATATAACAAATAATTTGAAGCATATTTTATAGGAATGCAAAATTAACTTTAGACTCGAAGGAAATCTGTCAATCGTCGTCCCTCGTGACTCGCGCCCTACGCTTCCCACCCCGCTCAGAATAGCTGAGGGCGGCCGTCTCTGATATCGCAGCTCACACGGAACGACACTTGCCACTCCAATGCACACCCGTTCATCTCTCTGTCTGTTCTCCTCGTAGTCGTCCTGCACCCCCATTTACTTGCCTACTCCCATCCATGCCTTATGTCTTGGGAAATCGTATAGTTCTCTATTTCCTCGTCATGTGGGTTGCTTGACTGAACTCGTCCGTACTCATCTGCTCACTACTTTGTCCGTCCGTTCGCATCCACGAACACGAGAACATCTTTGTCCACATCTCCGCTGCTATTATCACCACTACTAATTCTACCGGTGCCAGCGCGCCGCGGGGCAGGAAAGTCGCCGCGCCGCTTCTTAAAACTATAGAATTAAGAGAGCGCCGGGCGTGCGCCTTCCCTGGGCCCCGTCCAACAGCTAATTTCAGATGGGCGGAATCCTTCGCGCGATTCCTCGCCGCCGCCGCCCTATTGTATGCGGCGCCCAAGAATAGTCGCGCGCGCCGCCGCCGCCGCCGCCCTCTCACTCCTCCCCGCCCGCCCCGCCCCGCCCCGCCCCGCCTGCATCATCCTGCCCCGCGAGCGGGCGGGCAGTATACCTACGGCGGCGCCGGTATTCCGATACCTGCCCGTCCCACCCCGTCCCCGGCCCGCGCGGGGATCGCGTTGCTGCCGAGACGCGCGTCGGGGTGAGCACCGCTGACGAACGATGCGTTCGCGCGGCCCCGCTGTGTTGTTGCGAGTGGCTTCGGCGCGGCCTCGCGTGAGCGCGCGTCTGCTCGTCTGCCCGTCGCGTCGCATCGAGCCCTTGAACCCGCGCCGAGTCGCAACTGCCTGGCTCCCCCGTTCCCCCAACCCCGGCCGACTCCAACTGATGTTACTGTCTTCCTCGCACCGTTTAGTCTGGGTGTCGCTAGTGAAAGAACATGGGAAATTCTGAAGACTAGAGGCATTTATCTACTCTCGTCCAACGTTCTGCGATCAACAGAGTTGGTTGAGTTAGTTTGGTGGGAATATTTAGCGTTTCATTTACCTTTCGTAAACTACTTTTCCTCGGGCTCTTATAGTCATTTAATTCAACTCAAGATTATTTGATAATTTGGAAGAATGCTACCCCGTCTTGTTTGGAGTCTTAAAAGTCGCTCATCGGAATTTTATATCACTCGCAAAATTTCCACGATTACAAGCAGATTATGATGAAAGGTAATTTACTAGGAGGTTCTTGAAACGATTAAGTTTATTCAAGCTTTTCTGCATGGTTTATTGCTAAAATATCTTTACTCTCGTAATCATAGTTTGGACCCTAGCGAAGTGAATTCAAACCTGAACCTCATCGCAGTTATTTATTTTTTTTGTGCACACAAGTGTGTTTCTAATTGATATGTTTGCTCATATGCAGTATCTTTCTTTACTCTTTTCCCTTGAAAATGGAAATGATAAGGATTCGTCAAATTACCCGACATTTCGATCACACGAATGGCAACATTCATGAACCTTCAAGAATTATACGAAACTCATTACATTATACCAAACTAATTTCTGAAGTCAGTGGGTGTGAGATGCTGTGAGGTCGAGGCTAGTTTTGGTATTTGATTGAAGATGAAATTGATATCTGTATCATTTAATACAAATTAATTGGTACACCACTTTTTCAAACCTTAAATACTCAGATTTTAAATATCAGTCTGTATCGAAGCAAGAGTTCAAATCCACATCATTCATATCATTGTATTCGTCATATCAGAATTGTTTTTCATTGGTATGATTCTCAATTATTTCGCATTAATGTTTTGTTTCACGATAAAGCAAAGAAGTATATTGATTTGTGTATGATGGTAGTACAAAATAAGTCACAGGAAATAAAAAGGACAGAACGCGCTAAATATTCTAACATGAATGCAACAATTTATCACATGCTTATAATGCATAGCTTTCCAAATTCAGATAACGCAGTGTCAATATCGATATCGTGCTATTATCGACTCACAGCTATCGATAAAGACAGCGCCAAGAATCGAAAGCCCGGGAGCGGAGCGGAGAGGAGGGGCGTGACGCACCTTGGTGGAGAAGCCGCGCTCGCACACCGTACACTTGAACGGCCGCTCCTTGGTGTGGCTGCGGTAGTGGATCTCCAGCGCGGAGTTGCAGGCGAACGTCTTGAAGCACAGGTTGCACGTCGTGTTGCCGGGTCGCACTGCAACACGAAACGGTCAATCGTAGCTTGTTTGAGTAATATTTCTCTGAAAATGCATGCACTTTAGGTTTGTTTTCACAGGTTAGTACTGTTGTACTAAACTGTGAAAACATACACAACTTGATGAAAATCTAACGAAAACTCCTCATGTTTGAGAAATGAATCAAAGACAAGCGAAAATATATTGTAGTTTAGCGAGATGCACCCTTATTATTTAATTAATTTTAGAATGAGATGTCAATTAGCTAAAATCATCCTCTTAGTATAATTCGTTTATTGGCATACAGAAAAAAGATAAAAGCTAATAGTGTGTCAGATGTCTAGGGGTGATATTTCCTCTCTCTTCAGCTTCGACCATCGAATGAAGGTGTGCGCCTTCCCGAGGCCGGCAACTGAGGACCCCAGCGCCAACGCTCTGCACGCGGCTCGTGGACGAAGGGGAACCAAAATTACCTTTGCCCGATTTGCGCTCCTCACTCAACAATTTGAAACCTTCTTCAGATAGCTTTTTCTGTTCTTCGCGCGACACAGGCACGGGCCCGCCTGCGAACAGAGCGTCAGATAGGCGTGCGTGAGTGGAGGCGGCTGTCCAACGCGTGACGGAGGGGGGGGAGCGGCGCCGGAGGTGTCAAGATCACTCCCGCAGTTCGGCTGCCGGCAGCGCTGAAGACACCACTGCCACTTCTTCAAAGGGAAATTTTTTGTTTATTGATTATTTTTTTTGAGTCCGTCTCTTGTCATCCACGCTGAGTTGTGAATTCTGAATAAGCGAAGTTTAAAAGAGCACACATTTCCCCAAATTCAAGAAGTATTTTAGGAATTGTTGATTTCATGTAAATTAAAATTTAAAATGGCCCTTAAATTAAAATAAATTAAAATAGCCCTTAAAACCGAAATGTCAACACCCTGAATGAGACCTTTTTGGGAATTTTGTGCCGTCGGTTGAGAGGTGGAACCCGCGCCTGCAGAACGCCATCGGCGGCGGCGGCGGCTGCGGCGGCGACGACGACGACGACGACGCCACTGCGGGTGCGAGGGTGGCTGTGTTAAGTGGCATGGCATTGCCTGGCATAGCCGCCTCCGCCGCCGTTTAACGCGCCTGAATTTAGCCGCGTGGCGAGCGGCCAGCGGGTCCGCTCCGCCCCCGCAGCGCCGGCCCCCGCCCCCCGCCACGCCCCGCCCCGGCCGTGCACGCCGCGTCACGCGCCCTTTGGCAGCCCGTGCCGCCCGCACGCGCCGGCCGCGCCGCTCCCGCCCGCTGGAGTCTCGCGTGCTCTCTCCGCGTGAGGTAAATAATAAGCATGGAAGGGTTCAGAAGAGGGAACATGAAATGAAATATAAAATTAAGAAGTTGCAAGTAACTACCAGCAAATTAAGAGATTAATCGTGTTGAAAGGAAATTATGATTGTTAAAAACCAATTCTATTAATGCACATAAACATTTAAATCCGATAGAAATATACACAGATGAGCATATTGTCCTGAATATAATTTAGAAGCTTGTGTATGTTAATTTAGAATATTGTATTTAGAAAAGTATACTTCGACTTGTCGGTCCTAACAGTGAAATGGCATTACTGGAAGTTAATTGACTTTGGGTTGAGAAGAAGTAGCGCCTCCTATTTTTTTTTTTGTTTTCAATAAAGAACAACCACCCAAGCTGGATATCCCAGTTTTCTGTAACATTCACGAGATATATCTACGATCTCTTTCGATTTCTTGAAGCCTATTGTGGATTTGAAGATAATAGATTACTTTTTTCTTTTACTCTCTAATCTTGAAAATGTTCACAATGCTTTAGTTCATTTGTGTTATTTCCTTTCAATCGGAGAACCCATCGTTAACGAAATGATTGAATAAATGTCTGAGGTGAAAAAGTGCGAATGAATAAAACTGATTAAAAGCAATTCATCCTTACTACTTTTAGTTATAACCCATGACTTATATGAAGGGGAGTGAAGCTGTTGGTTATTCAAGAGCGTTAAGAAAGTGCTAAACTGAAACGCAAATCTTCATACTGTATACGAAAAAATGAATGTAAAAGTCTTGTAGGTGATTGAATTTATTAGTTTATGAGGTTATCATCTCTGCTTGCCCAGTATCTACAAAAATATTTAAAAACAACATCGGTCCCTTGATATTTGGTGCTTAAATGTACCCAGACGCCAAGAATTGTGGTCCTCATTTCTCAAATCCAGTTCAGACGAGATCGCTCAGGCCCGCCTACCATATCCGTTTCGGAGCTAGCCAGTCCGCCGCTGCGACCGTTGCAGCCGCTGCTCCTCTTTCTCGGGAAGCCCTCTCACATTTTCCTGGAAAGCGTCTCGGAATAATTAGGTAATTGTTCCTCTGCATAACGAGGCCTTGTCCGTGTTGCAATAAATTTCGCAAACAAAAAGCAGGCGGGAGCGATCTTGCCGGAAACGTCACGCTCGTTCCGCACGGGCACGCGCGCGCGCGCGCGCGCTCCCGCCTCGGCGCGGCGCGGCGGCGCAGTGCGCGTCGCTCACTCGCATTCACTCTCCCACGCACTCTCACGCGGGGTGGGGGTGGGGCGGCGAGAGGGAGGGGAAGGGCGGGAGGCCGCTGCCGCGCGGACGCCGCGCTGGGGACACTTCGACGACCGAATCGCAGGTGGATCCAGCGGCGTACTATATTGCAACATGCGTTTCAAGAAGTTGTTTGTCTTTTCTTGTTTTTCTCGTTGTTTTATTCTTCTTTGCTGGCATTTCTTGATTGACAATTATTATTTTTAGCTGTGTTCCCTATTCCTTTCGATGAATATCAAGAATATAGTCAAGAGGGTGAATGTCAAGATAATAATAATTCTCACCTTCGTGATTAAAATAGAAATAGTTTACATAATAATTTGAGGAAGAAGTATTTATCATATAATTTTCAACTTGAACGCAAATAGTTTTCAGTCTTAGGACGCAAAAAATATGTAGTAAATTTTGTATTGGTTAATGGACATCATCTAAATTGTTTTCCTTACTATACTTCATCCTATTTTTTTTTACAGGCAAATGAAATTCTTTTGTATGGTCTAATTGCGACCATAGAGCGTCGATAAATATATTCAGAAACGAAACTAATTTTTCATTGAGAATTCTAATTACTGCCTGCGTCTATGCATATTCGAGGAAGTAAACATGACTAAAATCCATTCCCAACCTCGTAACACGCGTATCAACTCGGAAGTGCACAAAAGATCGCAGGATGTTGACGAAGCGAACCGAATCGAAGAACAAGATGAAACGAATGGGAGCGGCCCCGCGCAGACTGGAGAGCAGTTGCTTTGAACGGTCGCCCGCGCAGCGGCACTGGCGTTTAACGAAGCTGTGGTAATACAAACAAATCCATTGCAATGATTTAGATAGCGATATACCGCTCTATTTACTGGTATTATTGTATTTTGTAGGTTGATTAATTTCGATAATATATTTCAGATTTTTTGAATGGATCTTAAATTTCAATGTATAAATTAAATGCGTTATCTGCTTGTATGTATTTTTTAAAATTTTTCCTAATAACAAACGGGAAAATTTTCACTGATACTGCCGAATAAATAACGAATATCAATAGCAATCACAGCACAGAACGTATATCAACGGCGACAGACAATCGACGACCAGTTATATATTTATTTCATCCGCATATCATGTCCGTGACAAATGACACGCGGGTGGCCTACACATATTAATTGCTGATGCATTATCGAATTATACATTCAAAGTATCGTACCCGCCATAATTATAATTTCGTAATTATATCCCCGAGCAAATTAACGTGAGAGTGTGATCGGTTTGAAAAAAATTAACGAAAGAAATATCGGTAATCAACTACGGATAATACGAGTATCACAATACCTCCGAAGCAATGGAAATTGTACGTGTATATTGGACCGGCACATTTGATCAACGTGGGCTACCGGAGCGCGAGGCGGCGTCGGCGTCGGCGGCGAAGATGGGCCTGGCGGTCACCAAGCCCGGCGCAACGCGACGCCGCCCGCCCATCGCCCGCCTTCCCGCCCGCGCGCTGCGGGCTATTTCCGTCTGACGCGGTGCAGCCGCGGCCGCGCTTGTCTTGTCGGACGCCGCCGCCGCCGCCGCGTTGACGAGCGACGCGGGGACGACCGCCCCTCAGTGAAACCGAAAAAACAGCCTTTGTCGCGCGATGAAAGCGGCAGCGCGTTCAGCTGGTTAGTCTTGTGCCAGCCGCAAAACATTTACCTAATTTGTATAACTTTTTAGTATTTTGAATAAAGGAATAACTGTCTACGTCGTGCGTTGAAAGCGTCAGGAGGGTGAGCTGGATAGCCTAGTGTCAGCCACAAATGCTTTACTTACTATACATAATATCTTAGTATTTTGGTTAGATCAATGTTAACTGTGAAATACATTTTTCATGGTAATTGAAGAAATACAAAACCGCATATGTTGTTTACAAACAACCACGTTATCGTTGACGTGGTATAAAGTTCTGCATCGAATTAGATGATACAATTACATAAAATCTTCTTTGAAATTATCTTCTGAAGTTGTTTGTTGATGCTTACTCCTCACAAATTTCTCGAAAAACTCTTCTCTTCAAGACGACTTTCGCTGGTGAAGAAGCAGTTGAGATCAGTGCAGATGCGTTCAAAGTGATTATGGTTTTGTTTCAAAGTAATGTGTTGTAGATGGTATATTTTACTTTGTTTAGTGAAAGTATGTTATCGTTCACCTTTTACATAAATTATTGACTGAATAGAAATTATAATTGTTTATTACTATTTATATTTTTTACATATAACATAATCTGAAGAATTGTATTCAGTCTTTGTATTATTAGAACAAAAAAATCTTACTTGAACAATGGAGTAAATAATTGTGCAGGTGTGAGAGTAAGTTATTGATGTACGAATAATATTTGGAAATTAAAGTAACGTGATTGTGTTGTCGGTGTGTAAGTGTCCATAATCCCTGGACCGCATCTGCACCGACCACAAGTGCCCTGGCAGCGGGCGGCCGGGCGGGCAGCGGCGGCTGGCGGGGGAGGGTGGGGGTCGGGGCGAGAGAGGGGGTGGAAGCGAGGCGAGGCGGTGCCTACCTGCGGGTCCCACGCCCAGGCCGATGGAGCTGAACGGCGCCGACGTGAGGACGGACGGCGAGAGCGTCGAGAGGGCGGAGGAGCCGGGGGGCAGGAGTCCGAAGCCCGCGAACATGCCGCCGCCGGGCGGCGCGGGGGGCGGCGCGCTGTGGGCGGGGCCGGAGCCGGCGCCCGCGCCCGCCCCCGCGCCCGCCCCGGCGCGCGGCGTCAGGTCCAGGGCCCCCGCGCCGGCGTCGGCGGCGGGGCCCATGGGGCGGTGGAGCGGGTGGAGCGGGCCGGGCGGCGGCGGGTGGGGCGGCGGGGAGCGGGGCGGGGACGGGGACGCGCCGCTGTCCGCCGGGCTTGCCCGGTCGCCGTTGAGCGGCGCGCCGCCGCCGCCGCCGCCGCCGCTGCCGCCGCCACCGCTGCCGCCGCTGGGGCTGAGCCCGCCTCCACCGCGCGACGCTCGTGCGGACAGGTCCTCTGCGGCGCGGCTCGGCGAGTGGTGGTGCGAGTGCTGGTGCGAATGCTGGTGCGACGCTGCCGCGGCTGCCGCGGCCGCAGCGGCCGCCGCCGCCGTCGTGGTGATGGTGCGGACCTGATTCTCGAGCGCCGCCAGCGACGTCGAGAAAGACACGGGCGGGCCGCCGCCCAAACTGCCGCCGCTTCCTCCGCCGTGTACCGAGCCGCCGCCGCCGCTGCCGCTCGTGTTGTCGTCGTCCATGTCGGCAGTGACGACTTGTTGCTAAGGTCCTGCTCGCGGTCGACAGCGAAGGTGTCTGGCGTGCGCGGAGCCTTGAGGCCCAGGGCCAGCGGAGGGCCGAGCGGCGACAGCCCACCGCCCAGCCCCGGGAAGCCTTGCGCGAGGAAGGGCCCGAGGTGGGCGTTGGGCAGCGGGAAGCCGGCGGCGGCGGCGGCCGCGGCGGCGGCGGCGGCGGCGGCGGCCGCGGCGGCAGCGCTGGCGCCGGGGCCCCCGGGCGCCCCGGGGAACTCCTTGATCTCGGCCGCCTGAATCTGTTCGGGTGTGAGATCGGTGGGCTCGCCCGTATGCAAGCGGATGTGCTGCTGCAGCACGAGCGCGTTGGTGAACTTTTTGTGGCACACGGGACACTGGTGGAGCACGCGCACCGGCGGTTTGGCGCGATGCACGCCCATGTGCGTTTTGAGGTTGCCCTTGGTCGTGAAAGCACGCCCGCAAATTTTACACTTGAAAGGTCGCTCACCTGTGTGCGTGCGGTAGTGCATCTGAAGCGCGCTCTTGCACGACAGCACCCGGTGACATATCACGCACTGGTTGGGGTCCGTGAGTTTGTGTTCGATGTTATCCACGAGCTGCTGCAGCTTGGACGTCTCGGACGTCTTGGTGACTTCGATGAGGCTTTCCCACGAGTTGTCGTTGGAGCCCGGCCGAGGCAGCAGGCTGGTGTAGATGGCGGGGTCCTTGGCGGGGTCCACATCGGGGGGCAGCCCCAGCGCCAGCCCCGCGGACCCCAGCGCGTGGATGGAGCCGCTGGAGGCGCTGGAGGGCGGTGAGTGGGCGGCCGGCGGGAAGGGCAGCGAGGGGGGCAGCCGCTGGCCTGCGCCCAGACCCAAGCCGCTCATCAGCGAAGTCATGCGCTCGCCGCCCTTGTTGGAGAGGTTCTCGGGCTGCTCTTGCAAGCTGTCGTCCGCTCCGGGGCTCTCGGGATCGCTCAGCTGGTACTTCCCGCTGCTCCCCAGCGAGCAGTCGTCGTACATGGGCGACGGGGCGAATCGCTCCAAGTCCGCCACTCCGAGTCCGTCAGCGTCTGGATCACAACGCTCTTCTTGGGGCTCTCTCTTGGGACTGAGTGAGGGGCGCACATCGTCTATGGGCGTCATCGTGACGTCGCCGTTGGGATTGCCGTTGGCGCTACCGTCGCCGCCTGCGCTCCCGCCGCCGCCGCCGCCGCCGCCACCGCCGCCGCCGCCGCCACCGCCGCCGAGGCTGCCCGCGTCGCCGCCCGCGGGCTCCTCCGAGGGCTCGCGTTTGACGGCGGGCGGCGGGGACTCGGCGACGCCGGGCGACGCCTCCTCGCCGCTGCCCGACGAGGGCTTGCTCAGGTTCTCGGGCTCCTGCTGCGGCGCGGGCGGCGGCGGCGGCAGCGCGGGCGGCGGGGGCCCTTCGAGGCGCGCGGCGAAGAGCGCGTGAGGGGGAGGGAGGTGGGGGCGCAGCGCGGGAGGGGTCTGCTGCTGGGGTGGCGCGCCCGGCGCCTGCAAGTGCGGCGGCGGGGGCAGCAGCTCGGCCGGGGGCGGTGGCGGCCCGGGACCCGGCCGGTGGTGGAACAGCGGCGGGAAGGCGGCGGGGAAGGGGTGGTGGTGGGGGTGAGGCGGAGGCGGCGCGGGAGGGCCGCCGGGGCCGGGGCCCGAGGGCGGGTGCGGGGGTTGGTGGGGCGGAGGGTGCGCGGGGAGGTGGCCCGGGTGCGGGGGCACGGCCTGTGGCGGTCCGCCGCCCGGCCCTGCGCCCGCCCCCGGGCTCTGCCCCAGCTGCGCTAGGAGCGGCGGGTGGAACTTGTCCAGGTGCTCGGGGACGGGGTTGGGATTCATCTTGATGTGCGGGAACTTGGCCGTGTGGCGCTGAAAGTGCACCTTGAGGTTCCCTTTGGTGGTGAAGCGGCTGCCACACACGTTGCATTTGAACGGGCGCTCACCTGTGTGCGAGCGGATGTGGATCTGGAGCGCCGAGTCGCTGCCGAACACCTTGCCGCAGTAGCGACAGCGGTGTTTGAAGAAAGGCTCGTTGCGGCCCTTCCCGTCGTACGGCTGCATGGAGCCGGGCTTGCCGCCTGCGCCCGCCTTGCCCCCGCGGAACGCCAGCTCGTCCGCCAGGTTGTTGGCCAGCAGCCCCTGGCTGGCGCTGTCCAGCACCTCCTGCGCGCGCCGCTGCAGCATCTCGAGCGTGTTGGGCTCGGTGGGCGGCGGCGGTGGGTCGGAATTGGTGATGATGGAGGACGCCAGCGACGAAGAGATGGAACAGAGCGCGAGCGGCGGGGGCGGGCCGGGCGGTGGGCCCGAGGGCGGGGCGCTGGGCGGCGGTGACGGCTGCGGTGGCCCCACGCTCGGACGCCGCTCGCCGCTGCTTACGCCGCCGGGCCCGCAGCCGCCTCCGACGACCGCGCGCAGAGCCACCGCCGTGGGGGACTGGGCGACGGGCGGCGGGGCGGGGGGCGCGGGCGACGGCAGCGAGGGCGGGGGCGTGGGGCTGGGGTCAGCGCGGGGCGAAGGCGTGGGCGTGCGCGCCGGTTTCGGGGGCGGCGACGTCGGGCTGCCCTCCTTCGAGCGGGTGATCTGCAGCTGCTGCTGAAGCTGCTGGATTAGCGACAGCTGCAGCACCTGCTGGTGCTGCAATGTGAAGAGCGTGGACTGCAACACGGCCAGCTCCTGCAGCGCCGCCGCGTTGTCGGGCGCGTTGGCCATGGCCGTGGCTGCGAACTGCGCCACGGCCACCTTGGTGTTCTGCAGCGCCTCGAGCGTCACGTGGCCCGATGCCGCGGCGGCGCTAGTGAAGGGGAAGCCGGCCAGCACGGCGCCCGGCGCGGCCCCCGCCGCCGCCGCTGCCGCCGCCGCGGCCGCCGCTGCTGCGGCCGCGTGGGCGTCGGCGGGCGGCGGGCTCAGTGGCGCGTCGGCGCCCGGCGCGGCGCGCGGGGCGCTGCCTTCGCGGAGGTCGTCGCCGTGCAGCGCGCCGCCGCCGTTGTTGTTCTCCGCGTCCTGGCGGCGCTGGCGTCGCAACAGGCGCGACGTGGCCGCCAACGCCTCTTTGGCGCGCGGCGCCGCGGCGTTGGCCTCGTCGTCACTGCATCCGCCCATGATCACGTCTGCTTCTGCGTCTGCGTCGGTCTCGGCGCACTCAGGCTCGCCGTCGACCAGCGCCGTGGCGGTGAGCGCGAACGGCGCCGCGGGGTCGCCGTCCGCCTCGTCGTCCGAGCCGGAGCCCGAGCTGTCGCCTGCAACAACAAAGGGCGCGTGTTGGACTCCGCTCCCGGCGCCCGAGGCCCCGAGCGCGCTCTCTCACCGCGCCGCGCCGCGCCGCGCCTCGCTTCGCCTCGCGTTATTTGCGTTTTCATCATTTCGCGGGGCTCCTTTGAGCGCGGCCCCGGCGGCGGCGGCGGTGGCGCCCGCGGCCTGCGCTCTCGCCGCCCCTGCCGTCCGCTGCCACCGCAGCGTCGCGCCCGCGCACTGTTTTTGTTCCCGCTTTCAAAAATATATTGCCATGTCCGGCGCGGCCGTCTCATTTGCACGGGCGCCGGCGTGTTTACCTTCATCGAAATTGTCGCAGTTTACAAAAGAAACAGCGGCGCTCGCCCGCCCGCACGCGCCGCGGCCGCGGGGGCGCGCCAATTTACCCGCCCTCTGCGCCCCGCCGGCCACCCGCCGCCCCTCGGCGGAATATTTATAGCGCGCGAGCGGGCGGCGGCTCGCAGAAACCTCTCGAATCTAATGAAGTCGCGCTCTGCGGGCGCGAGCAAGCGAGAGGCGAGGCGTGGCGCGGCAGGGCGGGGCGGGGCGCGGCGCGAGGCGCGAGGCGGGCGCGCTCTGCCGCCGCGAGCGGGTGCGCCGCGCCCGTCATTTGTCCGACGCCTTTTGTTTCCGCGGCGCGGCGGTCCGCGCTCTCTGCCCGCTCCGCACGCGCCCGCCCCACCGCTCTCCTCTCCACGTCCCGCGCCCGCCAGGATTCCTGGCTAGAAATAGCGCTCGCCCCGCCACGCCGCCCCTCCGCGCCCCGCGCCACGCGCCCCGGCGGCCCCGCGCACAGGCGAGATAGAACGCAGCACAAACAGCCGTTCTGTCAAAATCCGAAGCCCGCGCCGTCGCCGCCGCTTCCTTCAAATAACTTTATGGGCGATGCGGCGGAGGGGCGGCGCGCGCGCGCGGGCGCGAGAGCGGCTGCGGGGCGGGGCGGGCGGGGCGGAGCGGGGCGGCGGGCGACACCGAGCGTGATGTCACGGCTATTCTGGGCCTCAATAATGGATGTCGCCGGGGGACTTGTCCCTGCGCCGCGCCGCGCCGCACCGCGCGGCGCGCGCCGCCCGCCACCCCGCGCCAGACAAAGGTTTTCCTCCCCAAAACGCTGCCGCCGCCGCCGCCGCCGCGGGCGCGGTGTGATCGCGCGCATATTTCTGGCTCCTCTCGCGCGCTCCTTCCCCGCCCTGCCGTTCGGGCCTGTGGGCCGGCGCCGGTTGCGGCGGCGCCGCGCCACATTGTTCATCGTTCGGCAGGCAAAAAAACAACAACGAAATAAGCGCCCATTCTTTTATCTGGCGCGTGTATTTGGCGGTGCGCGGCGGAAGTGGCGGAAAGAGGCAAGCGGAGCCGGGATGAAAGGCGCCGCCCTCGACGCCCCCGACGTAAACACGCGCGTCCCGGAGAGGCGCCGCGCCATCAACGCTGCGGGCGCCGGCGGAAGAGCCCGTCGGCCGCAAGAGCTGGCGAGGGCCCTGAGCGACGCCCTCCCGGCTGCGCGACGCGGAAATACAATGCGAGAGTGTGTGCAACTCCAAGACCTCCAATGATTAGGGATTTTTAAAAAAAAATTTTAGAAATTGGTTCAAATTCTGGGTTTCATACTGTCACATGATGTACTTTTACACTGTGGCAACTTATCCTGTTTTCATGGGTTCCCTGTCGTAGTCCCTGTCGTAGCGCTTTTGTCCATTTGATATTTTTTCATCCCAATACTCGTATATCTGTTAATTTTCTGCTCTCTCTTCTTTTACTTTGAATCTATCAGAATGACCATACTAATTGTAATTTCCTTTCAAATCCGTCATGTTTCCCTGTTTCACGCTGATTTATTAAATGAGCGATTGTTTGGTATTGTATTAGGTAATGTGTCTTAATAATTACTTCTCTTAGTGCTCATGTAGAAAGTATATAGCAGTCTTGGCTTCATATCATATTATATATAAATACTAATATGAATTTGAATGTTGTCTGTCTACGTTAAGATTTTATTGCTTGTTTTTTATCCAATAAAACATGCACTATCCAAGATTATGATTGTTTTAAAATTTATAGTTATCTGAATATATTCTATATCATGAAAGTTTAATCTTGATAGAAAGTAATTTTTACTATTAATATAATAGAGCCCATAAGTTTGGGAAAAATGTCTTGATTGTCGTTAAAATTTTAACACTTTTGACATTACAAAGCAGCTAACTGTACTTCTTGAGTTGTTTTAGAAGATTTTCGTTTTGGCATTATGGTATTTAGAATCTGATGCTTAGTTTTAGTATTTTACTGTATTTTGAAATTTTTGTTCCTTTTCCGTCATTATTTTCCTTTTCTCTGTGTTCCAATCTCTGTAAAGTTGGAAGCGTACATGCAAGCCTGGACAAGACGGAAGCACTGTTGTGTTTTGCTTTTCTCTGCAAAAGAAGGCACGATATCAGGCAAAACGTGTTGAACTTGGGCACCAGAGCCAATAAATGTTAGCAATCGCTACGAGAAAGCAAGAAGATATCAGCCAATAATATTCTTTTTGGATTTCTTTCGTTGGTGGTGGAAAACTTGCTCACGAGGAATCCTATCTCATCATGGTGTCCAGTCTCTTTCAATAGCAGTTTTCTGATCATGATGTATAATACAGCCCTTCTCAGATTTAGCAATTACATCACTTCGAACAATGAGCATCATAATATTTCCTCCTATTCTATTCCAGGATTCAAAAGACTTCGTAATAAGCAAGAGACAGCTTTCCGAATTAAAAAAATTCATAGTTATCATACCAAAATTTAATTTGGCTCTAAATATATTTTGATTAGTCAAATTCAAAAATAATCTCTGATAGTGAAAGAAAGAAAGAAACAAAAATCTTATGGTCTTTTAGTAGAAACAAGATTACAATGAAGTATTAGTTTGTTTGCATGTAAGTTCTGATATATATTTTATAGTTAGAATAAAAACTTGAAACCTTTTAATTCTTATGAATTTTCTGTACTAATTCATTTTAAATTGTGATTTTTCATTTTTATTTACATGCCTTTTTTTGTACCCCTATTTAAGCCAGAATAAATGCATTTTTGCATGCCTATTTTAGAAAAATAAATAGCTTGTTTGTCTATCTGGTTTAGGTAAAATAAATGCCTGAACTTTCAGGCACTAATTGTTAGTATCTACAAACTGAATAAAGTGGATTTGCGTTTTGGAAATAACAATGGAAATATAAAGTACACCGTGTGTGTCAGTGTAGGGGGGATGTGACTTTACATTTAAATCTAATAAGAAAATTCTAAGAGCGGAATGTAAAATACGCCATATACCTACGTTTATGTCTAGAGGCGAGTTTTAAATCTAAGAGTTATACTGCGTTGTTGTGTTTTTCATGTTTAGAATACCTCGCGTGGGCGATCAAGTGTGGGTCGCTGGAGTCAGACACCGTCTAACTTGTAAGAGTCACAGTCGTCAGAGGATGCCGTTTTTCTCTTCCCACTCATTACCTTCGCGAATTTTGTGTTTTTTGAGCTCCGCCTTAATATTTGTTGAAAAATATTCCCAGTACAATGAGTTACTTGCACGAGGAATCATTCCTTTTATTGTTCTTTCTTGTAACATCAAATAACAAAGCTCTGAAGTCACGGGGTAATGCATTTTCACATATTTTTCAGGAACACACATTTGTTTCCTGTTGAAATGGTTCTCCTCAGGGATACTCTTATATTGATATCTCCTCAGGGATACTCTTATCTTGTTTGTTATTTCCACAATTAAAGAAGTTTCGATTTTAATGCAGTCTTTAGTGTAATGAGTATACGTTTATCCTTCAGATTCCAAAACTGTATTTTGAACTTTGAGTATCCTAATTTTCCGACATTTGACCATATTCATTTCTATTAAAATTGACGTACAAATAAATTCATTTTCTATGGTTTTTACCTTTGAAAAACTCGACACTTCCATTCACAGTCATTTCATGAAGAAATTATTGCTATCAATTATTATTATTATATCTCTTTTCAGCAAGCGCCATTTGTATCTCTTCTCATGTCCTTTCATTTCAACTTCTTTCAAAGACCCCGTCGACCCTTTCGTCCCTAAGCTTCGTAAAGTCCCTCTCTTGTTTAAAGCAGCTTCCCATAAGCAGTATTAATATTTCCCCTCGGCGTAACATCTTCCCCTTGGGGCGTCTCAGTTGCCGTCAACACAACAACAGGTTCGTATGACGCGGTGATGCATGGCTTCCGGCGCGGTGCCGCGGGGCGGAGCGGGGCGGGCGGGGCGGGGCGGGGACTTCCGAATCGGGTTGCGGGGGCGCGGCGCGGCCCCACCTGGCGCCGCCCCCGCGTTTGTTTCCTCGGGCGAGTGGCGCTCCCCGGCCGCGAGGGCCCGGAGGACTTCCTTCCCCGAAGAGAGCGCGGCCACAAGAGCAGCGGCCGGCTCGCGATTGCGTTCCGCCTTTGGATACCGGCGCGTTCGGAAGCTGTTTTCTCCGTGAAGAATTTGCTGTGAAGTTTTTATCTTTCCATCATTTACTACTTTTGTCACGAATCAAAGGTAGGAGAGTCTGCCCCGTGGCTGAGATCGCTAAAGCAGTAGTGCCATGGTGATATTGGACCGTGGGGTCGCGGGTTCGAATCCCGCCTCCGGCATGGCTGTATGTGTTCGTCCTTTCACCCCTTGTCATCACCGTATCGTTTCATCGTCATACCATAACGTTACATCCAATAGTGGGCGCTAATGACCTAGTAGTTGACGCAACCTTGAAAAAAGACAGACATTTCTATAAATTATTGAATTAATAAAATATCCCGGAGCAGTGGAAAATTTCAGAAAGGAAGCGAATTTTGTAATGCCTTTAGAAATGCTACAAATTCGATTTCTTATATGAAAAATGGCAATATTTATTAAATATGCTATATTGAGTAGATGATTGTATTAAGCAAAAACGTGAACAAACACGAACATATTCTGTTGTTATAATCATCTTTTTTTTTACCAGAATTGTAAGAAGTGTTGTCATAGATTAAAGAATGTCGATTATCATTTTTAATCGTCAACATACTTCAGGAATTTTATTAATAATTAGAATATGTATTCAATACATTTAATTTTATTTCTGAAATCTTACAGACGTACGTTTACCACGTTTCATTCATGATTTCAAATAAACTCATGCCGAAATAGCACAAATCTCTCACGGCGTATTTATTCGTGTTATAAGCAATGCCTGACGAATTATGTCGAGGAAAGATCAGTTTTGTCCTGGCTGGGTGTTGCTCCGGGCCTCGCATGAACCCCAGGTTCACGCGCCTCGCCGCGCGGCGGCAGCGCAGCGGGGCGCGGGGGCGTAAAGCGTGGCTTAGGCGCTCCGGGCCATCTGTTTCCCTTAGCGGGGACATCGACAGCGGCTGTAACCCGGCGAGGCGTTCGCCGCCGCCGCCGCCGCCGCCGCGCCCGCCAGTCCTACATAAAGCCGGTGTGACGCCGCGCGCCGCAAATGTAGAAATATTCCCTGGCGCGCTAAGAGCGACGCGGCGCGCTCCCCGGGGAGCCCCTCCGCCTTATGACTGCGCGCGCGCGCCCGTAAATCGCGGCCGCGAATCCGCAGCGTTATGCCGCCGCCCGCCAGCCGCGCTCTCTGCGCACGGAGCGCCCGCACGCGAGCGGCGAGCGCTGTGAGGACCGCGAGGGCGGTGGGGAAAGGGAGATTGTGAAAAGCAAGGCTCTGCGAAAAGTTGGAGATGCGAACGACACTCTGCTGACTGGATGCAACTGATGGAAATGGAACGAAGATGACGATCCGGACTATTTGTTCTTTTCAGGGCCGAAGATTCTGACGATTTGGGTCAGATATAGATGGTAACCATGATAATCGACGTAAAGGACAATGAAGATGTGGCATATTTGTAATTGAATATTGGAGATCATTCTGGAAGATTCGTAAGCGAAAATAGTATTAGAAGTGTTGAAGAGTGAGATGTGATGTTTAAAAGAAAGATAACGTGGTAATAAAGCGTTACATTGTGGTTCTTAGTTTAAAAGCTAGTTTCTACGCCTAATTCCAGCTTTTCACATCATGATATGATCTTTAGCTTGACTCTACTTGTTCTACACATTTTTTTGGAGCTCATGACACGCTATTACTATTGTTCATTGTTCATTACTATTTTCTTAGTCAACACGTTTTTCGAAAAACGTAAAATGGAAATGAGTTCCAGAAAGGGCATCATTGCCTTCTTCGTCGAGACCCAATCCTTTCCACGTGATTGACGAGCAGGCGCCAGCGCTTGCTGGCCTCCCCGGCGGCGTGTCCGCTTGCGGCAGGGGCTTCCGGGCGCGTGGAAGGCGTCGCCTCGCGGCAGGCAGCGCGCGTGCCGCCCGTCCCCGCCAGGTGTGACAGCGCGCCCCCGCCCCCGCCCCCGCGTCCACCGCCGGCTGGCTTCCCGCCAGCGCCCCCGCCCCGCCCCGCCCCGCGCAGCCACGCGCCGCGCACCCTCGATGATTTAAGGGCGGGTGGGAGCCGGCTCGTGAGCGCGCCCCGCGCCCGGGCTTCTGTCTCTTTCCTGGATTTCCAGAAATCTGTGAGTCTGCGAGAGCGCGAGGCGCGAGCGGGGGCGGAGGGGCGCGGAGGGTGCGCGGGCCGCGGCCATTTGTCTGTCGCGCGCCGCCCCCGCCCCGCTGTAAATATGTCGCCCCCGGTTGTCTGGCGGCGCGGCGCGGAGCGGGCCTGGATCAGCACCCCCGCCGCCGCAGCTGCCGCTTTCCGGGTTCCGGGAGGCGCCCTCCGCGCCGCGTCGCCGAGCCCTCCGTCCTGCCGTCTACGAGTTCCCAGCCGTCGTCGTCCCGTTACCGCCCTGTCATCCGCGCCGCAATGGCTGTCTGCCTCGCAGTTACAGTCTAATTATTGCCGGGGTTATCACTGAAGCTATATTCCCCTCGGCGCCCGGCTTGTTATTGGCGACGACGTCGACCGTCGTAAACTGGCTCGCGTTCGCCTTTAGTGTTGAATTTATTGTCTGCTTCTTTTTTGCTATTGTCATACGTCACATCTCTTAAGTATTCTCGCGTCTCTGATATTACTTCTTTTCCCGTTTTCGGGCTTCGTTCTCGTCTCCATTCGTGTGACGTACTCTAGGGGTACGTGGCTGGAGCAGCTGTTTCAACATCGCGCCTTCCCAAACAGTTCTGTGCCAACGTCCGGTAATGCCTCTTCGTTCAGCGTCTCGTCTGCGCCGCTCGAAAGGGAAAGTTGTAATTGTGCTATCCAGATTTTCTTGCTACATCGGAAGATAATTGTAGGGTGCATCTTCGAGCTAATTTTCTTATCGATTACCAGGAACAATTTTGCTGTGAGAAAACACTGGTTGTCTTGGCGAATCGCTTTCTGTTCACAGGCAACAATCTGAAGTTTCCTTGAACGTTTTGGAATAGTTCGCTCTTCAGGAAGCAGCAAGTATTGGCTGTGGTAATTTAGTTATGTCCCAAACATTTTTCACAAGCTCTAATTATTTTATTTAATGTACACAATTGCAGCAAAACATTTTCAAAGATGCAGCTGCTTTTCGTTTTGTTGATCCAGGAACATTTTACCCTTTTAGTTTTCACCTTGTTTCTACACTGCCTATTGACTGTTGACGAACAAATGTCAAACGTCTCATGTCGGCGTAGCCGCAGCCACCAGAACCACACGGCAATTGGAGCGCCGCGTGTTGCTCGTCTTTCGGCGGGGCGCCTTCTCCCCCGCGCGCCCTGCGGCGAACCGAGGCGCGCGAGAGCAGCCCCGCAGCTCCCTAAACAGCAGCCCGCGGGCGCTCTCTGCGGTCGCTTCCGCCCTCCGCCAGCGCCGCGATCTGGCAACGCCCCGCGTCGCCACCCCCGCGCTTCCGGGGCGCCGCGCCGCGCCGCACCGCGCCCCCTCCTCCGGCACGTGCGCGGGTGATTAGGGGCGACTGGCGCCCCTGCCCCCGCCCCCCCCGGCGCGTGCGCCCCCGCGACCCCCGCTGATTGGGGTGACGGGGGCACATCTGCCGGCGCGCGGCGCGGCGCGGCGCGGCACCCCCGCACCCGGCCCGGCCCCGGCCCCGGTCGACCCTCCGCGCGCGCGCGCGGGGGAAGAAAAAGAGCTGTCGCCCCGCGCGGCTGAAAAGATTGTCGTTCGCGGTAAATTAATTTCATCTCGCCCCGGCGGCGGCGGCGGAGGCGGCGGGGGTGGCGGGCGGGAGGGAGCGTCGAGTGGCGCGGGCCGCCCCGGGTCGGGCGCGCTGACCCGCTCGCCCATTAGCCGCCCCGCCCCCCGGGCGACGCCCCCGCCGCCCCCGCCGCCCGCTGCGCCAGCCGCCCGGGGTCGCGGCGGCGATTCTGTGCGTGGCCCCGTGAAATATGACGCGGCCGCCACAGCTTCCCTCACCGCCGCCCCCTCGCGGCGCCTCTGCGCTCAGGGAAAGAGCATAGGCTCTACACCACGAAAAAGGCGATAATGTCCCGAATTTATGTACACAATATCAATCTCTTTCTTGTACGAATAATGTACATTTTATTGTAACGTTTTAATACACGTATTACTCTAATGAACATGGTGCAGTATTTTTATATCCTATCTTCAAGTAATAAATATGATAAGGGACAATATGGTGAAGATAATGCATAATTCGGAAAAAGGTGCTCATCTAACACGAAGATGAATGTTGTGCTACCATATTTATTTCCATCTCCCAAATTTATGTTCATGATTCAATGTTTCGACAATTGTTAACGTCCAGATGTGTTCTTTGTAGAGAAAGTATCCTTTTCCCTAATCCTTAACAATATTTCTCTAATATTGTTTCTTCTCAGTCGACGACACGAGTTCGTTCCTACTTAAGTGATCCAGCACCTTCAAGAGCGTCTTGTGGATACCGTTCGACTGCGAAGGCTCAGGAGCAGTGGCCAACACCCTGACAGTAGGGGCAGACAGTAGTTAGTTTAGAAGCTGTGTATTGTAACAAACTCGCGAGAGCGTTACCGGGACGTTTATGCCGGTATCTGTCGCAGCGGTGTTTCTGCAAAGGTGACGAGTCGGCACTTAGAGCGTTGAAGTTTGGACGCCGTCCTAATGTACGTTATTTCGGGGCGTCGACACCCCGTGGCCCGCAGATGGGCGGCGGCGGGCGAGAGGGCGCGCGCGAGCGGCAGCACGCCGGGCCGGCGGCCGCCGCTGCTGACGCGCCAAGCGTAACATGCAGTTCGGAAAGATCGCAGCTTCAGTCAGAAGAGATTCGGTGGCAATAAAAAAGGAAATTTTATTCGCACTACGCGACTCACTACGAGTAATTGCTTTCGGGACGAATGTACGGCTGCGACGTTTTCTGATAAGAATAAAGTTGAGAATGAGTACAAAGCACATTATGCTGATAAATTTATCCAGAAATTTAATGAATCTTTTTCGAAATTAATTAGAAAATCTAATTATTTGGATGTGCTCTAAATAGTGCGAACTTTTACTCAAGGTACTTGTATATTTTGTTAATTTGATTCCAGCTTATGAAGGATGGAAGCTTATTAAATGTCTATATTAATGTAATATGTAAAATCATTATTAATGAAAATAAGATATAACTTATTGAAAAAAGGAAACTAGAAAAATTGCCAGCTATTCTCTGTCATAATTGTTAGACAATACACTGAAAACGTACGCACATCGCAGAGGTACAGTCATGAGGTGAGAAAACATGGTAGTAAATTTATAAACAAATTCTCAGAAAGTTTACGGCTCATATAATTTCCTGCAGTATATTAGTTGCTTTTATAAATTGAAGGTTTTAAGTCTACGTGTTGAAAAGTGAAAGTCGACTTCATATTTTTTTCGACAGAAAAAACAAATACCGAACATTGAGCGTGAATGCTTTGGTAATCGCACAGTCGGAGAACATTTTTTCGACTGCATCCCATCTGCTCAAACACAGTGGTTGAAACGTCCGCTGTGTGTGGCCGGAGTCGGCGGCCGGGGGCCCAGCGCAGATGTCACCCTATTCGCGGCTCGCGGCGCAGCGCGGCGCAGGGCGGCGCAGGGCGGCCGCGGCCGGGTGTTTGCCCGCGCGGCGCGTTTGCTCAGCATAAATCATCATCGCAACTAGTTTGTGAAGTGGCGCGGAGAACAAAGTGGGCGCCGTTCATAGAGCGCCGAAATATCCGGCCGCTGTGTAAACGATACGGCGCTGCGCGGCGCCGCCCTCCCCCCACGCCCCCTCCTCGGCGCATCACCCCTCGAAGGCGACTCGCAGCGGCGCCGACTGTCCCCCGAGGGGCCCGCGGGATATCCTCCCCCCCTCGCTCTTCGGCCGCCGGCGCGTGTCCCCCGGCGCTGCCTCGCGGGCGCCCCGCCCCCATAACGCGCTCCTCGCGCCGCTGCATTGTACGCGTCGCCGCCCCCCCCCCCCGCGCAGTGGGTCAGCACCATCCCTAATTGCTCTAGGAAAACTGATCAAACTTTATCTGAAGCGAGCTAAAAGTGGCTTTTCTAAAAGTGCTCTGAAAATTTTAATAAAGAAATTGAATATGTTCTGTTTTTTCAGCAATTAATTCAAGTTTTATGTTGGTGGTGAGCTATAGTCCGACGTTATGTGTACAATTAAAATTGAAAATTCATGTATTTAATAAACGCTTCAGTAGTAATATCACTGTTTTTTGTCATTCTGCTTTCAAGGTTTTTCTATGTGTTCTTTTTTTTTTATAAAGAAATCTGAGTTACAAAAGTCTACAAGTAAGGCATGCATAACGTTATTTTATCCCTTGAAAAATTCTTCCGGTATTCAGTGCTCCAAAATTACGCGTGTTCTGGTAACACGTTTATACTTCTTGCGGTTTAGTTTTTCTTCACGAGGCTTTTGAACCATTGTGCCCTGGACGCGCACTGGCTCATGAATTCGATCCCCTTCCCCCGTCCTGGTACCGTTCGCCATATGCGCCTTGTCGGGGCCGGAGTATTGGATTGGGGAATTAAATCGCTACTGCGCTCTTTACCCCGCTGACTGTCCTCCGCAGCTGAGCTCAAGAGCAGGGGCATTGGACCGTGAAATGCGAAGGGGGGGCTGTTAAAAGCTTTGCACATGTGCGTATTATAATCCGTCTTAAATGCATAGGACTCGTGTGAGAAATGCTGTTCTCATGTACTTGTCTACGCTTCCCGGACTTCATTTCCCACCCTCAGCTTTGTTTGATCGACGCGCGACATGTTTGAGAGGGAGATGCATCACTTTCTCACCAGCGATGATCGTATATTACAGCTGGTAATTCTTTAACCCGCAGGGACTTTAAGGTAACAAGCTCGAAGATTTTCATGAGGGCCGTTTATGTTTTCATGCCAATAACTACGTTCATGTTGCAACATAATAGCATGTTTACAAATATGGGAGGTGATAAATTTAAGTTATTTTTGAGATTACATGGTGTGTGGAAAATCGCGCAACCACAAGATTGGAAGGTTCTTTAGTTCTGCTGTGATAATTAATAACGCATTTATATCGACGTCAGGAAGTGAGCTACATAAGTTAATTGTTTTGTCTGTATTCCCTACTTATTGAATCTAAGGGTTACTAGCTAATAGATCTCCAAAATTAAATTTCTTACTCATATCATCAATCTTGATCCCATTCCCAAATGTGCCCAGAAGTGGCACAACGGCCCCACGACGAAGGAACCGCATCCCAGGAGACTGTTGCCGCCGCGCACCTCGCCCTGCGCTCCGCCTGCCGCGGGGAAATGCCTTGGCCGCGGGCGCGGAGGGCGGAGGGCGGCGCTGGCGGCGGCGCCGGCGCTAACGCGATCGTCGCCGCTGGGGGCGGGGGCGGGGCGCGGCCGCTCAAAGGGCGCGTCTAAATATGTATCGAGGGGGCGGCGCGGGGGGTGGGGCGGGGGCTGGTGCGGGGGCGGGGACCCGCTGTTTGCCGGGCGCTCTATTGTGTTGACGCTCGAGCGGTCAGCGCGCGCCTGTTTGCGCTCGCCCAATATCGCCCCGCGGCGCCGCACGGCCAGTTTTAATATCGCCGCCCGCCCGGTGTTTGTTTTACATCGCCCGCCGCCAATACCCTCCGCCCCGCGCCGCCCCGCGCCGCCCCGCGCCGCCCCGCGCCGCCCCGCGCCGCCCGCCCCGGCCGCGCTGCCCGCCCTCTGCGCTCGCCCCGGCCCGCACATATAAAGAACCCGAGAGCGGGCTGCAGGCGCCGTGTTATGGCTCCCCCAACGCTGGACGAAATGTCTTAAGAGGCTACGTTACAAAGACGAATACCGCAATAATTTGACGATGCCCGGGGATATTTCGTCCAATCAGTTTACATCTAAATATTAATTTTTTAGAAGGTTATATCATTTCATTTTCTACAGACTCCATCTATTGTTGGGTCAGTCCATAATTAATCAAGGCTAAAGATAGTTTCTTTTAAAACTTCATATATATTTCGTTTCTTGTTACTTTAGTCGTGCAGTAAAGATTATAAAATAAATTATATCGCAAATGCAGGGTTTTAATCCATGAACAGATGTTGGAGCAGAATGTGATTAAGGCTCCCGCTGATTAGGGGCCTTAACCAGTTGCGTATCAATTTATTTGAAAACTGCATAATTACAGCAAAGTACTAGTTTCTGTGCTTTGGAAGACATAAATTGGAGTTCAACTTTTCTACCGCACGGCCCTGCGCTCCACAGGGAAGTTGAGTACGTCCAACCGCCCTTTCCCGCTCGCTTCCTGGGCGCTCTTGCGCTCGCAGCGATCCGCGCGGGAATTTTCTCCAATCCGATTTATTGACAGATTGCGGTGCACTGCATAGTATGTCAACAGTTCGATCCTTTGCTGTATTTTTGTTGCGTGTGCCTGGTGTTTGGTATCGTTGTTTCGAATACTCACGCTGGTATTTTTCGGTTCTTTTGTCAAATGTTCGTAGCGATTTTGTTTGTTTTTGAAGTTTGATGTCCTCTGTTCACGCGCATGTATGAGGCCTATTCACTGAATTATTGGTATTTGACTGACTGAACAGTGTTTGTCGCATGATTGCACGATTCATAAAAAAGTAAAATTTCGCTTTCATCAAACCAGTAGTTAAATACCTCTAGCTTGTTGTCTATTAATGCTCATCCAGACTTTTATCGAAAATAGTTTTTATGTGGCACTAAAAGTAGAAAAAGAGAAGTTGAAGAAACTAAATCTTGGTAACTTAATAGACAATCATGTTTTACAAAAACTGCTCTGTGTAAAAAAAATGAGGTCCAATAGAATATTATGAAACGATGATGGGTAATAATACGCAAGTGTTAAGTGATATAACGATAATCGCTTCTTCCTCTCTCGTGTATTAAACTTCATACGAAAGTGTAAATACCATTACATCAAGTTTCTTACAGTACTTTTTGTACGAATGATGATATCTACTATCAGGGAAACTTTTACTTTGAACGGTTACGTGATAGCTAGAATGCAATATTCAACTACCATCGCCTCACAGTTCGCTTCCTAGGTGTTCTAGGTGGCATTAGTTAAGCAGAAATACAGTACTTCAAATGAACAGTACTTATGTTAGAATTCAATTTATTAAAAATGTCATCAAAGTTCAGAATTTGTTCTTATCTGATTAATAACGGAAACCGTCCTCAGAAGGGTATTCAGTCTTCTGAGTTTCTTCATGAATTTTGGAAACAGGGGTAGACATGTGCTATTTATTGTCTCCACTCCATAGGTTGCCCCGGCGCAGTATTATACGCCATCCAACGAAACATTTTATTTGAACGATGAACAATTATTGTTCACTTAACAGTAAACGTCTCTGGGGTTGATCAAACAACTGTACTATATGAAGCTGAATCATAATGCAACTAGATGAATCCATGTAATAAGAGAATTATTCAATGAAGTAGAAAAAGAAGTAATTTATCCAAAACATCGTTTATTTTGCTCCCGCTTAGGATTGTATTGAGACAACTTCAGATGCCAACCATCATGTTTCTGTCAGTTTTCGCTTCGATAACTCAAGATTTGATCGCCATAGAATTTTAGCCAGCCCGCAACATTGCATTTACACGGTTACAAGGGCTCTAGCTCCCTGGCACGTTCGCCATCGCCCACTGCACCTCTTGATCACGCGCGCGCCAATTTCTTCTTTTTCCAGCTGGCGGTTTGCGGGTCGTGGGGAGCATTTTTTCGCGTATCGTTCCACCCGTTTTGCGGGATAAGCTCTCGGAAAATGCCTCCTCCCTCTCATCTTCCCCAGCTCGACGACTTGTTCCCCAAACCTTGCCTGCCCCTCCCTCCAGCACCCTATTGTCCCGAAGACACAAGATGGTGGGCAAAAAGCGCGAACTTGGGATTCCCCGCAGAGCTTGCGGCCGCTGCCACTCGAGGCGCTCCTGTCGCTCACCGGCCCGCCACGGCATGCTTGTTGGCACTTTTTCTTGGAGGATAGTTTTTGAAAAGATTATTCGATTTGGTTCACGGGATATGAACTGGCTGGCAGTTCATGCTTGAGCAGTGCGCTGCCAGTTTCTAACGGAAGCGCTGTCGGCTTCTTGTGACACTACTCATAAGAAGTGTCGCCTTCGGCTCGGGCTGATATGCCATCGCACGGGTGGTTTTGCCCAAGAGGAAACACTTTACTTTGAGTTTCTGTGCATCTACATGGTCAACCTAAAATATTCGGCCTCTCTTAAATTATTTTTTGTGATAACTCGTCGAAAGAAAATTTGCATCCTGCGGCGTCCTCACTATCCAATGAGCTCATAAAAGCAATAACAGAGACAAACAGATATGTAAAAGCGATAACAGAGACGACTATAATAATTCACGCAGAAACATCTGCACGCTGACGTATATACCATAGCTCCGCCTAATCTACTGTATCTCTGATGAATTTTCTTAAATTTAAAACATGTCTAAATTTTCTTCGATATGATCATACTTCTCTTTCGAGATTTGGTTACATGTCCTATTCGCTTAATGATGTTCTTTGCTCAATTTAATTTCCATTCAGTCTTTTCGGTATTTTGTCACTCTGTCCGAATATCATGACACTCCTCCGTACACATACGAGAGGAATACTAACTTTGGTTCCTTGATTCACTGGGCTTTGATGCTCCTAGTGCTTTAACAATGTTTACTTCACTGACAATTCTCAGAATCCATTGTTAGGTAGTTATTTTACTTTCTTTCTTCTGCTTACGCAGTGTAGAGACAGGTATGTATTGCTGTTGGAAAAAAAGCGAATTTTCGGCAGAAAACTCTTATCGCCAAGCCCTTGTAACCAAAAAGTGGAAAAATCCAGTTGCTAAATATAGAAAAAATCCTCTAACATGTGGTGATGGAAGAATCCTTGTTTTGTTGGTCCTTGATACCGAAAAATCGATTGACGACAAAACATCGTCCGTGAACAACGCTAGCGCATAAACAGTTCAGCCGATTTTCTCCAAAATTGATAATTCTCAATCCATTTGGCTGTTATCGCGACCCCTGGAATTTTAAATTGACATAGTTAAATTGAAATAATTAAATTGATATTTTAATTTTGGGGATTTCTTTCCATTAAGCCCCTGGGATATTTTCAAATTTTTCAAAAGAATGGCATTTATTCTAGCTAATGGGGGGGGTGCAAAAATGCACGTAAACAATGAAAAGTCACATTCAGAAGGAATTATTGTAAAAAAAAAATAATTAAAATGAATTACATTTTTATTCTAACTGAAATTTACGTTGGCACTTATGGTGTATGGAAACGATCTTTTCTTTATAAATTTGATTCCATATGATCATCCAGTATCCAGTAATGATGGCTAGGAACACTCGCGACGCTCTCGCTTCCAAATGCTATTGTGAACTCCCTTTGAACTTTGAAAGGGCATCAGTGTATACGGAATTATATTTTTCGTTTTTGCACTTGTGTAATCGCCAGCCCTGAGAAGGGTATATCACATACAGAGGGCTGTCCTCAAAAGGGATCAGAGGCCATACTCGAAAGTAGGATGGGATTCCTCGTGAGCAAACAAAACCTGTGAGCATCAATTAAAAAAGTGAAAAACCTTAACTGGAGTCAACTTTATTTTTCATTTTGATTTTTAACACAGCCCCTGCTTCCACAGAAAGACAAAACACGATCGTGACTTTGTATTGTCCAGGCTTGCAGATAAATATACAACTTGTTTGAGATCGATGCCAGGAGAATAAAAAAGAAAAATAATTATGTAAAAGGCAGATAACGACGAAAATAAAAAAATGACAAAAATATGGATCAGAAGCCAAATTAGGCAAAATGAAAATCTACTAAAACAACTCCTGAAATACAGTGATATTCTATTGTTAAAAGTCATCAAATAATAACAGTAACAAAAATATATTTTGCCAAACTTCCGGGATATAGTTGTACCTGTATGAAACTCAGTTTAATTAACGAATTTATGTTGATATGTTACCTTCATAAGAATTAGCTTTTGCACTTAATGTTCTACGGTTTGTAAAGATTTTCCAGGTAATGACTGAGATGTGTGTATATGGACAGAAATTGCTTTATAATAATACTACGTAACCGTTAATAAGGGCGAGAAAGTATGGAGCTATTTTGGAATCATTATTTAGTCGTTGCAACGAAAAACATATTTCATAAAGGATTTACCTACGCAATTACGTTTATTATTTGTACCTAAAAATATTGTATTATTTGTAATTATTTGATAATTAATTGCACATTAAGAATTTTCAAGATGATTCACAATAATAAACAACAATAAAAATCAATAAAAAGTACCAATAGGATGTTTTGAAGAAACAATTTAATATGTACCAGTAATAGTCTAATATTTGTAGGCTGGAATAATTGTGTATAATTAAACGACAATTCCACATAGAAAATACTATATATTGTTTATACTAAATATTGGTTTATATGGTGTGTGCATGGTTGAGAATTTTCTTGCATGACTGCCACTCATCGAAGACAATTGGGAAAGTGTCATATCACGAACATTAATTTCCAATTAATTTTGTACATTTGTTAAAGACGTTAACCTCTACAAAGTTTAAGGTTTTCGCTTAACTAATGATTCTCAAAATGATTTGATTGACAATGCATAGGTTTACAGCGGGCTGCACACGTTTGGAATTGGGAAATTTTGATGTGAACGCAGGGATATGTCAATGACAAGTTACAACTGATTGTTGAAAGAACCAATAATACGAATTTGATGAGTATAGAAAGTAACATAGCTCTGTAATCTTTCCTTTTCTCAGTTTGTCAGGTAAGCGTCTTTAAATCTGTGTTCAATATGAATTAGAAATCACAATAAACTTAGAGGCAAAGGTCATTGATACATTTGTGCTTATTGGACAAGATGTGGGGAGCTCTTAGGAGCTATTGAAGAAGAACAATGGTGTTCTGCTGCAGATGAAGAGAGGGTGAGGGGCTCGTCATCACGAGGTCGCTTCGGGAGACGGACACGCCCGGCGCCCGGCCCATTTGCCTCCCAGGGCAGGGGCGCGTGCCGGCGTCGATTCGTCGCTTCCGGCGAAGCAGCGCACAGGTGGCGACGGAAGCCCAGATTCCGCGGCTCTTATCGCCTGCCCCGACGCCCTCGCTCCCGTCACCCCCACCGCCGCCACATTTTGCCACTGCCACTGCCATCGCCATCATCACAGCTATCGCCACCGTCATCGCCACCGCCACCGGCATCAGCCAACCCCCGCAGGCACAGCCACCGCCATGGCTACCGCCACCGCCATCGTCACCGCCACCGCCACCGCCACCGCCAACCCCCCCCCCCACCAGGCACCACCACCGCCTCCGGCACCGCCATCGCCACCACCATCGCCATCGCCATCACCACCACCATCGCAACTGCAACCCACACCGCCGCCGTCCCCGCTACTGCCTCCGTCACTCCCACCGCCGCCGCCACCACCTCAAGCACCGGCCCCGCCGTCTCTCCCGGCATCGCCGTCGTCGCTGCCTCCGTCACCGTCGTCGGGGCGTGGGCTAAGTGGCCCATTTGTCTCGGCGGCGCCGGAGCGGCCCGCGGGCGGCGGCGGCGGCGGCGGCGTCTGCTCGCGTGCGCGCGCCCGCGCGTGCGCCCGCGGCGAAGCCACCGCCGCCGCCGCCACCCGTGAAATATGCGCGCTTTATACGCGCTCCCGCGCCGGCGCCCGCGCCGCCCCCGGCCGGCGGCGGCGGTGGTGGCGTCGCGACGCCGCCGCCGCTGCGACCCCGCGGAATGCGCGCGCGGCGGGCAGGAGGCGGCGGCGGCGGCGGTGGCGCGCAAATTTTTATAAAAATAGTTGACGGGCCGTTCGTCAAGCGGAGGCGGCGCGGCCGCAGTGGAGGCGGAAAAATTGTCAGCGGCCCGTAAAGCGGCCGTAAACGCCCCCAGTTGAGGTCTGCACCCTCGCCTGACACGTGTCCAATTTTTTTTTCGCTAATTTTTGAGCGGCAGCGGCGGCACGCCCCCTCTGCATCTCCGAGCCCTCGCTTCTGCTCTGCTGCCCCTACAGAGCTGCCTTCGGCTTCACTTGTCGCTGATATTGGGTTGAAGGCTACCCAGCGAAAACTCAGGGGCGAATCTATTGGTGTATTACGTCGAATAATTAAAATTTTATTTTGGAACTAGCTGACCTTTTCTGAATGAATAAAAATTTGACTAAAATACAATTTCCACTTTTGCCTCAGTCCCTATTACTACATGCTTTGCTTTTTAGTTTCTTTATTCGTCAACCACAGAGCATTATTATTTTGTTCTCCTACGTATATATTTTAATATGCCTCGAATGTAAATTATTACTGCATAAACTAGGTCTTTACGTGTAATTGTTTTCTCTAGAAATAATTGTTGCTTCACAAGAATGACATTGAATTTTGATGAATACCCAGTAACCAAATGTTTTTATCTTGCAAATGTGATGCATGATTGTGAGTGTAAGTAAGCTCATACGCAAACTTCTTTTATATCTCGTTGTATACAATTTTTAATTAATCGTGATTAATTTCTTCTTCAGTTCTGAATAAAATTCAGTTCTGTAATGTATTTTACTTATTAACTTAAATTACGCGGATTAAGTGTTCTTTTCTTTTGAAAATCGATGATACCATGCTCGGAAGCGTGAATCTTAGTTCGCTAACAGACTTGCGTCCTTCTCAGAAACTCCTGCGTTCAGTGACCTCACTTCACTGCTGATTCAGCGCGTCTGTCACTTGGTGGGATGCATTCCAAGAAGCCGAGCAAAGACTTTTTGAGAACTGGCTAGCTACGGATTGGATTTCGTTATTTGCGTAAAAAGCTGTGAAAGAGAGCATGAAGTACGAAGAAGCGCCTCTGCCTGGTTCGGTTCGACAAAGACGGATTACGAGAGCAGAAATTCATTTGTGCTAAAAATTACATGAACTTCCTGAAGACGTTTTCTCCATTGGTGTTGATACAGTACGGTGAAATCTCGGTTTTCCGAATCAACGCATTCTTGAAAGGGTGAAGCTAAGCTCAAGTATTAAAGAACGTCGATATTCATTTCATTTTGAAACACACCAGGAGCGTCACCTCCAGCAACTGGAATTATGATAAGTACCTACTTAGTCAATTTGCAAAAAAAGGCCTTTGTACAAAAATCTTTTTGTAACAAGACTGAAATGTACATCCGCACCGCCTACTTTAGGAACATAAAATAAGGTGAATGAAATTTCAGATAAACATTTTTTAATAAACTGGAGAGTAAAGTCTAAAATATCGAGAAATATAAGAAACTGAAATAAGATCTTATCTCGTTGTATTGACAAGAGTTCTCCCACCTGAAAGGCAAGAATGAGAGGTGCGGAAGCAATGTGAAAGGTTATCAAACCTTTGTGCAATAATACGATAAGGACCTTCCGCTTCGCTCTCAGACCGTGTTATTTCACCAGCAATGGAGGCGGTTTGCGTGAGCTCCGCCATTTGCCGGATAAATCATAGGCATTGGGATCGTGGCGCGCCGGCAGAAGCGAGGGGGCTGGGAGTGGCGGGATGGAGAGGACCGGTTCGGCCGCCGGCGCGGCGCGGCGTGGCTCGGCGTGGCGTGGCGTGGCGCGGCGAGGCGTGGGGCGGCACGGCGAGGGCGCGGAGCCGAGCTGGGCGGGGAGCAGAGCAGCGCCTCCGCCCAATCGAGGGGAGCTCCCCGCTGCTGTCCTCCCCCCCCCCGGCCCAGCCTCGCCCGACCGCCTGCCTCCATTTTGTATTGTACCTGCACTCATAACCACGCAGCATCCCGGAGCGGGTCGACCTCCGAGGCTCCAGGGAAAGGATCCGGTCTTTTGTGCTAATGGGCTTGTTCAAGCGTGGCATCGCGGGCTAATGCCATTAGGAGAATATTCTGGTACGTAGGTTATTTCAAAAGGTTGTGCCACAATTCTTCACGAATTTTTTCGGGTGAAAGTGATAAGATTTACTCCGATTCTTAATTCCTTTTTAGACTTTCTGCCAGCAAAATTGGAATTCACTACTTCGTTTTGAAAGTTGTTTTGGTGCATTTTAAAGGATATAATTTTGCAGTGATGATTATTAATATTCAATGAAAAAATGCAATGGAAACTATTATACTATATCGTCGATGCACGAGGAAAGTGACTCATACCATTGTGCCATTTTGGAGGACATTTTCGTCCTGAGAGTAAACGGTTATTACGGGCCCAAAGGCACTAACAATCTTTTACCTGCCGTGAAATATCTTGCTTTTTCTTAATAATAATATATGTACTATTTTATGATCTCAAAAATGAATCTTCTCTCTTCACTAAAAAATATCAATTTTTAAGCGGTCACTCCTATCTTGTCTAACAAAGATATGACATTATATGACTGGCTTAGGTGGCTCAGGATATCAGTTGATGTCATTGCATTGCCTCTGATCAGGAGGACTTAGGGTTCGAGTCCCGACGGTGGCAGTATTTTCGATATTCGGCTAGGAAGTCGGGTCGAATTCAGGCGCTGTCTGGAGGAGCATTTCAGCGGCCGGCTGCTCTGATCGGTAGTTTTCCGTGATTGTCCGATCAACACCAGACGGGTGCCGGAGCAGTTCCCTAACAGCCGGGCCACGGACCGCGGGCGATCTTTCCTTCTTTTTCCTTGTCCTATCTTCACTCCTTACTTACACATACACGTACATGCACTACACTACCACGCATGGGGGAGATCAGTCGGAAGCTTAGGGCATGTCCGGCTGGAGCGGTGTCCCGCTGGTGGGAACACCTGTTGGGGAAAGCCAACACGTAGGTCGGCGCGGGATCTCGCCTTCCTGTGAAGGAAGATCACCTCCACCTTCCGTGATGAAAACGCATTTACAGGACTAATAACCTTAGGAGTTGACTCACCCGAAGCACTTCTCAATCAAGCAAGCAATCAAATGACATTGTGTCATGACTACGCTGCTCGTAAAACTTTGTGGAGATGAGTATCATAATTAGTGTTGTAGAAGTGAGTATCATTAAAATTATCCGCCGTTGTTAGTGTTTTTAGAGAGCATATGGAAAATCATTTTGAATAATTAATCGTTAACAATGATGTTCCATTGCATTCATTATTATGGAATTTTATATCATGGAAATGCTCATTACTGAATCTATTGCATGTTGAGTTGCGATTTACTTCTACATCAGAAAATTTGCTCCTGGCAAATTGACTGCGAGGGCTAAATGTCTGTTCGCGTTTACAGTCTCAAACATCTGGCAATGTATTCTAAGAGTAAGTATCCATTAGAGTATCTAGGCAAGGATGAAGATAAAGATTGTGTTATTGTATTTGAATCTAAACTCTGTTGCCTTTTTACCAGAGATCAGTTTTAATATGAATGGAATAATTTATAGATGTACGATGAAGGTAATCAAACCACAATGAATAAGAAAATAGTGTGTTTATGATGCGTTAAATACACTATTTCCTAATTCATTGTGATCTAATTACCTCCATCATATGTATATAAAATGAATTACCACATGATCTCGATTGAAACCAGGAAGATTACAACACGGAATAATTTATTTTGCGGTGAAATACGTAAGGTTTTACTTTGCATTAAGGACACTTGTAAATTATACTTATGAAATTTTTACTAGAGAAAATATACTATAACTAAATACCTTTCTTCGCTTAACTAAAACATGAAGGCTTTTCGAGATGTCACTTTCCTTGGGCGACTTACGTTTCTAATGTGTATTTATGATTATTCATTTACTCCATTCACCAGCGGCACTCTTTCGCATTCACTCGATCTCTGGTGCAGCGCCGGCCTCGCACGCCTGCCGGAGATTCGCCGGGCAGTGGCCCGCATCCAGGTGGGCTCCCGGCGGCGGCGGCGGCAGCGCCACGCGGAGGCACGCAGCCCGGTCGACCGGGCGGGACGGCGGCGGGGTCGGCGAACGGCCCGCCGGCCGGCCGGCCGGGCCGCTCTTCCTGTCGCCGCTTCTTCCGGCGCGGCGGCCGCGACGCGTCCGGTTGCGCGAGGTCGCGTCGCGACGCTTATCGGAGCAAAGAGACTCGCCCGGAATGCTGCCCTGAGCCGCCGCCGCCGCCGGCCGCTTCACCTTCACTCTCACCTGTTGATGGGGCCGCCACGGAGTTCTCACGCAGGAATTTGATTCCTTCAGTGTCGTACACACAAAACGCTCGGTCTTCGGAGGACAACTGTTGGAGAGTGAGGCAACGAATTTTGAACATACGATTTACCACCTTCATTTCTCACCATGTTTGTTATGGTTAGTAAGGATATGCGAACATTAATTACAAATTTTCTTAATTTTCGTTGCCATTTCAATCAGAGAAATACAGCCGTCCGTAATGTATAGACATTCATTGAAACAAATCAATAGGACAGATGAAAGGAGTTTGCTTCTGACTTTTCACATAATTCATGTGAATTAGATTGTAACACAATAAATATATTTTTATAGCAAAGTGAGTAGTGAAATTAAAAGAAAAAATTCTGTTGGTTTTCATTGGAAGCGCACTTCTATAAAACGATTATATCACAATTATTAAAAATTTTCAGAACAAATAAAGGGATGCTTAGTTCGATCTCATATATTCAATCATTTTCAAATCGTACAAATGCATCCCGTTTTCGCCGCGCAGGCGCCGTCGCGCGGGGGCGGGTCCCGTGCGCGGGCGCTTGTCTGCGCATCTCCGCGCCGCAGATGCGACGCCTCGTGGGCGGGCGGCCCGCTCCCACTCCCGCTCCTGCTCCTGCTCCCGCTCCTGCTCCCGCTCCCGCGCTCTCTCCCGCTCCCGCTCCCTCTCCCGATCCCGCTCTTTCTCTCTCTCTCTCTCTCGTCTCGGGAAAAACGAAGGCAAGAACGCGGGCGGGAGGGCGAGCGGGCGTTCACGACGTGCCCGACCGTCACGAGACGTAAAGAACGGAGCGGGCCCTGATGGGGCGGCCGGCGCATCTACGAACAAAGTATGCATTAATTGGCCGCACCGGGCGGCTCGCCCGCCGCCTCGCCTCGCCCCGCCCCGCCCCGCCCCCAGCAGGCGATCGCCCATATCGGAGCGCCGCTCGCTCATACCGACCGCGTGGCCGTCTGGGCCGCGCGCCCATACCGCCCATACCAGTTCTGCACGCCAGCTCGGCCGTGGCGCTGCCCTCCGCCGCCGCCGCCTCGCCCACTCCTCGCGGACCGCAACTTTGTCTTACTATGCAATCGCCTTGTTCTCTTCACTGGATGCACGGCTGTTGCAGCTGTCTTTTCATGCATAAATCATTCTCTTCGTCGCTGTGAAATGAGAATGCTTGTAGAGAGATACATTATTTTGTTTCACAAAGGATTGTTAGCAACTCTTTTGAACTATAGATATCTATTGTAAATGTCTAACAAAAGCAGTCTACTTCAGTGGCAAAGATTTTCCAATTAAACTTGAAAGTTGTTAAAGCTTCTTATGCTGCGTACAAAATCCTTTTTTTTAACAATTACTTTTCAAGCTATCTCATTTTTCTGACATATCCACTATTCCATAATAATATTGAAGAGTGTGGAATGACGTACTGGATCACAAACTCAGCAGATATCTTCAATACTAGTGCATTTTAATGCTGACATTTCGGCTAGCCATGCTGGACCTCTTCAGAGCTACATAATAAAACAATCTCTACATTGGATAATTTGTATAAAGATTTTACGTATCTGATAAAATTGATAAATATCTTATTTTTACGGACAATTTTTTACAACGTTCTGCCAGACTGAGACAACCATGTTCTACCAGACTTTCTGTCTAATATTCTGAATCTAACGCCGTCCACATTCCTATCATTTACCATTTTCCCCCTTGAGTAATGAATAAACAATGATTATCTGGCCGGTAGTCCTTGGTGCTCAGTTCTTCTTCGCCATCCAACACGGTTTCTCTCCCCTGATCACCACTTGCTTCTCCCGTCGCTTGGAGCCGTGGGAATCGGCTGTGGGAGCGATCGAGCGGGCGCGCGGAGACAGGCGATGAGCGAGAGGCCTCGCTCGACCTCCGTCTCCGCCCCCGCCCCGCTCCGTCCCGCCCCCTCCGCGCCCCGCCGCGCGCCCGTCGCCCCGTGGGCGGACAGCGGGCGCGCACCGGCGCGGCGACGCTCGCCCGGTAATGGGCAATCAGGCGGTTTTTATTTACGGTCGGCGCGCGCCCGCGCGATAAGGGGGTCTGATTTAAGGCCCAACGCCCGGCCCCGCTCCCCGCCTCGCGTCGCCCCGCGCCGCCCCGCGCTGCCCGCCCGCTCTCTAAGAGGAAATATACATATTAATGTGGCTAAACTAACGGCGGCGGGACGCCCGCCCGCGAACGGTTTAAAAGCATATCTGACTTATTAATCGGGCGGCGGAGGCCCGTATTTCTGTCTCGGAGCGAAGGCGGCGGAGGCGGTGGTGCAAGAGGAGCGAGAGGGCTGGTCTCCGGCCCCAACGGGCGGGGGAGGGGCGGGGCAGGGCAGGGCGGAGGCGGGCTACGTCTTCATACGGCGGCGACGGCAGGGGCGGCGGGCAGGCGGGCGGGGCGACGGGCAGCCTCCGGGCCGCTTTTCAGCCACTCGCTCGCCCCGCCCCCGCCCCGCCGCCGTCGCCGCCGCCGCCGCCGCCGCCCCCCGCGACGCGACGGCGCGAGCGCACTGCGTTAATTTATAGACCCCGCGCGAGCGCGCCGCGCCGCGCCGCCCCGCCTGGCCCCGGCCGTCCGGCCGTCCGGCCGACCGCCCCGCCCTGGCAGAGCGGGGCGAACCACGCCGCTGGACCCGGGCTGCCAACCGAACAAAGGCTTTGCTCATTTGCGGCGCCCCGCCCCTCCCCGCCCCGAGACGCGGCCATTGACGATCGAACTAACAGTTTGTTCCTTGTTCAGAGTATTCATTGTGGTCTATACTTTGCCTTCGCCTACCAGAATAGATTTAATTGATCGTTATACACTTGTTTAGTGTTTCGAAACGGGTGTGTTTTGCGAAATGAACAACTTTAATTTTCTTTGGAACGTCTCAGAACTTCATAGGGTTCGATACGGCTATCTCTTGGAGAGCAATGAAATATCAATGTACCAATACATCTATATGTAAATTTCCAGATTAGCGCGCATCTGTTCTCCACTGACGTGGCGTTCCGCGGCGCGCGCGGGGCGGGGCGGGGCGTCGGCAGCGCCAAGGGCAGCGTCGCGGGGCGGCGGGGCGCTCGCCCGTCTCGCCGCCCAACTCGCGCCGCCCTGTCTAGCGATAGCGATCGCGCGCGTCTCTATTTAGAGGCCACGGCTCCGCCTGCGTCGTCGCCATTGAGCGCGTCTAGCAGCATCCGGGTCGCCGCCGCCGCCGCCCCCGCCCCCCGCCCCCGCCGGGTCCATTGAGTCGCCGAGAGCCGTCACGCCTCCAGCGGAGAACATGTTACTACTCCACGGCCGCGCATTGCGTTATCCGTAACACGCCTTGCGTCGCGTTGCGTCGCAGGTGCGTGCGGGAGGTCGGCGCCAGCGACGGCTTCGGGGAGCAAAGCTCATCCTCCGTGGCGAGGAACGTCTGCAGGAAGTGCGAATGCTCTTGTTAAGTCACTTCAGAGACAATAAGGGGCAAAGATGAACTTTGTAAAATGAGTCGATTGTTAATGATATTGATCATGTGCCGTTCAGAATTTGTATATCACCTTCTTATACTTATATTTCTTAAAACTAAGAAATGTATGTTCTCTCGATATGAGTATATTAAAATAACATCTGTTAGGGCACAACTCATTTGTTTCAATTGCTGTTAACAGGTGACAGACTGCTACGTTTCTTAGCTGACGCCGGCTATCAAGGCTGTTTCGTTGCCTTATATATTTTTTTTCTCTATGTAACGCTACAGTATAACGAAAATATTATAATCAATGACATAATGATTTAGGCTAATATTCTGGAATATTGTTAAAATCTGTTATATAAAACATGCAAATACGCTTATATCATTCGTCCATAAGCGTCTTACATACTTAGAATATTAAAAAGCGCGACATTTTCTCCTTCGAAATTCCTTCTCGAAAAGTGTAACTTCTGGTTTTTAATGGTAAAGATGTCATATGATCAGATTATATTTTTACACATTTGTGCTCATATGTCTGCTTTCAAAGTAAAACATGTATGTTTTAAAAGATTAATCATGTTTGATGTTGTTAAAATTAAATTACAATACTTTGTGAGATCAGATGCGATTCGTTGGGTGACCTGTAGTTACTTTAATTTATTCAGTTAGATGATGTGAAGGAATAATGCACTAAGTGATAAATATTACTTCAAGCGTAACAATTTAAAACATCTCCACCCACGAATAACGCCACAAAACTTTGTATATTGTTATTTTCAATACAACCTTCAAGGTAATCAACATTTCTTGTAAATTGGTTCAATGTTTTTTCATTAGCATTCAGGCTGTAAGTCTTGAAGTCCTCTGTCTGCGGGATACGAGGCCATACTTCATTAAATTCTTCGAGAAAGAAAATAAACCTGTTTCATTCGCCCAACCATTAGTTTGTGAAAACAGCTCCGGATTATTGCTTCGAACCCATGTAAGTATTCTTTATTGTGGCCATAAAAGTTATTTATTTCTAACAGAATCTTGAACAGTACTTGAAGTTATCGAGATATCTTACACGATGATTTCTATATTAAAGTAGTACTGTGCATTATTTTGGTGTACGCATCTGTTACTCACAATATAAGTTTACATTTAATTTCTTGGGGATGTCAAGTCCATCTCTGTTATTATTGTACTATATTCTCATTTCCCGACCTCAAATAAAACGAAAACGTGTTTATATTAGAGCAGTGGTATACAGTGGCAGCAATGAACAATCTTCATTGAGAAAAGGTTATTCAATTCTAGAAGGAAAAAGTAAATCGTCTGAGTAGGAAATATTTTCCATTCGGCTCCAGGGTATAGAACACGTGTTTTTCATTGAATGTTGGGGAGGGGGAGGGGGTCAGCCATGCTGTTGAGTTGCAGCTGAATGGGTGGACGTTCTGCGCACCCAGTAACCTCTGGTGTCCGCCAACTCAGAGCGCGTCTTCGCGGGGGCGGGGGCGGTTTGCGGGTGACCGCCTGCCCACTCATCCTCCACGCTCCGCCGCTCTCTGCTCGGCCGCCCACCTCAGGGCCTCGAGGACGGGCACAAAAGAGTGGCGGGCCGCGCTCCTCCTCTGTTGACACCGCCTGCTCCGCCATGCGTGCGCCCGCTGCGCCCGCCCGAAGCATTTGCACCCGGGCTGCCCAGGGGCGGCGGCCGCCCTCGGGGGTTGGTTTAACAGGCGCTGAAAGTGGCGGCACCGGTCATGTCTGCGGACGGGGTCCCACGAGGATCTGCCCGGCAATGGGTTCGGTTGCTGCAAGCATAATGTTTGGAAACCGAAAGGGTATCCTTCGTGGGACCATTGAGAAGGCTTGGACGAATTCTTCTGGAATTCGATACTTTGAAGGTTTCTGTGAGACGAGTGCGCTTATATTCACAGGACAAGTGGTTAGTTTCTTAGCCTTTGCTGCAAATATGGTTCATGTTTTCAAAAGGGTGTGCTTCGTATCTATTCTATGCACGAAACTTGTAAAAGTTTCCTTCAGGTTCTTACATTTCTTGGTGGCTCATCAAAAGAAAATATTTTTACATGGAGGAGGAAAGATATCGCTACAGTGGATAAAGAAAGATTTTTTTTCCAGTGCATTACCTACACTTTCAAGTAAATGTTCTATGAATAAAATTCTGTCGTGAAAGTGCTTCGTGAACGCTGCGTATTCCTTTTATTAAAAAATGAATTTATCTCGTCACGTGAAGATTTCTTACGTTAATATGCACAAAACTTTCGAGCCGCATTCCAGTAGGTTACGTAGATAATCTCTAAAATTATTTATCCTCCTCGATGCTTTTCAATCCCTCCTCTACCAAAACGAGACCTTGTTTATCTACACTGCCACCACTACTATCTCCCGTAGCCTCACCGCTACTACCATACCACAGACACTGTTTCCACCTTCCACAACCACTATCACCACAATCACCACCAACATTGCTTTCACCGCGTCCTTTTTTCCTTTCCGAGACAAAGCGAAAATGTGACATACACGGCGTTTGTATTCGAGTGGGCGCTGGGCGACTGTGGAGGCCGCGCCGCGGAGGCCGCGCATATTCCGCTTTGACGCAGGCGTTTAAAATATCCATTTTTAATGCCCTTCCCGCTCGCCTCCCCGCGCCGCCGCGCTCCCCGCAGCCCGCGCCGCGATGAATGGCTTCAAACGCGGACCGCGAGCCGCGCGGTGCGGCGACGGTCTCTCCCGCCCCGCCCCACCGCCCTCGCCCCGCCCCGCGCCGCGCTGCCTCGCCCCGCCTCCGCCCGTTCGCTTTGGCGCAGCCTCTGCCTATAGTTTATTAACACTGTTAATACGCGCCGCTGGACCTACACTCGCTGTGTTTTCACGGCTCATTCACTCGGCTCTCCGCACTCCATTGGGCGCAACTATCTCGCATCTCTGAGGAATATATTCATGACGTAAATGGATGGATTGGAATATCGAATCTTTGTGCTGTGAGAACATTTATTTTAGGTTAAATGAAAATTACGAAATCAGGTAGATTTCAATGTTGACGAGCTCTAAAGTTTCCCCGGATATATTTATTACATAAAGTCTCAGTAAATAGTGCAAAACGTACTTAAGAAAAAGTGTAATTATTTAGTCAAAATGAATCATCAAAACAAAATCGAGGGATTTCTATATAGAAATGTAATGACACTAACATTTCGCATATCAGCAGCAAATATCGCTCTCGATTCTGGTTCAATGTTCTGTGTATTAGTGTATTTTAAGAACTCTGGGCTCATTCCTCAAATACATAAGAAGAGATACATCCGATTCGGTTTGTACCATTTCTTTAGATAAGGAGATGGTCCTACCAAACAATACAAGGAATTACGTTTGATCACATTCGTTTCTCGAGCTAGTTGAGCGCCGCATCCAGCATGTTTACAGAAGACGTCTTTTGTCCCCATTAGCCACAGCGAGCGGCGTTTCTTTCACGAGCGCACTCTTTTGTCGTCACCCGTCGCGCTTGCGCACTCGCACTCGCACGCGCGCACAGCAAGAAACGCCATTTGCGTCTTTTATTAGAATCGGTACATAATGTATGTGCGAGCGCGTGGGGGATGAACGGCGAATCTGTCCCCGCTGCCGCCGGGCGCATCCTATGCGCTGCCACCAGGTGGCACCAGTGTCGCAGACCGTCGCCGCCGCCGCCGCTGTATTTATTCGAGCATTTTCTCCTCCGCTGGTTTCGAAAGATGCGTCGCGATCGCGGCTAAATATCGCGGCTAATCTGCCGGCCGTGGCATTGTGCCGCGCGGGGGGCGGGAGCGGGCCGCGGGCTGGGGGCTCCGCGTGTTATTTAATTTCAAATAGAAAAGCAACGGCGGCGGCGGCGGAGGCTGAGGGGGCGAGGAGGGCGGCGTCCAGCCGGCCGTGGACGTGTGTGTGTGTGTGCGCGCGCGGCGCGGGCCCCGCACAAAGAAAGCCGCGCATGGGACAGTAACGGCTCCGGCCCGACTGGCGCTGACAGTATTTACAAAGAGGGGGCTAAAAATCAGGCCTGATCCACCTTACCGCGAGCGAGGCGGGGCGGGGCGGGGCGGGGCGGGGTGAGATGGGGCGTCCCTGTGCCCCGGTGCCCCCGCCGCCGCCGCCATTAGGGCCCCGCGCATTGTGCCCCTTCCGCTCCCGTGCGCGCATTGAGCGCTCTGTCGCCGCGTCGCCCGTCGCCGCCGCTGTCACCGCGCGCGGCTCCGGTGTCCCCGGCCGGACGGTCGCTTTGTCGCCGCCCGAAACATAAGCCGCGCGCGGCCTTGCCCCCGCCCCGCCCCGTCCCCACGCGCTTTGTCCGCCCCCGCGCGTTGCGGAACGTCGCGGCAACCGGGCCGCGAAATTGGGGCTTCCAAGGAGACGGGTGCAGGCGCCCGGACAGTTCTCTTCGGCCCATCATCGCTTTTGCGACGGTTCTTCAAAAGTCTGGGCGATGCCTTCGGCGAACCGATCAGGAACTAACTCATTTACATAACATTTTTTTGAAATTGCTGATAATTTCTAGTAGATTTATTTCGATTTATTAAATAATGATACATTTTGTAATAAATGGTAAGAGAATTTTTCCAATAACCATAAAATTTAAGACATGTTGCGTTATTTCAAAATTGCTTACTTAATGAAGTTATTTATTTTCTTTAAAACATATTAAATGTTAATTAAAATTTAGTTTGATTGTTTTTCGAAATATATTTTCAAACAACTTCATGAAATGTTTACAAACAAATTAACTAAAATACTTTCTGCCTGATTACTGAGAAACCAACGTGGAACATGAAGAATTAAGTTAACGAATTTCGTCATTTTTTGAAAACTACTGTATGTAATTGTTTCGTTCGTCTGTCCTCAAAATCAAAAAAGCGCGTTCTAAGTGAGCGCTTCGCTGGCTGGAAAGATCCGTAATGCAGAGCAATGCGTCGTGAACGCGGCTTGCATTGTCTCGTCCCTCTGTCGCCTGCTTCGCATCGCTGAGCGTCGAGCCGCCGCCCCCGCCCCCGTCCCCCGCCCCCCCCCCTCCAGTGTCGCGGGCGCCTCTTCCTTTCTTCCGAGACCGCGCTCTTGTTCGACGTATTTTTAGCTCCCTTAAATTTACGGACACCGGCCGCATTTCTCGTTCCGTCTCCCCCGAAAGCGCGGCCTCCGCCCCCAGAAAGGGGCTTAATTTTCTTTTTCCGTCCCCGCCGCCCCGCGCGACGCCGCCGCTATCAGGGCCCGCTGCTGTGCAGACTGAGAAATATGACGCCGCCTCTGCGATACGCCCATTTACTACCCATTTCGTCCTTTCCGCCCCTTCTCTTCCCCAAACTCAGCGGAGAGGACTATTTTGGAAAATGGTCCCAATGTAGGAAATAGCTCAATATTATTTGGGGAAAAAATAACATTATAAAATTTGTGTTAATGCTATTTTCCGTTGTTTATATAAGGGTACATCAATAAGTGTTGGTGAACATTTATTTTTTTAAATGAAATATGGAAACAAGGAATACGTGCGATGGTGTGCATGATGCAACTTTTGTACCAACTGAAACATGAAAGTTTCAAATTTTACACGAACTATTACGTCTTGTTGATTCGTGATTAAATGTATATGTATACTTTTTTTTAACAATATCATTTTCGTTTTTTATCAACAGAAAAAATATAATTTCTGTTCTTGTCTGATAATGTCATTCAATCTTTGGACGACGTTTACTAGGACAATAAGGAGAGAAATGAAACTAAAACATGTGATGTGGGCGTGCATTATCTGTGAGGAGTCAAACTGAAGTAAAATTAGTTTGAGCAGAGGTATTGAAATAATCTACGCACGCAGATATTTTCGATTAGAATCTTCCAATGACCTCTTTCACGCCTTCCCACGACAACATCACGTCGAGTGTGCGGCACGCGGAGACATGCGACAATGCAATCGCGTGAGTAGCCTCCGTGTTCGCATCGTTGGCGCGCGCTCTGGCGGCGGCTTTCGTGGCGTTTATGGGACGTCTACGCGGCGCCCGTAACGGCTGCCTTTATCGGCCTCCCACCCGCCCGCCGTTTTAATTATATTAGTTTTATAGCGAAACGAGTTAGAGGAGAAGCGGGGAGGCAACGGTGGAAGAGGTGATGTAGGGAAAGGAGAAAGATAAGGAAAGGAAGATGTAAAATAATAAGAAAGGATGAAGGTAGAGGAGGAGCAGGAGAAAGAAGAAGAGGAGGAACTGATGGAGGAAGGGTGAAGGGGGGGAGGAAGAGGGGCGGGAGACAAAGGGGAGGAGGAGGGCGACCGGCCACGAGGCGTTTGATTGCTCATTTGAGCGGCGTCGTTAGTCGTGAGGCGTGAGCTGAAGAGGGGGGAGTAGTGGGAAGGGAGGGGGGAGCGAAAGGGGGAGAGGAGGGGAGAGGTGTCGCCGCGACCGCGCGTGCCGCGAGTTACGTAACGGTGACGTGGCGTCGACTGGTCTCGCGACACCTGTCTTCGAGTCCCGGTCGCGGCCCCGGCCGCCGCTATGTCGCCAGCACACGGACGTTGTTTCACTCTGCTGACAAAGCGTTTGAGCGCTTATTCATACTGCTTCAATTCATGGGTTTCTGAATCAATGTGTAATTCTTAGGTTGGCTGAAGTTTCATAATTATTTATAACGTTTCATATTACATCATTTTTGGCTTTAAAATGCTTTTATTACTAGACATTGTGTTATAAGAGAAAAAGCACACGAGATAGATATGACATCGCTGAGATTCTTATAAACGAACCTCCACATGGCAGCTTTGTGTATCATTCTACGGGTTTCAACAGCGTTTAATTATATCAAACTGTCTAGGGGCATTTGCGACAATTCATTGTAAAATTTCATT